>CM060684.1:194776950-195976950 GCA_030686995.1 Artemisia argyi | reverse complement strand
GGACTGCCAAAACATCCAAAAATACCCAAAAACGCATCAAAATACACAAATTATTCCAAAAGTGTGTTTTATATGTTTTAGATGCAAAATGTTTGAAAACAAATGAAAAACGAACAAAGTTTGCACAATTGGCAGTTTCAGTCCCCCAAGTTTCAAAATTTGGCAAAACTAGTCCCTGAAGTTTTAAAACGAAAGAAAAGTCAACCCAAAGTTTTAAAAAGTCAAAAAATTATCAAATTGATCCTTGGGTAATAAGTTTGAGAAAATTACATGTTTAACCCCTTAAAATCCAAAATTGGCAATAATGATCCCTGGGGTTTTGAAGTTTGACAGATTTGGTCCCGGGTGAAATAATTTTGAAAGAAAATCACTTTTGGCCCTTGGAAAATCATAAATTGTCAAAAATGATATTTTGGTATAAGTTTGAGGAAATTACAACATGGGTCCCTCAAGTTTGGAAATATGGCAAAACAAGTCCCCCGGGTTTTCAAAAATGGAATTTACCTTTTATAACTCCTACACTATTCAGACTTGTCATTATTAGCCCTTGGGATACTTTGGATACATGTCAATTGCACCCCTCATAATTCGGCCAAATTACAAGAATGGTCCTTGTGATTCAAAGTTACTAACCAACCGGACCTAAAACTAAACCTAAGCCTAAACCTAAACCCAACACAACTTAAATCTGGTCCACTTAAACCCACCAGGCCCAATCCCATTTTAGCCCACCCAACAAATAAAACTAATAACCCCGTATTCCCCCTACCCTTTGACTTCGGTCAAGCCTCCCCCTCCACCTCAGCCTGCTACCATCATCACCCCTCATCATCACCTTCTCTGAGCACACTCAACCTCAACCCACACCCTTGCCTACCCTTCCAAATGCCAGCTTCCAAAAACCACACCTCTGGCTTCAAATAGCTCGAAGAAGCAGACAAAGCAAAGTGGGCGCCAAAATTTTGAATGGCCAAGATTGAATGTTAGTAATCCAATGGTCAAGATAGCTAGTGGGAAATGCTTCTTAGGGTTCCAAAACCCTAATTGTCCAGTATAAGAAGGAAGAGAAGCAGCAGAAGTCCAAGTTCTTAGTTTTTATTTTTTCAGCTTATTTTAATTTTTGCAATTTGTAATTTTAAGTTAAACTTCAAGCTTGTAATCTGTTTCCATTTCAATAATATCAGTTCAAGTTTATTAATTCCTTTTAAGTTTCAATTTTCAGTATCATCCAGAAAATAAGAAAAATAAATAAAAATAAACAGATAATAAGAAAAATAAATAAAAATAAAGAAAATGGTGAAGAAGCAAGGAGCAGGTTAAGTATTGGATGGACCTGGTTTAGAGCTCAGGGGGAGCAATAGGATTGTGATATAAGTTCTGGTTCAGTTTAGCTATGAGTTTGCATCATTTGTAAGTTATTTCAACAATTTCTGCATATTTACTGTACCATAGCTAATTTCTGTTTATTTATTTGTTTTCATGCTTACTAGATATAATTAAGTGAAGATTCACTTAATATTAGTCACTTGATAATAAGTTCTAACAGTTGCTTAGTATTTCAGTTTTCATAGTAAAATAGCATTTTAATGGTTAAGTGGTGTTTGATGTTATCTGTGGTAATTAGATGCTCAAAATCAGTTTACTAGATCATATATTAACTTTGTGAGTCAGTTTCATGCTTTAAATAACTGAATTATCTTGAAAATCACAAAATCAGTTTTGATAAGGTGTGTTTGGTATAAGCTGTCTCACTGAGTTAAGGTTTGTTTTTGTTGTCATCTTTGGTCCATGCAGGTTACTTAGGGTACCCATGGTTCAGTTTTACCATTAAACTCAGTGGATTGGGGTTAGAAAGTCAAAATCATTGATTAGTCTCATTGTTTCTTAATCTGTCAAAACTCAAGTCTGCATATCATAAATATTAGCTTAATACTAGTTAATCTTGCTTAATTTAGACTCATATTAGTCAAATATAACAGTAGTAATCATCTAGGACTAATAGAAATTCATTTTAGTCAAAGCTTGCATGTTCTTGTAAAAAGTCAAAAACAGTCCACATTGATTTTGAGCAATCTTTTAAGACTTATAACTTGTTGGTTTTTAGGTTTTAGGATTTGAAATTTGGTGTGCACAATCTTTACCACTTTGTTTAATTTTGAGAATTTATTCAGATTTTTAGGAATTTATTTGGTGGGTCCCACACCCCCTTGAAATAGGTTGCAGGGCAACCCAGTGCCCTGTTCTCAGCAGACCCATTCCACACCACCACCTTTTGTGGTGGTTTGTGGCCAACTCAGTGGTCTTTACCACTTAATTCTTGTTCCACTCAACCCCCCTCCTACCAGGGTGTAGGTTTGACCCTTTTGTTTGACCCATAAGACTGTGGACCCCACTTGTTTGTGTCCCTTAAGTTTGTCCCCAAACTGTTGCAGTTAACAATTAATTAAGTGCTAAATTCAGCTTTTTGGCTTATTAAAGCTTATTTGTTGGTTGTTCCCTGCTTATTCTTGTTTAGTGAACTCAGAGAAACCAAATTTGTCTATTGTGGACCCCACATTTCATCATTTGAGCTAAAACACTCCACAGTCAACAAAAGTCAACATTTGAGCCTTTTAGTGGCCGTTTTGCTTATTTTTGAGTTATAAGAAAAGTGTTTTTACAAAAGTTTCATGTTTTTAGGTATAAAATGCTGTTCCAAAAGAAAATCCAAGAAAATCCAATTTATTTTTTAAGTGATAGTTTCTATTTAATGTAAATTAAATTTTATTTTTCATTTTTAAATTTTAATTAAGTACTTGTCATTTTTATATTTTTATTAATTACCTCTTATATTAAAGTATTTTTAGTAAATTTTTCAGATTTTTATTTTACCATTTGGTATTTATTAGAATTAATTTTAGTTTTATTAATTATTAATTAATATTAAGTTTAAAATAGCATAATTAGTTTTTATTAAGCAAAACCTAGTTTTTATATTTTTTATAGCTTTTATATGTTATAAAATAATTTTAGAAATTTTATTAGAATTTTTACTGTTCATTTGCTATTTTTCTTAATTTAAAATAGTTTAATTAGGTAATTAATAATTAATTAGTATTTAATTAATAGAAAAATCACAAAAAGACAAAAATACTTATTTTTAATTTTAAAACTTATTTTTAGTTATTTTATAATTTTAGGAATTTTATTTTCACTTTTTTAGTATTTAATTAGCATTAAATTATATTTAAGTGTTTTTAATATTAATAATAAGTATTAATTAGTATTTAATTAATATTAAATAATTAATTAGTGTTAAAATTTATTTTCTTTTCTTAAAAATTTTCTTTTACCTTTTAGTTTGTAAAAAAGTCATTTTCACCCCCTGGGTGTTTTCAGATTTCTGTTTTCACTTTTTATTTCGTACGTTTACGTTTTATTTAAACGTAACGTACGCGTTTTTAGTTTTAAACGTTTCTGGGTTTTCAAACTTTCCCGTCTTGTTTATATAGCTTATTTAAGCTATTCTCATTGTAGATTCCGTAGTTCAATCAATCACAAACCCTTTTTCCATCCAAATTCACCCGATCACGAAACCGTTTGTTTACCATTCACACCTCGTCGGGACATAACGACCCGGGGAAACCCCTATACTTCCACGGAGATTGATTCTAGGCTGTTTGACTATTATAGTTGACAATTCAAAAGTGGTTGACTTTAGTCTGACGGTTTAGCATCAATCAAATTTTGGCGCCGCTGCCGGGGAGGTTGTGTGCGTATCTAAACGGTTTTTCTGATTAGTGTCTTTGGAATTCGTTCCATTGTACATTTATCCATCCTTTGTTCATATTTTCCCATTTTCAAAACAAAACCGTTCCCGAAAACTTTTTAAATAAAGTTTTCAACAAACACAAAAAAAACACAAAAAGATTTTCTTTCTCATATGTACAAAATGTATTTTAAAAACACCAAAAATATTCACCTTCACCCTCTCACATATTTGATTCTCATTTCCTCATCCTCTATACACATTTGATTATTTCTATGTCTCATCCACACTTTCTGGTTTGCCAATGGTGTGGTAATCCTCAAAATGGTGGCGATTGCCCCAATTGTGGCATGGTAGAGTCGGGAAACGGGTCTGTCTATAACCAAGATCCCTATTCCTACCATGACACGACTGATTCATTCCATCAGTTACCACACCATCAGTCTCAGCAGTTTTACTGTTGTGAGTACTGTGGTGGTTCGCACTACAGTTCTGATTGTCAATCAGGAAGCACGCTTGTCTATGAGCAGTTTCCTGATAACACTTATGACTCTAGCGCATACGACTCACAGCCACATCAGTTTTACTGTTGTGAGTATTGTGGAGGTCCACACACTAGCTCTGATTGTCAAACAGGGAATCCGTTTCCTTGTAACAATTACGACTATTCGTTTTCAGACCCACCTCCACAGTACCAAATAACCCAAGCAACTCCTCTTGCTACTGAGCAAGACATTTTAATAGAGGTTCTTGAGATATTGAAAGACCTTAAGGAGGAGTTGGCTACTTCATCGTTTCAAAGCTCTCGTGAGAAATCTATGGCAGAATTACTTGCTGAAGAACGAGAGGCCAGAAACGAAAAGAGCATGCAAGAATTACTTGTTGAGCAAAGAGCGGCTAAAACACGTGCCATATTTCGCAATGCTGCTCTTCTTGACGATGATGATGATGATGTTACCCTTGATTTTTCTCAATTCTGTACGGGGTCATCAAGTTCATCTGTTGTGATTCCTTCCTCGGAAAATCAGGGAGAAAAGACTATGTTAGAATTACTAGCAGAAGAACAAATGAAATTTATAAAACCCCTGTCTGCTAGTCCTTTTCAACTCCCTCGGTCTATTATCACACCCGAAGTTCACACTCACTCTCTGATCATGGGGGATGAGCATCTTAGCACTGTTCCTGATAAGGAATCGGACGAATTAATAAAGTCTAGTGTTGAGATCCTTGTCCCAATCCCGAGAGAGTCACAGGGAACTTTAGATGATATGTGTGATATTCCTTCCCCTATTGAGTGTCCTAAAGATCAATTTGAGACTTTCTCAGATTTTAGCGATGATTGCACATCTTATGGAGACATCGAGTATGTTGAGGCATCAGTTCCACAAACTGATGCTGATCATCTTCTTGAGGAGTTCGCTGATGAACTTGCTCACATCGATCCACTTTCATTGGAAAGTGATGATGGTCTCCTCGATTTCCAAGCCGATCTGGGAGAAATTGAAAGTCTCCTACATCATGATCCGTCACTCACTTCTGATCCCAGCAGTCCAATAGAGAATGATAATCTCTTTGTTCCCGAAACATTTAATACGACTCTCACCAATCCTCTATTTGAATTCGATTCTGAATTCACTATGATTTCTAATAATCCAATCTTTGACGAGGATTGTGATGAGTCCACAATGGAACATGAGTCCACAGATTCACATCTTGTGAATGATTCTCTTCATGAGGAGTTCTCCGGTGAACTCGCTCATCAGTTTGATTGCCCGGGGGGAGATGCTCTCAATTATGAGAATTTGCAACATCCCACCCACCCTCCCGGGTTGTTTACGAGCTTACCCTTTGAAATCCAAACTCAGGCTACGGAGCCTGCTCTCGAGGAAGAAGATCAAATCATGATTTTCATCATGGTTTTCTTCCTTTTCTTCACCTATAAGGTGACTTCTTCTCTTCTTCACTCCTTCGGGAGTGAGGACACTATATTTGATCCCGGCATTTTCATGTATCATTATCTTGAGCCGGACACTTATCTCATCGGTGTGGAACTTTCACGTGCTTCAAATGTTTATCCAAACATCTTGAATGAAAGTCCGATTGAGATTGCTTCTTCCACATCATGCTTCCCCATGGACAAATGAATTCGGGGTCGAGTCACGCTAGCGACTCGGTTAACAAAAACAATAGCATGCTTATAGGGTTTTCACCCTAAGTGTGGGGGAGTCCCCCATGCTATGGTTACAAATAGAGTGAAAAAACAAAATGGTGTTTTCCACGCTTAGCTTGTAATGTTGCCCTTTTACATTCAAAATGTCGGCATAATAGCCGGGACTTTGAATATTGAGGACAATATTCATGCTAAGTGTGGGGGGGTATTCGCTATTCTAGCGAATTTTATCACATTTTACTATATAATACCCCCGTTTTTGCCAAAATTTCAAAAATTTAAAAAAAAAATTTCACTGGTGCTTCAAAATTTTTTGTGGTAATCAGTCCGCCTTGTCTAAGTGACAAAAGGGATTGGCTAGTCCAGGAGCAAACGGCTCTTGGTAAAGACAACTCAAATCCGTTTATGGCTGGCAGTTTGCCCAAAATTGCATGGTTCCTCAACTCCCCCGCATCCTTATAAGCAAATGAGTTGGCTAGCCCACAAGATTATGGCTTGTGGTAAAGGCCGTGGAAAAACCATAATTGGTAATCAGCTCACCAAGATGTTGACTAGGTCCATCAAGATGCTGGCTAGTCCAGGAGCAAACGGCTCCTGGTAAAGACTTATCAAATCCGTTGACAGCTGGTGGTTTGCTCAAAATCACACGGTTATCAGGTGTGCCACAGTTCTTACACCTGGCTACTCCAGAAGTGATGGCTTTTGGTAAAGAGATTAAAATCCATCAAGTTTTTCTCGAAAGATTGCTAGGGACTAGCAATAGCTTAGTGTGGGGGATTGATGAGTGCTCAAACACTCATCATTTTTACCATATCTGGACTGCCAAAACATCCAAAAATACCCAAAAACGCATCAAAATACACAAATTATTCCAAAAGTGTGTTTTATATGTTTTAGATGCAAAATGTTTGAAAACAAATGAAAAACGAACAAAGTTTGCACAATTGGCAGTTTCAGTCCCCCAAGTTTCAAAATTTGGCAAAACTAGTCCCTGAAGTTTTAAAACGAAAGAAAAGTCAACCCAAGGTTTTAAAAAGTCAAAAAATTATCAAATTGATCCTTGGGTAATAAGTTTGAGAAAATTACATGTTTAACCCCTTAAAATCCAAAATTGGCAATAATGATCCCTGGGGTTTTGAAGTTTGACAGATTTGGTCCCGGGTGAAATAATTTTGAAAGAAAATCACTTTTGGCCCTTGGAAAATCATAAATTGTCAAAAATGATATTTTGGTATAAGTTTGAGGAAATTACAACATGGGTCCCTCAAGTTTGGAAATATGGCAAAACAAGTCCCCCGGGTTTTCAAAAATGGAATTTACCTTTTATAACTCCTACACTATTCAGACTTGTCATTATTAGCCCTTGGGATACTTTGGATACATGTCAATTGCACCCCTCATAATTCGGCCAAATTACAAGAATGGTCCTTGTGATTCAAAGTTACTAACCAACCGGACCTAAAACTAAACCTAAGCCTAAACCTAAACCCAACACAACTTAAATCTGGTCCACTTAAACCCACCAGGCCCAATCCCATTTTAGCCCACCCAACAAATAAAACTAATAACCCCGTATTCCCCCTACCCTTTGACTTCGGTCAAGCCTCCCCCTCCACCTCAGCCTGCTACCATCATCACCCCTCATCATCACCTTCTCTGAGCACACTCAACCTCAACCCACACCCTTGCCTACCCTTCCAAATGCTAGCTTCCAAAAACCACACCTCTGGCTTCAAATAGCTCGAAGAAGCAGACAAAGCAAAGTGGGCGCCAAAATTTTGAATGGCCAAGATTGAATGTTAGTAATCCAATGGTCAAGATAGCTAGTGGGAAATGCTTCTTAGGGTTCCAAAACCCTAATTGTCCAGTATAAGAAGGAAGAGAAGCAGCAGAAGTCCAAGTTCTTAGTTTTTATTTTTTCAGCTTATTTTAATTTTTGCAATTTGTAATTTTAAGTTAAACTTCAAGCTTGTAATCTGTTTCCATTTCAATAATATCAGTTCAAGTTTATTAATTCCTTTTAAGTTTCAATTTTCAGTATCATCCAGAAAATAAGAAAAATAAATAAAAATAAACAGATAATAAGAAAAATAAATAAAAATAAAGAAAATGGTGAAGAAGCAAGGAGCAGGTTAAGTATTGGATGGACCTGGTTTAGAGCTCAGGGGGAGCAATAGGATTGTGATATAAGTTCTGGTTCAGTTTAGCTATGAGTTTGCATCATTTGTAAGTTATTTCAACAATTTCTGCATATTTACTGTACCATAGCTAATTTCTGTTTATTTATTTGTTTTCATGCTTACTAGATATAATTAAGTGAAGATTCACTTAATATTAGTCACTTGATAATAAGTTCTAACAGTTGCTTAGTATTTCAGTTTTCATAGTAAAATAGCATTTTAATGGTTAAGTGGTGTTTGATGTTATCTGTGGTAATTAGATGCTCAAAATCAGTTTACTAGATCATATATTAACTTTGTGAGTCAGTTTCATGCTTTAAATAACTGAATTATCTTGAAAATCACAAAATCAGTTTTGATAAGGTGTGTTTGGTATAAGCTGTCTCACTGAGTTAAGGTTTGTTTTTGTTGTCATCTTTGGTCCATGCAGGTTACTTAGGGTACCCATGGTTCAGTTTTACCATTAAACTCAGTGGATTGGGGTTAGAAAGTCAAAATCATTGATTAGTCTCATTGTTTCTTAATCTGTCAAAACTCAAGTCTGCATATCATAAATATTAGCTTAATACTAGTTAATCTTGCTTAATTTAGACTCATATTAGTCAAATATAACAGTAGTAATCATCTAGGACTAATAGAAATTCATTTTAGTCAAAGCTTGCATGTTCTTGTAAAAAGTCAAAAACAGTCCACATTGATTTTGAGCAATCTTTTAAGACTTATAACTTGTTGGTTTTTAGGTTTTAGGATTTGAAATTTGGTGTGCACAATCTTTACCACTTTGTTTAATTTTGAGAATTTATTCAGATTTTTAGGAATTTATTTGGTGGGTCCCACACCCCCTTGAAATAGGTTGCAGGGCAACCCAGTGCCCTGTTCTCAGCAGACCCATTCCACACCACCACCTTTTGTGGTGGTTTGTGGCCAACTCAGTGGTCTTTACCACTTAATTCTTGTTCCACTCAACCCCCCTCCTACCAGGGTGTAGGTTTGACCCTTTTGTTTGACCCATAAGACTGTGGACCCCACTTGTTTGTGTCCCTTAAGTTTGTCCCCAAACTGTTGCAGTTAACAATTAATTAAGTGCTAAATTCAGCTTTTTGGCTTATTAAAGCTTATTTGTTGGTTGTTCCCTGCTTATTCTTGTTTAGTGAACTCAGAGAAACCAAATTTGTCTATTGTGGACCCCACATTTCATCATTTGAGCTAAAACACTCCACAGTCAACAAAAGTCAACATTTGAGCCTTTTAGTGGCCGTTTTGCTTATTTTTGAGTTATAAGAAAAGTGTTTTTACAAAAGTTTCATGTTTTTAGGTATAAAATGCTGTTCCAAAAGAAAATCCAAGAAAATCCAATTTATTTTTTAAGTGATAGTTTCTATTTAATGTAAATTAAATTTTATTTTTCATTTTTAAATTTTAATTAAGTACTTGTCATTTTTATATTTTTATTAATTACCTCTTATATTAAAGTATTTTTAGTAAATTTTTCAGATTTTTATTTTACCATTTGGTATTTATTAGAATTAATTTTAGTTTTATTAATTATTAATTAATATTAAGTTTAAAATAGCATAATTAGTTTTTATTAAGCAAAACCTAGTTTTTATATTTTTTATAGCTTTTATATGTTATAAAATAATTTTAGAAATTTTATTAGAATTTTTACTGTTCATTTGCTATTTTTCTTAATTTAAAATAGTTTAATTAGGTAATTAATAATTAATTAGTATTTAATTAATAGAAAAATCACAAAAAGACAAAAATACTTATTTTTAATTTTAAAACTTATTTTTAGTTATTTTATAATTTTAGGAATTTTATTTTCACTTTTTTAGTATTTAATTAGCATTAAATTATATTTAAGTGTTTTTAATATTAATAATAAGTATTAATTAGTATTTAATTAATATTAAATAATTAATTAGTGTTAAAATTTATTTTCTTTTCTTAAAAATTTTCTTTTACCTTTTAGTTTGTAAAAAAGTCATTTTCACCCCCTGGGTGTTTTCAGATTTCTGTTTTCACTTTTTATTTCGTACGTTTACGTTTTATTTAAACGTAACGTACGCGTTTTTAGTTTTAAACGTTTCTGGGTTTTCAAACTTTCCCGTCTTGTTTATATAGCTTATTTAAGCTATACTCATTGTAGATTCCGTAGTTCAATCAATCACAAACCCTTTTTCCATCCAAATTCACCCGATCACGAAACCGTTTGTTTACCATTCACACCTCGTCGGGACATAACGACCCGGGGAAACCCCTATACTTCCACGGAGATTGATTCTAGGCTGTTTGACTATTATAGTTGACAATTCAAAAGTGGTTGACTTTAGTCTGACGGTTTAGCATCAATCACTTCTACAGGATGAAGAGAAGAATTGATAACTATCCCAAGATAGTAGTTCGGATTATCTCATAAATGAAAACTTTCAAGAATGAAGTTTAGGTAGTACAAATAAGGTGTTAAGATTTCGCTGAGTGGTAAAACACTATCGTGTCTCTAGATCGTTTTAATGTATTCTGGTGGTTTATCGAGTTCAAGTAGGAAATCAACCTAAACATAACCCTAGCACAACTATTCTCAGTATTTGAAAATTTTAAGTCGAATATAGTTAGTCAGACTATATTCCACTGTCCCTAGGTTAAATATAGGTGACTAGTCTATATTTAGCCGAGGTTCGATAAAATTTTCAAATACCTAAATTAGGTATACTTGTGATATGTCCGTTGCTTTCGGGAAACTGTCCACTAACAAAGGCGATGTCAAACCCTTCAGTTGCAAGTCCCGTCCATACAAGACTTGTAACGTATGTTTTCATATTCCATTGCATAGAAGATAGTAAAGGTAGGTACGTGTGGAAAGGAAGTTTTAAGTAGTTCTAAAATAGAACATACTTGGCCCGGATCACGAACTTTTAATAATGAAGGTTTCATAAGAAAACTTTGATGAATGTAGAGAAAGTTCAGCTTTTGTCGATGATGGATTAGTTTGTCCTTTAGAAATCTCATATTTCTTGTTTGGAAATCGATAGATTGTGATGGGTTTTTGATATCATATGAAATGATATTGATGATGTGATGGAATAATTCTAGAGACCATTGCGCAAAACACAATGTCTCGGAAGTAGGTTAGACCATTGTGCAATTCACAATGTCTGGGAAGTAGGTTAGACCATTGTGTGACTCAAAACATTTGAGAAATGGTTAAGACCATTGTATAATACAATGTCTTGGAAAATGAATGAGACCATTGTATCTCACAATGTCTTGGAAAATGAATGAGACCATTGTAACATACAATGTCTTGAAAAGTGAATGAGACCATTGTAACATACAATGTCTTGAAAAGTGAATGAGACCATTGTAATATACAATGTCTTGGACATAAAATGTTGGAGTAGGAACATGATTGGGAGAGTGTGGCTGTGCCGAAATGCCTTAGAATAGGCATACACAGATATGTTTAGTCCATTGTTTAGATAAATGATTGAAAATAAACCGAGTTTATATATCAATATACTAATGCTTACGGGGAAATGCTCAAAATGGGTATATATGAATATACTAACATGTCTGTGTATCATAACATGCTTACTAAATCCATAATCGTCTGGAGGATGGAAGACACGGAGAGCGGAAGGCTATAAAAATGTTTTTGCTTGTATGTGCGGTTATAGTTTAGGTCTCAATTAGACCCGTTTCTCTATAACCATGGCTCTGGTACCAATCTGTAACACCCCCAATTCATGGATGCAGCGGAATTCGAACTGGGTGTTACTTGACGGCACAATAGTCACAATAATAGAAAACGAACTCCAATTGAGTCGTTTTAAAAGATTTAACATTCAAATTATATAAATATCAGAGATTACAAAATGAGGTCCCAGATGGTTCCATGTTTACAAATTACATTAATTGAGTTTTGAATGATAATAAAATTTATAGCCCTCTTGAGTATCCGTGTCCTTCCGTGCCATCCTTGATCGTCATGAACCTGAAATACATGCTTGAGAGGTCAACACAAAGGTTGAGTGGAATTCGTAGAGTTTAGTTAAATCGTTTGAACACAATATGTTGGTAGTGTGAGTTATAGGCTCACACCAATGTTTGGAAAACAAAAATCGTTATTTATTTCACTAAGCTCATGAAACCAAAACATTAACATCGAACCAACAAAATTGGCATTATAGAAGCCCTATCGAGGTACTTTTGCCATTATACCGCTAAATCTCAAATATAGTGCATTTGTGTGAACTCATCGTTGTTCAACACAAATGGGATTCGTCAATCCCAATAGATCTATTCACAATATTCGCGCTCACTATAGGTAGTGACTAATGGTTCATGATATAGGGACTTCGAACATGGCAATCGATACTTAGTGACAATAAAACATAGTCGGATAGCATACAGTAGAAAGCATTGTGTTCGAGTAGAAAAATAATAGCATGTATTCCCCCCATGGGTTTGTAAAATAGTTAAACAATAGAAAGTGGGGCTACGAACTCACCTTAAGTAGAATAGCAAGTAATGAAGGTGATGGTTGGATCGTGTAGGTTTCTATGAGCAACCTATAATAGAATGTTGCGACTTAGGATCGGAGTAAAGAATATAACGGAGTGCCTATATATATATCTTGCATTTAGTCCATGATGTGGTATGATGTATATTGTATGTCCTTGAAAGAAAAGATTCATGAACATGTATGTTTTGTATATCGTTTACTACCGTTCGGGCCGACATAATTCAGAAGTCATGTTAGTAAGCGTTCGAGGAGCCAGGACACTTTAATTCGTAAATCCACAACTCAACTCGACGGCTTACATAATGAACTCCTCACATGAGGCTCCCTACTATTGTAGTAGTTGATAACATATATAGATATAAGTTTTGATTCGAAAAGTTACATGTCCGATATTTGAATAAACTTAGGAAAGTTTATTTGTACATGAAGATTGTTATTAGGGGTAGTTTCATAAGTCTTGAATGACCATTTTCTCTTGGTAATATCTCATGGTTTCCTTTTAAGTGAAGTAGATCCAAATTGCTTGTTCATGTTATCGCCTAATTCATTGTTTCATGTTTACGCCTATGTAAGTTGTTATGGTCATTTCGTCATGGCCTAGCCATGACCTTTGGTCCTTGTTCCAAGGTCATGAGACACAACCTTGGCTCTAGCCATGGTTGTGGTCTTGATTATAGGTCATAAGACCCCTTTGGTCTTCATAAACCATAACCTATATGTAATGACTTTGTCTAAAAATGGGCTGTTTAGAATTTGAAGAATTTTATCACTCGGAAAGCGTTTTTAGGGCTCGAGCTTCTTTATTCCTGAACGAAAACGTCGTTCCGGACAACTTTCGTGTTTTAACTTTTTGATGAATCAGACCAGAAGTGTGACTTTCAAAACCCAAATTTGATCAGAATGGTATTTGGCAGTTTTGCCGGAAATCTTTGGTAACTTCAAATCGCCATAACTTTTGACTCGTTTACTCGTTTTAGGTGGTTCAAATTGCTACGGTTTCCTTGTTAGATCCTCTACTACAATATGTAATAATCCAATATCATATTTTTACCATTTTGGTCGTGGTTTTCCAAGAAAGTCACTAGTTTACTTGTTTGAATAACATAAGTTACATATATGTATCAATACTTGTTTTACTCACTTTTATACATCATGGACATGAATACAAGACATAATATAGCATGAATAATATGTAAATAACATGAACATGATTATTTAACAAGAATCAAGTTAGGGTTTGGCTCACAACTTTTGGCTTTCAAAGATGAAAGGAAGTTAACATGTAAGGATAGGACTTTGATAGACTTGCTTCAACCCATTTCACTTCATGCAATCTTTCTACCCTTGGTATTCTTGAAAGATGGATGATGAAGGTTTAGGTGACTTGAGTGGATTCAAACTCAAGAGAAATCACCAAGTATATGAGGTTATGGAAGTGTTTGATGAATGATAACCTAACTAGAGTTTCTACCTTGAACTTGCACTTGAATTATGCATGAAACTTAGAAGGAAATGAGCAAATGAATGGTGTGTTTGTGTGTGTGATATCCACGGCAAAGGGAAGGGGAGGAAGGGAGTATTTATAGTCCAAAATGAGGAGGTTAGGAAAGTGCTAGGAAATTACTAAAACTTGGTGACCAAGTTGTAAATAAGTGTTGATTTAAGGGTAAATTCATGAAATTGAGCCACATAGTGTGAATCCCCCCTCCTAGGGCGGTTCACATGGATAAGGGGGGGTGAGGTGTGCCTTGGATGATATTATCCAAGTTACTAGATGAGTTTTGACTCCGGGAAATGCCAATCGTAAATGATTAAGCCTCAAAACGTAAAACCGGGTGTCGTAAAATTATGGAACTTGAAAGTATTGTTAAATATGTCCATATAGTCCATAATAAAATATAAAATGAGTGGTAGGTTCTATCGGGTGCTAAAACCCTGCTAAAAACTGGAAACACGGGTCTAAAACGCGTAATTCGTAAAATGTACGAATATTGCGTAAAATTGAGAAAAGTAAAATGTTACTTTTCTAATAGGATAAAAATGATTTAAAATGACTTATAATGTCTAGACTGGGCTCAGTCTAGTGTCGGTTGGTATTAAATGTCTTTTAGACATCAAACCGTAAGCCTAAAAATCAAGGAATGACTTATAAAATCAAGGAATGATTTTTGGTCAAAGGAGGAGGGAAAAATTATGTTGACTTTTTCTAATAAGTTTGAAAACTCAAAACGTCTTAGAAACTCGTTTTGTGGTCTAACGGTTAATCGCCCATTCGGTTAAGCGTGCTCATGTGAGAGTAGTACCGACTTGGGTGACCTGCTGGGAAGTCTTTGGTCATGTTTTTCTCAGTCACGATTAATTCTCAAATAAATCATGAGTGTGTCAAACATTTTTCTGATGCGGGGTCACTTAACGCGGTCGAGTTTCGTTGTACGTAGAATTTTTGAATGACGTTTTACCCTAAAACGTGTAATTCCTTAATAACTTTCACGAAAATGATCTGACGAATGTCAAACATTTAATTTGCCATGGAAATGATTTATCACTCGAGAATATCAGATAAAAATCAACTTTCGGGAAAGTTTCGGGAAAAATGAATAGTAAAAGTGAATAGTGAAATTTTCCGGGAATGGTAATTAACCTGAAATTGCAAATTGTTACAATATTGATGGAATTGGAACTTCTACAGCTGGACCTTCTACAAAGACTTTTGAAGATGAAGCTGGTCCTTCTAATCCTATCCAGCAAGAAGAAGTAAAAGAGCATACAACAAGTGATGATGAGACTATAGCTCAAATAATGCTCAATTTAGATAGACCTTCAGGAATACATATTTCTGAGCCTGCACAACAAGTCTCTGAATCTTCTTCTGAACCTGAAGCTTTGGATCCAAAAGATAAAGGAAAAGGGATCATGAAGCAGACCAAGAAGAAAAAGAAGAAGTTTACTCTTACACAGCTAAGGGAAATAGAGATTGCAAAGAATGAAGAGATTGCTAGACAGCAACAAGCTGTGTATGATGCAGAGTATTTGGAAGTTATAAAGAAGCCAGTTGCTGTAACAAAAAGGCCTATGACTATTGCTCAAGAAAGAAACTGGATGATTAGTTTCTTGAAAAGAAAAGGATACAAGAATTTACAAAAGTTAAGATATCCAGAAGTGAAAGCTCTATGGGATGAAATACAAGAGTCTATTAAGAAAGAGTTGGAAAGTTTTGTGCCCATGGATGTTGATAAGGGAAAGAAGTTAGAAGATATAAGGAAGGAACAAGCTGAGAAAAGTAAGTTAAAAAGGAAGAAAGCTGTTCAAGATGATCAATTGTCTAAGAAGCTTAAAATGATACATTCAGACACAATTGATGAACTAAAGAATTATTTCAGAGTTGTTGATTTTGAGAACAAGAAAACAGAAGACTCTGGAAAGAAATCAGAGATTATCTCATTCTCTATGGTTGAATCAACTGAAGGAAACTATCTCATGTTCAACAGAGAAGATGAAAGCTTCACAGTGTTTAATATGCTATGGGATGTTCTACACATAATAAACAGAGAAGATCTATACAACTTGTACTTACAAGTGCAGACATACTATGAGAATATTGAAGCAACAGGAGTGGGATTAATCTTACTTGGAGATTTGATAACCATCTAGGAGACAGAAGAAACAAGTAATGACACTCTGTCGAATGATCAAGAAAACTGGGAGATAACAAGATGGAGATTCTTTGAATCATCAGGAGTTCATTCACTTGAGATGGAAGATGGAACCATGATTCACATGTTAGCTGAAAGAAGATATCCTCTGATAAGAGAACTTATGATCAGGATGTTGGATCATGGAATGGAGCTTGAAGATGAAACTGAAGTAGCTTTTATGGAGATTAAGCTATTTATCAGGTGGACTAAATTAGAAGAATAATATTGCACAAGTACTGGTATGATTTGTTTTGAATGTACTGCAAGACAAACAGTACTTTACCAAAGTATTGCTTGCTGCATAAAACCAGTAAAAGTCCTTTGGTAAAATAAAAATAAAAGTTTTTGAAGCTTAAGATGATAAAAACAAAAGGATTTGAAGAATAAAACATGGTATTAGTACTTGTACTGCACAACAAATGGTAATCAACTCACCATGTTTAATAGAAAAGAAAGAGTTTGACTCATCATGAGGGTACGGCTCTGACGTGATAATCAAATCCGTTTTTTGTTGACAATTTACTAAAAATTGTATGGTATTCAACTCACCATATCTGTAAAAGTGAAGAGTTGACTAGCCCACAAGAAAATGGCTTGTGGTAAAGACTGTGGAAAATCCATTTATGGTAATTAGTTCACCATGGTTGAAATCAAAGAACTAACTAGTCCAAAAGCAAACGGCTATTGGTAAAGACTACTCAAATCTATTGATAGCTGATGATTTGCTAAAAATCATATGGTTATCAATGTACCATGGTTGTTTTAACCTAAACATTGGCTACTCCAAAGTTAATGGCTTTGGTAAAGAGACATCAAGATCCATTAAAAGTTCAATGATTCACCTCTCACAGAAGTTTACACATCTGGAAGTGATGAGAACAATATGAAACTTTAAAAGATTTGATGTACACTTTGTCAAAATGTTGCCGAGTTGCTGAGAAGATGATGATCAAGAGCACTTTGACATACAAGATTGAAAAGAGATAAAGATACAATCTTCCTGAATGATAAAGATATTGAAGATCAAAGAAAGCAAAGAAACTTGAAATCAAGCAAGTGGAGTTCAAGTTAGGGGAGGATTGTTGGGATATGAAGATCAAAGTACTGCTATGTCAAAGTACTGCTCAATAGTCAATGTGCTGATCAAGGTCAAAGTACTGCTACTTATTGAAGATTATTCAAAGTACTTAGAAGAACAAGGACTTATGTGTAATATTTTTTAAAGGATTACTATGTAATATTGTATGAATATTCTAGAATTAGTTAGGGATAATTACTTGTCGTTCAAGTAGATATTGTAAACCGACTTAAGGTTATCTATAAAAGGAGCCTTATGATGGTATTAGAGGTACGAAGTTTTCTAAGAGTCTTAGAGTTTTACAAAATGATTTTAGTGAAGTTAGGGATTGTTAGTAAACCTGTATTTAGAGAAGCAGTTTTAAGAGTTGTTTTAATATTAACAAAGTTCTTCTTAGCTTTGTGTTAGTAGATTCCGCATACTTTACAAAGTAATATCAGTGTTTCAATATTAAATGTTTTGAGTCATTCAAGATTGTTAAAACCTTACAAGCTACAAAGTAGTTTGGTCAGAGTATATCGATCCAACAGAATTGACATAGCCGGACCCTTTCTAGAGGGCCCGGGCAAACTCAAGTTCCTAATGGTGGCAATCGACAACTTCACGAAGTGGATAGAGGCAAAGTCCGTCCTTACCATAACGGGTCAGCAGATAAAGAAATTTGTATGGGAAAACATTGTGTGCAGATTTGGACTCCCCGGAGTAATCATATATGACAATGGAAAATAATTTTGCGACAACCCATTCAAAGACTGGTGTGAAAAACTACGCATCCAGCAACACTTCGCTTCAGTGAAACACCCACAAGCGAATGGTATGGTGGAATGGGTTAACAGAAGCCTGGGGGAAGGGATTAATGCACGACTAGGTGAAGACAACAAAAACTGGATGGAGGAACTACCACACGTCCCATGGGCACACAGAACAATGATCAAATCTAGCAATGGCTCCGTTCGCTCTAACATATGGGACGGAGGTGGTCATCCCAGCAAAAATAGGTGTGCCGACGTGGAGGATAACAGAGGTTGACACAAACCAAAACGAAGAAGACCTGGAAATAAACTTGGACATGCTTGAGGAACGAAGAGAATAGGCAGCCATCCGCGAAGCAAAAACCAAAGCAAAGATGGAAAAATACTACAACTCCAGAATCCGCAACAATAGCTTTAAACAAGGGGACCTAGTGTAGGAACAACGACGCAAGCCATACGAAAGATACTGGAAAGCTAGGGTCCAAATGGGAAGGACCGTATGTGGTCTCGGAAGCATTAGGAAAATGAGCATACAAATTACAAGACAAAAATGGAACAACAATGCCACAAACTTAGCACATATGCAACCTTAAAAGGTGCTACATAAATTAGTTGTAGAAAAGCCACACATGCGAACACCGTAGTGGTCATCTATCCCTTTTTAGTACTATCTTTACTATTGTACTCTGTCTTTCTAACTTTAATGTAAGGTGAGGACTAGCTACCCTCACCAGTTTGCTTTAATAAAATGTCCGCCCTTAATTATATATGTGAGTAAGACACGCACAAACACTTGGGCCCGTCCCACCAAATG
This sequence comes from Artemisia argyi, assembly GCA_030686995.1. NCBI lineage: Eukaryota > Viridiplantae > Streptophyta > Magnoliopsida > Asterales > Asteraceae > Artemisia > Artemisia argyi. The sequence goes on along the minus strand of CM060684.1, from coordinate 195,957,985 downwards.
TTATTCTGCATAACAAAAGGATGAGTAACCTTACAATTAACTCAAAGTACGTAAGAGGTATTGCAAACCCAGTACGGGAGAATAACCCACAAGTATTCACAAAAGACTATTAAGCAAGCGTATCCGTACGACTTTAAACATAGTAAATACATCATGATAAATAAGGTCGTAATTACGACAAACACAAGGACGTACAAAGCAAAATACACATTGTTCAAACAGTACGCATAAAACAAACAAACAAACAAAAAAAAAAAGATAGCCAAACAAATGACTACATTATGAAGACTCCTATGTTGAAACAACAACACTTTCTTCCCCCGCGGATGAAGAAATATGAGCACCAGGGGGACTTTCCCACTAATGGCATGAGCATCCGTGTTCACCACACCATAAGCCTCCGATTACACAGGAGCAGAAGGACCCAAAGACACAAAAGTCGGGACCTCGGGGTTATCAGAACCCCTACTCAAAACAAGTGATGCATCAACAGATGTAAAAACTGGAGCTGTCTCTAAGAAAAGGGAAACACGACATATAAGTGCCTCCTCAACAGAAGCAATGCTCTTCTTAATCTTGATGACATCCCTCTCACACCTTTCCAGGGCATTGGATAAAGGATCCGCGCCTACAGACACACTATCCGAAGGATACCATATAGGAACAAAAAGCTGCTCCAAATCCGGTTGCAAAGAAGCCATGCCAGGAACATCGGCAAGAGGACCCTCGAGACGAAGGAGTTGCATGATATACCCAATACGGGAATCCTTATTCGCCAACAAAGTTGTAAATAAAGGAAACTCAAAATCCCGAAGGTCCTGTAGAGCGGACTGATAGTCTGCCTCAGCTGACGAACGATGGCCATCGACCCTAGAAAGGTCCGTACCCAACCGACTGTGCGCGAGACCGGACACCAATCCATCTTGAATACCTTTGATAATGGCAGAACTAATAACCCTCCCAGACGCAGCAACATAATCCAGAGAATTTAGACACTTGGCAACAGCAAGCCAGATACCATGGGTTAAAAACCAACGGCGCTTACCCGTGCAATCCTCGGAGATATTACCTTCTATATATATATATATATATATATATATATATATATATATATATATATATATATATATATATATATGATGAGTGCTCAAAAACTCATTATTTTTGGTCTAATCTGAACTGCAAAACATACAAAAACACTTAGAAATGCATCAAAATACCAAAAATATTTCAAAATTGTGTTTTATATGTTTTAGATGCAAAACGAGTAAAAACAAATGCAAAACGCACAAAGTTTGTAAAATTGGCAGTTTCAGTCCCCCAACTTTCATAAAATTACAAAACTAGTCACTGGATATTCAAAATATGGAAAATTATCACCAAAGGTCCTTTTGAAAGCACAAGTTGTCATATTTAGTCCTTTGGTGAAAAATTGGAAAAGTTTTGGAAATTTACAGTTTGGTCCCTGGAGTTTCAGATTTTGGCAGAATTGGTCCCTGGTGGGATATTTTTGAAAGGAAAATCAATTTTTATCCTTGGAAAATCAAAACGTGTCAAAAATAGTCCTTGGAATGAAAGATTGGTGAAAATTGCAAGTTTATTCCCCGAAATTTGGAAATTTACAAAATTGGTCCCCGGGTGTTTTATTTTGGAAAATATAAATTTTGGTCCTTGTAATATTCAAACTTGGCAATTTTTATCCTTATGATAACTTTGGATGTTTGGCAGAATCAGCCCCTCATTTTCAATAAATTACAAATTGGTCCTTGTGATTAAACCTTAAAACAAACAGACCCTTTTTATTTGTAAAAACCCTTACCACCAAAAAAAAACTGATCCACCTTATATCCCCAATCCAGTCCACAGTCCACCCAAGCCCAAGTACCAAATCCCCAAGGCCCAACCATTAAAGCCCACTTCCTAATAAAATTAAACCCTCACCCCGTATTACTACTCCCCCCAGTCAACCCCAACGTTGACCCTTCCACCCTTCCCACTTGTTTACTGCAAACACCAACTCCACACTTTCCCCCCTCCTCTGCCATACCTCCAGCTCACTCACCCCATTCCATGTCCCCTTAGCCTCCAATACCATCCAAACTACATTTAATGATCCCAAAACCAAACAAGTAATCCCACACCCTGCCAAATTAGTTTTCCCGCCAAAAATTGCTTCAAAGGCCAAGATCAAATCTAACAATCCAACGGCTCCAATTCAGTGTGGGAAAAGAAGATAGAGACTCATGGACTTATTTAACTGAAGAAAAAGAAGAGAAGGAGCTGTGTAGTGTAGCAGTAGGTAGTTTTATTTAGTTATAGTTTAGTTTAATGTAATTTCATTCCCTTTGTTTTTTTTAAGCTTTGAATTGTATTCCTAAAAGTTTCTTAGTGTAACAACAATCTAGTTCAATTCAGAATCAAGTTCAAGTTTTTATTTCACCATTGCAATTTTTATTTAAGAAATTTATTTCATTCTGTGATGTTATGAAAATGCTTAATTAGTAGTAATTGTGGTTTAGATAAGTCTTTTATAAAGTTTCATAAGTTCAACAAGGTGCAAAATAGAGTTTAGTTCAAAAAGGGTTCACAAGTCAACAAAAGTCAACAGGTGTATATCATGGTGATATGGTAATTCAGAAAAGGATTGGTGGTTGTACTTAGTTATACAGCTTGGCAACAAGCTCTCATGAGCCTTTTGACTCTGATTTAAGGTGTGTATCTTTGATTTATGTCTTAAATCAACCTCTGTGATCACTTAGTAGTTTTATTTACCTAAGTTTGTTTGTACTTGATACTGAGCTTAATATATGTTTACTATAGTTTGTACCATGTCTTTATAGCTTATCTCATGGGTTTGAATTAACAGGACTGTCTCAGATCCCCATTTGCCTCATAAAACCAAAAAATCATAACTTTTAAGGGGTGTTTGGTTCTGCATGTAACCCTATGTTCCTGTTTATCTTTGTTGTTGTTTTTTGATTAGACATAGTTCATTAGGTCATTTTAGCTCATACATGTATTAAAAACCATAGGTTATAGTTATAAAAGTCAAAATCATTTCTCTTGTCATGGTATTTGTCAACTATTAGTGTTTTTGATTGGTGATACCACCATTTCAACTTGCAACTAAAAGTTTTAGCTTAAATTAGTTTAATTATGGTCTAATATCTCATAACAAATCAGTGAAGAAGGATCAAAATCCATTTAAGTCAACATACCAAGTTTAATCAAAAAGTCAAAGTGCACAATTTCAGATTTTTGGAAAAGTTCAAGGAATATTATTGATTTTTGTAATTGCTTTCAGGAAGTGAAACTTGTTTATATGTGTTGTCTACCAGCTCAGCTATCATGTCCATTGGTCTTTTCATTTTTGCAATTTTTTCCCTAGTCCCCACCATTGACCAAAGTGGGCTGCAGGGCTGCTGAGTCCCCTGTTTCAGCAGCATACACACCACCACCACCACCACTTGGTGGTGGTTTTCTGACCTCCACAGTGGCCCATAACCTTCCATCTTAGGTTCTTTCAACCCCCCTCCTACCATACTTCACCCCTTGACCATTGGTTTGACCTGGGAACCCCTCGGACCCACTTGGAATTACCCCCAACTCTATCCCACTTTTCAGAACTCAAACAAATAAGTCAAGTGCTTATTTGAGCTTATTGGCTTATCCAGTGGACCCCACTTGCATTTTATGGCTTAAACAAGTTCCCTCAACTTATTTAGACCTGAATTAACCAGTGTGGGTCCCACTTACACCCATTTTAGCTTATTTTCCCTTGTGGTCAACTAAAGTCAACTGTCACCCTTTTTAGTTTGTATTCCGCTTATTTTTAAGTTATAAAAATTTTGTTTTTACAAAAGTTGTTATTTTTTAGTTATAAAATAGGTTGGTAAAAAAAAATCAAGAAAAAACAATTTAATTTTAAGTGATAGTTTCTATTTAATTTTATTTAAATTTTATTTTTCATTTTTAAATTTTTATTAAGAACTTAGCTTTTTTATATTTTTATTAATTACCTCTTATATTAAAGTATTTATAATAATTTTCTCAGATTTTTATTTTATCATTTAGTATTTATTAAAATTAATCTTAGTTTTATTAATTATTAATTAATAATTAGTTTTAAATAGCATAATTAGTTTTTATTAAGTAAAACCTAGTTTTTATATTTTTCCTAGCTTTTATATAATGTCAAATAATTTTAGAATTTTTCTTGTGATTTTTACTGTTCATTTTCTATTTTTCTCAATTTAAAATAGTTTAATTAGATAATTAATGTTTAATTAGTAATTAATTAATATAAAATTCACAAAAAGACAAAAATACATATTTTTAATTTTAAAACTTATTTTTAGTTATTTTATAATTTTAGAAATTTTATTTTCATTTTTCTAGTGTTTAAATAATATTGTATTATATTTAAGTTGTTTAAATATTAATAATTAGTATTAATAAGTAATTAATTAATAATTAATAATTAATTAGTGTAAAAATTAATTTTAATTTTCTAAAAATTTTCTTTTACCTTTAAGTTTGTAAAAAAGTCATTTTCACCCCCTGGGGGTTTTCAGATTTCACTTTTCACGTTTTATTTTAAACGTTTACGTTTTATTTAAACGTGAACGTACGCGTTTTTAGGTTTAAATCGTTTCTGGTTTTTCCTAGCCTCCAGTCTTATTCATATAGCTTGTTTAAGCTATTTCATTGTAGATTCCTTAGTTCAAATCATTCACAAATCCCTTTTCCCGTCCAGATTCACCCAATCACGAAACCGTTTTATAACCATCACACCTAGTCGGGACATAACGACCCGGGGAAACCCTATACTTCCACGGAGCATTGAGCCTTAGGAGTTTGACTTGTTTGACCACATCCGTGGTTGAATTTAGTTGACTGCTTTTGCCTCAATCAAATTTTGGCGCCGCTGCCGGGGAGGTTGTGTGCGTTTTCTAAACGGTTTTTCTGATTAGTGACTTTGGAATTCGTTCCATTGTACATTTATCCATCCTTTGTTCATATTTTCTTATTATCAAAACAAAACCGTTCACGAAAACATTTTAAATCAGTTTTCAACGAACACAAAAACACAAAAACATTTTCTTTATCATTTGTACAAAATGTATTTCCAAAAACCCAAAAATATTCACCTTTACCCTCTCACATCTTTGATTCTTCATCCCTACCCCTCTATACACCTTTGATTCTTTCTATGTCTCATCCACACTTTCTGGTTTGCCAATGGTGTGGTAATCCTCATAATGGTGGCAATTGCCCCAGTTGTGGCATGGTAGAGTCAGGAAACGGGTCTGTCTATAACCAAGATCCCTATTCCTATCATGACACCACTGATTCATTCCACCAGCTACCACACCATCAGTCTCAGCAGTTTTACTGTTGTGAGTACTGTGGTGGTTCACACTACAGTTCTAATTGTCCATCGGGAAACACGCTTGTCTATGAGCAGTTTCCCGATAACAATTATGACTCTAGCACATACGACTCACAGCCTCAACAGTTTTACTGTTGTGATTACTGTGGAGGTCCACACTTTAGCTCAGATTGTCAATCAGGGAATCCATATCTTTGTGACAATTTTGACACACCTTATTATGACCAACCTCCACAGTACGATATGAATCAAGCACTTCTTCCAGAAATGCAAAATATGATGAAAATCGTTGATGAGCTTAAGGGTTTAGTTAAAGACTTTGCCCAAAGACATACTCATCAAAAATCCATGGAAGAATTGCTAGCTGAAGAGCAGGCTACTAGAATAAATTCCCAAGATGCCTATGAAAAATCTGTGAGGGAATCAATTGCAAGAGAAAAAGCAGCCAAGTCTAGCTCTTTGTTCCGTTTCATTCCTGATGACAGTGATGATGAGGATACACTTGACATCCTTGAATTTTATAAAACTTAATCAAGTTCATCAGCTGATATCCCTGCAGTTGAGATTCCATCTCAAACAACTGCTAGCACATCCGAGGTTCCCACTCACTCTCTAGACATGGGGGATGAGCATCTTAGCATTGTTCCTAATAAGGAATCGGACGAATTAATAAAGTCTAGTGTTGAGATCCTTATCCCAATCCCAGGAGAGTCACAGGGAACTCTTGATCATGTGTGTGATTTACCTTCCCCCATTGAGTGTCCTAAAGATCAATTTGAGACTTTATCCGATTATAGCGATGATTGTATATCTTATGGAGACATCGAGTATATTGAGGCGTCAGTTCCACAAACTGATGCTGATCATCTTCTTGAGGAGTTCGCCGATGAACTTACTCACATCAATCCACTTTCATTAGAAGGTGATGATGGTCTCCTTGACTTCGAAGCCGATCTGGGAGAAATTGAAAGTCTCCTTTATCATGATCCGTCACTCACTTCTGATCCCAGCAGTCCAATAGAGAATGTTAATCTCTTTGTTCCCGAAACTTTCAATACTACTCTCACCAATCCTCTATTTGAATTCGACTCTGAATTCACTTTGATTTTTGATAATCCACTCTTTGATATTCAGAACGAGGATTGTGATGAGTCTATTCCGGAACATGAGTTCACATATTCACATCATGTGAATGATTCTCTTTATGAGGAGTTCTCCGGTGAACTCACTCATCATGTCACGACTCCTCCGGAGTTTGATAGCCCGGGGGGAGATACTCTCAATTTTGAGAATTTTCAAATTCCCACCCACCCTCCCGGGTTGTTTACGAGCTTAACCTTTGAAATCCAAACTCAGGCTATTGAGCCTCCTCTTGAGGAAGAAGATCAACTCATGATTTTCATCATGGTTTTCTTCCTTTTCTTCACCTATAAGGTGACTTCTTCTCTTCTTCACTCCTTCGGGAGTGAGGACACTATATTTGATCCCGGCATTTTCATGTATCATTATCTTGAGCCGGATACTTATCTCATCGGTGTGGAACTTTCACGTGCTTCAAATGTTTGTCCAAACATCTTGAATGAAAGTCCGATTGAGATTGCTTCTTCCACATCATGCTTCCCCAAGGAAAATGAATCCGGGGTCGAGTCAAGCTAGCGACTCGGTAAACAAAAACAGTAGCATGCTTATAGGGTTTTCACCCTAAGTGTGGGGGAGTCCCCCATGCTATGGTTACTTATGAAGTGAAAAACAAAATGGTGTTTTCCACGCTTAGCTTGTAATGTTGCCCTTTTACGTTCAAAATGTCGGCATAATAGCCGGGACTTTGAATATTGAGGACAATATTCATGCTAAGTGTGGGGGGGTATTCGCTATTCTAGCGAATTTTATCACATTTTACTATATAATACCCCCGTTTTTAGCCAAAATTTCAAAAATTTTAAAAAACTTTTTCACTGGTGCTTCAAAATTTTCGTGGTAATCAGTCCGCCTTGTCTAAACGACAAAAAGGATTGGCTAGTCCAGGAGCAAACGGCTCTTGGTAAAGACATCTCAAATCCGTTTACGGCTTGCAATTTGCCCAAAATTGTATGGTTCCTCAACTCCCCATATCCCATAAAGCGAATGAGTTGGCTAGCCCGCAAGATTATGGCTTGTGTAAAGGCAGTGGAAAATCCATAATTGGTAATCAGCTCACCAAGATGTTGACTATTCCATCAAGAGTTGGCTAGTCCAGAAGCAAACGGCTTTTGGTAAAGACTAATCAAATCCGTTGACAGCTGGTGGTTTGCTCAAAATCACACGGTTATCAGGTGTACCACAGTTCTCACACCTGGCTACTCCAGAAGTGATAGCTTTTGGTAAAGAGTTTAAAATCCATAAAGTTTTCAAAACAGTTATTGCTAGGGACTAGCAATAGTTTAGTGTGGGGGATTGATGAGTGCTCAAACACTCATCATTTTTGGTCTAATCTGAACTGCAAAACATACAAAAACACTCAGAAATGCATCAAAATACCAAAAATATTTCAAAATTGTGTTTTATATGTTTTAGATGCAAAACGAGTAAAAACAAATGAAAAAAGCACAAAGTTTGCAAAATTGGCAGTTTCAGTCCCCCAACTTTCACAAAATTACAAAACTAGTCCCTGGATATTCAAAATATGGAAAATTATCACCAAAGGTCTTTTTGAAAGCATAAGTTGTCATATTTAGTCCTTTGGTGAAAAATTGGAAAAGTTTTGGAAATTTACAGTTTGGTCCTTGGAGTTTCAGATTTTGGCAGAATTGATCCCAGGTGGGATATTTTTGAAAGGAAAATCAATTTTTATCCTTGGAAAATCAAAACGTGTCAAAAATAGTCCTTGGAAAGAAAGATTGGTGAAAATTGCAAGTTTAGTCCCCGGAATTTGGAAATTTACAAAATTGGTCCCCGGGTGTTTTATTTTGGAAAATATAAATTTTGGTCCTTGTAATATTCAAACTTGGCAATTTTTATCCTTATGATAACTTTGGATGTTTGGCAGAATCAGCCCCTCATTTTCAATAAATTACAAATTGGTCCTTGTGATTAAACCTTAAAACAAACGGACCTTTTTTATTTGTAAAAACCCTTACCACCAAAAAAAAAGAGATCCACCTTATATCCCCAATCCAGTCCACAGTCCACCCAAGCCCAAGTACCAAATCCCCAAGGCCCAACCATTAAAGCCCACTTCCTAATAAAATTAAACCCTCACCCCGTATTACTACTCCCCCCAGTCAACCCCAACGTTGACCCTTTCACCCTTCCCACTTGTTTACTGCAAACACCAACTCCACACTTTCCCCCCCCCCTCCTCTGCCATACCTCCAGCTCACTCACCCCATTCCATGTCCCCTTAGCCTCCAATACCATCCAAACTACATTTAATGATCCCAAAACCTAACAAGTAATCCCACACCCTGCCAAATTAGTTTTCCCGCCAAAAATTGCTTCAAAGGCCAAGATCAAATCTAACAATCCAACGGCTCCAATTCAGTGTGGGAAAAGAAGAGAGAGACTCATGGACTTATTTAACTTAAGAAAAAGAAGAGAAGGAGCTGTGTAGTGTAGCAGTAGGTAGTTTTATTTAGTTATAGTTTAGTTTAATGTAATTTCATTCCCTTTGTTTTTTTTAAGCTTTGAATTGTATTCCTAAAAGTTTCTTAGTGTAACAACAATCTAGTTCAATTCAGAATCAAGTTCAAGTTTTTATTTCACCATTGCAATTTTTATTTAAGAAATTTATTTCATTCTGTGATGTTATGAAAATGCTTAATTAGTAGTAATTGTGGTTTAGATAAGTCTTTTATAAAGTTTCATAAGTTCAACAAGGTGCAAAATAGAGTTTAGTTCAAAAAGGGTTCACCAGTCAACAAAAGTCAACAGGTGTATATCATGGTGATATGGTAATTCAGAAAAGGATTGGTGGTTGTATTTAGTTATACAGCTTGGCAACAAGCTCTCATGAGCCTTTTGACTCTGACTTAAGGTGTGTATCTTTGATTTCTGTCTTAAATCAACCTCTGTGATCACTTAGTAGTTTTATTTACCTAAGTTTGTTTGTACTTGATACTGAGCTTAATATATGTTTACTATAGTTTGTACCATGTCTTTATAGCTTATCTCATGGGTTTGAATTAACAGGACTGTCTCAGATCCCCATTTGCCTCATAAAACCAAAAAATCATAACTTTTAAGGGGTGTTTGGTTCTGCATGTAACCCTATGTTCCTGTTTATCTTTGTTGTTGTTTTTTGATTAGACATAGTTCATTAGGTCATTTTAGCTCATACATGTCTTAAAAACCATAGGTTATAGTTATAAAAGTCAAAATCATTTCTCTTGTCATGGTATTTGTCAACTGTTAGTGTTTTTGATTGGTGATACCACCATTTCAACTTACAACTAAAAGTTTTAGCTTAAATTAGTTTAATTATGGTCTAATATCTCATAACAAATCAGTGAAGAAGGATCAAAATCCATTTAAGTCAACATACCAAGTTTAATCAAAAAGTCAAAGTGCACAATTTCAGATTTTTGCAAAAGTTCAAGGAATATTATTGATTTTTGTAATTGCTTTCAAGAAGTGAAGCTTGTTTATATGTGTTGTCTACCAGCTCAGCTATCATGTCCATTGGTCTTTTCATTTTTGCAATTTTTTCCCTAGTCCCCACCATTGCCCAAAGTGGACTGCAGGGCTGCTGAGTCCCCTGTTTCAGCAGCATACACACCCACCACCACCACTTGGTGGTGGTTTTCTGACCTCCACAGTGGCCCATAACCTTCCATCTTAGGTTCTTTCAACCCCCCTCCTACCATACTTCACCCCTTGACCATTGGTTTGACCTGGGAACTCCTCGGACCCACTTGGAATTACCCCCAACTCTGTCCCACTTTTCAGTACTCAAACAAATAAGTCAAGTGCTTATTTGAGCTTATTGGTTATCCAGTGGACCCCACTTGCATTTTATGGCTTAAACAAGTTCCCTCAACTTATTTAGACCTGAATTAACCAGTGTGGGTCCCACTTACACCCATTTTAGCTTATTTTCCCTTGTGGTCAACTAAAGTCAACTGTCACCCTTTTTAGTTTGTATTCTGCTTATTTTTAAGTTATAAAAATTTTGTTTTTACAAAAGTTGTTAGTTTTTAGTTATAAAATAGGTTGGTAAAAGAAAAATCAAGAAAAAAACAATTTAATTTTAAGTGATAGTTTCTATTTAATTTTATTTAATTTTTTTTTTCATTTTTAAATTTTTATTAAGAACTTAGCTTTTTTATATTTTTATTAATTACCTCTTATATTAAAGTATTTATAATAATTTTCTCAGATTTTTATTTGTCATTTAGTATTTATTAAAATTAATCTTAGTTTTATTAATTATTAATTAATAATTAGTTTTAAATAGCACAATTAGTTTTTATTAAGTAAAACCTAGTTTTTATATTTTTCCTAGCTTTTATATAATGTAAAATAATTTCAGAAATTTTCTTGTGATTTTTACTGTTCATTTTCTATTTTTCTCAATTTAAAATAGTTTAATTAGATAATTAATGTTTAATTAGTAATTAATTAATAGAAAATTCACAAAAAGACAAAAATACATATTTTTAATTTTAAAACTTATTTTTAGTTATTTTATAATTTTAGAAATTTTATTTTCATTTTTCTAGTGTTTAAATAATATTGTATTATATTTAAGTTGTTTAAATATTAATAATTAGTATTAATAAGTAATTAATTAATAATTAATAATTAATTAGTGTAAAAATTAATTTTAATTTTCTAAAAATTTTCTTTTACCTTTAAGTTTGTAAAAAAGTCATTTTCACCCCCTGGGGGTTTTCAGATTTCACTTTTCACGTTTTATTTTGTACGTTTACGTTTTATTTAAACGTGAACGTACGCGTTTTTAGGTTTAAATCGTTTCTGGTTTTTCCTAGCTTCCAGTCTTATTCATATAGCTTGTTTAAGCTATTTCATTGTAGATTCCTTAGTTCAAATCATTCACAAACCCCTTTCCCGTCCAGATTCACCCGATCACGAAACCGTTTTATAACCATCACACCTCGTCGGGACATAACGACCCGGGGAAACCCTATACTTCCACGGAGCATTGAGCCTTTGGAGTTTGACTTGTTTGACCACATCCGTGGTTGAATTTAGTTGACTGCTTTTGCCTCAATCAATATATATATATATATATATATATATATATATATATATATATATATATATATATACACACACACACACACACACACACACACACACACACACACACACACATATATATATATATATACATATATATATATATATATATATATATAGTGAAGCGTTCAAATGAGAAGGACATTTTTTGTGAGAACGCGAGAAGAGATCTGGACCAATAGATCAAATAAATCCCATCTTAAGATCAATTGGGCGGAATGGCATTTTCGTAAATTTTGCCCCAAAATCATAGGGGTCCGACTAAATTATTTTCATTTCCTCCCACCTAAAATATGTATATATTCTCTCTCTCTCTCTCCATAAACAAAACACACACAAACACCACACACCAACCACCATCGCCACCAACCTGCTCCGAAAACAACACCACAAATCACCGTTAGAGGACCAATCGCCGCCATAGCAGCACCTTCTGTCACTCATCTCGATCATCTCCTTTAAGCTTATAGTTGTTTGCTTTTGTAATTTGGAGGTTATTAGATAAAAATTGGCTCTTCAAAAGGTTAAAGTTTTATACTTTCATTATTCAGATGTTTGTAATCGGCGTTCAATTTGAATATTGCTTGTAATATTTGTTCATCTAGTTTATAACGCATACCAATTGTTTGATGAAATGCCTGAACCAATATTGCGTAAGCTTTTCATGTATATTTTACAAATCTTCAATCTTTAGATATCTGTAGTGGAGGAATTACAGATGCTGGTGTGAAGAATATCAAGGATCTTCGTTCTCTAGTTCTTTTGAATCTATCACAAAACCACCGCTTGACAGATGCTTCACTGGCATTGATCTTTGTGGGTTACTTTGGATGCAGGTTTGACTCAGTTGGTCTCTCTGAACTTATCAAATTCGCGAGTAACTAGCAGTGGATTGCAGCATTTGAAGCCATTAAAGAAGCTGAAATCTCTAAGCTTAGAGTCAACCAAGGGGGCTGCAAATGATTTAAAGAGACTCCAGGTATCAGACCTTCCGAATCTGGTAACTGTGAACTTTTTCTGCTGATTCATGACTGCGATTTTTCTTCACATGTGAATATAGTTGTATAGTTTTTCTTCACATGTGAATATAGTTGTATAGTTTTTCTTCACACGTGAATATAGTTGTATAGTTTTTCTTCACTTGTGAATATAGTTTTTCTTCACACGTGAATATCGTTGTATAGTTTTTCTTCACAAGTGAATATAGTTGTATAGTTTTTCTTCACATGTGAATGTAGTTGTCTTTGATGGTGGTCTATCAGTGCACATTAGGTGTTTGAATAACTTGTGAGTTGATTTTCATTTTATTAGGTGTTTGAATAACATGTGAATATAGTTGTATAGTTCTTCTTCACATGTGAATATAGTTGTATAGTTGTCTCGGTTAAAATAATTCAATAACTAATCAAGTCGGCAAGCTTACAACTTTTTGTTGGTTTGGGCGGATTTAAGAATTGTAATCACTCCCACAACATATATCCAGAGTCATACTAGTAGTTCATCTAAATCTTTATGAGTAGTGGTCAAAGTAATCAAATGGGCACTATAACTATAATTAGTGGTCAAAGTAATCTTTATGATTACGCTGGTATTAGAACTGTAACTATAATTGTATAATTACAGTTATGAAATAAATTACGGAGTACAATAATGACCCCTACCTATACAACACAATAAAAAAGAATGTGATTAAAGTAGGTATTGCCTTTACTCGACTGTTAAGAGTTTTAAATTCTTATATAGTAATTGAAATGTGATTAAAGTATGTAATGCCTTTATATAATGTAAATATGTAGCACCAATTGCCAACAAGACTTTTATGGCTTGTGAACTCTTAGAATTCAAATGTGATTTAATTTTCATATCTCTGTGTATTGCATTTGCAAGCTATTAGAAAAGTAGTTTGAAACAAAATACTTATGAAATTCTTTGTTTGTTAGTGGTAATAAGTACTTTTTTAAGTGTATGTGATAGGAACATAATTTTTTGTACACTCATACATTGGATGTCTTCATATTTATGGCAACACATGTGTGAAAGTATGTCATTATTGCATACCATTATCCCTTAATTCTATGAGTTGCGGGTATAGCTTCGGTAAGCTTTTTGATCTTACTACATATGTATGTAGTTTCTGAATATAATATGTAGAATGGTTCTAGTAAATCATGCATCAGATGTGTTCATATTAATGGCAGACATCTCAAAATTGTACTATATCTCTTATTCTATTGTTTTCTTATCGAGTTGGATGTCTGGACAAAATGTGTAAATCTGCTGAAGGACGGTCTTTGGTTTTAATGCATGTATACTGTGTTTCTTTCATTCTTTAATGTAATATAAAGTTGTGTTTCTTGTTAGTGTACTAATGTTAAATGCATGGGGTAGGTGTCGGAGATAAAGATGTTGGTGACAGATGGAGGTGGTCCAGACCTGATGTAAATATATACACACTGTTGGTTAGGGGTCTCGCTGCATCCTTGAGAGTTTCGGATGCTCTTAGGATTATTGGTACTGTTTGTAGAGTGGGAGTATCTCCTGGTGAAGAGGTATCACTGCAGTTATTTCATTATTTTATTACCCTTGCGTTTAATCGTTATGTTGATATGTTGTTTGGTTGTGATTATGCAGCTTTGATGAGTGTGTAAATACTCATCATTTTTATCGTATCTGAACTGCCAAAACATCCAAAAACACTCAGAAATGCATCAAAATACAGAAATTATCCCAAAAGTGTGTTTTATATGTTTTAGATGCAAAATGTTGAAAAACAAATGAAAAACGAACAAAGTTTGCATAATTGGCAGTTTTAGTCCCTCAAGTTTCATAAATTGACAAAACTAGTCCCTGAAGGTTTAAAACGAAAGAAAAGTCAACCCAAGCCCTTTGGAATTCAAAAGTTGTAAAAATAAGTCCTTGGGTGAAAAGTTTGAGAAAATTACACTTTTGGTCCCCGAACTTTCAAAAATGGCAAAAGTAGTCACTGGGTTTTAAAATTGGAAAAATATCAAAAATACCCTTTGTACTATTCAACTTTGACAAGATTGGCCTTTTTTGATAACTTTGGTAAAATTTCACTTTTAACCCCTCAACTTTGAATTTTGGCAAGTTTAGTCCCCGGGATTTTCAAAAGTGGAAAATTACATTTATGGTCCTTATATTGTTTACATTTGGCAAGAGTGGTCCTTTGAACTAATTTGGATCAATACAAATTCACCCCCTCCACTTTGCTTAAATTACACAATTGGTCCTTGTTTAAATAACAAACCAAACGGATCCCTTAATATCCTAGTCCAAAATCAACCTTATCACTCCAAATCCAACACCACAGCCCACACCCTTACCAACACTTCCCCAGGCCCATACATCTAAAAGCCCACCCAACCCCTTATAATAAAACCAGGGTCAAACTATGCAGTCAACCGCCACCTCAAAACCACCTTCCTCCCAAACCACCCTGCAAAACCACCCTGCCAACACCATCATCACACTCCCATCCCCCTCCTCTGACAACACTCCACCTCCTCCTTCCACTCCAAACAAACACTACCTTCCAAACCCCCCCCCCTGCCAGGTCAAAACTACCCAAATGGTCAAAATTGAGTTTCCCGCCAAAACAATTGAAGGGACAGGATCATAGCTAGCTAATCCAAAGGTCACAAACAGATGTGGGAAGTGCTCAGAAACCCTAAGGGGTCCTTATAAGAAGAAAGAAAAGAGCAGAGAAGGTGTTAGCTAGTTAGTAGATTCTAGTGTAGTTTTTCCTTAGTAGTTACTCTGTAAAATTGTTTTCTAATGTAATCAAGCCCTCTTAATTAGTTTGTAATTCTTAAGTATTATGTATGCAAGCTTTTGTATCAATGAAATTCTAGTTTTTCATTCAATTTTTGTGCCATTAACTTTTATGCATTTTAAATCTTTACAAATAATTGTAAACTGTTTTAAGTTTCTACTTATTGTTACATAATCCCATTTAAGCTCAACTAGGGTTTTAGTGAGTTTATGGCCTTTTGTTCCTGTTCTAAGCAAAGCTTCTGAAAAGTCAATGAAAGTCAAACGGATGGTCAAGTTAAGAAATGGGTGATTAGATAGGGATTGGGAGGAATATTGAGGCTTGGTAGATTGTAAACAAGCTCTATTGAGAATCTCAGTTCTGTTTTGAGCATAGGAGCAAGTGAGTTCCCTTTCAATAAGTTGTTGCACATTTTACTATTTACTGTAGTTTCTGCTTATCTAGTTTTATTTCTGTGCTTAATTGTTCAAATTGTGTTCATTTATCCTATTTAAGTTGAATTTTTACTTAAGTGACCTGATGCTATTTGCTTCTTTTCATTTTTAGCTTATTATTGCATTTACCTACCATTTTTAGTTTATCTAATATGAAGCTCATTACCATGCTTATTTTACAGTCATTTCAACTGTAATATAGTTTATATAGCGTAAGTAATCAGTTTGGGTCTTAACCTTAGTTCATATCAGTAAAAAAACAAGAAAATGCAAAAGCAGTTGCATCATTAAGGAGTGTCTGGATTTGGCTGTTCCATAGGCCTCTGAGGTGTTTTTGTGGATGTTTGTTGTTGAAACAAATCTCAATAGGTCACAATAGCTCAGTTTGGTCATCAATCTTAGGTTTTATCACAAGAAAGTCAAAATCTAACTTCCAATCCCCTATTTCATCCACTGTTCTGAGTATAGGGTGCATTATCATGCATTTAGGGGTATAAGTACTTGCTTTTGATTATTTGTGTCTTATTATAGCTTATGATAACATTTTTAGTCATTAGATTAGGATTCTACTTCACAAAAGTCAGCTTAGTTGTTTAAGCCAAAAGTCAAAATTGCATGTGATTTTCAAAAACCCAAATATTGGGTGAATTATTTTGAATTTTGTGTCAAGAATTAGAGATTGAGCTTTTAACACATTGTACTCCCTCACCTCAACTCTAAGAATCCATGGTCATTTAATTTTTGTAATTTTTCCTGAGCATTCCACAACCACTTAAACTCACCTGCGGGGCAAGGTGATGCCCTGTTTCAGCTCATCAGTCCTAACACCCCAACTTCCAACCTCCCCTAGGTCTTATTAGTGGGCCCCAGGACCTGAAACTTGGCTCATTTGAGAGCTTACCACCCCATCTTTTTAGGTTAAGTTCTATTTCTGACCCTTGATCACTTAGGTGGGCCCCACATTGGCCTAAACTTGGCCAATCAGGCTTGTTTGTTATTCAGGTTTGGGTAGGATAGCTTATTGCTTATTTCAAGCTTATCACTTGAGCTTTTCTGTTTCAATCAGCTTATTTCAAGTTCCCTTGTATCTGTCTCAGCTTATTTATCCATTTCATAGCTTTTTGTTAGCTTATTCATGTGTCTATAAGTCCTAATAAGTTCTAAATCCCATCTGCCAATCCAATAAGCACTCAAAAGTGCTTATTTCTGTGTTCCAGCTAAACCTCCTTTTTTAAAGTTTGTTATTTTTAGTTTTCAAGTAGTTTTCAAAAAGAAAAATCAGAAAAAGAAAAATTTTACAATAAGTGATAGCTTCTATTTTAGAAGTTTAAGCTTATTGGCTTATTTTTATGCTTTTTCCTTAAGCACTTTGTATTTTTAGATTTTTCTTAAGTTCCTGTTACTATAGGATATTTTTAGGAAATTTATTAGATTTTTGTTTATCCATTTAGTATTTTTAGTAATTCTAAATAGTTTTATGTAATTAATAAATAGTTAGTAATTAATAATAAATAGATAAATAGTGTGAAAAATATATTTTCTGTTTTAAAATAAGTTTTATAATATTTTAGATTTTTCTAAGTTTTTATCTTATTTTTCTTGGATTATTTTATATTTTCTTATTTATTAATGTATTATTAAATAGTTTAAATTAATTTTTAATTAATAATAATTAGATAAAAAGTCTTAAAAATATAATTTTAATTTTAAAATTAGTTTTATAATATTTTAGATTTTTCCAAATTTATTTTTCATATTTTTAGTGTGATTTCATAATTAGTTATACTTTAGGTTAATTTAAATAATTAATAAGTAATTAGAAAATAGTAATTAATTAATAATAATTAATTAAATAGTGTAGAAATTAATTTTAATTTTCTAAAAATTTTCTTTTATTATTAGGATTGTAAAAATGTAATTTTCATATCTGTAAGTATTTTATTTCTTTAAACCTCGCGTTTTATTTTGTACGTTTACGTAAATTTAAATATAACGTACATGTTTTTTAGGTTTAAAACGTTTCTGGTTTTTCTACTTTTATAGTCTTGTTCAAATAGCTTATTTAAGCTATTCCCTTGTAGACTCCTTAGTTTAATCAATCTCAAACCCATTTCTAATCCTCCTATTAAATCACCCGATCACAAAGCCGTTTGAATACAATCCACACCTCGTCGGGACATAACGACCCAGGAATACACTGTACTCCTTGGTTAGTTGGTTTTAGAAGTTTGACTTGGTTGACCATCACCCGTTCAACTTAGTTGACTGTTTAGACTCAATCAAAATTTGGCGCCGCTGTCGGGGAGGTTGTGCGCGTATTCTAAACGGTTTTACAGATTAGTGAATCTGGATATACACTCATTGTATATTTACCATCCTTTGTTCATATTTTCTTATTATAAAAACAAAACTGTTCCTAAAAACTTTTTAAAAATTAGTTTTCAACGAACACAAAAACACAAAAAGATTTTCTTTCTTATAAAATGTTTATCAAAAATCCCAAAAATACCCATCTTTACCCTCCTACCTTTTTGATTCTTCATCCCTTTACCCTCTGTCCTTTTGATTCTAACTTCTTCCACTTGTCCTGTAATTGATTCTAATGGCATCTCTCGATGACGATTTCTTTAAACAAAGGGCCTTTAAGAGCAAAATTGAAAAAATTCAGGCCTTGTCAAAAATGTCGAGATGTCGTGTTGATTATGATGGACCTTCGATTCCTATTCCCTCTCCGGTGAGGGAAATGGAACAAGAAACCGGGGTGACAAAGGACCTTGTACTTCCCTCTGACGATGGAAGTGCTAACTACGTCCAACCTACGGTTGTCCAAAAATCTAAGCTCACAATTTCTCCTAAACCTTCAAGAATCAATCCTGACCTTTCACGATATAAGGTTATAAGGTCGTCAAGCAAACGTACTGAGCTTAGGGCAGTGACTGAAAAGAACGACTTGCCCAATCTTCACGTTTAACAAGAACAAAAACCCGAGACCATAACGGAAGTGGTGGAATTTCCTAGCTCTCAGAGCACACCACTTGTCCCACCTCCGGATTTTATTCCTTGTGTCGATTGTAGTGAGCCACTTTTTGGTTTACCATGTCGTTGGTGTACATGTGAACAATGTGGTAATGATATTCGAGACGGAAGTTGTTTGTTTTGTAGTTCGAGGAATTCATTTGCTTATGATCCTAATCAGAACTCATTCAACGACTCTTCAAAATTTTCAAATTACCCATCACATTCATACGAGCAAGAATCATATTATCCAAATCACAATGGTGCTTCGTATCAAAATACACCAAATTTTTCGTGTGAATATTGTGGAGGTCCTCACCAAGGTTTTGATTGTCAAAATAATCAAAATTTTGGTTACGACCAATATCCATACAATTCACCAAACCAGACTCAACAGTTTAACTGTTGTGAGTACTGTGGTGGCCCACACTACAGTTCTGATTGTCAATCAGGCAACACGCTTGTCTATGAGCAGTTTCCTGATAACAATTATGACTCTAGCACGTACGACTCACAGCCACATCAGTTTTACTGTTGTGAATACTGTGGAGGTCCTCACTGCAGTTCTGATTGTCAAACAAGGAATCCATTTCCTTGTAAAAATTATGACTATTCATTTCAAGACCAACCTCCACAGTACCCAATTATTCAAGCAACCCCTCATGAAACTCAGCAAGACCTTTGTCTAAAGGCTCTTGAAGCATTGAAAGAATTTAAGGAGGGGTTAGCTACTACATCGTTTCAAGATTCTCGTGAGAAATCAATGGCAGAATTACTTGCTGAAGAACGAGATGCTAGAAACGAATTGAGCATGGAAGAATTACTTGCTGAGCAAAGAGCGGCTAAAATACGTGCCAATCTTCGCTATGTTGCTCTTTATGATGACGATGATGACAGTGATGATAATGAAGATAACATTGTCATTATTCAAAAAGATTCATCAGTTGTGATTCCTTCCATGGAGAATCAGGGAGAAAATAATGTGACAGAGTCACTAGCCGTTGATCAAATGGAACTTGAAAATTCCATAACTGCTAGTACTTCTAAACTCCCTCGGTCTATTAATATCATACCCGAAGTTCACACTCACTCTCTGAATATGGGGGATGAGCATCTTAGCACTGTTCCTGAAAAGGAATCGGACGAATTCATAAAGTCTAGTGTTGAGAACCTTGTCCCAATCCCAAGAGAGTCACAGGGAACTTTTAATCATGTGTGTGATTTACCTTCTCCCCCTGAAAATCCAAAAGATCATTTTGAGACTTTCTCCGATTTTAATGATGATTGTACATCTTATGGAGAAGTTGAGTATGAAGAGGTACCATTGCCTCATTCTGATGTTGACCCTATTATTGAGGAGTTCACAGATGAACTTACTCACATCAATCCACTTCCATTGGGAAGTGATGATGGTCTCCCTGATTTTGAAGCCGATATGGGAGAAACTGAAAATCTTTTAAACTCTAATCCCAACATCGAGCTTAGTACTTCACATGCTGGTTCTTTATCTTCTGGAGACATCGGTCATGTGGAAGAATTACCTTCTGAGCTAATTAGCTTAGAAGAAGAGAATAATGATGAGATTGACACTGAAATCAAAGATGAAGCACTTCGTGCAACATTATTAAATGTCAGTTTCCTCATTTCTAAAATCGAGGCTTTCAAAAAGAAACCTATTTCATCTCCTATCCCCATTAAGGATAGTGACATTTTCTCCGATGATCCTATTCCGGAGTTTGAAGCCTTTACTTTTGATCCTATGGGAGAGAAGATTAGTGGCAGTACCATTTCTCATTCTCATAATTCTCTCCCCGATTATGAATCATTTACCTTCGATGAGTTCTCATGTGAACTCACGCACATCAATTCAGAATATGATTCATTCACATTCGATGAGTTCTCCTGTGAACTCACTCATATCATATCTCCACCGGAGTATGATAACTTCTACTTTGATCTAGACACACCCGGGATATGTCTTGATCACATGAGCTTAAATGATGAAATTCATGATGATGAATCTATGAATTTTCCTGAGGATGATGATGAGTTAGTCATGATGTTTATCATGACTTTCTTTCTCTTCTTCACCTACCGGGTGACTTCTCCTGTTCTTCACTCCTTCGGGAATGAAGACATTATATTTGACCCCGGCATCACCGCTTATAGTTTATACTATTTAAAGCCGGGATTATATCTCATCGGTGTGGAACTTTCACGTGCTTCAAATGTTTGTCCAAACATCTTGAATGAAAGTTCGATGGAGATTGTTTCTTCCACATCATGCTTCCCCAAGGACAAATGAATTCGGGGTCGAGTCAAGCTAGCGACTCGGTAAACAAAAACAGTAGCATGTACTTAGGGTTTTCACCCTAAGTGTAGGGGAATTACCCCTACTATGGTTACAAATAAAGTGAAAAATAAAATTGTGTTTCCACATTTAGCTTGTAATGTTGCCCTTTTACGTTCAAAGAGTCGGCATAATAGCCGGGACTTTGAATATTGAGGACAATATTCAATTCTAAGTGTGGGGGGGGGGGGGGAATTCTAGCGAATTTGATCACATTTTACCATCTAGTACCCCCGTCTTTGGCAAAAAATTTAAAAATTTTCACTTGTGCTTCAAAATTTTTTGTGGTTATCAGTCCGCCATGTCTAAACGACAAAAGGATTGGTTAATCCAGGAGCAAATGGCTCCTGGTAAAGATATCTCAAACCCGTTGACGGCTTGCAATTTGCCTAAAATTGTATGGTACCTCAACTCGCCATATCCTAAAAAGTGAATGAGTTGGCTAGCCCACAAGATTATGGCTTGTGGTAAAGGCAGTGGAAAAACCATAATTGGTAATCAGCTCACCAAGATGTTGACTATTCCATCAAGAGTTGGCTAGTCCAGAAGCAAACGGCTTTTGGTAAAGACAAATCAAATCCGTTGACAGCTGGTGGTTTGCTCAAAATCACATGGTTATCAAGTGGACCATAGTTCTTACTTGAACTTATACATTTGGCTACTCCAGAAGTGATGGCTTTTGGTAAAGAGTTTCAAATCCATTAAGTTTTTCTCAAAAGATTGCTAGGGACTAGCAATAGTTTAGTGTGGGGGATTGATGAGTGTGTAAATACTCATCATTTTTATTTTATCTGAACTGCCAAAACATCCAAAAACACTCAGAAATGCATCAAAATACAGAAATTATCCCAAAAGTGTGTTTTATATGTTTTAGATGCAAAATGTTGAAAAACAAATGAAAAACGAACAAAGTTTGCATAATTGGCAGTTTCAGTCCCTCAAGTTTCATAAATTGACAAAACTAGTCCCTGAAGGTTTAAAATGAAAGAAAAGTCAACCCAAGCCCTTTGGAATTCAAAAGTTGTAAAAATAAGTCCTTGGGTGAAAAGTTTGAGAAAATTACACTTTTGGTCCCCGAACTTTCAAAAATGGCAAAAGTAGTCCCTGGGTTTTAAAATTGGAAAAATATCAAAAATACCCTTTGTACTATTCAACTTTGACAAGATTAGCCTTTTTTGATAACTTTGGTAAAATTTCACTTTTAACCCCTCAACTTTGAATTTTGGCAAGTTTAGTCCCCGGGATTTTCAAAAGTGGAAAATTACATTTATGGTCCTTATATTGTTTACATTTGGCAAGAGTGGTCCTTTGAACTAATTTGGATCAATACAAATTCACCCCCTCCACTTTGCTTAAATTACACAATTGGTCCTTGTTTAAATAACAAACCAAACGGATCCCTTAATATCCTAGTCCAAAATCAACCTTATCACTCCAAATCCAACACCACAGCCCACACCCTTACCAACACTTCCCCAGGCCCATACATCCAAAAGCCCACCCAACCCCTTATAATAAAACCAGGGTCAAACTATGCAGTTAACCGCCACCTCAAAACCACCTTCCTCCCAAACCACCCTGCAAAACCACCCTGCCAACACCATCATCACACTCCCATCCCCCTCCTCTGACAACACTCCACCTCCTCCTTCCACTCCAAACAAACACTACCTTCCAAACCCCCCCCCCCCCCTGCCAGGTCAAAACTACCCAAATGGTCAAAATTGAGTTTCCCGCCAAAACAATTGAAGGGACAGGATCATAGCTAGCTAATCCAAAGGTCACAAACAGATGTGGGAAGTGCTCAGAAACCCTAAGGGGTCCTTATAAGAAAAAAGAGAAGAGCAGAGAAGGTGTTAGCTAGTTAGTAGATTCTAGTATAGTTTTTCCTTAGTAGTTACTCTGTAAAATTGTTTTCTAATGTAATCAAGCCCTCTTAATTAGTTTGTAATTCTTAAGTATTATGTATGCAAGCTTTTGTATCAATGAAATTCCAGTTTTTCATTCAATCTTTGTGCCATTAACTTTTATGCATTTTAAATCTTTACAAATAATTGTAAACTGTTTTAAGTTTCTACTTATTGTTACATAATCCCATTTAAGCTCAACTAGGGTTTTAGTGAGTTTATGGCCTTTTGTTCCTGTTCTAAGCAAAGCTTCTGAAAAGTCAATGAAAGTCAAATGGATGGTCAAGTTAAGCAATGGGTGATTAGATAGGGATTGGGAGGAATATTGAGGCTTGGTAGATTGTAAACAAGCTCTATTGAGAATCTCAGTTCTGTTTTGAGCATAGGAGCAAGTGAGTTCCCTTTCAATAAGTTGTTGCACATTTTACTATTTACTGTAGTTTCTGCTTATCTAGTTTTATTTCTGTGCTTAATTGTTTAAATTGTGTTCATTTATCCTATTTAAGTTGAATTTTTACTTAAGTGACCTGATGCTATTTGCTTCTTTTCATTTTTAGCTTATTATTGCATTTACCTACCATTTTTAGTTTATCTAATCTCAAGCTCATTACCATGCTCATTTTACGGTCATTTCAACTGTAATATAGTTTATATAGCTTAAGTAATCAGTTTGGGTCTTAACCTCAGTTCATATCAGTAAAAAAAACAAGAAAATGCAAAAGCAGTTGCATCATTAAGGAGTGTTTGGATTTGGCTGTTCCATAGGCCTCTGAGGTGTTTTTGTGGATGTTTGTTGTTGAAACAAATCTCAATAGGTCACAATAGCTCAGTTTGGTCATCAATCTTAGGTTTTATCACAAGAAAGTCAAATCTAACTTCCAATCCCATATTTCATCCATTGTTCTGAGTATAGGGTGCATTATCATGCATTTAGGGGTATAAGTACTTGCTTTTGCTTATTTGAGTCTTCTTATAGCTTATGATAACATTTTTAGTCATTAGATTAGGATTCTACTTCACAAAAGTCAGCTTAGTTGTTTAAGCCAAAAGTCAAAATTGCATGTGATTTTCAAAAATCCAAATATTGGGTGAATTATTTTGAATTTTGTGTCAAGAATTAGAGATTGAGCTTTTAACACATTGTACTCCCTCACCTCAACTCTAAGAATCCATGGTCATTTAATTTTTGTAATTTTTCCTGAGCATTCCACAACCACTCAAACTCACTTGCAGGGCAAGGTGATGCCCTGCTTCAGCTCACCAGTCCTAACACCCCAGCTTCCAACCTTCCCCTAGGTCTTATTAGGGGGCCCCAGGACCTGAAACTTGGCTCATTTGAGAGCTTACCACCCCAGCTTTTTAGGTTAAGTTCTATTTCTGACCCTTGATCACTCAGATGGGCCCCACATTGGCCTAAACTTGGCCAATCAGGCTTGTTTGTTATTCAGGTTTGGGTGGGATAGCTTATTGCTTATTTCAAGCTTATCACTTGAGCTTTTTCTGTTTCAATCAGCTTATTTCAAGTTCCCTTGTATCTGTCTCAACTTATTTATCCATTTCATAGCTTTTTGTTAGCTTATTCATGTATCTATAAGTCCTAATAAGTTCTAAATCCCATCTGCCAATCCAATAAGCACTCAAAAGTGCTTATTTCTGTGTTCCAGCTAAACCACCTTTTTTAAAGTTTGTTATTTTTAGTTTTTAAGTAGTTTTCAAAAAAAAAAAAAATCAGAAAAAGAAAAATTTTACAATAAGTGATAGCTTCTATTTAAGAAGTTTAAGCTTATTGGCTTATTTTTATGCTTTTTCCTTAAGCACATTGTATTTTTAGATTTTTCTTAAGTTCCTATTACTATAGGATATTTTTAGGAAATTTATTAGATTTTTGTTTATCCATTTAGTATTTTTAGTAATTCTAAATAGTTTTAAGTAATTAATAAATAGTTAATAATTAATAATAAATAGATAAATAGTGTGAAAAATATATTTTCTGTTTTAAAATAAGTTTTATAATATTTTAGATTTTTTTAAGTTTTTATCTTATTTTTCTAGGATTATTTTACATTTTCTTATTTATTAATGTATTATTAAATAGTTTAAATTTGTTTTTAATTAATAATAATTAGATAAAAATTCTTAAAAATATAATTTTAATTTTAAAATTAGTTTTATAATATTTTAGATTTTTCCGAATTTATTTTTCATATTTTTAGTGTGATTTCATAATTAGTTATACTTTAGGTTAATTTAAATAATTAATAAGTAATTAGAAAATAGTAATTAATTAATAATAATTAATTAAATAATGTAAAAATTAATTTTAATTTTCTAAAAATTTTCTTTTATTATTAGGATTGTAAAAATGTAATTTTCATATCTGTAAGTATTTTATTTCTTTAAACGTCGCGTTTTATTTTGTACGTTTACGTAAATTTAAATATAACGTACACATTTTTTAGGTTTAAAACGTTTCTGGTTTTTCTACTTTTACAGTCTTGTTCAAATAGCTTATTTAAGCTATTCCCTTGTAGACTCCTTAGTTTAATCAATCTCAAACCCATTTCTGATCCTCCTATTAAATCACTCGATCACAAAGCCCTTTGAATACAATCCACACCTCGTCGGGACATAACGACCCGGGAATACACTGTACTCCTTGGTTAGTTGGTTTTAGACGTTTGACTTGGTTGACCATCACCCGTTTAACTTAGTTGACCGTTTAGACTCAATCAAGCTTCCTTTTGGTAAGATTGTAAGATGTCCTAGTTGCATGATAGCTGTTGCTGTTGCGCATCCCCAAAATGGTATTCAGGCATGCACTAATAAGCCTATCAACAAATTTATTTACTTATCATCTGGGATGCTATTAGGAATAAAAGCAATCACAGTGAATGGAGAAAATACCAGTTGACTTTGCTTGAATTTGGCTGTGTCCATCCCCTATATCCACATATATTTAGCAAGTAGTTTTAAATGCCATAACAATCCAGTACACGTTCTGAATAATAATTTAGATCCTCACCTGATGGACGTGTTTGCTAGTTCTGTAGACTTGATTGGTAAAAATATACGCACATGTTAATATATAAACTCTTATAACTTTATGCTAGTTTTCGGATGTCGCGAATCCTCGTGTTATTAGTTAGAAACTAGTACGACATCTTAATCTTTATGATTAGTGCCTAAAGTTATTCTAGAATGGTAATTAAGCTGTTGGAATCCTCATATTTTTAGTTAGAATTCTCATGCTGTTGTTAGTTAGAAACTAGTACTATATCTTAATCGTTATGACCAGGGGCCAAATAAAAACCAAGCAATGTAACAAAGTTAGCAAAAAAAGGTGATTTTTTTTTGAAAGGTGAAATTTATATATAATCACAAAAAGGCTGCATAGCTTTAAAACAAGCCATGGACATTCCCCATGCTAGTTTTAGAGACCATTGGAATAGAGTATGCTAGGCTATAACCAGTAGCATTCAAATCGAAATACTAACTAATATACCAGTATAATCTATACAAACTCTTATACAATTGATCTACATTCTATTTTCTTTTCAACGTCTCTAATAGCAGCTGAGTTTTTCACCTCGAGGCTCATCATACTAAGCTTTGAGAATGCAGATAGAAATACAAACTAATACCAGTATGTGATTTTGAAATTGGTTATGAGGTATTGGATAATAAGAATATGATAATTAACTGTAACATATTAGTTTTAAGAAGGCAATAGGTGGGCACATTATGAAATTTTTGTATGTGATTTCGCATATGGATAGTTAGTATAAAGGAAGATAGAGTTTGGACGTGGTTATCCTAATTGGAATTTTAGTCATGACTTTGGTAAATTAGATTGTCTAAGGAATTTAAAAAAAGACATTGGCCTTCCCTCTTTATGATTAGTTTTGTTGCAGCTGGTATCTATTTGACTGTTTGACCCGTAAATAATCAGAAGCCAAAGGCAGGATACCCAAACTGCTGCAACTGCGCTTACTTTCGAAACATACATCTGAACTCTCCCTACAATATCTTGTCTGTCATATGCGAGGATTAACTGCTATAATTTATATGAAGTTCTAATGTGTACCTTTTATGATGTACAGAATCCTCATGTTGTCATGGATTGTTCAATTTTTACAGTTGGACAAGGCCGCCAATGTGACTTGTCACTTGGTGATCCATCCATTAGTAAATCGTTGTGTAGTCTGAGACACATAGAGTCACAGGTATTCTCATTTTACGTGTTTGTTATTGCAATTAGCTCATTGTTGCAATTCACTAAGTGTTTCTAATCTAAATCTTTTGTTTTGCATAGCAAGGAGGTTCATCCATCACTTTACTTGAGATCACTGGAGGCAAGGGTTCAGTCAAAGTTAATGGAAAGACATGCCAGAAAAGGTCTACCTTACCACTAAGAGCTGGAGATGAAGTGATATTTAGCTCTTCGGGAAGACATTCATATGTATACTTTAGAACATTTCTTTTTAAATTTGATTTTTTTCTACTTTATACTACATTATGCATGTTTTTAGACTCAAATTTTCTTCATATTGCCAGATATTCCAGCAGCTATCCAATGATAATGTTGCTGCCGATGTGGCACCTTCGGTGAGCATACTAGAAGTGCACAGTAGTTCATTAAAAGGATTGCAGTTTGAATCAATCTAGAGACCCATCTACAGTCACTGGAGCGTCAATATTAGCATATTTGTCTAATATTCAGAAAGAGTTATCCCTTCTTCCCCCGCCTTCTCGCAAAGGCAAAGGCATACAAACTGGAATTCCAAATCTGACCTCTACTCGCGAAGTGCCTGATAGTAGTGTAACTGATACTGAAATGAAGGATGCTTCTTATCCCAATGACAGTGAGAAAGGTGTTGCGCCTGATGAAAACCTTGATGGTGCTTCGGTTGATGCGGAGATGGGAACACTCCTCCGGAAACTCATGAATTGCGACCACTTCTGCGTATGCTTGCTGGATCCTCTGCTTCTGAGTTTGATATCTTGAAAATTCTTGATGAGCGGAAAGATTCGCAAAAGGATAATGATCCTCCGATCTCATTAGCAGCCCGGCATCAAGCATATAAAGATAGCTTACAACAACGAATTGTTGATCCCGATACCATTGAAGTCACGTTTAATGATTTTCCATATTACCTAAGGTTTGACCACCGACTCACTTTCTATCTATCTTGTGCTGATTGCCCTTTTTGTTTTGTTTCCTCTATACATGTTTACCCAGTGAATTTGAATTACTCATCTCCTGTATAATTAATATTATTCTTTTAATACACCTCATATATGTCTACACAATTAAATTTTGGTCATACTATTGCCATCTGGCCAATTTTGATTAGTTATATTTTGTTAGCCAATATGAAAAATATAGGTCCATTATAAGTATATTGTATTACTCCGTAAGTGTATCCGTTGATTTTTTGAACTGATTCTGACTAATATAGCTGATTAGCTCCAAAAAGCATCCGAAAGTGCCCGCCTAGGCTATGCAACAACCTGTAGTTTTAACGAAAAAGAACTTAATAAGCTCTTGGTGGAGCAACTTTGTTGGGAAAACATGACAAAGTAAATAAAACTTGATCACATGAACATAAAGGATTTGCATAGATCAGTAGATTATGTGATAGGCCTACATCCACATGCAGGAACAAATAAGTTTTATCATTGTTTTGTGCTTTTGCAAAGAATGGTATCACAACTTTATGTAGCAAGATACGCTATGGCTTATGTCACTTGATAGGGAGTGGTTTTAATGGTTGCGTGAAACTGTGATAGCTACTTTCTATTAATGCTTAGCTGGTGAAAGTCACTTCATCCATGCTTGAGCTTTATGACTGCACGTACGCCTTAACTACTACAGCCTATGTAGCTTTTATACTTGATTAAAGAATTTTTATGCCATTGTTGACACCCTGAATGCACCCGATAATAATGTGATATTATTTTTGTATGTCAGTGTGGAAATATGTGATTCTGGTTAATTTCTCATTCAGATCAATGCTTTCATTAACTGCTATGTTGAGGTCTGGAAGATTGCCACCTTATATGATTTGGAGACAGCATTCTACAAGAATCAGAGAGTTGAGCGGTTTGATGAGCTTGAATTAGGACCGCTGATTCAACATCCTCTTATAATTCATTATTTCCGTGTGACATCTCAAAATGGTTGTATTTGGTAACTTCCCATTACTAACTTTCATTATCGCTCTGTTTTCAAGAGGATGTTTGGATGTGCGTTTACACTAATAATTCTGACTTGATGTTACGATAATTGGTTTTGAGTTTTTAGTTTAGTGTCATTATGATTCTGATTTTCTGATCCTTTTGATTATTTAGGGTGAATGATCATTTATTGAATGGAAATCACCTACATATGCTTGTTATAACCAACTTATCATATCCAAATAGCCCAAAAGAGAGGGATTTTTTTTTAATCTTTTTTGGTTAGCTAGAGTGTCAATGCAGGTTAATGAAAACAACGTGTCATCACTATTTCCAATGCTTACTTATATTCTTTTGTTTGGTGCACTTTTCAGGCATTTCTCTTGAAAATGTCCTGGAGTATGTCAAAGCCTATTTTATGTTTTCCAACCATGTTCTCGACACTATAATTTCTTCCCCGAAAAAACAGTTGATGTTTTTAAGGGAGATCACTAGGCTAGAACATTGGCTAAGTCAACACTTTTCTATTAATGACTTTGAGAGTCTTGGTTTTGGAGATATATTTGCTTTCTTAGAGGAACATATTTCCCTACTACCAACCACATGGAAGAATTCCTTGCTAAATGCCTACAAAACTGAGAAGCCTTCGGTCAAAGTTTGCATGAGCCAAAGTTACATGCTTGAATTCTTATCAGAAGCTGCTAAGAGCTTAGGGGAAAATGAAACATTAAGAAACTTAATGGTTTTTAAGTTGCTGAAAATGCAATTCCCTTCTGCTGGTCTTACATTACCAGAAGATGATTCTACAGCCGATCTTCTGACTACTATGACCAAAGTTGGTGATAATACGAGTTCAAGTATTGTGTTATTTTCTTCAACTTTATCTACTTTCAGGGTAGAAAAGGGTTCTTCAGATACTCACATTGGTACTAATGATGCGATTGAACTGTTACTTAGCGCTCCAATGTTGGTAGATTTAAGTTTGTGGTCATATTGGGACTATCAGTTTGTGCCTTCGTTAGGTCCACTTGTGGGGTGGCTATTGAGTAATGTAACCACCAAGGAGCTGCTTTGTTTAGTAAAAAAAGATGGAAAAGTTTTATGCATTGATCATTCAGCTACTGTGGATTCGTTTCTTTAATCCATTCTTCATGGGTCTTCTTTTGAAACTGCTCTAAAGCTCATATCTTAGATTGGTTTATATGGCGGTGAATGAAATGCACCATCATCCCTTCTAAAATGCCATGCAAAGAAAGCTTTTGAAGTCATGCTAAAGATATCATCAAATAATAATTCTGAAGCCATGCCTAATGCTTCAAGATTTGTAATTGACTGTCTGGGTTACGTACCCACAGAGTTCAGAAGATTTGCTGCAGAGTTATTGGTTTCTGCATTTCGTTCAATCATTAAAGATGCTCATCTTGTGATTATGAATGAATGTAAAAGTAACGAGGATCATAAGATGATTCACGAGCTTGGATTATCATTAGGGGTAGTTGAGTGGTTTGATGATTATTGTTCATGTTTATCTTAATTCGAAGACGTGTTAGAAGATTTTTCTTCAGAGGATGAAGTTATTCAGTCTCTTGAAGTCACTCAATCTTGTGATTCTTCTAAAAGAGCGAGTGTGATGACTTTTAGAGTTCACAGTGTTGATGACTTTTTTATTCAGCCCACGTTAGACTCTGAGAGACAGGAAACTGCAGGCAGTACTATCGAGTCCATTAGAATTGAAGAATTCGGTTTGGACCCAAATATTTCAATCACAGAAAGTAGCCTTTTGAAGAAACAACACGCTTGTTTAGGAAGAGCACTTCATTGTCTTTCACAAGAGTTATATTCCCAGGACTCACATTTTCTTCTGGAGCTCGTAAGTTTCTCTCTTATCCTTTCATATGCTCCTTTTAAAGATATTACTGACAATAGTGACATGCTTATGTTATTTTTTTTAAGATTCAGAATGCTGATGATAATATGTATCCTAGAAATGTGGAACCCACTTTAACATTCATCTTGCAAGAGAAAAGTATTGTTGTATTGAATAACGAGCATGGGTTTTGTTCTAAGAACATCAGAGCACTTTGTGATGTTGGAAATTCTACTAAGACGTCATTTGATGCTGGGTACTTTGGCAAGAAAGGCATTTGATTCAAATCCGTATTTCGGGTATAGAAAATATCTAATATTAGCCATATAGTTAATTTCTACGATGAGCTGAAACCATAATTTTGATCATTATGCAGGTCACTGATGCTCCAGAAATTCATTCTAATGGATTCCATATCAAATTTGACGTAACCGAAGGTCAAATCAGTTTTGTAATGCCAACAATCGTGCCTCTGTGTGATATAAACTTGTTCACAAACATGGTCTCATTCAACACTACTGATCAAGGGAACACGCACCAGTACAATACATGCATTGTCCTTCCCTTGAAGTCAAAGTCAACAAAAACTTCTTCTGCGGAAAACAATGGTTACAGGATCCCACAAAGAATGGACTTCAGTAAGCAATTTTATGTTGTGTTTCAAGTTCAGGTACAAGGGATGACTGTTATTTTTTGCCAGTTTGTGGATTTAGTATGTGTTACTGTTTGCGGATCTGTTACAGTCTCGGGTCTGCTGCAGTGTTTGGTTCAGTAAGATTACAGTGACTTCTATAGTGTGTGCTGCAGTGGTTTCAATGATAGTATTGGATGTGCTTCATGAGATATAAAATCAATGCTGCAGTGTTTTTTGAGAATGTGTGTTTGTATCTCATTGTTTTGGGTCAGTTTTGGTTATTTTGTGGTTGAAAGTCTAATGTGTGGGATGTCAGTAGTGGATATAAGTGCATTATTGGAAGATAGTCCTTCTTTTGACTCCTTTGGTGGGCATAATGGCATAAAGTGTGTTAAATAATTTGGGAAGGTTGCTGTCATGGGCTTATGTTTCTTAGTTTGAAGCATGAGTGTCCTGGCTTTTATTTTATTTCCCTTAGGATTTAGTTAGTTTTGTGTAAGTTGATTGTCTTGTTAAGAAGTTGGGTCGCCTTGTCTTGTACTCTTTTTTGGTTCTTTTTATATATGTTGCCTTTCTAAAAATTAAAAAAAAATGTTGTATATTACATATTATTTCGCTAGTAAATACACATACGTCTAAACTTGAGGATATGTTTTTTTGTTCATACGCAAATAAACTCAGTAAATTATTAGTTTTAAGTTGTTTCTTTGAATAATAATTGTATAACTTATTGCATTTCAATTAACTCTAGCATGTTATATTTTACATATATTATTTTTCTTCGCATGTGAATAAACTTTATTCACTAGTAAATACAGGTAGAAACTTTCTTCATTAGTAAATACACGTACACTCATACATGAGTATGTACTTTTTTCTTCATGTGTGAATAAAGACTAGTAAATACGCGTACACTTATACATGAGCATATACTTTTTTTCTTTACGTGTGAATAAACTTTCTTCACTAGTTAATGCATGTACATTTACACAAGAGCATTAAATTTTTCTTCGCACGTGAATAAACACTAGTAATACACATGCACTTATACATGGCATATATTTGTTCCTTTCACGTGTTAATAAACTTTCTCCACTAGTTAATGCACGTACATTTACACATGGGCATATAATTTTTTCTTCGCACGTGAATAAACACTAGTAAATACACGTACATTTATACATGAACATGCACTCTTTCCTTTGCATTTGAATAAAATTTATTCACTGGTAAATGCATGTACATTTATACATGAGCATATATTTTTCGCGTGTGAATAAACCTTCGTCACTAATAAATACACATACATTTATACATAAGCATATACTTTTTCCTTCGCGTGTGAATAAACACCGGTAAATATAAATATATTTATACATGCAAATATACTTTTTTCTTCACGTGTGAATAAACATTAGTAATACACGTACATTTAAATAGGATCATATTTTTCTTCAGCGTGAATAAACTTTCATTTACTAGTAAATACACGTACATTTATAAATAAGCATATACTTTTTTTCTGTGCTTGTAAATACCGTAAATACTTACATTTACATATGAGGTCAAGCGTTCAAATGAGAAGTCATATTTAGGTGAGAAGGTGAGAAAAATTTCATATTTTTACATATGAGGTCAAGCGTTCAAGTGTTCATATTTTAATAAGCGATTAAAAAAAATGAATTTTTTTTGTCACATGTGAAAAAAAAATCTGATTTTTTTTTCCGAAAACTATTTTTTCGAAAAAAAAATTTCGATTTATTTTTTCAATTTTTTTTTTTCGTCACATGTGAAAATTGAATTTCACAAATTTTCACATGTGAAAATTTTCAATTTTCACATGTGAAAAAAAATTCACAAAATTTCTCATGTGAAATTTTGAAATTTTTGAATTTTTTTTCGAATTTAAGATTTTCAAAATTTTTTTTCTTCACATGTGATAAAAATCTGATTTTTTTTTCGAAAACTATTTTTTCGAAAAAAAAATTTCGATTTTTTTTTTCAAAATTTTTTTTCGTCACATGTGAAAATTGAATTTCACAAATTTTCACATGTGAAAAAAATTTACAAAATTTCTCATGTGAAAACTTTCAATTTTCACATGTGAAAATTTAAAAATTTCGAAATTTTTTTTTCCGAATTTCTTTTTTATCGAATTTAAAATTTTCGAAATTTTTTTCTTCACATGTGAAAAAAAAAAAATTCGTCACTTGTGTAAAAATTTTGATTTTTTTTTTTAATTTTTCGATTTTTATTTTTAAAATTTGTTTGGAAATTTTCATAAAAATAGTTAATTAATATTAGCCATTAGATCAAAACTAAAGAAGGATAAATGAGTGGCTAAGATTAATTCTCATATTCTCAAAAAAAATAGTTTCTCACATGAATCGCCCCTACACATGTGCACATAGTTATTTCTTCGCATGTGAATGAACTCTCTACACTAGTAAATACACTTACATTTATACAAGAGCTCATACTTTTTTCTTCGTGTGTGAATAAACTTTCTTTACTAGTAAATATACGTACACATATACGTGAGCAAATGCTTTTTCTTCGCATGTGAATAAACTTTCTTCACTGGTAAATACATGTACATTTATACATGACCACCTACTTTTTCTACGCGTGTGAATAAACTTCTCAATATTAAATACACGTACATTTATACATGAGCACACAATTTTTTCTTCGCGTGTGAGTAAACTTTCTTCACTAGTGAAATATTTATACATGAGCATATGCTTTTGGGGCTTCCGGAAATTGCTGCAGGGATTTTATTCTACAAAACTAAACATGTTAAAGCTTCATAGTTTTTACAAAACTAAACATGTTAAAGCTTCGTCTTTTCTTATACGAATGTAAAAGTTACTAGCAATTACTAGTCAAACAAACAACTTGAAATTACTAAGTATTGATTTCAAATCAGTTCATTTTTTAAACATCAAATGCTAAACTTAAAAATTAAACCAAACTCATCTCATGTGCAAGGAGATGAAAATTTTATTATTTCACATATGAAGCATTTTTATATTAACTAATGGCACACAATGCCAATTCTAATTCTAACATACAAATAAGGGGTACCTCGTAAACCTGCAGGTCAAACAGGCTCATTTCTTGGCACTTTGACCTTAAAGCATGGGTCAAAATTTTATTCATGAGCACTTTGTTAAAACTGGTATAAACTTCCGTGAAATCCGTTTAGGTCGAGAGAAATGCATATCTTTGCACCAATCAAAAACTTACATATCTTTGCACCTATAAAAAACACTCGAGTTTTTATATAAACTTACATTCTTGATTGCGTTTCCTTCTAATAATTGAATTTCTACATTATTCATTTATAATTGGTCACAGATTGGCATATGTTTTCTATTCGAAGGTCAACATGCTAGATCTAAGTAAATGAACATATTTTATAGCTAACATCAAACTCATCACATTGCTTTTCTATGAATCAAGATATGGTAGTACATGTTTCCATTCCAATACTCATATAGTAACATTCTTTTGGGTAAAAAATATGGGTAGTGCATTTGTAGTCCATCAGCAGTGAAATTGTTTTCATCATAAAGCACATGATAATGTGTTGGCCGGCTTGTTCCCTTCAAATATTTGTGCAAAATCAGATCAAGAAAACAATTAAATAACCAGAATGAGAGCGAACACAACCACCAAATTTTCATTGTTTACCTTGATTCCGGCATGGCTACAAAGGTAGAAATCAAATTCAGTAGGGTGACATATTTTAGTATCAACAACTGTCCCTGAAAATACTCAACAGATAAATAACCGAAAATTAGTCAATGATCATTATAAAATAGGCACCCCTTTAAAATAACATGCAAAAATGTTACAAACCTGGAAGGATATTGCCACTTTTATCTGTGTTTGACCGATCATTATGATTCACTGGAAACAAGTGTGTATGATGTCTCTTTTGCACAACAATAAAAGTAACTCGAGGTTGGTAATCCTGCTCTAAAGATGCACAAGCCTGAAACAAGAAAACATTTTCGATTTTTAAAAAACTCAAAAATTATAAATTTTATATCTCATAAAACTACAAGTAAAAAACTACCTTCCGAATTTGATCCATCTCATGTAGCAAAACATCATTAAACTGACCCTCGCTAACTCCATCTCTGTGAATAAACAATTTATGTATTCATTAAAAATAATGCTTAAGGGGAAAACACACACACACACACACACACATACACACACACACACACACCACCAACAACAACAACAACAAATTTAGTATCAATTAACCTATAAAATATGAAGCATGACACAAACAATAAGATTTTACTTGTTTAAAGTAACGAAGATGAGCGTCCATCCATCGTACCACTAACTGCTTCCAAGAATTCAAATCTCTTTTTTGCTTCAACATTGGAAAGTACAGTAACATGCATGGACAAGTCTCAAGCATATCACTATATTGTATAGCTAACAAAGTATGCATAATTCTGTGATTGTAAACATTCTAACCAGATTGAATCGAGCTTGCTCAAATGTAGCCCTTGCATTATGAAGGTCCTGAAAATTTGCATTAAAATATCACATTAGGATTCACTACTAAAAGGTTGGAGACACTATTTCACAAGCAATAATGTATGCACATCTTTGTTGCAGGCTGGAATAGAAAGTACGGAAAACAGATAAAAAGGTGATGACTAAAGAAAGATAACAAAACATACTGTTAAAGAAGATACAAAATACATGTCTATGCTCTGGTTGAACATCTTTGTTGTGGGAATTTTACCTCACAAACAGCAGATAAGATACTTGCGCTTATTTTATGTGTTTGCTAAGTTAAAAATTACTAAGTAAGATAGATAAAAGTTTGGAAAATGCACCTTGCTTTTCCACATTTGACATAGAGACACTATCGTCTTCTCTTTCAACAGGTGAATCTAGTTTGTTTGGCACCATTGGTTCAACTATTTGCTGTTTTGGTGGTTTCGCGTCGCTGTTCTTTTCAGATACTTAACTAGGAACAGATTATTTAACAATGTCTGTGGTATTTTCTACACAATCATGATAGGAATTAGTATGGGACATATAACGTGCCGGAAAAATGTAAAGTTAAAACTTTTCCTTGATACTAGTTGTAACAAAAAGTGATAAGAAACCAAAAAAACAAAGCTGAAATTTAGAAAACGAGTTTGTCCAAAAAAAAGGATGTGTTAGTGGGTAAGAGAGAAATGACAAAACATACAAGAAATTTTCTACCATGAGCAGTCCTTGAAATGTCAAAAGAAGGAGGAGTGGGTGATACTAAATCCAGTACTCCTTTATTCCCTCGAGTGTCAAAAGAGGATGATGCGTTATCGGGAGTTAACGGAGGCGATATATTCACAACTCCTTGAGCTTGTCTTAAATCAGTGGTAACTTGCTTAACTTTTACATCTCCGGCTGCTGCCATTGTAAGTAAATTTGAAGAATTAGCTAATGAATCGTCTTGTTAAGTAGTATTTGCAACAAATCTTAAAAGTAATGTTATCTATTCCTATGTATGAATCAATAGCAAGAGTTCCGTTCCCTAAATGAATAATGAGACTACTACCCTGTTCCAGTATAATGTAGATGCAAAAAAAACAAGTGTGTTACAACACCTATTGATGTTGCCCCTCGTCTTGATCAATCCTCTCAAGTGCCAGTAGTACCTACAAAGTAATGAACAGAAAAAAGAAAAAAAAAATAACAACATCAATCACCGTTCAATTTGATAAAAAGAAAAGAAAAGGTACATGTTAGTATAAATTAGTAAATTACATTTACAATTGCATCCACGTTATCAGGAGTAACACGAGTAGACTAAACTGGAGATGGATTATTTCCATGCACATTGACAGGCCTTCAGGTCCTTACTGATGAAGAATCGGAACATGGGGTCAAGATTCTTGAGTGCCTTGGACCGGAACTAGAACTTCTGGTATCTGATGATGGCCCACTGATCTTCTTCACTCTTGCAGGAGAGCTTGTTTCTTCTCCGGTTGACCTCTTTTTCGCTGCAAGTGTCCTCCTTCCACTGTCAAGCGAGCCAATTTGACTATCTTTGTTTGCAAGACCAGGACTTTGACCAGAAACCATCTGTCACAACTCACCATTTCAGGTCATTTCCCAAACTTTGGAAAAACACTATTCATCAAACACTATTCATCAAAACACTATTTATCGTTTTACTATTCATCATATTTGGTGTCAGTTTGACATTCAGAGAAGCACTCAGAAATTTTACTATTCATTGAACACTATTCATTCCGGAAGAAATTTCATCATTCACGTGCATTACTCATTTCATCGTAAATTTAGTTTACGGGTATTAAAATTCGCGTAACCGTATGGGTTTAGGTGCGAATTCATTTCATTATTAGTAAGGACATTGCATACGGACTAGAGACAGTCTGCATATCATCATAACAGAATTTTCATGTTATACCACTCTTAGGATTTTCAAATTTATATATTTGATACATTTAACGTTTTACGTATAATTATTTATAAATAAACGTTAACACCCGGTTAATAAACACGACGAATATATCTAAATATTCCCACAATGGTCCCGACATATTTTTATATCCATTATATCATCATAAAAGTTATAATATTCATTTACCCAGTATTTTGGAAATTTATTTTATTTATAACGTAAGCTTATAAATATTACGACGGTTTTCGTGAAAACTAAACAATAATCACCCGAACCCTCAGTACTTGTCCCCAACATATTTTTAACATTATTACAACTTTATTTTATCCCGAATAACTTTGTTAACATTTATTTCTATCAAACCCGGTACCCGATCATAACTAATACTTACAATAAACTACAACTAATATTACCCTACATTTCCTAAGTGATCAAAACCGATTTGGCTACCCCTTGCTCCTTTGAAAACCGGCCATGAGCACACCCCTAGACCACATGGCTTTTATTTTTAACCTTAAGCAATTATGTACACATATTATACAATATAACCTAACATAAATATCTACAAAAACCTCAAAACACATAAACATACATATTCTTAGAATCAAAACACCAAAACCTCATCTCTTCTATCAAAACCCACGACACAAACCCAAACACCATGATCAAGTAATGATTTTTCAAAGTTTAAAGATACAAAGTTGTTCCTTTTGTCATTCTAATCAAGAATCTTAAAACAAAAACACAAGTAACACAAGGTTTCTCATCATCTAATCACCCATTATTTCAAAGTGAGTTATCAACTTTATTTTCATGATTTCATCTAATTAACACTTGTATCTTATGGTTTTCATGCTTAATTTCATGTACAAGTTAGCTATACCACATTATTTTTGTTAACTTTTTGAACATACAAACCCTAGATTTTGATTTAGGTGTTCCTTTGTTAAATTAACATGATTAGTAGTGATTAGGAACCCATGACACCCTAAGAAGGTGTATGGTAGGATTAGTATAGCTTTGTGGTGTTTGCAAGAGATTTGGTTGAAGTAGAAACTAGTTTTGAACATGAAAAATGGATTTGTAACAAGTATTTATACATTCTGTCCCATTTTTGTAAATCCAGGAAAATCAGTAAACATAAAGTAAACTTTGGCAAAATTTTTAGAAAATACTTTCAAAAACGAATCCGTAGGCGAAAGAACGGATTAAAAAGAGTTTATAACGAAGAAGTTATGATTTTTGCAAGTTTATTGACGAAAAGTATATTTTCTGAAAATACATGCTGTTGGACGTGTTTTGTCGGACAAAAAGAGGCTTTAGACGTAACCCGGAGGAGCCAAGTTTTCCAAAATATATTACTACATACTAAGACGTAACCGTGGATATAAAGAACAAGTAAAACAGACTTATAACGACAAAGATATTCACGTTTCAATATCGGCAAAACTTATATTGTTTTGACAGCTTTTGGTAAAATAATAACACTAAAACTATGTAGTAACTCTAGATTTCTAGAAATAATACCAAGTACCCAAATTCATAACTAATGAAGTATTAGTGATTACAAGTATATTTTTATCACTACAAGGCATTATATCAAGGATTTCAAACCGAGGATTTCAACACTAACATTGATACATACGATATATATATATATATATATATATATATATATATATATATATATATA
The DNA here is from genome assembly GCA_030686995.1 of Artemisia argyi. NCBI lineage: Eukaryota > Viridiplantae > Streptophyta > Magnoliopsida > Asterales > Asteraceae > Artemisia > Artemisia argyi. The sequence goes on along the minus strand of CM060684.1, from coordinate 195,918,038 downwards.
TATATATATATACATTTCAACTAGTTTTATTTTTCTAGTTGCCTTATTTTCCTAAGTCTTGGAAAATGTATATTTTTGATAACAACAAGTATTTTTCTAAAGAGTAGAGTGGTATAGGAAACATGTACATGGACATTCATAACATCATTTCATGATCTAAAGTAGATCGTTCATCATTCATATTAGGTTGCGGTTAGTGTGCGCGCCTTGTTTTTCAGCTTATTACATGTTCATGGTACCATCATATCAGGTGAGTTTTCATAGCCCCGTTTTCAATACAATATTTTGATTTCAAATCCCACGGGGGAATACATTGCATCAACCATTTTAGTACGAGCCCAAGTACCAAAACATATGTACATTGCTTAAGTTGCCTTACCAACCTGTTAAAGTCCCCTATTTATTATCATGGACCGTTAATTTGCCGATTAAGCGAGAGTGAGTGGATAGATCTATCGAGGGTGACGCCTCCATCCGTGGTAGTTATTACCAACAGTAAGCGGATGCATTTCATTTTGACATTTTGGGAGTGTTCTGGTGAAACATTCGGGAGGGGCATATAATTTCATCAGTCATAGCTTCGGGGTCATGAGCTTAAGGTCTATTGTACTATTTTACGTGACTTTTGTCATGCACTTATACTTGTGGTGGCCGTACATCATTACATTTTATAAACCTATGGAATTCACCAACATTCGTGTTGACGTTTTAGCAATGTATTTCAGGTTATTAAGGTAGCTCATGTGACATGCATTTGGACCTTCATGGAGTCGCGGTGTCGACGCGTCTCACTCTTATTTCATGCACTTATGTAAACGTTTGATCTAGTATGACTTGTTTTTCATAAACTTGCAACACCTTTTGGGGACCTCATATTGTAAACTCTGGATTATTTCAATGATCAAACGAAGTATTTTCCAAACGACACTTTAGGTCGTTCAATGTAACTGTAACTGTGATGCTATGACAGACACCCCCGGGTATTCCATTTCGCTGCAAGTCAGTTAAATTGGGGGTGTGACAGATTGGTATCAGAGCTAAGGTTAGAGCGAACTAGGATGTATCTTGGACCCTAGACTATAACCACATCAGCATAGCATCTCATCATTTCATCATAAGTGCATAATCATGATACATGTTGTTTAATGCATACCCTGTGCGAGTTATTTATACTCATATTTGTATATATATATCATTTTATTGACCTGGTTCACAAGTGACATGTCTTCAGATACTCACCCTGACATCCTTTTATCGGATTCCGACATTGAAGATGCCTTGTCATCTTCCACTACCATTATACCACCAGTTGCCCTGACACCACCATTAGCACTATTGATTTGCCATAGGAACAGGGTTTTCCTATCATTCAGCCCATACATAGAATGCCTTTTGGTAGAGTATTCAGACTTAATCTTAATGGACATATTAGATTGCTTATTTCAAGGGAGATAGTGTGTTTTCTTTCCTTCACTAGTAGAGCACCTACTATGCAGGTACTATCACCACCGTCAGCTACTTATTACACTATTGGTCATCCCACAGTGCGTACTTTAGTTTTACCTCTTAGATGTCGCGAGGTAGCGCGAAAGACGGTAGTATTCCATTCACTAGTACCACCATTGTCATTTTCCTTTTCCATTCCCACTTGCCATGAACTAGATAACATCTAGTAGATAATACCAATATCACGGACTCAGCAGGAACATCCACAGATTCTTCAGGAATGGTTCAGAACCTACATTATCTATGATTTGATCGATGCACAACTTCAGACACCACTTCAGGACTATCTCGACCTTATGATGCCACAAACCTGATTTCACTCAGAGGGACACCAGGAAGTCTATAGACCAGACTTATATCCTCACTAGCTTTTACTATTATCCTAGCCACAGAAGGTGTGGGACACAGTCTAAAGAACTTGTTGTCTTTTGATTGTTGTACAAACAAATATATCAAGTGTGACTCTACTATGTAAGGAATGGTTGTGCTATTTGTGATACCGGTTCACGTAGACCGAAATTTTCATGTATTATATTCATGTGTCGTGAATATGATGACATTGATTAACTATATATCCTCATGGTCTCTTATGATTTGATGAAGAGAAATTTAAGCAAACCACTCCAAGCATGACGCAAGCTGCTGTTGGACAAGTCATTGCCAAGAACATAGCCACCGCCCTCACTAAGGAACTTACTCACGTGGAATTTATGGGGTGCAATCCTCCCTCCGGTAGCGGAACTAGAAACACAAAGGAATTTCTCAAATGGTTCGAAGAAATAGAAACAATATTTCGATGTGGCGACTGTCATAAGGAAGACAAGGTTAAGTTCGCCACATGCACTTTTCAGGATCATGCCCAGGAATGGTGGACCAAACATATTAAGATGGTGGGAGTTGATGCTACTTACTCACACTCTTGGGAGAAACTAAGAAGGATGATGAGTATAACATTTTGTGTAGGAAATGAATTACGAGCAAAAGAACAGGAAACACTAGACTTTACCGTGGTAGGAAATGATGTTGACGAGTACACTACTCATTTTTGTGAATTAACACGACTAGGTTCTGCAATGGATGAACCGGAAAGCAAAAAACTTGAAAGGTACATCGGGGGACTCTCAAATGGAATTCGTATGTTGGTCATCGCATGGGAACCCGATACCATGTCTGAAGCTATCAAAATGGCGATCGAAGCAAAGGAACTCATAGTTCACGCCAAGACATCAGGAAACAATAGTGACAATAAAAGGAAGTGGAACAACAATCTAGGTTGTAATGCTGCTCAACAATCACCCAAGGGACAAGAAGTGAATAGAGCCTTTGCTGCAGAACCGCACACAAAGAGAAGGTATATTGGAAAGTTACCTTACTGCAACCTGTGTAATCAACATCACCGAGATCATTGTAGTATAACGTGTGGAGTGTGCAAGAAGCAGGGTCATCGGACTGAAGATTGTAGGAAACTCACAAATCATAAGACCCTAGGGAGTTGCTTCAAATGTGGAAACTTAGGGCATTTCAAGAATGACTGCCCAGAGCTAAGGAACAAGGAAAATCAGGAACTTGGAATCAAGACTAAATCGCTTGAGGAATAGCGTGAGCTGTTGAAAGACAACCGTCAGGATATTAGCAACATCAAGGATAACAACAATGCTTCAGCAGGAGGAGCCTTGTTTCAATATATAAACCGTAGTTCGAGCCCTTTAGGGTTGTATCTTTCCTTTTGTACTTACCGTTGGTACGATGACATAACCTAGTTGTATTAAGCACTTTTCTATTCAATGTAGTATCTATCCTTTGTTACCTCTGTGATAATCATAACCATCGTTTACTCCATTTTCTATCTAAATCGCTCAGACTTCAATCGTTTCGCAACATTTTATCATTGTCTTATTAGGGATTAGGTTGATTTCGTTTTTGACGAATTAGTAGACTATTACCATTCGACAAGATTCACCCACGTATCCAATACACCATTCAAGCTATTTTACTATCATATGGGGAAACTGTTTTACAGAAAAATTTCTGAAGTAAGCTATTTTATTACCATCCTATAAATTGATTTTTCTGTCATTACACCAAGTATTTACTATTATTACGCGAGGTAATTTTCATGTTACTTGAAAGAAAACATCAGGATACCATTTTAATAACAATGCGTTGAACACCATCTAAAACTTTTGAGAAAAGTTATGATATTTTGAAAAAAAATCTAACATCGCATCATTAGTCCTCAATTGTACATAGCCTGATCACCTATGTAAAATTCAGGAAGGATTATGCCATGAAGGAAATAATTACCTTTTCAAAGGATTGTTAATAACAATCTTCATTTAAAAGTTTTGTAGACAAAGGAACTCTTCCATAAACATCCCTTTTGCCGAACTATCCCTGGATACTTACCCTACCTGTCACTCACTTAGCCATTAAGTTGGATTTTCCCATTGACTTCCCTAAGAGAGACTTACCATATCAATTACATGCAGGATTCCTCTATACAATAGAAGCAACGAAGGGATTACAGAACTACTAACTAGGACTAGAAGTATATAGTGAGAGAATTCATAACTCAACAACAAATTCTAAGATACTGCGAGACCATCCGAATCACCATCTCTGACTTAGTTGTCAAATTCTATCGTTTAAGGGTACTAGCTAGACTGAGCTACAGGATTGAACTCAATATAAATGTCCGCAGGACAACACAATAGAAATAAACCAAGCTTCTAATTGAGACTGTAGAGCATTTCATTTAAACATGGCCTCATCCATACATAAACTTTCCTGCAGTAAGTTTTCACAAAGGACGATTGTTTGAAACAAGAATATCGATGTAGAATTCCTCTAAAGCATTATGTCTCTAGAAATTTCAGATAACCTCACCTTCATACCAAGCAAGGAATCAAACCAGAACATATCTCCTCATTTACATGGGAAAACAGAATAGACATTCATCGACACAACATCAAGTGATACCTTCGTCTTGCCAATTACAACGATAAACCATTTCAGGACTTAAGTTAGTCTAAATACCTATGCTTGTAGTTATGTCTGATAACCACCTATAGACATTATCCAACCTCAGGAACTAAATGTTAAGACATCTATGCATTTAAGCGACCATTTCCTATTCTACCATTTTATCCTTGTTAGTGTTATCACTTTTAAATAAAGTTGATGCGTTTACATAAATCACATACCTTGTGGAAAAATGATTTCTGAAATTCCTATTTTGCACAAGTACGATCCTTTTTGGTCAATCTTTAGCAACACTATTGTACAATGAAAAATATACATAGACATCAAACTTTGGTAAGCAGTCTTAATCACAACATGTTTGAAAACATTTTTTTTCTATTTCATAACTACTGAAATTTTGAATCATCGGGAAAAATATTACTTAGTAAATCATTTGCTCCATTTTCTAAATTCGTTTATTCAGAAAAAGATTTCAACCAAAACTTACAATCGCGAGACAAATTTCCAGAACCAACTTCCCTACAACATCGCTTATACATTTAGGATTTGTGACAGGACAATAAAGAATATTGGTATATGTGATGAAGGAATTAGGAGGAACATCACAAATTAATCACGAACTTCAGTAGTGGAGACCAAACCCACTAGACAAAGAAAAACATATGTCTTATCATCCGTTGGAACAAAACACAAGGAATCAAATTGTTACCTATATTCTATCCCTTTCAGATAACGCCAAGTTCGAAGGACCGAACGTTGTGGAATTAGTCACAAAGGTTTATTGTACCCATTTTAGTTATTCCTGTTAAGGAAACCGATTCACCTTGGACTTCAAGCAATCATTTCAGGATTTCCTTCAGAAACCCATTTAGATGTGAACATCACCTATCACCCTCAGACCGATGGTCAAAGAGAGAGAACAATTCAAACATAGGAAAGTATGCTCAGAGCATGAGTGATTAACCCTAGAAATGGTTGGACTAATCATTTAACATAAATCAAATTCATCTACAACAATAGTTATCACACCAACAGCGAGAAACTGGCAGAAATTAAGTGGGTACATAACACACATCATTTGGATTGGGTATCCTGAACAACAAACCATCCAAATTCAGGTGGGAGAACAAACTAAGTTAAAAGCATTGCCTTGGATTGGCATGATACAAATTGGATAACAAGAGAGGTTGAACCTTTAGCATATTGGACCATCTAAGATTCATTTTAGAATCGACCAACTAGCATACAAACTTGAGTTCTAGCAGAATTCAGCAGTATATATTACCAGTATCACATTTAAAACATTAAGAAGCGCAGACCATCTATTGCTGGGCCAAAGTCGGAAAAAGCCTGTAAGGAATTGTTGAAGATACTGCTGACAGATACTGCTGACAGGTTCCTGCGGAAGGCTTAGTGACTTCCTGCTGACAACTGGTTCCTGCGGATGAATATAGATCCTACGGATAGAGTTTAACCGTGGATATAACTTATGTATTTTAGGACAAGATATGTAGAATATCTTTTATTGGTTTAGTATTATTCGTTTCTTTTAAGAAAGGTTAGGGTTTCCACTAGTATATAAGGAACCCTAGGTCATTGTAATAGACAAGGTTTTTGTACGAAGTTTTATTAAAGATCCATAGAGGATCAAGTTTAGTATACGTTTGTTTTTATATTCCGCATAATTACAAACTCACAGAGATTATCTAACTTAGTCTAGCTAGTGATTACATTAGTTGGCTAACGGTCTATTGGCTCGTGATCTATCAAGGAATAGATCCCTACAAGTGGTATCAGAGCCACTAGATACTCTCTGTAAACACAACACAATCACATAACTATTCATTCAGTACCAATGGGAGATAAACCAGGAGGTGATGTTGTTCTCTCTGAAGCAGGCTCTCTTACTCAACAACTACAACAAGTGGCCTTCTCCAACAGCAATGCAAAACTTCCTTTTCTTAGGAAGGATGAGTATGAGATCTGGGCCATGAAGATGCAGAACTGGATTGCAAGTGTTGACTATAACCTGTGGAATGTTATACTCAATGGTTGTCGTCCTAAAAAGCAAAGTGTTGATGCTGCTGGTAAAGTTACTATTTTGGAACCTGTTTCTGCTGAAGAAATTCTTGCCGTTCAAAGGGAGAACAAAGCAAGAACCATATTGCTGCAGGCAATCCCTGATGACCACATGGGTGATTTTCATTCCATGACTGATCCAAGAGAAATCTGGTGGGCCATAAAAACTAGATTTGGAGGGAATGAAGAATCAAAGAGGATGAGAAAGAGTATGTCAAAGATGGAGTTCCAAGAATTCAAGATTACTGAAGAGGAAGGTATACACAAAGGTTATGACAGGTTTCAGAAGATTCTGAGTCACTTGAACCAACTTCTAGCCAGACCTGATAATGAAGAAGTGAACTCTAGATTTTTAAGAGCCTTACCTCCCTCATGGTCTCAAGTGAGTATATCACTAAAAACCAAAGGTGGCTTGGACTACCTCAGCTTTGATGACTTGTACAACAAACTCAGAGCTTTGGAAGGTGACATAAAGGGATTCTCTCCATATGCAGCTACTCCTTCACAATCTGCATTTGTAAGTTCTAATTCAAACTACATGCCACATACCTATGCAAGCCCATCCCCAACACCACAGGTTTACTCAAGTCCATCCACTCCAAGCCAAAATCTTCCAATGACCACATTGTCTTTTTCAAGTGCTAATCCAATAACTCATCCAAAGATTAGCAATGTGATGGAAGATGTACTTCATTCATTTGTTGCTGAAGTTGATAAACAGCAACAAATAGCTTATGAAGACTTTGAGCAAATTGATGAACTTGCTTTGGAAGAATTGGACTTAAAATGGCAAATGGCTATGCTCTCTCTCAAGGTCAGAAGATTTGAGCAAAAGGTTGGTAAAAAGCTCAATGTTGAAGGAAGAGATGCAGCTAGGTTTGATAGAAGAAAGGTGAAGTGTTATGCTTGTGGAGAAATTGGTCACTTTGCAAGAGAATGCTCAGCCAAAAAGGGTGAAGCCAGTACCAGGTATTCAGCATACAAGAAGAAAGAAGTGGAAGCTGGAGAATCAAAGGCCTTGATCACTGCTATTGATACTAGTGTGGACTGGAATGAGCATGATGATGATACAAGCTCTCCTCAAATCTTATGCATGGCTAGTTGTGATGATAGTTTTGGTCTCATGGGACTTTCTCCTCAGGTATCTACTTATGCTTGTGATTGTGATTCTAAATATATTACTCTAAAAAAGGCTTATGATGATATGGAACCAAAATATAATGCTTGTTTTATTGAAGCAGCAACTTATAAAGAAGCTTTTAAAACTTTAGAACAACAAAAGATGTGGTTTCAACAGAATCAGTTAGCTTATGATGAAAAGATTAGAGTTTTAAGCAGAGATTTAGAATGTGCTAGCAATGAATTAAAGTTTTCTGAAAAAGAAAAAGCTAGAATTGAGTCTGAGAAGAATGTTTTCCAAGAAAAACTGGACAAAGAAGTAGCTAGGCATAAAGAGTGGCTTGTTTCAGGAGATAAATTATCTAAATTACTCTACAGCAGTAAGTCTGTTACTTCTGAGATAGGTCTAGGGTTTAAAAAATATGTAGGTCCAGAAGCTAATCATCATTTAGATAAGAAAAATCATAATCATTCTATCCCTATAAATTATCTAAAAAAGGATGAGATGCATGCTGTACCAGGACCTATCAGGGGTGTATTTATGCCTACTACCAAAACTTCTGACTTTGATGGTTCCCACCATCTCTTTGGCAAAAAGTCTAAAGACTTGCCACACAAGTCTGAAGTCTCTTCAAACATAGGAACCCCTAAGCCCACATCCCATAAGATTGACTTACAAGAATCAATGGAAACCACTGGCATTAGGATCAATGACTCCCCTGACACTAGAAGTATATCTAGTAATGATTCTAACAATTATGTCTCTTGTTCTTCCAGGGACAAGATCTCAGAGACCTCTAGTTATGCCAGTTGTGATTCCAAGACCAAGTCAGACTCACCCAAGTCCTCAATAAAGATTTCTGACAAGACATCTTACAAGTCTGTGGACTCTGAAGTTGCTGCTGATGAAGTTTCTACTCAACCAGCCTCTTTTGAAGACTTGTTATTTACTTTTATAAAAACAATTCTTTTCAGTGTTTACAAAACAATTATGTTCCTGATGTTTGTTTGAATAATTCTATGTTTAATAAGACATCTTTTGGATTTCATAAGTCTTATAAGAAAAAGAAGTGTTTTGTTTGTGGTAGCAAGTTGCATTTAATTAAGGATTGTGACTTTCATGAAAAGAGGATGGGTGTTTCTGTTGTTAACAATAGACCTAGACAAAAATGAATTAATACCTGTACCAAACCCTCAGTAGTTCCACAGGCTAAGTATCATGTCAGCAGAATGTGTTCCAATCCTGCTGATTGGCCTGTTTCTTCTAATAGGTCTGTTTTTAATAATAGATATATGCATACCAATAGAAATAGAAATAGATCTCAACTGTTTAATGGTGTTCATCATTGGTATGAATATACTGACCAAATATGTATGGGAAGGGGTAATTGGGATTCTGCTGAAAAGTCCTCAGCAGATTGTTCTTGGATATATCAAAGACCAATTAACTACAGGGAATCCAGGAACAATTGTGGATCTAACTCATCATCTTGGGTTCAGCAGAATGATCCACATGGCAGGCTCAAGTCTTTCATGACTTAAGTCTCTTATTTCTTGTTGTTGTTGTTGTATATTAACTTTCTTTGTTGTAGGAACATCCTCTTCTTAATAAAGACTTAGGTATTGTTGATAGTGGCTGTTCAAGAAACATGTCTGGTAATGAAGAGAAGCTGCATGACTTTGTACCAATTAATGGAGGCATAGTGAGATTTGGAAGTGGAGTAGGAAGGATCACAGGCAAAGGAACCATTAAAACTCCAAAGGTGGATTTTGAGAATGTCTACTATGTGAAGGAGCTTCAAGGATTCAATTTGTTCTCAGTTTCACAAATTTGTGACAAAAAGCTTCCTGTGCTTTTCACTGAAGATGGTTGTTTCATTCTTTCACCTGATTTCCAAATGCCTGATGACAATCTTGTATTACTCAAGGCTCCAAGAAACCATAACCTTTATACCTTTGACTTGAATGATGTCAAACCTGAAGGTGATCTAACATGCTTGGTAGCTAAAGCATCCTTGGATGAATCTACAAAATGGCATAGAAGGATGGCACATGTTAACTTTAAAGTCATCAATAAACTGGCTAAAGATGGACTTGTTCATGGACTTCCTTCCAAGATCTTCACCAATGAGCGTAATTGTGTAGCTTGTAACAAGGGAAAGCAACACAAAGCTTCTTATAAAGCCATTACAACTGTGAGCACTATCTCAGAACCATTACAGCTGCTTCACATGGATCTCTTTGGTCCTACATCCATCAGGAGTATTGATCATAAGTATTTCTGTTTGGTGATCACTGATGCTTTCAGCAGATTCAGTTGGACATTTTTCTTAGTGACTAAAGATCAAACCTTTCAGGCACTCAAAGAATTTATGGCTCTAGCTGAAAATCAACTTAATAAGAAGATTAAAAGTATTAGGTGTGACAATGGGACAGAGTTCAAAAATGCCAATCTAATTGAACTTTGTGGTTTAAAGGGTATTAAAAGAGATTATAGCACTCCTAGAACTCCACAACAAAATGGAGTTGCTGAAAGAAAGAATAGAACCCTTATAGAGGCTGCAAGATCAATGCTTGCTGACTCTAAACTTCCCACCATGTTTTGGACTGAGGCAGTAGGAACTGCTTGTTATGTTTTGAATAGGGTGTTGATCACTAGACCTCACAACAAGACACCCTATGAACTATTGACAGGGAAGAAGCCTACCATTGAACACTTGAAACCTTTTGGTTGTCAGGTGACCATACTGAATACAAGTGATCACCTGGGCAAATTTGAAGCTAAAGCTGCTGAAGGATATATAGTTGGTTACTCAGCTCATAGCAAAGCTTACAGGGTCTATAATTTGGCTGCAAAGAAGATAGAAGAGACTCTGAACCTGAAATTTCTGGAGGATAATGTAAATGTTCAGGGAAAGGGTCATGAATGGTATTTTGACCTTGATTACCTGACTGATTATTTGGGTTATGCTAGATACACATCTAACCCATCTGCAGGTATACAAGTGTCCTCTTCTAACAATGCAGGTACCTTACAGGATGATTCAGACAGTGATTCAGAAGGTGATGAACCAACAATTGTTGTAATTACTCTACCAATCAAGATAGCAGATCCTCCCACCAAAGAAGCCTCTGATGCCAAATCTGCTGATGATGTGGAAAATTCAACATATGCAGAAGATCTTGCTAGACTCAAAAAGCAAGAACATGCAGCTGCTAAGGAAGCTAAAAGACTTGGTCTTGAATTTGCTCAAGATACTGAAGCTCTCTTAAAACAAGCTGCTCTTGAAGCAAGCAGAAAACACAGTTCTACTGATACATCAGCAGATACAACTAGAGATTCTGCTGATGGAGATTCTGCTGAACCAGCTGCACTTCCTGTTTCCACAAGTTTAGAGGAACCTTTTGGCAGGTTTCCCACTCCCTCAGATCTTGCTAATGTTGAGCAAAGTGATGGTATTTTTCAATCAGCTTCTTATGATGAAGACTTTGCTCCTACCTTAACCAATCTTGATACCTCCATTGATGTGAATCCTGTTTCAACTAAAAGGATCAACATCATACATCCACAAGATAATATACTTGGTGATCCAAATGCTATGGTACTCACCAGGAGTGCCATTAAAAATACCAAGTTTGGGCAATGTGCATTTTTGACCTATGTATCCACTCAGAAGAGAGACAACCACACAGATCAGAAGCATTGTTTATTTACTTGTTTCTTGTCTCAAGTTGAACCCACAAGCATTAAACAGGCTTTGAGTGAACCTAGTTGGGTTGAAGCTATGCAGGAAGAGATGCAACAATTCAAGAATCAAGATGTTTGGATACTAGTTGATCTACCTGCAGGAAAATTTGCAATTGGGACAAAGTGGATCTTAAAATGCAAGAGGGATGCTAGAGGTATTGTGGTCAGAAATAAAGCAAGATTAGTGGCTCAAGGTTTCAGACAAGAAGAAGGTATTGACTATACTGAGGTCTTTGCACCAGTGGCTAGGGTTGAGGCTATTAGACTGTTTTTGGCCTTTGCCTCTTATATGGGCTTTAAGGTCTATCAGATGGATGTCAAGAGTGCATTTCTCTATGGCAAAATAGAAGAGGAGGTGTATGTTACTCAACCACAAGGCTTTGAAGACCCCCATCATCCTAAAAAGGTTTACAAAGTTGTCAAGGCACTTTTTGGACTTCACCAAGCGCCAAGAGCATGGTATGCTAGATTGTCTACGTTTCTTTTGGAGCATGGATATAGAAGAGGTGCTGTTGATAAGACTCTCTTTATCAAGAAAAACTCCAGGGACATCATTCTAGTACAAGTTTATGTGGATGACATCATATTTGGATCCACAAAGGAAGCATGGTGCAGGGAATTTGAAGATTTGATGAAAGGTGAATTTCAAATGAGTGCAATGGGGGAGTTAACCTTTTTCTTAGGGCTGTAAGTCAAACAACACCCTGAAGGGATCTTTATTCATCAGGAGAAATATGTTAAAGATATTTTGAAAAAGTTTGACTTTGAACTTTTGAGAATTGCTACCACTCCATATGAACCACCCAAGCTTAAAAATCCAAATGAGCAAGATGAGGCTGTGAATGTTCATCTCTATAGGTCCATGATTGGATCACTCATGTATCTCACAGCTTCTAGGCCTGATATTACCTTTGCTGTCAGTGCTTGTTCAAGGTATCAAGTCACTCCACTAACTTCCCATCTCAATGCAGTGAAGAAAATTTTCAAGTACATAAAGGGCCAACCCAAACTAGGCCTTTGGTACCCAAGGGAATCACCATTTGTGTTGGAAGCTTATAGTGACAGTGACTATGCTGGAGCTAATTTGGATAGGAAATCCACAACAGGAGGTTGTCAATTTCTTGGAAGAAGACTCATCTCTTGGCAGTGCAAGAAACAAACCATTGTGGCTACTTCTACCACTGAAGCAGAATATGTTGCTGCTGCCAACTGCTGTGGTCAGGTACTTTGGATTCAAAATCAGATGTTGGATTATGGGTTTAACTTTATGAACACTAAAATCTACATTGATAATCAGAGTACTATTTCCATTGTTAAAAATCATGTTTTTCATCAGAGAACCAAACACATAGAAATTAGGCACCACTTTATAAGAGATGCAAATGAGAAGCATCTAATTCAAGTGCTTAAAATCCATACTGATGATAATGTGGCTGATTTGTTAACAAAAGCTTTTGATGGACCTAGGTTTAATCACTTAATTGTTAACATTGGGATGGTCAACCCTTGAATGCAATGTTTGAGGGGAGGCATAAGCCTCAGGGGAGGCATATGCCTCAGGGAGGATTATACATGTTGTATTAATGTAGATTATTATGTTTACTAACTTTCTTTTGCAGGTTTTTACTAATATTGTAACATTTTATGGTTGTTCTTTTGTGCTTTTGTGTTTTGTGTGAATGCTGTGGTCAGGTCATGTTCCTGCTGATGATCTATGGTCTACATTCAGTGGAATAGGATGTCAAGACTTAAAAGTAAATTTTATTTATTCATGACAAGCTTGGTACATCATGATCAGTCATCAGAAGAAACACATATTACATAAACAGTTATAAGACAAACATCCACCATCCTACCACCACATCCCTTAACTAGAATCAACCACCAACACAATCCCAACAAACAGCCTAATCCATTTTTCGTTTCCCTTTACCCAAGTCCTTTGGGTCTGGCATCTTCTTGTGGATTCCTCTGGATTGCATGTCCTTGTTCCAGAGTTTGGGAGCTGCAAGACCAAGAACCACTTTCAATGGACCCTTTCTTTTACCTGAGGACTGTGGCTCTTCAGGGACTGAGATCTTTCCCATCTCTGCACAAACTCTTTCCATTTCACTTGTTAAGAATGCAGTGACAGGGGTGAAGTCAGGGACAATCATAGCTAGAGGAGCTGGTGCTTCCTCAGCTTCAGTGGTTTCCTCTGATGAGGTTGGTGATGGACATAAGTCTGAAGGACCTTCATTCAAATAGTAGTATGATCTTTGTATTTGAGGTATGTCAAAAGTAGAGTCTGATGAGTCAGAAGAAATCTCAATGACATTGGGGAATGGCTTCATGGTGTATATGTGTGAAATAAGAGGATATGTTATCTGTGGAATGGTGAGTTGATTATGACTTGAAGACTTCTTTTAAAGAACTGATTTGGGTTTATTGCTAGTTAATGTAAGTTAATGGGAGGTAGTTGAGTCAGCAGCAATTACTAAGTGTGCAAGTTGTCCACTTGACTGGATACTTCGGATGAAAGTCAATGGTTTGACCCACATGCTGCTGATACTATTTATCTTATAGTTAAAGTGTGTTCCTGCTGATGGATTAGTCAGTTCAAATTATTCAGGGGAATGCTACTCAGAAGAATTCAAACAAGTAATCATAAAACAAAGTAAATTTTATTGATTCTTCAGAGGGACAATACAAGATAATGAAAGTGAAAGACAAACAACCAAATCCCTATTCTATTTTACTCTTGCCCTTGCCTTCCACAGTCTTCTTTTTGCCTTTGTTGTTGATGTTGAAAAGTCCATGCCACTGAGGACAGGGCAAACCTAATACAACCTCTCTTGTCTTTGGTAATGGGGAGTTCCTTTTTCTCTTCTTTGGACGTGATGATTGAGGCTTATCAGAAGTTGTAGGAGTGTAAAGTTCATCATTCACATCATTCTCTTCATCAGAAGATGTAAAGAAGATAAGAGACTCATCAGGATTGAGAACTTGGTTTGCACTCTCTAATTCATTCCACTTTCTCTTCAACTCTCTCTGATAATTAGGATCATCAATCTCAGAGGGATATGGTGGAAGATCTTCAGATGATGATGAACTTGGTGGAGGCACATCATGTTTCTTCTTCTTAGCCTGTTCCTTTGTTAGACCACGAGGACGTGTTGCCATATTCCATGGTGTTGGAGATGTAAATGAGTCAGAAGTATCTGATGATACTGATGTAAGGTTGATGATGGGTTGATTGGAAGCCATGAATGTATTTTTGGTTGGCGATATGATTATTAGGGATTTGATTTGAAGTTGAGAAATTTGGGGATAATTAGTCTTTATTTATAAGATTCCCCAACCGTGTGTCTTTATTACCATTAATGCGAGGTAGTTTGGAGATTATTAAGGGTGATTAGAAGTTTCAATTAAAAGATCTTTGTTAAAGATATGTGGTTTCCACTGACGGGTAGATTCTGCTGAATGATGCTGCGGATGGATCAGTTGACCATAGTCAACGTTTGACTATTTTCTGCGGATTGACCATTTGTTTTCAGCCGTTTGATTTGGTTGCTACGGATGAGTCAGTTAATTGGGATTTGTTTTAGTTGATGATTGGTCAAAGATTTCTTTCCAATTATTCATATCAGTTTCACTCCACGTTTGGTAACTTCCATAATAAACCACAACGTGTATATCCCACTCCCAAATTAACTGATTCCCTCTCACTATATAATTTTCAAACCATTTCAATATCTCTTAGAACTTCTAACCCTAATTTCTAATTCTCAATCGATGGCTGAACTATACTTCAAAGCAGATCATAACAAACATGCCTTTCTTGGTCGTGGAAAGGGTGATGCTGATTACTTGGGCATGATGGACTTTCTTCAAAGGTCCAAGATTAGGTATGCTCTGATTCAATACCCAAATGTTATTCATGAGTCACTTGTGGTACAATTTTGGAATACGGCACAAACAAGGACTGTTGAAGATGGAACACCAGAGATTGTTGCTGTCATTGATGAGGAAGAATATGTGGTTACTGAGTCGTTGGTCAGAACCAAGTTACAGTTGGATGATAAAGGAGGAGTGATTGATTTGCCAAAGAGTGAGATCCTTCGAGGGCTTCAAGATGCTGGATATAGTGGTGATGGGAAAACATGGTATAAGAATTTGTTTTGTCCAAAATGGAGGTTCTTGACACACACATTGCTTCAATGCATGGGTTCTAAGTCTGGTGGATGGGATCAGTTCTCCACAGACATTGCTCTTGCTATTGTATGTCTCTCTCAAGGAAGAACGTTTAACTTTTCTAGGTATATCTTTAATGCTATGCTTGAAAATGTTAAGGATACCAAACTTAAATATCTATTGTATCCTAGGTTTCTTCAAATCATTTTAGACATTGAGACCAATGACCCCACTCACTTGCCTGTTAAGGGTTTATCTAAAAAGATGTTTTCCCAAATGAAAATTAATTTTGGTGGTGAACAAAGACCCTTACTTCCAGCTATGTTACCTGGTAGCAATGCTCCTGATGGAGCAGCTGTTGATGAAGCTGCTGATGTAGCTGCTGATGCCCCGGTGGGCAATCCTCCTGATGGAGATGCAGCTGGTGGTGGTCAGGATTCCCCTGATGCTCAAGCACCAGAGGATTCTCCTGATAGAACTGAAGATGCTCCTGCTGCAAATGCTTCAGTTGCTTCTGATGTTCAGCCTCCACTCTCTCCTAGGCTACCCACACCTGTACATTCACCAATGGATATCAATTCTCCTGAGCATGAGCTCAATGAGAATTTAGGCTTTGACCAACCTGTAAACTCACCACAATTTACAAGACTTCCTTCACTCAGTCCTTTGAGACCTCAATTTGAGGATCCTATAGATGTAGATGTAAATTTAGGTACTTCTTCTTATAGGACCAACGATGCTCCCAATACCACAGATATCCCTGTTGGTGGAGCTGAAGGTCCTGTTACTCTCACTTCTGTATCAGATTTGTTGAACAGGTATGTCTTAAAGGTGGACAAATTGGAGAATGATCTGAACTTCACTAAAAAGAATCTTAGCAGTACTGTTTTGACTTTAGTTGGAAGAGTTAAGAAGTTGGAGGGTAAGCTGAAGCAAAGAAAAAGACAAGGTGTGGTGTATGACTCGGATGAGGATTCTACTAAAGCATCTGATAATATTGACTTAGAAGGCCTTGAACTTCTTGCTGCTACTACTTTGGAGAGTGTTCAGAAGAATGCTGATATTAGACCTGAACCATCTGTTGCTCCAACTGCTGATGTTGCTCATGCTACTGATGCAAGTGTTCTCCAGGATTCCATTGCCAAGCATTCTACTGGTGTTGCTCATTATGTCCGAAGGAAACATTCTGCTGATAAGAAGTCTGCTGAATCTCTTGTCAAGAAGACATCTGCTGATAAGTCAGGAAAGGAATCATTTTCTACTTCATTGCCAGAAGTGGGCATTCCTGGTCCATCAGTAGATATTCCAGCTGATCTTCAACATGATGCTCATGATCAGACTTTTGTTCATCCTCAGAAACAAGATAAAGGAAAGTCTATTTTGGTTGATCAAGACATTCCTTCTAGAGTCAAATCTAAGGAGGAACTTGCTTATGAGAAAATTAGTGAGAATGTTGCTTCACATATGCAAGCTAAAGAGGATGCTGCAGTTACTAAAGAGGAATTAGATTTGAAAGCATCAGAAGCATTGGCTCAGAAAATTCAAGATGATTTGGACAAGATGGGACCTCAATACACTACAATCTTGCCTGCTGAAAGAAAGAAGGAGCTTGATGAAATAGCTAGGAATCTTACTGCTGAACAGTGGGAGAATTTGGCTGAATAGGCTGCTTCCAAGCCCAATTTGGGTCAATCTGAGATTGGTGTTGATAATCCAGATTTTGCTCAGCTGATGGCTGAAAGAGGTAGATTGCTGAGACAACAGGAGGTAGAGATTAAAGCTAAATATCAACAAGAAAGACCTTGGACAAAGAATGAAATCAAGAAATATATGAGGACTTTTGTGAAGAACCAGGGCTGTTCCATGTTTGGGTCAGGCTGGACTCAAAAGAAGGTCTGGGATTTTTAGATCAGCAGTTGACCTATTACTATGACAAGATTATTTCCAATCATCATTCCTCTGGTATAATGGTTCAAGATGTGTTGGAGTTTAGAGGAAGACTTTTGGATGAACCTCAAGCTAAGAAAGCAAAGATTCATGATTCTGCTGCTCAACCTGCTGAGTCTATTGGATCTTTTCCTGGTGGTCAGGAGAATGTCCACTTTTCTTCAGTCTTACCTCAGAAGGTTGATACTCCTGATGCTCCTATGGATGAGATTCCTACTGGTTCTCATCAAGATACTGCTGAATCTCATCCTGATACCACTGAAGCTCCACATGTTACCAATGATGCTTCAGAAGATACTCCAATTGATGTACCTGATGATGATGATTCTGCAGATGTTCCTGCTGATATATCCAATCAAGTGCCTAAACAAGAACCTGATGATGGTCCTTCTATTCCTGTTACTGGTACTAGGAGAAAGACTAGAGCTATCAAGAGAAAGGCTCCAAAAGATATTCCTTTGGAAGATAGTACAACTTTTCTTGATTATGCTTCTGATGATGGTCAAGATCCTGTTGTATGGGAGAAAATTGTGAAGTGGGAAGTTGTTGACTCTGAGCTTGGTCAAGTGAATGTCATAACTAGACAAGATGGATCTACTAAGACATTCTTATTTCTGAGTCAAATTTTATATATGGTGGACAAACAAGATCTTCTCTCACTTTATGATTGGGTTACCAAGTATTATCAAACTCATTCTCCTGATGATATTGGGATATATTTGATGGGTGATTTGCAGATTCTATGTGATTCTTATAAAGGTCATTCTGGTATAAGGTTTCAAGCATGGAAAGGTCAAAGTACATGGGTAGTTGACTATTGGAAGTTCTTTCCCCTACCTAATGTTCACATGATTGTTACAACCACTGGAAGGACTTTATATTGCTGGGCTGATGTTCTCTATCCAATCACAAAGGAAGTTATGAATCTCATGCTGGAAGCAAAGCTATCTGTTCCTTTAGATATGACTGCCAATGATCTTCATCTTGCTGAACAATTGGTCAGGTTCATCAGAAGAAGTATTTTGACTAAGAAGGAGTTAGCAACCAAGCATGGTATTCAGATGGATTCATATCTGCAATGAGTTGATCTTGGTATTGTACTTTGTTGTATATTTTTCTTTTCTTTTAAGTTTAGTAAAAAAAAATAATAATAATAATAAAAAAAAAAAAAAAAAAAAAAACTAACATTTTTGTATAGTTTTGTGTTTGTTGTATGCAGGTTTGTGTTTCTGGTCATCAACTTGCCTGATGTTGACTATTCCATCAAAAAGTTGGCTAGTCCAAAGGGTACAGCTTTGGTAAAGACTCATCAAATCTGTTGATAGCTGTAATGGTTTGCTCAAAATCATAGGGTTTTCAACTCACCCATGCTTTGTTGCTGAGTAGTTGAAATGGTTGTCAATTGACCATGGATTTTTCCTTTATGGATTCCAAATAATTGACTAGCCCACATGTATATGGCTTGTGGTAAAGGCAGTGGAAAACCATATTTGGTATTCAATTGACCAAGATGATAATTCATCAATAATTGACTAGTCCTGAGCAAACGGCTACAGGTAAAGACATATCAAATCCGTTTATTGCTGATGATTTGCTAAAAATCATGTGGTTATCAGTGTACCTTTGAACACTTGGCTACTCCAGTAGTGATGGCTATTGGTAAAGAGACATCAAATCCATTATTTTCAATGATTCACCTCTCACAGGAGTTAACACACCTGGATGTGATGAGAATAGTATGAAACTTATATGTTTTGATGAACCTTTAGTCTTGTGTTGCTGCAAAGAATGGTGGTTTTCAAATGTTTGCTGATCATAGAGATTTTACTTCTGAAGATTCTTTGCTGCTGATGTTTCTTTTCAATCCTCTGGTTGACATTATTGGCGTTCTATCAAGAAATCTTGAACTTAACTGTGTCAAATTCAAGATTAGGGGAGGATTGTAAGGAATTGTTGAAGATACTGCTGACAGGTTCCTGCGGAAGGCTTAGTGACTTCCTGCTGACAACTGGTTCCTGCGGACGAATATAGATCCTACGGATAGAGTTTAACCGTGGATATAACTTATGTATTTTAGGACAAGATATGTAGAATATCTTTTATTGGTTTAGTATTATTCGTTTCTTGTAAGAAAGGTTAGGGTTTCCACTAGTATATAAGGAACCCTAGGTCATTGTAATAGACAAGGTTTTTGTACGAAGTTTTATTAAAGATCCATAGAGGATCAAGTTTAGTATACGTTTGTTTTTATATTCAGCATAATTACAAACTCACAGAGATTATCTAACTTAGTCTAGCTAGTGATTACATTAGTTGGCTAACGGTCTATTGGCTCGTGATCTATCAAGGAATAGATCCCTACAAAGCCCAACATACTAGTCTAGTAGGCATTCATGAGATAACCAGAAATTTTCTACAAGTCAAGAATCAGTTACAAGTTCAATAAGTTGTAAACCATTAAAACTTCAAGTTGGTAGGCAGAATTATGTTGAAAGTTCTGCCTAGGAAAGATATGATATCATTCAGAAAACTTGGAAAGTTAAACCCGATATACACTGGACCATGTAATATTTCAGACAGAGTAGGCCTAGTGGCCGTCAGACTTGAGCCTTGTTAGAGAACAGCAGGATTACACAAACATGTTTCACAATTTTCAAATCTCAAGAAATGACTTATAGATTAGTCACTCATAATCCCATTTGGAAAGGAATCCAACCCAAGGACAAACTCAGACCTTGTAAGAGACCCAACAGAAATCATGGACCGTGTGGTCAAACAGTTGAATCAGAGTCGAATTCCTATCGTTAGAGTTCGCTGGAATTCTCGAATATCATCACCTTTTCACCAATACGTCTTCAGAGACCAACATAAACTGAACTTCGGGACGAAGTTCCTTTTAGAGGGGAAGACTGTTACAACTCACCATTTCAGGTCATTTCCCAAACTTTGGAAAAATACTATTCATCAAACACTATTCATCGTTTTACTATTCATCATATTTGGTGTCAGTTTGACATTCAGAGAAGCACTCAGAAATTTTACTATTCATTGAACACTATTCATTCTGGAAGAAATTTCATCATTCACGTGCATTACTCATTTCATCGTAAATTTTGTTTACGGGTATTAAAATTCGCGTAACCGTATGGGTTTAGGTGCGAATTCATTTCATTATTAGTAAGGACATTGCATACGGACTAGTGACAGTCTGCATATCATCATAACAGCATTTTGATGTTATACCACTCTTAGGATTTTCAAATTTATATATTTGATACATTTAACGTTTTACGTATAATTATTTATAAATAAATGTTAACACCCGGTTAATAAACACGACGAATATATCTAAATATTCCCACAATGGTCCCGACATATTTTTATATCCATTATATCATCATAAAAGTTATAATATTCATTTACCCAGTATTTTGGAAATTTATTTTATTTATAACGTAAGCTTATAAATATTACGACGGTTTTCGTGAAAACTAAACAATAATCACCCGAACCCTCAGTACTTGTACCCAACATATTTTTAACATTATTACAACTTTATTTTATCCCGAATAACTTTGTTAACATTTATTTCTATCAAACCCGGTACTCGATTATAACTAATACTTACACTAAACTACAACTAATATTACCCTACATTTCCTAAGTGATCAAAACCGATTTGGCTACCCCTTGCTCCTTTGAAAACCGGCCATGAGCACACCCCTAGACCACATGGCTTTTATTTTTAACCTTAAGCAATTATGTACACATATTATACAATATAACCTAACATAAATATCTACAAAAACCTCAAAACACATAAACATACATATTCTTAGAATCAAAACACCAAAACCTCATCTCTTCCATCAAAACCCACGACACAAACCCAAACACCATGATCAAGTGATGATTTTTCAAAGTTTAAAGCTACAAAGTTGTTCCTTTTGTCATTCTAATCAAGAATCTTACAACAAAAACACAAGTAACACAAGGTTTCTCATCATCTAATCACCCATTATTTCAAAGTGAGTTATCAACTTTATTTCCATGATTTCATCTAATTAACACTTGTATCTTATGGTTTTCATGCTTAATTTCATGTACAAGTTAGCTATACCACATTATTTTTGTTAACTTTTTGAACATACAAACCCTAGATTTTGATTTAGGTGTTCCTTTGTTAAATTAACATGATTAGTAGTGATTAGGAACCCATGGCACCCTAAGAAGGTGTATGGTAGGATTAGTATAGCTTTGTGGTGTTTGCAAGAGATTTGGTTGAAGTAGAAACTAGTTTTGAACATGAAAAATGGATTTGTAACAAGTATTTATACATTCTGTCCCATTTTTGTAAATCCAGGAAAATCAGTAAACATAAAGTAAACTTTGGCAAAAATTTTAGAAAAAACTTTCAAAAACGAATCCGTAGGCGAAAGAACGGATTAAAAAGAGTTTATAACGAAGAAGTTACGATTTTTGCAAGTTTATTGACGAAAAGTATATTTTCTGAAAATACATGCTGTTGGACGTGTTTTGTCGGACAAAAAGAGGCTTTAGACGTAACCCGGAGGAGCCAAGTTTTCCAAAATATATTACTACATACTAAGACGTAACCGTGGATATAAAGAACAAGTAAAACGGACTTATAACGACAAAGATATTCACGTTTCAATATCGGCAAAACTTATATTGTTTTGACAGCTTTTGGTAAAATAATAACACTAAAACTACGTAGTAACTCTAGATTTCTAGAAATAATACCAAGTACCCAAATTCATAACTAATGAAGTATTAGTGATTACAAGTATATTTTTATCATTACAAGGCGTTATATCAAGGATTTCAAATCGAGGATTTCAACACTAACATTGATACATACGATATATATATATATATATATATATATATATATATATATATATATATATATATATATATATATATATACATTTCAACTAGTTTTATTTTTCTAGTTGTCTTATTTTCCTAAGTCTTGGAAAATGTATATTTTTGATAACAACAAGTATTTTTCCAAAGAGTAGAGTGGTATAGGAAACATGTGCATGGACATTCATAACATCATTTCATGATCTAAAGTAGATCGTTCATCATTCATATTAGGTTGCGGCTAGTGTGCGCTCCTTGTTTTTCAGCTCATTACATGTTCATGGTACCATCATATCAGGTGAGTTTTCATAGCCCCGTTTTCAATACAATATTTTGATTTCAAATCCCACGGGGGAATACATTGCATCAACCATTTTAGTACGAGCCCAAGTACCAAAACATATGTACATTGCTTAAGTTGCCTTACCAACCTGTTAAAGTCCCCTATTTATTATCATGGACCGTTAATTTGCCGATTAAGCAAGAGTGAGTGGATAGATCTATCGAGGGTGACGCCTCCATCCGTGGTAGTTATTACCAACAGTAAGCGGATGCATTTCATTTTGACATTTTGGGAGTGTTCTGGTAAAACATTCGGGAGGGGCATATAATTTCATCAGTCATAGCTTCGGGGTCATGAGCTTAAGGTCTATTGTACTATTTTACGTGACTTTTGTCATGCACTTATACTTGTGGTGGCCGTACATCATTACATTTTATAAACCTATGGAATTCACCAACATTCGTGTTGACGTTTTAGCAATGTATTTCAGGTTATTAAGGTAGCTCATGTGACATGCATTTGGACCTTCATGGAGTCGCGGTGTCGACGCGTCTCACTCTTATTTCATGCACTTATGTAAACGTTTGATCTAGTATGACTTGTTTTTCATAAACTTGCAACACCTTTTGGGGACCTCATATTGTAAACTCTGGATTATTTCAATGATCAAACGAAGTATTTTCCAAACGACACTTTAGGTCGTTCAATGTAACTGTAACTGTGATGCTATGACAGACACCCCCAGGTATTCCATTCCGCTGCAAGTCAGTTAAATTGGGGGTGTGACACCATCCTAACTTTAGTGTTCCCTATCTTTAATATACTATTCTTGTATCTACACACCACAACAGACTAGTAAGTTAGATACAAAGTGTTGAACCTGAACTGAGTGATTGTATATATTATCTTAATCTCAATCTGAACGATGCATATTGATGTTTAAATCACCACAAGTAAGGATCAAACACGCTATAGTAATCTTAATCTCTTCAAGTCTAATGAAGTTTAGTGAGGAACTGCAATTGTTTTGGGAAAAATCTTATAAACTACCCTTCATCATCTGGTCTGGTACAGAATAAAATATAAGTACTTCATATTGATGTCTGATTAAATTGTACAGTAAATAAATATAAGCATTTGATACTAGTAATTGCAAGTAGTACTTGTTATATAAAAGAGAACCTGTTAGACATAATTGGCATGCATAAAAATGAGGATACAAAAGAGAGTGATGGCAATGAAGAGATAAATGTATTCCAGTGATGCTCTTATTCTCGGCGTCAATACAGTGATCCTCTTATGCTAAAAGGCAATAGCATATGACAAAAAAGGTCTATTGGTCATAGAGATGGTCTACTAGAGGTAAAATGAGAACGTCCATCCACAACCAAATCCAGTCTGATAGTGTTGTAGAGTAAAGTATGTTTATCAGTACCAGACACTCAGATAAGGGTGTTTTTTAGCTTAATTAGCCTAAGAACATAGTTTATTGATGGAAACCTTTTGGTAAGATACTTTAAGGTTTAAGGACGGTATGGGGAAAAGGTAAAACTTGTAGTAAAATGAAGAAGGTTAAAAGGTAAAATAGAAAGTCTTTCACACATTTGGAGGATCAAGATCCGATGAATCTACTTCCTTAAATTCCGCTAGCTTTTATCAATATCTTTCACGAAAATGCTATCTATTATTCGCTTCTACTTTATTAGTTTCATTTATTTTATGCATCTCATCATGGGTCAACAGAGTCCTTTGTTTTATCTAACAATAGATACACTAGAAAGGAAAAAAAAAAAAAAAAAAAAAAAAAAAAAAAAAAAAAAAAAAACCCTTCAAATCTTCAGCATTTATATTGGCAAGTGGCAAATTTAATGAAAATGCAGGTTTGCTCAACTTAAGTATATATATGTACAACTTTAGATATACCTTATACATTAGTACAATCAGTTACCGTTTATACACCTTATCTACCTCATCCTTAAGTATACAACCTTTGACGAAAATGTAAAGTCTAAGAGACATTTAGATATATCAATGATATGGTTACAAATGAACAAATATAAAAAAAACCAATGGTTACTAAATATATTGGCTTATGATGTAAAACTGATATCAAGGAGACACTTCAATATCTTTCTTACAAGTTTAAGTGTACTAAATAATACAGTGTTATTGTTATAAAGAAACGGGGAGTTGGGGGGGGGATAATTTTTATTAATAACCTACAAGCAAATTAAGTAAAAACTAAAAAGTACACCACCAGCCAGGTTTCACTGCATAACTTTAAACAGTCTATTCTCTAAATGCATAACATTCTGAAAACATAATTTAAAAGAAGCACTTAAAAAGGAAGACTACGAGTACCTTAAACGTAAAACCCACAATGCAGATTGAAAGTACAACTGCTTGCATTGAACCATTTCTACCTCTGTAGGACAATACGGACACTTGAAAGGCCTTGTGATATTGTTTTTTGTCAACTTAGTTATCGACTGCTTGCAAAGCACGTGCCCACATGACATCAGCATCGGAGGGTTATTGTCACTGGCCACGACTCACGGGACATACAAATATAGAGTGAAACTGAAAGTCTTTATATAAGTCGACGGGCACAGGTAACTGCTTCATAGACTGCCATTCTTGCCTTTTTCCAGTCATCACATTAGCTAGTTTCAAAAGGGTTGGTAACCCTTGAAGTCCAGCAGCTATTGTCACGCCTAACGGGCCTTTGTATGACTCGCCCACAATAATGCAGAGCTGTTGAACCAGCTTGTGGGCCAGTTTGGCCCACTGGTTTGGTGACAGAAGATGGGAATATGGAGATGAATTGAGTTTCTTGAAATATACGAGACATCCCATTAGCTTCTGTATTACGGGTAAATGTTGGTCACCAAAAAGAGATATATGAGTTTGGATATACTTCAGAGCTTTTTCTGTTCGACCGTGTTGAAGGATTTCAAAGAATTGCAACCGATGGAGTTTGAGTTCGATGTCTGATCCATTGTTTTGGAGGTTTTCGTGGTTAGCCGTGGCCCACTTTATAGCAGGACCCAAGTCATGCGACTTCATAGATTCATGTATTTTATACATTTCAAGAAACTGGGTTTTCCTCTCGACAATAGATTCTTCATGGCATTCGTTAACAAAGGAGTCACCAATGTCAAACAAGCCTTCAAGGTAGAAATGACTAGCGACTATTTGCTTGACTGCGTGAAGGTCAAAGTCAACATTTTTGTAAGCCTTTGATATATCTGGATTGGAATTTTTCTCAAGAAGCTTAATATATTTGCTAAAAGTGACATTTAGTTCCTTTTGGGTAGTTTCTTGCTAGCCAAGTGGAGCAATCTCCTTTAACTTTGCTTTCAGTTCATTAAGGATCAAATTGTGTTCACTGTTTGTTGCTGCTTGTATACCTGATAATGCTTGTTGGATTTCCTGGTTGATCTGTTCGATAGTCTCTTGAGATTTTGACGATGATACCTTTTGCTTCTTTGAGACACGATCAAATGCATCTTTGATGGAATTCACTTCCATATTTTAACAACTTCTCACAAGTCACACCTTGATTTGCGTTGTTTAAAATATAGCAAGTACCTACGATAACAAGATGACATATTAGTTGCTTTCTGATCCCAAGCATTTTCAGGTCAAATGCAATACTTAGGCTCATATTTAACATCTGAACGATTAACAAGTGCATCATATTTCAACAAACCAGACACATCAGGATCTATGGTTTTGACAATTTACACATTTTTAGTTTAGGTTATGCTCCTAATGAATGTGAGGTAGCCCAAATCTAACGTATATGTAGTCATTTCAGATGATGCCATGAAATACCAGATGCAAGAAAACAGTTCTTGTCTTTGACACATATACAGCAGGCATGTCCTCTTATCTTTGACCATTGGCACATATTAAAGTTACTACCAAACTTCAAACACACGGAAGCAACTAAAATTGGGAAGCATTTAGATTGACTCTTATATGGAATGCACTACCAGATTTTGAGGGATCACGGGTTCAAGTCCCCTCCACGACTGTTTAAAAATGTGTGCATATATGTCAATCTCGAAAGATGGAAGGAAAAAAAAAAAAAAAAAAAAAAAAAAAAAAAAAAAAAAAACTCATAACATTATATTACTATTACTCAAGACAAAACCGTCATTTAGATTAACCACTTGTATCATTGGAGTGCTCTTCAGACCTCCAATGCAATCCTAAGTTTGATAATTCATCATTCTACCAGACTTAGAAAAAATAATAGTGGTAATAATTGAGTCTGCATGTACCAAGGCAATGCCTGTTGGCGAAAGTAGACCAAGTTTTAAAGACATTCCAGTTACTTCAAGCAAATGACCTTTCTTTAACTCTGTATATAACTTTCATTTGATACCTATGAGAAAGAATATGGCCCTCCAACATAAACCAACATAACTCATCATCACCAAATCTATGTCCACCATACTAACCCACAATTAACCTTCTTTAACCTTTTAAACATATTCAACCCTCTGGCTTGTTCCAACGGTTTCAGTGTCTCACCTTATACATCAGCAAGTAACAGGTCTCATATTTGAAAAATGCAATTTGTTTTGTATTGCTAATTTCACCCTTTCTCTTCAGGTTTACCATTGTCAGAAACGTTTTTAGTTGACTATGGCCCACTATGCATGTGTCAAACTGACCTATTCTTTTAGGCTGCACTGCTGCAGCCAGTTTAGGGAAATGATCTCAGTTGTTTGTAGGCTCTTAAATGTCAGTTTATTTTATTTAAGTTCAAAAATGCTTGGTGAAGAAGGTTAAAATCGCATCATCATAATTGATTCACAGCTGTTTCAACTTCAAGAAAGTGATGTGACCTAATTACTAATGATTAAAATAATAGCTCATATTGGGTTCCAACAAACGTACCTAACAAAATTCAGGAATTACTAACTACACATTTTTTTTCTGATGTACGAAAGAAAAAGATGCAAGCAGAATCAACAAAAGAATCTAAATAATGGACACCAACAAATAATTCAAATACAAATACATCAAGATTATACAGTTTTACTTTCGGAAAGACAGAAAAGATAAAAGCAACGAGTCCAAATTTTAAAACTCTGCAAGAGAACCATTTAGGGCAAATAGGTCCATATCAATTACTACGTATGAATCCTGACCTGAACAAAATGTAATGTTCCAGAAGTAGTTGTCCAATCTGATAGATCACTTACCAAGCCGTTCCAAGTTAAGTGTATATCATCCATACCTAAAGTACAACATTGGCCGCTTCTTTTTTCCCCTCAAAAACATTGGCAGATGAATTCCACCTTTCCGAAATCAAATTTACTGATCAAATGTGTCGCCACGCCTGGAAAAATAACGACGACAATAAAAAATCAAAATCAAAATCACAACAGCTTAAATGCCAATCACATTAACCAAACACCGCCATAATCGTCAAGAAACCATGATCAATGAACCAAATTTCGCATACCCATATAAAAGATTTTAAAGATTTGATCTTTGTAATCAAACGAACCAAAGTCACATACGCATATACAAAAAGATCAAATGAACCAAAATTCAAATACTAATCAACACCCATATCAGAAAAGGTCATAAAAATTTAATCCTTATTCTCAATTTGGTAAAAAAAACACCTTTTTGATTTTCTTCACAAGCGAAGAAATTGTAATCAAAGCTTAAATCGCCTAATTGCATCAAAAACTCATCTGCTAAGTGATTTTCTTCACATGTGAACATACTATAACTAGACTTATATAGGACTATATTTTCACGCGTGAAGATACTATTACTAAACTTTTCACGCGCGAAGAAAAATATCTCCTATATTTTCACGCATGAAGATACTATTACTAAACTTTTCACGCACGAAGAAAAATATCTCCTATATTTTCACGCGCGAAGATGCTTTTACTAAACTTTTCACGCACGAAGATACTCTTCATAAACTTAATGACTGCTATATTCTACTTTACGCAAACTTATTAAGTAGCCTATACCAATCAAGACCTAATTCGTAATCTATTCATTCACATGTGAAATATTTACAATTAAAACAATAGAAAATAATTTCAAATGCAAAATAATTCACAATGATGACGTATAGTCTATATATGGGCCACAAGCCCAAATATTAAACATTACAAAGGCCTAAAGCCACCATGCGTGGGCTATCATAACTTGGGCCGCACCAACAAAGGGAATGGGCTCACATAATCCCAAGCCCAACTTAACTACATATACGGTTTGGGTAAGGATCTTCTATCTATGGAATAGATATCCTTAACCCGGATAAGCACCATGGGTGCGAAACGTAAGGAGCACGAACCCTACAAGGATTCTGCGCCTATATAAGGAATGACATAATTCTCATTCAAGGTACGATTCACAAACCTTTAAACTCTTTACGAGAACCCTAAATCGATTACTTACTCTCACGCCGGAGTCTAATCGTGGGAGACAATCCCACGATAAGCCTAACGGTGTTGTTTATTTTCTTAGTGCGAAGGTTTCAAGCATTAAGAAGCGAATTGGTACGAAAGCAAGAGCCCATAATCAGGAACGCCCAACTTTTGTATCAACAAGTGGCGCCATCCGTGGGACCCCTACTGAGAACTAAAGAACTAGAATGACAAAAAATAAGAATTCAAGCCAGCGGATTCCGCAGTTAGAAAAAACACGTGACCCCCAGAGGAAGAATCAACAAGATTCGACCCCTAGACAGGTTGCAGGAACAACCAGCACACCTGGTCACCAAGAGGCAGGCACAACCCAATCTCTTCCAGTGGTAGAACTGCCTGTAAGGACTACCCAAACCACGACAGTGGTCCCAAGCGCTGAGGAACTCCAGCGCACCCTCTTCACTACTCCTCACCAAACTGTACCTACAGTGAACAACACTGTACCACCGGGCGCGCCTAATCGAGATAGGGAGCCCAATACTGAGGCAGACATTCTTGCAGCAACTGAGGACACACCCAACCTAACGTTGGGAAATTTTGTATCCCAAAATTATGAAACCCTAACCGTCCTCATGCAAGAAGAAGCAATGAGAAGGTCAAGTACGAGCCTACAAGCTCGGCTCAATTTTGGTCCTGAACGCGAGCCATCACCACCGCGCCACCCACGAGGAAGACGCGCAGACAACGAAAAACGCACTACTATCCACGATAGGCTGGGTACGACATCTGATTCATAATACTCAGAGGAATATGAAGGCAGCGAGAGGCGCACTAATGTTCACTCCAGACTTGGCAGTCGAGGGATACAAGACCGATTAGGACCTCAGCATTCACCAAGCCAAGGATCCTGATACGTGGGAATCGCACCAGGCTTTACCTCTCAAGGGATCTTGAGAAGCTTACAACCCCCACCAGGCAGTGTACCTGATCGTTGTAGTATAGTATAGTGACAAGTACCGGGGGATTGATCGTTCAGCTAGGAATAGTGTCGCTAGGATTAGAAAACCTAAATACTAGTTCTAAAGGTGAGGGATGATTATTTTTGTATTTTTATATTTTTTAGAAAGCAAGTAAAAATCTCGGGTTTGAAGGATTTGGGCGGAATTAGTTGCTAATCAACTAACCCAATACTAAGATGCAATCAAAATAAAATACTAGAAATGAAAATAAACTAATTTATACTAGAGTTGTGAGCAATAAGTGGAGAAAATGTGTTTACTTAGATTTCACTACTCCCTAGACATCTTTTACACATTAATTACTTGTTATAATTGCATGGATGACGGATCGTATTCCTTAATACCATTCATGGGGTGGCACACTTAACTCCCCAATTCTATGAGCTCTTATCTCCTCCTACACCATGCCCAGCACAACTATAGGGATTGTAAACAGTGGCTCATGCATTAAATACAACCAATAAAGACCTAGTGCGCGTCGGTTCATGTTTCTTAAGACGTTCAAGCATGTTACCAATTGGAGATCTGCCAGTTTTCTTAAGCCTAACATATAAATCATTCATCCAAGACAAGTATAAACAAGTAATCAACATATAATTAACATCTAGGTTTCATTAGATCCAAGCAAACACAAGATAGATCTAGCCTAGCATGATGGAATTAAGACAAGAACAAGATATAGACAACCAACACATAGACATATTGATTGAATTGAAAGAACACTTATCTCAATTACACATGAAAGGTATCAAGGGGTTGGAACCCTTGAAAAACCGGTGAAATTCGCACCAAAATCGTACTTAGGGTTTCTCCAAAACTTCCCTTTTTTAATGTGAAAATTAGAAAACTATATATAGGAAAAGGGGTCTGACGGCGTCAAGACCAAGCTTGTGATGCCGTCACCTCGCCGCCAAAACTCTTCTCGGACTGCCTTGATCTACTTCTGACGCCGCCAAGTGATAATCATTTCCAGGCCGTCATGACTTTTACTCTTGACGCCCTACTTCGTGACGCCTTCAAATCTGTACTGGATCGTCATGGAATTTTGCTCTTGACGCCGTCATGGAGTTACTCTTGACGCCTTCACCTACTGTTCCCAGCATGGAAAATTAAGACTTTGGCGTTTTCTTCACTTTTATGCTCCAAAAACGTCCGAATTGCTTCCTTTTCCAGATTTCACTCCCAAAGTACCTAAAATCACAAAAGGAACGATTTAGGGCATTATTTGATCAAATAAATTCGAATTTGGGCTTAAATGACCCCCTAAAAACGGATCATTTTTCGCCTCATCATATACCCTTACACTTGAGATTTGCTTGTCCTCAAGCAAATGCGCTTTTATTCTAGTCAAAATACAAGTTAGGGGTCATTTAACACTAATATAAAAGTAATTACAACAAATAATCGCTCCACTAAAGACCAATAGACAAGCACGAAGGTCATACACAAGCACCTCACAAATAGTGTTTAGATACTCACATCTCTCGGGTGTAATAAAGTATAAATTACAATATGGAAACGGAAGGTATCTCTCACTACTTGTCATAGCAAAATAGATTACCATAGGCTTGGGAAAGGATCAAACCTCCACCACATGGCGTAAGCACCTAGGATAAACTATCAAAGAGGTCTTTAAAAAGGGTTGTAACGTTAGGTGTAAGGATATGAAATACACGGTTTTGTTGGATAAAGGAAGTTTTACTGGTGGCGAGTTAACAATCTTAGTTAATTACATGTACAATATGGCGTTGCTAAGCCAAGACTAGACTCGACTTAAGCTAATAAATGGAAAATAACAAAAACATAAAATGAATATAGAATAAAAAGGGATGGTAGTCCATATGTTTTTTTTTTTTTTTTTTTTTTTTTCATTGATTTTTTCGATTTTTTTTTTTTTTTTTTTTTTTTCATACACTCTTACCCTACCATCTAAAATAATACATCATAGGGGATGAACGTTCCCCTTACACTTGAATCTTTACATACTTTACATTAAACTAATCTAATGACTCGAATTAAGAAAATTAAAACACTTAGAGCACTTTTAAGATTAACGTACATATGGGGGTAATAAATGATGTTCTTCCCCATTACTTCATAAATAAGTACTTTCCCATGAGTCCCAATCGTCCCAAAACAATATGTACAAGGATATGACTCGACTTAGCAACCATGTAATCAATTAGATAGTTAACTTAGGGTTTAACAAATAACAATAATGCACTAAAAATGAGCGCATACACGGAAGGCTAAGGCGATTTGGTTGTACATTTAAGTGGGGTGTAACAAATTCTTCCTTTAAGTAAAATGCTTAAAGTTAGAAACGAAAAGATAGGCTCGGAGGGGTGTACTAGGGGTATCGTGTACTAAAAATGAGTACAACACTAAGGGTGTGGGAAAATTAGTTGACTTAACTAGCCAAATAATATGACATAAATGGTCAAGTAATTATAATACGGGTTTAACACAAGGGTGATCCTAATGCCTCATATCATGTAGTAAATCCTACCACACGAATGTAGTCTCACTAGCGGTCTCGGGATGCATCACTAACGCAAGTTCTAGAATCTAAATGCTACCAGTACACTCATAAGCACTAATAGTAAATGCTTTTCCTATCAAATCTAAAGGCGAACCTCACATATTTGGGTGGAAAATTTTTCTGAATATACGGTTATGTGCTAGTCATACAATCTCCTATCCATGAGACGCTTGCTATGGCTAAAGTTTCACTCCTAAATGTTGTAAAAAATTTTAAATTTGGCGCTAAAATTGCACTAACAAGTATTTCTCATAGTTTTATTACACATCTACCATTAAACAAAACAAACTCAAGCGAAAGTGCATATGTAAGGTATCATCTTTTTACCCTCCCCTTACACTTAAGATGAACATTGTCCCCAATGTTCAAGTAAAGAATGTAAAAGTGAAAAAGTAAAGAGAATGAAATCAAATACTCCCCTGATTCGCTCGGTATGGATAATAAGGTGGCCAGGTTAAATCTTCCTCCAAGAAAATGAACAATCAAAGCTTCCCTTCTAGAATATAAATCATCTCCTTGTCAAACATAACCTGTAAATCCTGAGAAAACAAACAAAAACCCAAAGCATCAATCCGAACAAAGATAACTCACAACTAGATGTAATTCCAGACTTAGGAATAGAAACAAAACAATTAAAGATATAATGCTTGTGGAATGAATGTTTGCAGATTTCCTGGAGTTTATAAAACTAAAGAATCAACAAAAACTTTAAGACTCCGGTATAAACAAAACTAGCAAAATTTCCAGAATTTTACACATGACGCCGTCAAGAGTAAACTCGTGACGCCGTCAGAAGTGACCTGCAGAAATTCTTATGTTAAGTTTCCGGAAAATTTCTGGAAAAACTTGGTTCTACTTCCTGGAAAATCCTGCAAAACTTCATTATGACTCAATACAAGCATTTGACTCTAACAAATACGAATATACATGTTCATTTAATATTGTGGAGAATCATGACCGGTTTGTTTCTTAAAAACATATTTGGGGTTTCCCCTTACACTTATCTTTTGCAAAAATACTTTTAGGTGGAGTTAAGTCTAGGCCAAAACAACAAAGTAAAGTATTTCCACTATTTAATTGAGAAACATGATCTACCAACAATAAAAATAAAGCATGCATACGGAAGCAAATAACAAACAAACAAACAAAATAAAAATCACACAAAGCATGGGTTGCCTCCCAAGAAGCGCTTGTTTTTGTTCGAGTCACGAGCCTGACTCTACCCTTATTTAACGGAAATATGGGAGGTTTTCCCTACACTTAGGGTTAAGTGCGGGTAGAAGTAGCGATACACACCCTCAGGGTGAAAATATGCCATATGAGGTAAGAGTGGTGGATGAATTATATGCTCAAAGGGGTGTGCTCCTATCATCATAACCTTAACAAATTCAATCGGGTTAATGGGTGGGTTAAGATTTTCTCCTAGAAAGGGATCATTTTCTATCATCTTCAAGAGACTACTAGTTGGGGATCCATCTTGACCTAATAAACCCGGTTTAAACCCATATTGTTTCTTGTGATCAAACATAAATGGGTGATGTAAGCATGTAAGGTTGTTTTCCACTCCTATATTGGCTTCCTCTCTACAAGGCTTAGAGTCCACTACCTTTATCCTAAAACTACCCGGACTATATGGTTTGATGGGTGGATCGGAACCTATTTCAATTCCTAAATTCACATCTAACGATGGAAGATTAGGTAATGGTTTTGGTTGAGGCTCTGGTTCATCAAAACTAGGAACTTCCTTAGAACTAGAAGAAAGGTCATCACTACAAGTGTTAAAACCTATGTTCTCAAGTTGTGCTTGGTCCAAGGGTTCTACCTCTATTGGGGTTCCTATAGTCTCCTCTACTTCTTCCGGGTAAGTCGCGGGCGGTGTGTGTGCCTCAAATGATGGTAGGACTTGTGGGGTATTTGGTGAGATTAGATTTTCTACTTTATCATCCATCTTATCAAGATCACCTATATCCTCAACATGTGTTTCATTATAATCCAACCCTAACATTTTCCCAAGTATCTCACGTACTTCTTTAGGCATCTCAACTTCTATGTCCGAATCATATGGATCATCCTCAATATTCTGACTGCTACATACATATTGCCCAAAAGATTCATCATATGTTTCTTGAGACTCATCATCATCGATCATAGGACCTAGGTCTTTTTGATCAATGTGATCATGTTCGGCTAAATCCTCCATCACATCAAGGTCACCTATGTGTTCAGCTTGTACTATGGTAGGGCCTAACCATGACATGCAGCTAGGTGGCTCATACGAAACTATCCTAGGTGAAGGCTCATATGGTGCATAGGTTTCACTAAGTGAGGCATTTTGAGGGGTTGAAGGAGCTCCTAAGGTGAATTCTTTAAAAGCATTATGCACTTGGCCTCTTTTCTCAAGGTACTCAATAAAATCAATGTAAAATCCTGTCCTCCTCATTTCATTTCTCCATCTTGTTATATCCAAACTAGTGTAATTATATTTTTTCTGGTAAAACTCTAGTGTCGGACTTGGTGAATTCGCGTTCTCCATAATGGCTAACGGAATAGTCAATGGAAGGGTTTTTTTACAAACAAAGACACAAAGAAAAAGATAGACTAAAGAAAACCTAGAAATAAAAATAAAATCTTACTAGAAAGGAATCTAGCAAGTAGACCTAATAAAAAGAAATTCTAACCTAGACAATAACTATTCCCCGGGCTGCGGCGCCAAAAACTTGATACGTGGGAATCGCACCAGGCTTTACCTCTCAAGGGATCTTGAGAAGCTTACAACCCCCACCAGGCAGTGTACCTGATCGTTGTAGTATAGTATAGTGACAAGTACCGGGGGATTGATCGTTCAGTTAGGAATAGTGTCGCTAGGATTAGAAAACCTAAATACTAGTTCTAAAGGTGAGGGATGATTATTTTTGTATTTTTATATTTTTTAGAAAGCAAGTAAAAATCTCGGGTTTGAAGGATTTGGGCGGAATTAGTTGCTAATCAACTAACCCAATACTAAGATGCAATCAAAATAAAATACTAGAAATGAAAATAAACTAATTTATACTAGAGTTGTGAGCAATAAGTGGAGAAAATGTGTTTACTTAGATTTCACTATTCCCTAGACATCTTTTACACGTTAATTACTTGTTATAATTGCATGGATGACGGATCGTATTCCTTAATACCATTCATGGGGTGGCACACTTAACTCCCCAATTCTATGAGCTCTTATCTCCTCCTACACCATGCCCAGCACAACTATAGGGATTGTAAACAGTGGCTCATGCATTAAATACAACCAATAAAGACCTAGTGCGCGTCGGTTCATGTTTCTTAAGACGTTCAAGCATGTTACCAATTGGAGATCTGCCAGTTTTCTTAAGCCTAACATATAAATCATTCATCCAAGACAAGTATAAACAAGTAATCAACACATAATTAACATCTAGGTTTCATTAGATCCAAGCATGTCTTGGATGAATGATTTTATATGTTAGGCTTAAGAAAACTGGCAGATCTCTAAATGGTAACATGCTTGAACGTCTTAAGAAACATGAACCGAGGCGTACTAGGTCTTTATTGGTTGTATTTAATGCATGAGCCACTGTTTACAATCCCTATAGTTGTGCTGGGTCATGGTGTAGGAGGAGATAAGAGCTCATAGAGTTGGGGAGTTATGTATGCCACCCCACGAATGGTATTAAGGAATACAATCCGTCATCCATACAAGTATAACAAGTAATTAACATGTAAAAGATATCTAGGGAGTAATGAAGTCTAAGTAAACACAATTTCTCCAAATATTGCTCACACCTTTGTAATAATTAGTTTAATTTTATTTTCAGTATTTTATTTTGATTGCATCTTAGTTTTGGGTTAGTTGAATAGCAACTAATTCCGCCCACTCTTCCAAAAACCCGAGATTTTACTTGCTTTCATAAAAATACAAAAATACAAAAATAATCATCCCTCACCTCTAGAACTAGTAATTAGTTTTTCTAATCCTAGCGACACTATTCCTAAGCTGAACGATCAATCCCCCGGTACTTGTCACTATACTATACTACAACGATCAGGTACACTGCCTGGTGGGGGTTGTAAGCTTCTCGAGATCCCTCGAGAGGTAAAGCAAGGTGCGATTCCCACACATCAAGAACCTCTAACTATTGAAATACATACGGGGGGACATGATATCCACCGCATGTACATTGATGGAGGAGCATCCGCTGATATCCTATACGATCATTGTTTCAAAAGACTGCGACCAGAAATCCAAAGTCAATTGATACCAGCAACAACGTCGCTGACAGGATTCACAGGAGAAAAGATTTGGCCCATGGGGCAATTACGCTTGCTGGTGGTCGTAGGAGATGAACAACACTCAACAGCGACATGGATAAATTTCATGGTAATAAAGTCTCCATCACCATACAACGGTATCATTGGGAGACCTAGAATATCATCCATGCGCGCTGTGCCATCCACAGCGCATGTGATGCTCAAATTTCCAGTTGAAGGAGGAGTTGTTACCCTCTATAACACAACAGTACCACCAAAGGAATGCAACGCAGTAACCACTGAGGTGGAGAATATTCCAGAACAGTGTACAGAAAAAGCACCAAACCTAAAAGTCGCTATTCACCCCGATTACCCGGACCAACAAGTTTCAATTGGAGGATCTTTATCTGACAAAGGTAAAGCAGCCGTGTGCGCACTGCTGCAAAAGAATCTAGATATCTTTACATGGGAACCAAAACACATGACAGGAGTGCCACGCTCCATCACAGAGCATAAGCTACAAATCCGACAAGGATATCCCCCAATACGACAGAAAAAGCGCGGCCATGCCCCAGATCGTGCAAAGGCTATTCTGGAAGAAGTACACAAACTCGTAGACGCAGGCATCATGCGCGAAGTGTATTATCACAACTGGCTCTCTAACCCAGTAATGGTAAAGAAGAGCGATGGCAGTTGGAGAATGTGTGTGGACTTCACCGACCTTAACAAAGCATGTCCACAGGACTGCTACCCACTGCCAGAGATAGACTGGAAGGTAGAATCCCTGTGCGGATATCCTTTTAAATGCTTTCTAGACGCATACAAAGGGTATCACCAAATACAGATGGCAGTCGAGGATGAAGAAAAAACAGCTTTCCACACCAGTCACGGGGTCTACTGCTACACAAAAATGCCTTTTGGCTTGAAAAACGCAGGCGCAACATACCAACGATTGGTGGACACAGCTTTTGAGAAGCAAGTAGGTCGAAACTTGGAGGTCTACGTTGACGACCTTGTCATCAAAAGCCACACAGAGGATGAACTGGTGCGCGACATAGAGGAGACGTTCAAAACATTGGGACAAATAAACATGAAGTTAAATCCCAAGAAGTGCACTTTTGGCGCAACTGAAGGCATGTTCCTCGGATACTTAATAGAACCTGATGGAATCAAGCCTTGCCCAGAAAAAACAAAAGCTGTTATTGACCTTCCCTCACCACGCAGACTCAAGGAAGTCCAGTCATTAAACGGAAAGCTAGCAGGGCTAAACCATTTCCTATCTAAGTCAGCAGACAAATCACTCCCTCTCTTCAAAACACTCACGAAGTGTACTAAAAAGGGAGATTTTCGCTGGACTGATGAAGCAGAAGAAGCTTTCCAACAGCTAAAACAGCACCTAGCATCACTCCGAAAACTTGTCGCACCGTGGCCAGGGGAAGAGCTAATAATGTACTTATCTGCAACCCATGGAGTAGTTAGCGCAGCACTATTAACAGATAGAAACTCCATCCAGACACCCATATACTTTGTAAGCAAAGCACTGAAGAAGACGGAGACTAACTATAACGCCATGGAAAAGTTGGTCTTAGCTCTAGTATTCGCAGCTAAAAGACTGCGCAGATACTTTCAAGCGCACCCAATAGCTGTAATCACAGATCAGCCAATCAAACAAGTTATCTGTAAACCTGACGCATCAGGGCGGCTACAAAAGTGAATTATACTGTTGAGTGAATATAATATCTCATATAGACCGCGCACTGCAATCAAAGGACAGATATTAGCTGATTTCATCGTTGAGAAGCCAGATAGCGACAGTCCAACCTCTACAACTAAAACAGACCTGCAGGAACCCTGGATTTTGTTCACAGATGGGTCTTCATGTGTAGATGGATCAGGCGCAGGCCTCATTCTCACAAATCCAGAAGGTATGGAATTCACCTATGCGCTGCGCTTCGAATTCACAGCCACAAACAATGAGGCAGAATACGAAGCCCTACTAGCTGGACTGCGCATCGCAATCCGAATGGCTGTACGCAACCTGGAGGCAAACGTAGATTCTCGGCTAGTCGCTAACCATGTGCTAGGTGAATAAGAAGCCAAGGATGAACACATGATCCAATACCTGGATAAGACCAAGTCTTTAATTAAAAACTTCGACAGGTTCACAATAAAACAAGTGCCTAGAGGAGACAACAGGAAGGCTGATGCGCTTAGCAAGATCGCATCCACAAGCTTTGCGCACCTATCAAAACAGGTATTGGTAGAAACCTTACAAAATAAGTCAATCTTGGAAATGGAAGTATCCACAGTGATAGAAGAACAAGATCCTACATGGATGACACCTATCATTGAATTCACTAACAAGGGAGTCTTACCACAAGACCATAAGGACGCTCGAAGAGTGCGGCGCACAGCGCAACGATTTGAACTACGAGACAACATACTCTATCGACGCTCTTTCTTACAACCATGGCTCAGATGTGTTGGACCTCTTCAAG
Source organism: Artemisia argyi (assembly GCA_030686995.1). Classification (NCBI taxonomy): domain Eukaryota; kingdom Viridiplantae; phylum Streptophyta; class Magnoliopsida; order Asterales; family Asteraceae; genus Artemisia; species Artemisia argyi. The sequence goes on along the minus strand of CM060684.1, from coordinate 195,878,573 downwards.
TAGACTATGTACTCCGAGAAATCCATGCTGGATCATGTAGCATGCACTCAGGGCCGCGATCTGTGGTAGCAAGCGCTCTACGGTCGGGGTATTATTGGCCAACTATGCACCGCGACGCACGCGATCTGATAAAGAAATGCAGCAATTGTCAAGTACATAGGCCAATTCCGCGCCGACCACAACAAGAGCTAACGCCCATTACCTCACCATGGCCATTTTACAAGTGGGGCATTGACATCGCAGGACTCTTCCCAGTTGCAGCAGGAGGGCTAAAGTTCCTCATCGTAGCCATAGATTACTTCACAAAGTAAATTGAAGCAAAGGCGGTGGTGAGCATCACGGGAAACCAAGTAAAACGCTTTGTCTGGGACAACATTGTCTGTCGCTTCGGACTACCTGGAGAGATTATATCAGATAATGGGAAACAGTTCTGCGACAACCCATTCAAAGATTGGTGTGCACAATTGAACATCACGCAACACTTCGCTTCAGTAAAACACCCACAAACCAATGGTTTAGTTGAGCGCGCAAATGGCAGTCTAGGTGAAGGAATAAAAGCGCGCCTTGACAGACACAAAGGAAGGTGGGCGTACGAGCTCTCACATGTCTTATGGGCGCATCACACCACAATTAAAACCAGTACTGGCGACACGCCATTCTCCCTTGTCTACGGAACAGAGGCCGTCATACCAGCTGAGATAGGAATGCCAACTATACGAACAGCAGAGGTCAACGTCACAACAAATGACGAGGAGCGGTGCATAGACTTGGACTTACTGGAAGAAAGACGTGAACATGCAGCTATACGCGAAGCAAAGGCTAAGGCAAAAATGAAGAAGTATTATGATGCAAAGGTAAAACACACCTCCTTCAGGCCAGGAGACTTTGTATACCGCGCCAACGATGCGAGCCACGCAGAAGACACAGGCAAGCTCGGACCTAAATGGGAAGGACCCTACGAGGTCACTGATGCGCTCGGCAACGACGCATACATGCTGCGCGATATGGATGGTCACGACCTAGCGCGCACTTGGAACATCTGCAATCTTAAAAGATGTTATTTTTAGGCGAGGCTACGGCCATTACACAGACACCTTTGCACTTTAGGATGTGCCCAATAAGTGTTTGTTTTTTTTCTTTTCTTTCTTAGGAACTGTATTTTTACTTTTTCAAAAAAAAACTTGCAAGTATCAATAAAATGTTATGGTTTCTAGCTAACTCCATAACGTATTTCACTTTATTGCGTACATACTTATATATGTCAATATTGTTATCTTATATTTTTGCCTACATGGCGTGCATGCACTAATTAAGACCCACGACGGCATAAAGGATGAGTAAACCTACTAATTCACTCGTTGAGTAAGAGGGTTGCAAACACATCAACATTGGATCACGCATCCTTGCTAAGCACCTTACTTTTGAGACGTTGAGGTAAGTTTTTTATGCGCATCCCACGAAGGGTGCGCAAATATTAAGTACACCGTACAAAGCTTAGCAAATAACGAGCCAAGACACTTGGTCAAAAAATAAAACTTAGCAAAAATTAATGCAAGTATATTCTTAAGTCATACACTAAATTTATACACAACAAGTTATCTTATTCCATCTTTTTACATAAAAGAAAAACAAGACAACTACTACATCACAAAAAAGATACACCTTGTTATTTACACGATAAATATACAAGCTACAACAAGAAGCCTATATGCTATGATGATGCTCAGGGCTATCTTCCGGTGCAGCGGAACTCCCCGCCTCTTGAAGCTTTCTCAAGAGCAACGCATCCTTGGGAGATACGGTCGGCACACTCACAGGAACCCCATCAGACCTGGGAATATGTACAGCGCCTACACCGCATAAGACCGCCTTGCCCGCAATCCCCTTCTTTTGGGCAGCTCTCTGCGCGTGGCGCTCCAGTACCTCCTTCAGAGGAATTTCCCTCTCAAGGGCAAAAGGGTTCAGCATATGGCGAGGCTGCGCAAACACTGGAACCTGCAGCTGCGACTCATCGGGCTTGAGAAAGTAGTCCGGTTGAGCCTCTGCATCCTCCAAGATATGGCGCTCCAAGGTCAACCCCTCCATAATTACCTTTATGGGGTTGTCTTGGTCGCGCTCCAACCGTGCAATATGAGGCAGCTCGAGAAGTTTCATCCCCTCCATAGCCTGCACCAGCTCGTCATACGCACCCGCGTTATAGCCAGGTACCTCAGTCAAGGCCTTGCTCAATAACTTAGCCTCATGGAGATCCTCCATAGCCTGCGACCTCCCACGCTCCACAGCACACTGCACCACCTTCCCAAAGGCACCCAACACCTCTTGGGACTCCAAAGTGCCCATAGCGGCCAGGCGCAGCCCATGAATAATCAACCACCTACATCAAAAAGGACAACTTGTGTTAAAGAAAACATAGCAACAAAATATAATAAAGCATACAAAGCTGAAAAAGGAAGTACCTGCGCTCAGCAATGGTCGACATCAGATGAGGGTATAACTCCTCATCGTACTCTATGCTCAGGCCACGCAGCTTATTCTCCTGCATCTGGACAATCTCCTCCATGCGCTCCTTGAACTTAGCAATATTCGCGAAGTGCTCCTCCTTCTTCTCCTCCAAGTACCTTACTGCCCAAGTAAGGTTGGACTTGTACTGATGAAGTTGTCCGCGTGCCTGATCCAGCTCAGCCATCGCGGTCAACTTCTCATTGGTGACCTTCTCATTGTACACCCTGGAGGACCCCACTTCCGCCTGCGCTTCAGCCAGCTGCGCACGGAGCATAGTTATTTCCTCATCTTTTTGGGCGAGAGTGCTACTCTCCCCGACGTACCTCGTCTTCAACTGAGCCACCAGCTCAGTTTGACGCGCAGCAGTAGCAGCCAACTCATCCATTAGTTGCTGCGCAGATATGCCCTCATCAACCTTTGCCCCTCCTCCCTGTTTTCATTCTGCGGAGGGGCCACTGTCTCCACGAAGGCTCCATCATCCTTCGTGGCATCATCGCTACAATAAACAAAAAAGCAAATTGTTAGAAAAATATTACGACAAGTAATATACATAATATGTGACAAAATACTTACATAAATGGCGAGGCCTCGGCGGGCTTCTTATCCGCGCCAGTAGCGGATGTCTCTTCCTCCGCGGATGACTCTGCATCTCCAATAAGGTGGCGTCATCTCTTAGAAGTGCCACTGCTCCCAGCCTCTCCCTTGCGCTTCAGCACCCGCGCTACCTCCTCAGGTTTCAACACTTCCTCAGGCTTCAATATTTCCACGCTATCAGATGATTCAGCGTGCGCCTCCTCCTCCTGCGCCATCTCCACATCTGGCGCCACGCTCTGAACGGGCGTTACTTGGAGAGGCGGCGTATCTTCGTGACCAACATCCCCCAGCACAGTCAGATGACCCTGGGTCGCGTCTAGAAGTGGCAGCTCATTCTCCCTCAGAGGGCGCACTCCCACAGTCACCTGCTTTGGTTTCTCCAGCTTCACCACAGCAAAAAGATCCATCTCTGCGCACACAAAAAACAAACAGCAAAAAAAGAGATTAGTTACTAAACGTGCGCATATAGAAAAAACTTACATGATTAGAAGCAGAAGGGACGAACACCCACCCCAGCCTTCCTCATCAATGAAGGTTGGCACCTCGTCAGCACCACCGAAGTAATTGCGACTCAACCCCACATGCACCAAAAACTCCTCCGGATAAGGGTTAATGGGAATGCGGTTGGCATCAAGGGTCTGCGCATCGGTCAAACTATAGGAACCGGGTGCGGGGCGCCCATCCCTTAGCAACGTGTCTTGAGTATAAAACTCAAAGGGTGATGGAAACACCACGTCGTCAACCCAGAAAAAGTGCTCCCTCCAATGCCTCAGGGAGTCTACCTTCTCAGTATAGCACTGAAGCGCCCCTGCGCGCTTTGCAAAGGACACCCATCCATGCGACCACGTTGTGTGGTAGAAGGCGAGGAACAAGGCAATGGTCGGCTCTATCGTAAGTAAACGGCAGTTTACCTCAAAATTCGACACCTTAGCCGCACCTATACAGTGCAGCTGTGAGATGTGAAGACGATAGTGATTGAGCAAATCGCTCAGAAAAATAGATATCGGTACGCGGAAATTCGCGTACTCGAAAAAACGCGTGTATAGTCCTATTTTCCCTTCGGGGAAATCGGCTATACACGCATCCACGTCTGGAACCTCTGGATGCACATCTAGAGAAATGAAGTAGTCAGACGTAAACTGACGCACATCATCCTCGGTCATCGCAGAGCGAAAATCCTTTAATTGGGCAACCATTTTCATAAGTTTATTAAAATACGCACACAGATTTACCTAATAAAACAGTCACTTTCTTTGCAAAAAGCGCTTTGAAGAAGTGTGCAAGGGTGAGTATGTGTTTTTACTGTGTGTTTTGAGTAAAAAGGAGGCGGTGACTCTTATATAAGGAGTCCAAAAACCCTAGATGACGCCCACATGGATCCCACTCACAAAACGTGTGGCTAGAAACCGAAACGATACATGCACTTTTTACCGTTTTCCGAGGGACACGTGGACACAACCCCCGATTTTCGAGGCATTTCTTTGAAATATCTATGACTAGGTACATTGTACTCACTATTGGGCGGCAATATTTCAAAGTTCTCCCGCCACGCTTACCGCTGTTGTGCCTAGTCTAGCATCCGCGGCTACGAGCCGCGCACACTAGACTGGGGGGACATGATGACGTATAGTCTATATATGGGCCACAAGCCCAAATATTAAACATTACTAAGGCCTAAAGCCACCATGCGTGGGCTATCATAACTTGGGCCGCACCAACAAAGGGAATGGGCTCACATAAGCCCAAGCCCAACTTAACTACATATACGGTTTGGGTAAGGATCTTCTATCTATGGAATAGATATCCTTAACCCGGATAAGCACCATGGGTGCGAAACATAAGGAGCACGAACCCTACAAGGATTCTGCGCCTATATAAGGAATGACATAATTCTCATTCAAGGTGAGATTCACAAACCTTTAAACTCTTTACGAGAACCCTAAATCGATTACTTACTCTCACACCGGAGTCTAATCGTGGGAGACAATCCCACGATAAGCCTAACGGTGTTGTTTATTTTCTTAGTGCGCAGGTTTCAAGCATTAAGAAGCGAATTGGTACGAAAGCAAGAGCCCATAATCAGGAACGCCCAACTTTTGTATCAACACACAATTATACAATTAAATTTACTCAAAAACAGAAAAAGTAACAATTACTTGAAATTCATGTGTAATCTGATTCAAAAAGTTCATCTTCTTCATCAATCTCATATTCAGTTGACCTAATTCCATTAACATCTTCTTTTTATGATCGATTATGATTCCTATAGTGATTCCGGTGGTGATTCCAGTAGTAGATGGTGGAAGACGGTGGTAGAACGTTGACATAAACGGCTATAATTGCGGCAGTGTAGTGGTGGTTCTATCGGGCGGTGTAGTGGTGGTTTGAACGGCTATGTGGTGGTGTTTTGAACGGTGGTAGAAGGTAGTTGGTGGAGAGGATGAATCGTGTTTTTCACGCTCAAATTTGTGATTTGTGTGTTTTTTTCATTCATATTAGTTGTTTGGATTGTAATTACCAAAATACCCTTGTTTAGTAAGTGTAAATGAATTAATTTTAGCCATTAGATCTAAAAAAAGGAGGGATTAGATGGATGGCTAGGATCTCTTCTCGCGTTCTCATAAAAATTAGATTTCTCACATGAATGGCCCCCTATATATATATATATATATATATATATATATATATATATATATATATATATATATATATATATATATATATATATATATATATATATATATATATATATATATATATATAAGAGGCTAACTATGAGTTGCACTTGAAGCTTTGAAGTTTGTACATGAAGCAAAAAATGTTGACTCATCTTGTCTATTGTCCAGTCAGCAGCATTTTAATATTTCAATTGCCTAGGTGGAATGCCCAGTCAGCACTCCAATTTCAGAAAATTTTCGGAAATGTGTTAAAAAATTTGACACTTACATGATTCGAACCCCGGTCTCCCATGTAAACAAGCATCACCCAACCCACTAGACCAAAGTTGTTTTTGTGAATATGCTTGAAAAAATGAAACAATAAAGGCAATGAATAGACATATCACAATGAATCCCTCTGCTTATTTTTGTTTTTAGCTATTCCCTCCCCCCCCCCCCCCTCCCCTGATTTTTCTGCATTCTCTTAAATACTAATATATACTTTCCTTAATCCTCTCATAATGAATCACTAAAATCAGTTATACATTTTAAAATTACATCACAATAATTTCGGTTCCTGATTTCACTCTTTAATTTTGAATTGATTCCAATTTTATTATTCAAATCAATTCAAATTTATAAACCCTAACTGAAATCCATAAATACCGAAGGTAGTTATTATGCATCATCACATTCATCATTTCCCCTATTATTTCAATTACTTAACATTAATCATGAATAGATTTGCAGGTAAAAAAAAATGGTAACATGAGATATCAGAAATCACCATCTCTACCAAGTAGCAGTTTCAGGAAAAATGGAGGTTTTGGTGGTTCTGGGGGTTTTGGAGGTCCTGGAGGTTTTGGAGGTTCAAAGGGTCATGGTAGTGCCAGTGGATCAGGAGGTTAGACATATGTTTTCTTTATTGTTTTTTTTTCTTTTCATTATGATGTTTTATTGAATCGCATATTTGTTTACACGTTGTTGTAATCTGTTTATATAAAGATTTTAAGTTATTGTTAAACAATGGCATATCCTTATTTCCCATATTTGATTATGGTTTATTCAATTATGAACTTTTTAATGTTTTTTTGTTTGCAATTCTGTTTTGATAGCAAATGTTGTATAATGGTTATATATTGTTTTCTTTCATTGAAATATGATTATAATTTTAGTTTCATTTTTTGTACATATCAGGTAATGGTAAGGAATTAAAAATAACTCCTATCAAAGAAGTTGATCCTATGTTGGATGATATAGCTATTCAAGGCAGATGTATTTCAATTTTTCATTCGCATAAACTGAATGCGAAACATGATCCATACAGCTTAGATCTTGTGCTTCAAGACGTAGAGGTATTTATAGTAACATCATTTTAATATATACACTACATTAGTAACGGATGCTTATTCAACATAATTTTTTATCCAATGCAGAACACTAGGATCCAGGTCTACATAAAGAAGGAATTTATGTTTAAGTTTGAACCACTGTTTGAGGAGGGCAAATGTTACATAATATCAAACTTTGGGATTGCTGAAAATGGGGGAAAGCTTCCTTTGTTGCCGCATAGGTTCAAAATAAGTTTTTACAAGACAACGATTGTAACACGTATTGATCCTTTTGATGACAACACACATGGTTTAATTCAAGAACCATTTAATCATTTGTTGGATCCTGAACATCACCAGTACTATGACAACGATGCTTTTGGTATGTAGTTGATACTTTTTTTTTAATAGCATTTATATATTACCGTATTTATTTATAAAATGTTAATTTTATCGGCATATGCAAGCAACAAATGGAGGCATACATGTCATTTACATCCGAGCAATATTGTTTAAAATATTTGCTCTTATCTTATTATTACTTTTACTTATATGTTAGATGTCATTGGATCGGTTGTTGGAATTGAGGAAATAGTCCCGGTTATGTCTACAGCTGGAAAAAGTTGCGTAGGACAGTAGTCGTTGAGGACGCTGAGTAAGTATAAACAGAATAATAATAATCCATTGTTTTACCATGTTACTTACATTGTTTCAATCACTTACTTATCATATATATGGTCAATAAAAATTTGCAGGTCCAATCGTTCGAACCTCACTTTCTGGGACACATGGGCAACCATGTGGGATCCGTATGCCAGCAAGCGTCAGAAAATTGATCATCTTGTGGTTATACTTCAATTGGGAAAGGTTAACTACTGGGACGGTAAGTGCGTTGTTTTATTTCATTATTACTAAAACATACTTTTATTTTGTTTTTTGCTTAAGTAAAGAATACTTTATTTGCAATATGCAGGGTCAGCCGCGGTTCATAATGCCATTTTTGGTTCAAAGATATATATCAACCGTGATCTGCCAGAAATCGTAGCATTCAAATCAAGGTTAATATATGTTTTCCCAAACATTTTTCATCAATATGATATTTTAAATTTTTTTATAGTATTAACTGTTTTTTTTTTTTTTTTTTGTAATTGTAATTGTATTTTAGTGTTCAACAGCGTGAAGGTTTTGATGCTAACCAGGTTAAGATTGAGGTCTTCTCACATGAAGTGAAGGTTCAAACTATGTCTGAGTTTTTTCACGGTTGTGTGAAAAAGATGGTTGGTGCGATACGTGACTGTGATCCGGTTTGTTACACATTCTTAATATAAAATACCCACAAACTATATTTAACGTATTTCCATTTATTATATCTACACATTTTGGTTTATTAAATGCAGGATTCACATTGTATTGTTTTAGCAACAATACATAGGATCCACAAAGAGAGTGGTTGGGCATACACAGCATGTAAAGAGTGTAACAAAAGAATGGATATTGTTGATGGTAGGAATCGCAAGCCTACGTTTATTTGTGAGGATCATGGTTCTGTACAGGTTACATCCAGGTAACAAACACTATTTAATTGTTCTATTTTTAATTATTATTTTCACTTACATATTTTAATATGCATGTTTATTTTGATATTACAAGTTTGATGCTATATATTGTTTTTTAGATTTTAGCTTAGTCTTTTATTTTTCAGCTTTTTATATACTTGGTTTATTTTAAATAACAGGTTTAAGGTCATTCTAAGACTGATTGATGATTCCGGTTCTGCCCCTGTGGTTTTTTTTTAACAACAACTTTTCTAAGCTTTCCGGTTATACCGCTTGGGAATTGATGGAAGCCCATGGTATGGACCCAGACGAATATTGGCCACAGGAGGTTGACAAAATTATTGGGAAGACATGTCTCTTTAAGATTTACTATTCTGACTACAATGTCAACTACAACAACCACACTTACAGGTGTGATGGTTTTTCTGAAAATGTTGACTTTATGAACCACTTTAAGCGAGACTTTTTAGAAGAAGACGTGACTGAAGATGTTCCTGATGAGGTAAACTATCACATCACATTTTTAGACATTATAAACTTTGAACATTTATATTGCATATTACAATATATTGTTTAATTTGCGTATCAGGTTCCAACTCAGGAATTCAACACACCTGCTACACTTGTGGAAAACTAGAAGGGGGGTTGAATAGTTTTCCCTTCTTTTTGATTTTATAAAAACTTTGTTTCAAAATGTTGATTCAAATTTATTCAATTGTTTGTTTGGAAAACTTCAATTAGAGTTTAGTATGAAAACAACATATAATCAATATGATCAATTATATATGTAAGCTTTTGGAAAAACTTAGTTTTATGAATGGAGCTTTGGTCGATCTTTATGTGAATACGTTTTCCTTTTAAAATCTTAAAACGTTTTGTATCAAATTATCTATCAAGTTAAACTTAATGTGAGAAGTGTGAATAATAATCTATTTGACCATATCATGCAATTATACACACAATCACAATATTAACTACTATGTTCAACACAATCAATCATCACAACTATATAAGCAACAACTAAGACATGTAGGCAAGCATAGAAGTAAAGCGAGAAATGCAAGAACAAATGATAAGAGATAAGAGAAAGGAAATGCAAACCGGACACGATGATTTATAGTGGTTCGGCTACAAGGACACCTTCCTTGTTCCTACTCCACTCCCTGAGTCACCTACTCGAGAGTTTTCTTCACTACTCAACAAGCTCCCTTTTGGCAGAGAAAACCGTACACAACTTTTGCTTACACCATTTAACGACACTAAGCTAAATGTCGAGTTCTAATAGTAGCTAGAACCAATCTCACAACACAACTTTGATCACTACATAACTTCTACACAACTTCACAACTTCACGACTTCATCACAACTTCTTCTAAACTTCTTCACGGCTTCACAACTTCTTCACGTCTTCACGACTTCATAACTTCATCACAACTTCTTCTAAACTTCTTCACGACTTCACAACTTCTTCACGTCTTCACGACTTCACAGCTTCATCACAACTTCTTCTAAACTCCACTAATTAATCACACACCTACATCTTCACAACTACATGTTTTCTCCACACTACTACTTCCTCCCACTACTTCTTACTCACTCATTGAATCACTACTAAGTAAGATCATCTTGATCTACTTATTACATATACATAACTCACAACTTCACATAAGCACTAACTAGATCCTAATACATCTTTGGCTTTATGATAGGGAGAATTCTTCTCTTGCACTTTGAGTGATGAGAAATTGGATCACTTGAAACAAAGATTAATAATCTTATGATCAAATGGTTTTAGAAGGATGTTTAGAGAGAATTGGATCTGAAAATTTTTGTGCAAAAGGTGAGAAAAATTCCAGGTTTGAGGTGGTATTTATAGGGAAAAATTTCTGACCAAATCTGACAGGGGAGCGTGGCCGGTCCCCTTAATTGTGTGCCGGTCCCCTTAAAATTAAGGGGCCGCCCTTTATAATTAAGGGGGCCGCCCTACCGAAACGGCCAGATTTTCTGTCTTTTAGTGGGGAAAGTTTATTTGGTGAAAAACTAACTAATTTTGGTTAAAAGTTTGAAATCATATATTTAGTATGATTAAAACATTTTTCTTTATTACCAAAAGTGTTTTTCAAAAATATATAATATGTTTATATAATTAAATAAACTTTGTATTAGTTAATTAAATACCCCTTTGATCATGAGATGTATTAAGCACTTGTTTATCCATACCTTAAGTGATTGTTGAGGCAAACTCGAGACATTGAGATGTCGAGGCTTGTTGACGTAAGAATGCATAGAAGAATTGTGATCATAAGTAACTTAAGCATTTTACGTTATATGTTGTAACTTACATCTTTGTCATTATCAAAACATGAAGAGGATGTTTAGATTAAATATCGTAATATTCATGCCAACAACACTTATAAAAAAGATAAACATGTCTGATGGCTTGGAGAGCCGTGTGTTGGATTTGCAGTCTCCTCCTGCATCGTGTGACGCATCTGGAAGTTCATCAGGTTCCGTTTCAAAGAAGAACCGTGCGTTACGCTCACAACATGGATCAGATGAATCATCTGGGAGTGCAGAAAAGAAGCAACGTGTTATTGTTGATCTTGATGACATTGACAGTGAACCTGATGATGATGAAGCAGGCAAAGACACTGAGCAGGAAATGGTTCAAGTCAAGATTGAACCTGAAGAATAAATATACTATCTTTGCTTTTATCGTTTTTCTGTCCAACTTTGGCAAATGTCTTTGGAATAACAATGTTTGATTTGGGATATTTTTATTTGGACAATATATTTGCTTCTCTTGGGAAGTAATTTTTATGCTTTACTATCCGCGGTTTTTTGTTTTTTAATAACATTTCACATTTGTTTCAATCTATATATATATGTTTTATATTTACCATTTGTTTGATTACTATTTTTGTTCTTTTTATGGGACAAGTATTTTTAACATACACATGTATTTTTTGAAGTCCAAACTGAACATAAAGGAAGTATAATCGCAAAAAATTTTACTAAAGCCCAAACTGAACATGAAGATTAAACCATAAGTACATAATTATTTGTTTAAGGAATCATAAAATTATTCAGTTAACTTTGTTTTTATCCATGACATCATTGTTTAACCTTTGTTTCATTCTTATTTTGTATTTTTACAACAATTAACTATTCTTTCTTAAATTATTTTTTCAACATATTTTCTATCCCTTATAATGCAAAGCCACTTCCTAATAGTTGGTTAAATTTGTTATTGGACTTGACCACTTTATGTTTAAAATGAATTATCTTCCAACATTATAACTTAAATAGTAAAACTAAACTTATAGTGAAAATTTAGAGATACTATCTTTACCAATATATCATAAACAAATCACAAAACAAGTATCAATGTAATATACTGTTAACATTGTTGATATCTTATACTTAAACACTATCTTCCTAAAATCGAATGCTTAACAAACTTTCAATTTAGCACAATCACTTCCTAATATACTTTGAACATTTTTGAATGCTTAAAACCAAAAAAATTTAACACAATCACTTACTAATATACTTTGAACATTCTCGAATGCTTAAAACCAAAAAATTTAACACAATCACTTCTTAAAATCGAATTATTAACAAACTTTCAATTTTTAAAAGATTTGTTTCAATCTACAATTTAAAATGATTGTCTTAGATAAAAATTTCTCAAAATCTCTACTAATCAAATCTTCCAAATTTCAAAAGACATGTTTCAATCTTCGATTTAAATTTAATAAGAACAAGATTATTTCCTAAAATCTCTATCTATTCAAAGTTATTTAAACTCTCAGAATCACCCTAAACATTGTCAAACTATATTTCATAGCTAATCAATACCCGTGAATTTTAGTACCAAATGGTTCATAAGAGCTCATCAAAGGTAATAATCACATAAATACATTTAATATCTTTTGTGTTTATTCATAACATATTTTACATTTCTTCATTAGGCTACCAACCATGAAGAAGGTTCAAACAGCCAAACAAATTTAAACAAGAAAGACTCAGTTGTTATCATTTTATCTGATGATGACGTGGTATATCTTTAACATCAACATTGTAAAAAATCGTTAACCTTCATTTATGAATTTATCTTATACTAACTTCCTAATAGGAGGTACCTTTAGATATCAAATGCAAAAGGGGTGTAAACGATGCTGCTTTGTTTGGACATAATGTTGTTCCTATTGTTTTGTCCGATGATGAGGAAGTATTACAAAATCCTGCAAAACCACATTCTCAGGAACATGTTGAAAATTAAGACAGATTGGTATTCAAATATGATAATTTCACTCTAAACTTTGATTGCAATATTATATGTTAAATAATTGTGTTATAACCTTCGTATATCAACATGTTATGTAAATTGTGTGAAACTAATGTCAATATTATTTTGGTAGGAAACTGATGATGAGACCCCTATCAGGTTTAAGCGAACACGCATTGCTACACAAACCAATTGTTCAAATAAGATTTTGGACCATTTCATTGATGAGGAGAATGTTCAAGACAATGATCCTCAATCATTTGATAATGTTTTTTATCCTAAATCTAAAGGACTTTCTCAAATGGATGAGGAAGTATTACAAGATCCTGCAAAACAACACTCTCAAGAACGTGTTCAAAATCAAGACAAATTGGTATTAAAATACGATCATTTCACTCTAAACTTTTATTGCAACATTATATGTTTAAAAATTGTGCTATAACATTCGTATATCAACATGTTATGTAAGTTGTGTGAAATTATTGTCAATATTATTTCAGGAATCTGTTGATGAGACCCACACCAGGTTTAAGCGAACACGCAATGCTACACAAACCAATTATTCAAATAAGATTTTTGACCATTTCAGTGATGAGGACAATGTTCAAGACAATGATGATCCTGAATCATTAGATAATGTTCTTTCTCCTAACTCTAAAGGACTTTCTAAAATGGATGATGAATTCATTAATCATCCAAAACCTAAGAATTATGACCATTTCGATGACTTTACAGATGAGGAAACACAAGTCCATGAGCAACAAAGTTCAGTATCAAAATATCACAATTTCCAACTAAAGGATGAAGAAACTGATGAGGATACTAATAACAAGAATAACAATAGTGATGACGGTGTGTGGGTTAATATAAATGACCTGCCTCACCCTTCTCATGTTTGGGATGGTCATAAACACTATATTGAGGATGATACAGAAGAAGAGTTAAATAATCGGGACAATGGTTCTGTCCGGTCTGTATCCGATGGACATGATACAGACAGTTTCATTGATGACGAATCTCTAGGTTATGATACCACCGACGACGAAGATGATTTTTGATAGTCAAATTTGTTGTTTTACTTTTAAATTTTTCATCAAGAATAATTGTTTTCAATTATAACTTTCATTTATTTGATTATTAAGTTTGTATTTTTAATCAATAGACTTTATTCCTAATCAATATCAAGCTTTTACTTTTAAGCTATTGTATTTTATAATATATTATTCTTAAGTATTGTATTTAAAATTTAAAAGTTATGTCCATACCAATAAACAGTCACGATGGATATTTTGAACCTTTAGTAACATAACTATGTTACTAAATAGCAAAAATTCATACTTAAACATGGCAAATTAAACGATTTCGCAGATTATAAAAGCATAACTTAAACATACATGTACCAACTTACATAACACACCATTGTTTTTTTAAGCTTCCACGTATGTGGATTCTGCACACCTAATCATAACTACCGAAACCAAAGTCTTAAATTCGACACTTAACTTACCTAGACCTGAACATATGCCATCAACTTAACAAACATTCACATTGTTTCAAACAAAACACAAAATAAACCATAAAGGTATCCATAGGCTAATCCATGTCCAACAACTACCAACATATAGCATTTAGCAGGTTAACAAAAGTGGAATATTGGGAAAAAACGGTTCTGACCGTTTTCCGCATCCACGTCTTCACCGTTCGAGACATACTTGAACCTTATAACCTTGGTGTACGTGAATCCACATGCCGCTGCGAACTGCTTCCACTGCCCAAAGATATTCACGTGGTTGGTTCTGGCAGGAGTATTCCTGTGAGGTTCCATTCGGACTTCCATTTCCCACTTATAATTCTGGTGAATGAGAAGCAGCTTTTTGTAAATGTGCATTGGGTTGAAATCAATGAAAGTTGATGGTATTGCCTATAATATTCGAATTTCCAATTAGACTTAACCAGATGTTAAATTGAGCATATCTGTGTACAAAGTAAAATAAATTAAATTACCAATCTGTTGTAGCACTGGATCATCGCGTAACTCTTATAGAAACTTCTCTGTCTCTCTCCAAAGTGGTCAGTGTGGAATGGCCAGTAGCATATGTGCATCATTCTATCGTCGGCTACAAATGACAAGTATTTATTAAAAACCATCTTACCAATATACTTAAGAAGCCAAAACGAATAAGGTATAATATTAAGTAAACGCAAACAATAAAATAATAATAATGAAGAATTAATAAACTTACTCTCTTCATTCCACTCCAATGGAAGTTGCACCCTTCTTAGAGTAGCTGCTCCTTTGAAAATGCCCTGTGTGATCATTGTCCCATTCTCATCAAACACATCAAGCCACAAACTGTGACCCACGTCTTTTGTGAACACACATGTACTTCCAGCTTCAAGTCCAAGATTGTCCACCAACGTAATCCAGGTGTCACCCAACAATCGATACAGAAATGTTCCAGGACTCCCTAATACTTCTACACGTCGGACATGACACGGGAAATGCTCTCCGTTTGCTTGGATAGTTAGCTCATCAACCTCCTCAAAATCAGTTAGTAGTTCAGCGGGAATTGTCTGTATTTATGTATGGAATCAAAATGCTTAATCCTTTTATACCAAAACCTATACTAAATAAAATTATCTACTTTATGAATTTGAATTTGAATTTATTTTCATTTTGAATACCTGAGGTAAGTAAGGGTATGGCAAAACAACACTCTTGAACCTTGAGTAAGTAGCTCTTTGTTTTGCATAACCACCAACTTCATGTCCGTTTGTTAAGTAACTAGTGACATAGAAGCAGTCATCCCCGTCTTCTACAAAGTGAAGCATGTCTACATCTTCATTCAAGGAGCGATTGCAAAAAGCAGTCCATTTTGGTCCTTTTAAATACCACAGCCAGTAGTGAGGCCTCACTAATGTTACTCTGAAACGATAACCATCCGCTGATTTGATGTATATGTCCGTGTTACCCCTGTATGCATCTGTATTGTAAATTTCCGATAAAACCTACAATGAAAAGTGCAAATATATTTAATTTTTATAGTACAACAATCCATGTTATGTTACACGGTCGTGTTGTTAGTATTTCACCTACCTGATATTCCCCAAAGTGGTTCCTATTTTTCCGTATAATAAATTCGATGGCCATTTGTTCCTGTATGTAAACACAAATTTACTAAAAGATTACATCAGTAATAACAGCTTATTACCTTTAAACTACCTATTAACAAAAAATTATTGTTCAAGACTAAAAATTTCTTCACTTATTCTAAAAAGGTAGTTAAATATCCACTAAAGTATCGTATAAAACAACTCAACATCATTATTAACCGATTCGAATCACATACCATACCATTTAGTTTACCCACCCTTAAACAATGAGCATAAACATATTCAATTTACATTACCTATTAAAATGCCCTGATTTTATGAACATTTCGAATAACAAACACTTGATCCTGATCATACCATTGTTTCACAATTGGTCTAAATATAATTTATCACATCTATTGTTTGCTTTTTACATGACTAATTCAAAGAGTAAATGCAACATTTGATCACATTATATAATTAAATAGATGTGCTTTTGATGATTTACAACCAAAATGTATAACCATCATTAGCAATTTATTCACATAGTATATCTATAAGTAGTCAAATATACATAAAAGTTCCATCTTAAGCTACACAAACATCATCAGTAGCCGATTCGATTCACAAACCATAATAGTTATTTTACCCACCATTAAATTTGTTAAAAATGTTTAACCTTTCCTAAACCATACTAATCCACAAAGTCATAACAACATTTTTTAATCTTCATTTTAACAGATAATATGATCTTAGTTAGTTACTTAAGAATATTATTGAACTTAAATCATACTTTAATCGGTATCTACCTTGCTAACAACCAGACATGCAACCTTTGATAAAAGTATATCTGATAAACAAACTAAACTTGATCATTTAGAACATAAAATCAAACATCAATTAAACTAAATAGTATCAAAACAGAGGTTAACAAACAACAAGATAATGAGATCAAGTGTTTAACATTAAAATCTTACAGTATTTAGAAACAAAAGGAAAAATCTTACAATATTAAGTCGGATCTCAAAGTAGTGGATCAAGAACTGTTTAATGATTGGTTTTGGAGTAATGATTATCGCAGCAGGGGTGTTTATGAAGAGAGTAAATAACTCTTAACGTCTCGAGGTATATTAGACAAAAAGATGCTATAGATTTTGTAGGTCCAACCCAACTATATCAATGCACCAATATTTTTTCAGTTACGTAAATGTTTTTTATGTAATTTTTTTTTTCTTATTTTAAAAGTCTACTATTTTGGCATGTTTTATTTTGTTATTTTAAAATTTGATCTTTATAATATCATCCTACATTAAAGGAGTTTTAATTGCATTTTACTTGCATGAATTTAGGATACTTAAATGTTTAAATTAATGATACCATATATATGTTACACTTATTTGAACACTAAACGTTTTTGTTATTCAAACATACAAGTCGAGGAATACATTCTCCACAAAACAACCATTTTACATAACATCTCCATGAAAGAAAATCTACAAGTTCAAGATAATCATACAAAAGCAAAAGATGACATGTTGGTACCCGAATGTATGTTATTTCTTATTCATAATTATCTGTATTTTATATGTTTTTGATCATTAATTAAAAATACATCTCATATAAAGATTGTTAATTGCAATACTAAAATTGATTTTGTTATGTTTTGTTAATATATCAAGCAAACGCGCATATGAATAATAACAAGAGGAAAGCTATAGCAATTCCAAGTCCTCAAAGACATTCACGTGTTCCGGTACACCAAACACCTTTAGTTGATTTTTCCATTAGAAAGGCTGGAAGGAAGATTTCAACACCTCGAATTCCATCAAGTTTGTGACTCGATTAATGCCTTCGATACAATTATACATTTTTATTAATTTTTTTAAAACCAATATTATTCTATTTAATTAAATTTTTTAGGTGTTACAATCCCATCAATGGAATACGCATTAAGAAGAACAAGAGAAACGCGTATACCAGTACCGACGGAGCCGATTCAAGCTGCTAAAGTTGTTCAACCGAGGGGCCGTCCGCCTAAAAACAAAGGTTTCATGCCTTAATTCATTATGTAAACAAGGTTATCAAATTTATATTATGTATATAAAAGGATTTTTTTTTTAGATACACCGCTTAACGATGTTACGTTGTGTCTAACACTGAAAAATATGTTACAACACCATCTACGGATTTCTCATTAAGAAAATCAGGAAAAAAGCCATCAAGACCTCCACTTTCAGACATTTCAAATAATGTAACTAATGACACAACCGCAAAAGGTATTGATATTACTTTTCGATACTGAAGTGTTTTTTTTTAATATTATATTATATATTCCTTCATAAAAATTAAAGTTTTTGTTATTCATAATTAAAATGGTATGTAGTAGGAAAAAGAACGTCTACACCACTTTCTCCTGACTCGATTCAAGCGGCTAAAGTTGGTCGACCGAAGGGACGTCCACCTAAAAAAAAGGTTGCACGTCGTAGTTCATTATGAAAACAAGTTTATAAATTGTATATTATGTGTATATGAAATTAAAATTTATTTTTTTTATTAGATAAACCTCTTCACGATGTTACGCCTTTTGGTTCTAACACTCCAAAGAATACAATATGTAATACTTCGGTTCCTGTTAGTGGTAATACCGAACCAACGTCAAAAGGTATTATGCGTTTAATCATGATCCTAATCGAACTACACACTTCTTTTAAAAAGGATACATTCCATACATATTTATTACATATGTTTTGTGTTTGTAGGTACATTCATAAGAAACAATAATGGTTCAAGGTTTCGCAACCAGACGCCGGTGAAATTCAATTTAGGTACATATTTACAAGAGTTAATTAATCACAAATCCAACATTTGAGACACATATATAACCTTTCATTTACATGTACATTATTATAAGATCTTTATGTCACAGGTTCTGCATCTACTAAACGCGATACAGTATCAAATGGCCAATCCTCTACATACATTGTTCCGCCATTCATTACCGAGGCTGATATAGTTGGTATGATCTTTTTACTTTAGTTAGTTACATATTAAACATATATTTGTAGTTATTTTGACCTTTTTGTGTCAATTATGCTTTATATATTTGCTAACACTTTTGATATATAGATGTCATTGGCACAATTGTATCTATTGGTGAACCAATTCAGTTTGATTCTCATGGCAAGATCAAACAGCGCATACATTTGCAGATTCAGGATGAAAAGTATGTATACTTATCATATTTTTTTTACTTAAAAATTTGTATATATAGATTATAACTTGCATAACAAAATTTTCATTGTTTTTAATCCACTCAGGGGAAACATATTGGATTGTCTTTTCTTTAATGAAGTTGTTGACATATTTAAAGAAATTGCATCTCATAGATATTCATCAGGACATGTGGTTCTCATCATACAGTTAGCTAAAATCCTCTATTGGGACGGTATTATACTTTAAACTAAAATATTTTAACAATATTAATATGAATCTATGTAAATTTAATTGTATTTTTTTTATAGGTATCCCAACTATTGGCATGCATCATACTGGATCGAGTAAGATATATATCAATGACGATAATCCTGAGGCTAAGCTGTTTAAATTGGGGTAACATAAAAATGCTATACATGCATAACAATTTCAATTCGTAAATATACTTTTGTAACCTCATTATATTTTGTAGATATCAATATAAATATGGATACGATATGGATAATTTCAAGATTGATTTATTACCTCCACCTTCATGGAAAAATATGGATACGACTGAAAGTTTCTTTAAAGCTTACAAGATGAGACATGGTAGATTGGTCTAACCAACCATCATTTGAAGACAAGTTGCAAAAGGAGAGATCACTTTAGAATGTTATGTCAGTTTTTAATACTTTATTAATGTTTGTTGAAGATAATCACTTTATTTTTCCATGTTTCTTAATTTTTGTTTCAAGTATTGTTGAACTTAACCAATATAAGTTAAAAACTCATGAAGTATTGTTTTTTTATAAAATAACTAATGTGTGGAACAAAGTTACTACTACTTAGTATTATATTTTTCATATAATACATGTGTGCCGTTATTATTTATTTATGTACGTCCATCTAGAATAAATCAAATAATATAATGAAGCTAACCCGCCGATCCGGCGGGTTATGAAGCTAATATATATATATATATATATATATATATATATATATATATATATATATATGATATTCTTTACATGATGGAACGGGATGATCATGTAATATATAACTAATCACAATAAAATGCAATATATATTCATTGACAATACTATGGTGCTGCAGGGATCGGAATAACCATCAACACAAATGCATGGTCAGACGCTGGACACTCAGTAAATCATCATATATATATATATATATATATATATATATATATATATATATATATATATATATATATATATATATATATATATATATAGTGTATATTTATTTTCAGAACCCTGTTAAGTGCGGGAACTGCGAGAACTCCAATTTTGCATTAGAAAACATGTACATTTTCTTACATACACCTTAATACACATACATGCATAACATACATGTTTATATAAAAACATGTTAAGTGCAACAGATCAATGCAAAATATTTAGAACCCTGTTAAGTGCGGCAACTGCGAGAACTCCAATTATGCATTAGAAAACATGCATGTTCATATAAAACATGTATGTTTTCTTACATACACCTTAATACGTAGGCATGTGTATTAAGGTGTATGTAAGAAAACATACATGTTTTATATGAACATGCATGTTTTCTAATGCAAAATTAGAGTTCTCGCAGTTCTCGCATTTAACAGTGTTATGAAAATAAAGCCCCCCCTATATATATATATATATAGGGGGGCTTTATTTTCAGAACCCTGTTAAGTGTGGGAACTGCGAGAACTCTAATTTTGCATTAGAAAACATGCATGTTAATATAAAACATGTATGTTTTCTTACATACACATGCTTGCGTATTAAGGTGTATGTAAGAAAACATACATGTTTTATATGAACATGCATATTTTCTAATGCATAATTGGAGTTCTCGCAGTTCCCGCATTTAAAAGGGTTATAAAAATAAAATCATTTTACATTGATCTATTGCACTTAACAGGTTTTTATATAAACATGTATTATGTGTATTAAGGTGTATGTAAGAAAACATACATTTTTATATGAACATACATGTTTTCTAATGCAAAATTGAAGTTCTCGCAGTTCTCGCACTTAACAGGGTTCTGAAAATAAAGATACACTATATATATATATATATATATATATATATATATATATATATATATATATATATATATATATATATATATATATATATATATATATATACTAGAAGAGTACCCGCGCAATGCAGTGGTGGGTACTCGATGACTATTTTTATGGCGAACAAATGTTTTTCATGTCCTCTTTAGGGCATAGTAAGCCGACCAAACAACTTTTTTTTTCAATCATTACATAATAATTTAAATACATCTAAAACATTACAAATAAATCTTCAAATAAAATGACTAAACTACTAATCTATTAACACATTTACCATAACTTTTAGGATAAAACTACCCGCCCGTGTGGATAAACCCATTAATGGTCCAGATTATCGAATAGTCCAACTACTAATCAATCAACACATTTACTACATGATTATGATGGATTAAATGGGCTGTTACAACTCAAGTAAATGGGTTTTATGAATATTAAAGTTACCACAATTAAAAACATTTAATTTACATTTAAAGGTTGGCATGTTAATTTTAATTTCCTAATAAAGAAATGTTTTTTGTCTTAAAATTTTAAGACTTCTAAATATAAATGTCTTAAATACATTATAAGGTAGTATATATATATATATATAGTGTTTATTTTAGTGCATCATAGTAAAAAGAAAAAATAGTGCATCACAATGTTTATTTTAGTGTATCACAGTTATTTTCTCACTTTTCTACTGAAATGCATTTTTCTCTAGAACTCTACCCTATATATATATATATATATATATATATATATATATATATATATATATGGGGGCTTTATTTTCAGAACCCTGTTAAGTGCGGGAACTGCGAGAACTCTAATTTGCATTAGAAAACATGCATATTCACATAAAACATGTATGTTTTCTTACATACACCTTAATAAACATGCCTGCGTATTAAGTTGTATGTAAGAAAACATACATGTTTTATATAAACATGCATGTTTTCTAATG
The DNA here is from genome assembly GCA_030686995.1 of Artemisia argyi. Taxonomy (NCBI): domain Eukaryota; kingdom Viridiplantae; phylum Streptophyta; class Magnoliopsida; order Asterales; family Asteraceae; genus Artemisia; species Artemisia argyi. Next base: position 195,856,318 of record CM060684.1, on the reverse strand, counting down.
CATAATTGGAGTTCTCGCAGTTCCCGCACTTAACAGAGTTTTAAAAATAAAACCATTTTGCATTGATTTGTTGAACTTAACAGGTTTTTATATAAACATGTATGTTATTTATGTATGTGTATTAAGGTGTATGTAAGAAAACATACTTGTTTTATATGAACATGCATGTTTTCTAATGCAAAATTGGAGTTCTCGCAGTTCCCGCACTTAACAGGGTTCTGAAAATAAAGATACACTATATATATATATATATATATATATATATATATATATATATATATATATATATATATATATATATATATATATATATATATATATATATATATATATATATATATATATAGTGTATCTTTATTTTCAGAACCCTGTTAAGTGCGGGGAACTGCGAGAACTCCAATTTTGCATTAGAAAACATGCATGTTCATATAAAACAAGTATGTTTTCTTACATACACCTTAATACACATACATGCATAACATACATGTTCATATAAAAACATTTTAAGTGCAATAGATCAATGCAAAATGGTTTTATTTTTAGAACCCTGTTAAGTGCGGGAACTGCGAGAACTCCAATTATGCATTAGAAAACATGCATGTTCATATAAAACAAGTATTTTTTCTTACATACACCTTAATACGCAGGCATGTGTATTAAGGTGTATGTAAGAAAACATACATGTTTTATATGAACATGCATGTTTTCTAATGTAAAATTGGAGTTCTCGCAGTTCCCGCACTTAACAGGGTTCTGAAAATAAAGTCTCCCTATATATATATATATATATATATATATATATATATATATATATATATATATATATATATATATGATATTCTTTACATGATGGAACGGGATGATGTTGCGGTTGGTGATTGGTCGTTCAAAATCACAACGGTTCTCTTGTAGTCACAATTTGAACTTCAGTATCACATTTCTTTATCTTGTTCATCTTTAATCTTTAATCTTCAGAAAATTCATTATGATAGCTTTATGTAAATAATAAAGAGAAGAGAGAATAAGAAGAACAAGGACAACAACAGAGGGTACTAGTAGAGAATTATATTACATTCAACTTAGAAAAATACAAGGTGGAGTACCAACATACAATCACATATTGATCCGTACATTCGTTGCATATGTATTCATAACAGTAATAGACCAATTTATTTTTTGCATGGGCAAATATATATCGTGGTAGACACATAATTAATACCCATTGTGTAACACCCCCAAAATACCGCAGCGGAAGACTGTGTCATAGGGGTGCTACTTCATAATACAAAGTACAAGTTATAGAAAACGAACTCTAAATGAGACGTTTTGAAAAGTTACCATTCGATTAATGAATTCAAAGTTACAAACATGAGATTTCAAAGTATGATACATAAATGTATACAAAATGTTTTGAATGGTAAATGATAAAAGCGTAAGTCTTCAGAATATGCAGCTTGACTCTAAGTTCCACGCACTAGCTATCGCCTTACTAACCTGAGATAAACATGCTAAAGTGTTAACACAATGGTTGGTGAGTTCATAGAGTTTGTCTTAAAACAGTTGAAAAGCCTCAAAAGAATGTTCACACAGCAAAGGCATTGAGAATCCACTCAGTTGCAATTCCCGCCATAAGAGACTTGCAACCTGTGTGTTCACAACCCATTGCTAAAAGATAGTTTACATAATACACCGGATTATATTCACCCAAGGCCAGGAATATATGGCAATGGTGGGGGCATCTCCCAAATAGTACTACGACATCCAAGGTCAAGCATAGACACAAGGGTAGGGGAATCTTCCCATGAGTACTACCAATACCTCTCCGACAGAATAGAGTATTATGTATGCACGTAAATACGAATCTTGTATTTAAATTAAGCAAGTATAGTGTATCAAGTATGTATAACGCAATCAAGTAAAATGCCAATCAAGTATAACACAATCAAGTATAAATGTTTAAGAGTATTTGTACAAGTAAGCAAGTAGTTGAGCATGTATCTCCCCCAAAGAGTTAAAACAAGTATAAAAAGAGTAGGGGCTATGACTCACCTTAAGTCTATGTAATGAGAAATGAAAGTGGTAGTCGAATCGCGAAAGTCTCTAAGAGCAGCCTATAATAGAACGTTGCGACTTAGGTTTGGAGTAACATCTAAGAATACGAAGAATTGCCTATATATGTCTTGCATAATGTTCATGATGTAGTACTTAGTATATAGTGTAAGTCTTTGAATATAAATGGTTTACGAAACATGTATAGGTTGTATATCTCTTACTACCGTTCGGGCCGACATAATTCAGAAGTCATTGAGTAAACGTTCGAGGAGCCAGGACACTTTAATTCGTAAATCCACAACTCATCTCGACGGCTTACTTAATGAACTCCTCACATGAGGCTCCCTACTATTGTAGTATTTGATAACATATATATAAGTTTTGATCTTTAAAAGTTATATGGTCTTTAGCCGTGGCTTTGCCGTGACCTTGGTCATTGTTACCATGGTCTTGAGACTCAACCTTGGCTTTAGCCATGGTTGTAGTCTTGGCTTTAGGTCATTAGACCTCTTGGTCTCATGTAATTATAACCATTATATAGTTACTTTGGTCTAAAAATGGGCTGTTAAGAATTTGAAGAAATTATCACTCGGAAAGCGTTTTCAGGGCTCGAGCTTCTTTGTACCTAAACGAAAACGTCGTTCCGGACAACTTTCGTGTTTTAACTTTTTGATTAATCGGACCAGAAGGGTGACTTTCAAATTGGCAGAATGCAAAACAATAGGTTATAGGCAGTTTCGGCGTTTTGGTGTCGCTAACTTCTTATGGCCATAACTTTTGACTCGTGTACTCGTTTTGGGTGATTCAAATTGCTATGTTTTCCTTGTTAAGTCCTCTTTAACAGTAAGTAAGTGTCAAATATCATAGTTGTACTATTTTGGTCGTGGTTCTCCATAAAAATCACTAGTTTGCTTGTTTGCTTGTCATAAGTTAACATATGTATATCAATACTTGTTTTATCCATTTTTAAACATCATGAACACAATAACAAGAACATATATAGCATGAAAGGAACACAAAGAGCATGAAAATGATAATTAAGCAAGGAGTATGTTAGGGTTTGCTTACAACTTTTGGCTTTCTCTTAAGAAAGGAAGTCAAGTATGAACTAGGACACTAAACCTATGCTTGTAAACCCTTCACCACAACTCTTGTAACCCTTGCTAGCCTTGATCTAACCCTTGTGAAAACCATTTAACTTCAGCCCTAGTAACCTTGTGTAGCTCCTAATTCAACCATGGAATCACCAAACAAACTTAAGAACTAGGTAGAGAATACTAAGACATTGAACTTTGTAGTGTAACTTGTATATTGAAGATCAAAGGATCATGGTGCTAGAATTAAATGGTGTGGCATTTTTATTGATGAAAAGATGAAGATCAAAGTGTTTCTAGTTGGCTATTTATAGCATGAATGAGGAGGTTAGGAAGCTAACTAGGAAAGTGCTTTAAACTTGGTGACAAAGTTGTAAATAAGTATGATCTAATGGCTAAAGTCATGAGATGAAGCCACAAGTGTGAACCCCCTCCCCCCTCTAAATGGCGGTTCAAGATGGATATGGGTGACTAGATGATGACTCTTGATGCTATCTTGTTTAGTTTGTGCATTTTGACTCCGTAAAATGCTAACCGTAAGTTATTAAGTCACGAAACGTAAAATCGGGTATTCTAAAAATATGAAACTTATAAATATGCTAGAACTTATCAATATACTCCATAATAAAATATAAAATGAGTGGTAGGTTCTATTGGGTGCTAAAACCCTGCTAAAAACTGGAAACACGGGTCTAAAACGCGTAATTCGCGTAAAACGCTGAACTGAAAAACGTAAAATTCCAAAACTTTTGGAATTGTCCTAAAATGAGAGAAAATCATATTTCTATTATTTATAATGTTTTATGGACATATCGGGATGCTGGAATGACGTTTAAACCTAAAAGTAATTCTCGGACACGGCTTTGTGATTTTTGCAGAAATGATCCGACGAGTGTGAAATTCTCGAATTATCATTAAAATAGTTTAACTTACGAGAATATGAAATAAAAATTTTGGATGTGAATAGTAAAAGTGAATAGTAAAAAGTGAATAGTAAAATTTTCGGGAATAAAAGTTAACCTGAAATTGCGAATTGTTACACATTGCCACTTTAATATACAAACAAAAATAAAAATAATAAACAACAATTAACCATGAAAAAAGACACCATAACCATCACTGGAGCCACAAATCTACTACCACCATTTGTTAAATTTGCGGCCTCTTCATCTCTTTAATAACCACCACTGGGAGCATCATCATCATCATATCCGTAAGGACCCGGGCTCTGAAAGGTGGTGGTGAGGGCGAGGATAGAGAGGGAAAGTGGCGACATTGTCTGTGATGATGGGGGGGGGGAGATAAAGAGGGTGAGTGAGTGGTATGTGCTAGATTTAAGTGTGCGTATATATATACTCTCCATGTAGTATTAGATAATGGCAAGTGCTAACCTCCACAGATATTATTAGGGATTTTCTAGAATGTGCCCACTGGGCAAAGGATATAAAGTATTAAAAACATTAAACTTTCCTTGCTAAATGTCACTCAATATTAATTAGCCTCTAATTGTTTGATTCTTCCTATTTTACCCTTGCCATTATTACACAATTCTAATCTTTTTTTTATACAACCATAGTATCCATGCAATCTTCGTATTCAACACCAATCCCGTCCAAATTGCTCTATTATTTATTAGTATGATATTTCCACCATAGTTTCTCCAAAAATATATTACATATTTTTTGTTATCTGAACATTAAATATTCGTATTCTCTTTTTAATGGGCACCCAAGATATCATACGATTGCACATTCTACAATTTTTTAAAAATTAAACATTCTTAGTTTTTCCCTCCTTTTTTTTTTGCTTCATTTCACATCTGTAAAATAATGCATAAATTCACCACTTTACTAGTGTTGAGATAGTCATTTTCTCTTTATATTCCTTTGTTTAAATATGCATGAACATCCTCTTTTTGATTTAAATAAAATCCCTACAGAAAACAACTTTTTTGATGCTATTGACAATGAAATTATTTTTAATAAAGATTACCAATGTTTAGAAAATAATATTGATGAACCTTTTGTGGGTCAATATTTTCTTAGTGAAGAAGACGCTTTTGTCTTTTTTCGAAATTATGCAAGAAATGTTGGATTTTCAATTCGAAAAGGAAGGTTCAATAATAACAAGAATGGTGAAAAGAGTCGACGAGACTTCTTTTGTCATCGTCAAGGAAAGTCGGATGATAAAGAGGTGGATTATTCAAAACAACAAAGAAATCGAACCTCCTCAAGATGTGGGTGTAAGGTTTATATGCGGATAACATTGAAACGGGAAAATGAAATTTTCCCCAAAGAGTGGCAAGTAACAATTTTGAATCTCGAGCATAATCATGATTTGTTGTCTTCGGAAGAAGTACGTTTTCTCCCGGCATATCGTTGTATTACAACGGAAGATGAGAAACGCATACTCATGCTCCGAGAAGGTGGTTTGTCAGTCAAACTAATTATGCGCGTCATGGAACTTGAAAAAAATGTAAGTCGTGGGCACCTTCCTTTTCTTAGTAAAGATGTTCGTAATTTTTTTAGTAAACTTTATGAACAAGACGCTCATAATGATGCAAAAGAACTATTGGAATATTGCAAGAAAAGTAAGATTAAAAATTCTAATTTTCAATTTACGTTTACAACTGACAATGAAAACAAGCTTGAACATATATTTTGGTCTCCCGCTCATTGTTTTGATTGGTACCAAAAATATGGAGATGTAGTGGTTTTCGATACTACATACAAGGTGAATTCCTATGATATGCCTTTTGGTATTTTTGTTGGTATTGACAATAATGTGTGGAAAACTAGAAGGGGGGTTGAATAGTTTTCCCTCTTCTTCGTTTATAAAAGGTTTGTTTCAAAATCTTCAATTAAAGTTTTCCTTCTTAAAATCTTAAAATGTTTTGTATCAAATTATCTATTAAGTTAAACTCAATATGAGAAGGGGGAATAATAATCTATTAGACTATATCATATAGTTATATACACAATTACAATATTAACTTGTAACTATAACACAATCAATCATCATGACAATATAAGCAACAATCAACACATATTTGCAAGCATAGATATAAAGCGATAAATGCAAGAATAAAAGTAAAGAGTAAGGAAAAGAAAACGCAAACCGGACACGGAGATTTATAGTGGTTCGGCACGAAGCACCTCTTCGTCCTACTCCACTCCCCGAGTACCACACTCGAGAGTTACTTCACTAATCAACATGCTCCTTTATGGCGGAACAAACCGTACACAAGCTTACACCAAGTTTAGCGACACTAAGCGGAATGTCGAGTCCTAATCCTAGCTAGAACCAATCTACCAAGGCCCACGTGGCCACACGAACAAGCACTCTTGTCCCACTTAGATCGACACACGATCTAAGCCTTCACACGAACGAGCACTCCCGTTCACTTGAATCTTCACCCGACTCAAGCCTTCACACTAAGACATACTTGGATCTTCACCCAATCCAAGCCTTCACACGAATAACATACTTGATTCTTCACCCAAACCAAGCCTTCACACGAACAAAATAGTAACATACTTGGTTCTTCACCCAAACCAAGCCTTCACTCTTTGACACACTTGGTTCTTCACCCGAACCAAGCCTTCACATACTTAGACATACGAATTGACCTAATCTACACACAATGACCTACGGACTTATAGATCGTCCGAATCTTCCCTATTACAATGAGACTCTAGACTTACATTTTCCTAGTCTAGTTACAAGATGAAACTACTTGTGTGTGTTTTTTTTTCTTGGATGATCAACCTTGAATGATGAACATGTGCATGGTATTTATAGGCTTCACCCTTGGAGACCAAGTAAAGCATCTTGGAATATGCCAAAGAATATTCCAAAGCATAAGGAATATGCCAAAGAATATTCCATAGCATAAGGCATATGCCAAAGAATATTCCAAAGCATAAGGAATATGCCAAAGAATATTCCATAGCATAAAGAATATCCCAAAGAATATTCCATCCATTTCCCTCCTAAATTCAAAATTTGAATTTTGAATTTTTCCTTTTCCCTCCATGTTCTAGAAGCTTTTAGGAGGTCTTGATGGGCCTTGTTGGGCCAGTTATTATTGGGCCCCGAATGGGCTTGTTTGTATGCTTGGCCCGATCCATTTAGCCGATCCAATTAAGTAAGTCCATAAGTATAATTCTTGTATGCTTGGCCCGATCTATGTGTGAACAAGTAACTTGTGCACTTTACATTATGTATTACAAGTTACGTGTTTGTCATCATTAAAACATAAAGACATTGTATAGATTAAACGTCATAACGTTTGCACTAACAATCTCCCCCTTTTTGATGATGACAAATATGTAAACCGTAACTCATAGTAAAGTGTATAAGTTACTAGTTTACACTCGTCTCTCCCCCTTTTGTCGAAGCAAAAAGGTGTCCCCTAATGTAGATGGCTTGAGGAAGACTTGAGTAAATAGAATGAAAGATGATCCCCTAAAGTATTAGAAAATCCCGAACCCCATCATTAAAAGAATTGAGCATGCGTCATCCTAGTGAAGCCTTGCTCCTAACGCCATTGTTTAACAAACTCCGAACTAAGTACCCAACTACTTTCGAGCTCCCCCTAGCTCATTGCATCCTTATTGACTTTAGCATATCCATAAGCTCCCCCTAGCTTATTGCATCCTTCTTAACCTACATCAAGGGTTAGTTTAAAACAACAAATACTCCCCCTTGGTGTATGCTCAAAACTAGTTTTGGCTACCAAAGAGTCGAGCGATGAAGTAATCCTTCAAAACAAAGTTAGTAGACAAGTGCAACTATATATAATGATGATGATAGATATATGCATGATACTAATAGGGGAACAATATATGGACGTAATAGGTATATGCACTAAAAATATGACACATGCAATTATTGTTTTAAAAAACAACAACCTAAATCCCAAAAAAAATTAGAACCTAATGCAAAGATTAGAACCTAGGAAAATGTAGGAGAATGAGGAGGGATGAGCGTGAATGTAAAGGGAAGGTGATGACAAAGGGTTGACAATTATGGTTTAGATTAATATATCGTTTGACAAGGGTGGATGATAAGGAATCATGGGATTTTTAGGTGTTTTGTTGGTTGACGACCGAAGGTGGATATGTGAAATGAGGTGGTGATGAGTCGACAACACTTGAAGCTTAGATTTCTTCATTGTGTTCTTCACTTGCTAGAAAGTGGAAATGACGCATTTCGTAATGAAATTCACTTGGATGAGGTGGTGATAACTTGACAACACTTGAAGCTTGGATATCTTCTTTGTGTTCTTCACTTGCTATAAAGTGGAAAGGATGCATTTCATAAAGAAATTCACTTGACTTTCTGGGATTTAAGTTTTGGTGGTGATGGCGTACTTAGTAGAATGTAGGGAATGGTGACATGGTTGAATCTTCTTGTGAAGATGGGAAATGAGGATGAAGTGGAGATGACTAGGTGGCAGCGGAAGAGTGATGTTCAAGGAAGAAATTTCTTGGGTAGGAGGTGGTGGTGGAGACAATTGTGAGTTGATATATTCTTTGATGGATGGAGTGGTGTCGTCTTCATTAGTAAGGTCAATGAAGAGTTGTTTTGATGGTATGATGACAAGTTTTTGTTGGAGATGGTGGTTCTTGATGGAGGTGACAAGTGGGTGTTGATATAGTCATTGATTTGTGATGATGATGATGGTATGGAGGAGGTAGAGGTTTCTTGAGTTGATGGTGTTGTCTTGTGTTAACTCAATGAGGAGTGGTTTAGGAGGTATGGTATTGATTCTTGGTTTCTTTGAGGACATGGAAAAGGTGGATGACTCGAGATTGGTAGTACAAAGGATGACTCGGTTTTGGGTGTGAGGTAGAAGGATATATGTGAGTGAGTGTGATTTCCCTTCCCATTAAATTCATGCTCATCCGGATATATTTTGAGACTAATATGACCTATCGGATTATGACACTAAGGTTTTCATGAAATGAGGGTGTAGGATCTAAAGGTAAGAAAAATTTACCTAGATGAATGATACATATATAGTAAACCATGTAAAGGCATACAATCAAATCACATAGGAACAAATAATCATCTAGAAATAACATATATGCGATATGCCATAAATCTAGGAATGAAAGCATCTAATGAGAAACAAAGTTCATAAAAGTAAACTAGCGTTAGGTATATTTAGGAAGAGCAATTTAATCAAGTTGGAGAATGAGTATGAGACTATTACTAGTGGTGCTCAATTCAGGCTAAACACGACCATTTTTACGGGTTACACACACCCAACTTCTCACATAGAAGCAATTCAACCGTTAGGTTAAATTGAATTTCTAGTCAATAGATTCTCCAGTAGTCATTCTCTTTTTAGAAGAAATTTAGTTCCTAAATTTACCTATCGAAGAGTACCAAATATGAAGTTTGCTTGATTCACTTATGCTTGGCTTAATGTGACTCAAACATCATGTTTTAATGAAGGTAAGTCTACATGATATATTTTACTCACTATCCCAATAGAGATGTGTTAAATGTTTAGATAAGAGTAAACGCAAAGTTTTAATCTTTTGTTCATGATTAACCGGTTATTTGGTTTTGATGGCATATTACTTGATTAAATAAATGTGCTTGATTGGCATATCTTGAAAAATGAATCCCATTAAGATTATTTATCTTAAATGAGATTGTGATTCACAAATGATATCAAAACTAGACATTTATATATTCTAAAGAAAATATTATTTTCTATGATTTTTGCCAATGTTATATATCATAATTTAACTAGTATTTGAAACAAAATTATTTGTTTATGGATTGTGACAAGTTATTTTTCAATTCTAATAACTTATATTATTTCAAAAAGGAAAGTGTAGTGCATTATCTTGTAACACAACCATTCATGCTACAAAGAAAATGAAATACATAGAATATATAGTGTGTATTATTCTTAAATATGTATTTTATCTTGAAGTGATGATTTTAAGTAGTGTGAGCAAAGTTTACATATGTTGTTAGTTTGCTCATGTTTGGTTTTTCGGATATGACACATTTATCCATTGCATTACAATGTAAATTGCTTGAATATTTCGGACGAAACATCCAAGTTGTCAATCATACTTCATTGTATATTTTATAAATGTGTTTAAAATGTTATTCTAATATTTGGAACACAATTATTGGACAAGTAGATTCAATATGACATTATCAACACAAGTGTGAGTTATGATCCAATGCATACTCTTTTCATCTACAAAGGATATAACTATTTTCATATCAATCTAGTGTGATTGAGTATGTAGATTCAAGACTATATCTTTTGTTGTAATTTGATATAATCTTGAAGCTAAACAAATAGCAATCCAATTTCTTGTCCACACTAAAAAATGTGTCAATTAGATTTGATAAATATATCAACCATAATTTGAATAACGAATTGATATAATATCAAGATCTTTCTTGACCCTCACGGACACTCATTTGAAATAAATAAACATTTTGATAGTGTGCTCCATTAATCCTAAGATTATTTATTAATGAATGATTGAAAATTGACTTATTATTTCATGATTGTTATATGTTTTGTTTATGTGAAAGACTCTTCATTTTTACTTATTATGAACACACTTAGATTTTGAAAATACCTTTTCTTTTATATAACTACTAATGTTTTACAATGATTCAATTTCTCTTATTAAACAACTTAAGGTAAAACAAGGTAATTTGCTAAAAATATTTAAGCGTTTGTTGAAAATATATTAGATTGTTTGAAATATTTAGGTAACTAGATTTAACTTCATTTACAAGATGTTTAAGTAACATTAAGCCATCTATACTTATATGCAATGCAAGACTAATTATGCAAACTTAACGCAAGAAATTTAGCATAAGATCTAGTTAAGCAAAAACGGACAACTAACTACGAACTAATAGAGTACATGACACATATGCTAAGATATTCAAATAGCTAAATTACAAATAGCAACGATTATCTAGTATGCTCTATTAACAAAATAAAATCACAAATGAGTTCACATAGCACATAAAACACTTGTCGTCGTTTTGTGTATTATATATACAAATGTTTACTTAGCTCGATTTTATTTGAAAATAAAATAGTTTCTTACTCATTTTAAAATTTAATTAAGATCAATATTTTGAAAGCATAAATACTTAATTTTTCAAGGATATACCGACTAGGAATGCCCGACTCGAAGGAAAAGGTAAAATACAAGTTTTACGTTAAAACAAGTCTCAAATTTTTGACCTCCGTGTAGTATTTTAACTTTCTGACATATATAAGTTTATAATGATTACTTATAAGTATTTTTAAATTAAAGTAGACTCAATTACCTTTAAAATGCCGGGTGGCACGACTTCTACGGAGTTACGGTTATTTTTATATGATTTTTTAAAGTTTCTGAAAAAACTGCGAACAGGGACCCCTTAAATATTTAAGGGGGCCGCCCAGTATTTAAGGGGGCCACCCAGACAATTAAGGGGGCCGCCCATCTGGTACTCAAAATTACATTTTTTGCAAAAAATTGTTTTCTGACTTTGTGGAAAGGTGTGTAACTTTCTGATTTTAATAACGAACATATAACACTTGTTTTAAGCATAATCTTATCTCGATCTAGTATAATTAGTGTATATAATATCAAAACTAATACAAGTTAATCAACAAAACACTTTTCATATTTAATCCTCCTTAATGGGTAATTTGATACATGGATTGTACTCAATTTTTAAAACCATTTGTTTTGAAAATTAGAGCGACGTGGCTCTGGTACCAATTGTGGAAAACTAGAAGGGGGGTCGAATAGTTTTCCCTCTTCTTCGTTTATAAAAGGTTTGTTTCAAAATCTTCAATTAAAGTTTTCCTTCTTAAAATCTTAAAATGTTTTGTATCAAATTATCTATTAAGTTAAACTCAATATGAGAAGGGGGAATAATAATCTATTAGACTATATCATATAGTTATATACACAATTACAATATTAACTTGTAACTATAACACAATCAATCATCATGACAATATAAGCAACAATCAACACATATTTGCAAGCATAGATATAAAGCGATAAATGCAAGAATAAAAGTAAAGAGTAAGGAAAAGAAAACGCAAACCGGACACGGAGATTTATAGTGGTTCGGCACGAAGCACCTCTTCGTCCTACTCCACTCCCCGAGTACCACACTCGAGAGTTACTTCACTAATCAACATGCTCCTTTATGGCGGAACAAACCGTACACAAGCTTACACCAAGTTTAGCGACACTAAGCGGAATGTCGAGTCCTAATCCTAGCTAGAACCAATCTACCAAGGCCCACGTGGCCACACGAACAAGCACTCTTGTCCCACTTAGATCGACACACGATCTAAGCCTTCACACGAACGAGCACTCCCGTTCACTTGAATCTTCACCCGACTCAAGCCTTCACACTAAGACATACTTGGATCTTCACCCAATCCAAGCCTTCACACGAATAACATACTTGATTCTTCACCCAAACCAAGCCTTCACACGAACAAAATAGTAACATACTTGGTTCTTCACCCAAACCAAGCCTTCACTCTTTGACACACTTGGTTCTTCACCCGAACCAAGCCTTCACATACTTAGACATACGAATTGACCTAATCTACACACAATGACCTACGGACTTATAGATCGTCCGAATCTTCCCTATTACAATGAGACTCTAGACTTACATTTTCCTAGTCTAGTTACAAGATGAAACTACTTGTGTGTGTTTTTTTTTCTTGGATGATCAACCTTGAATGATGAACATGTGCATGGTATTTATAGGCTTCACCCTTGGAGACCAAGTAAAGCATCTTGGAATATGCCAAAGAATATTCCAAAGCATAAGGAATATGCCAAAGAATATTCCATAGCATAAGGCATATGCCAAAGAATATTCCAAAGCATAAGGAATATGCCAAAGAATATTCCATAGCATAAAGAATATCCCAAAGAATATTCCATCCATTTCCCTCCTAAATTCAAAATTTGAATTTTGAATTTTTCCTTTTCCCTCCATGTTCTAGAAGCTTTTAGGAGGTCTTGATGGGCCTTGTTGGGCCAGTTATTATTGGGCCCCGAATGGGCTTGTTTGTATGCTTGGCCCGATCCATTTAGCCGATCCAATTAAGTAAGTCCATAAGTATAATTCTTGTATGCTTGGCCCGATCTATGTGTGAACAAGTAACTTGTGCACTTTACATTATGTATTACAAGTTACGTGTTTGTCATCATTAAAACATAAAGACATTGTATAGATTAAACGTCGTAACGTTTGCACTAACATAATGGAAGGACTATATTATTTGGATGTGCACTCCTACGTAATGAGACAACAATCACATTTAGATGGCTCATGAAGGTATAAAGATTATAAATTATTACTATTTTTTATATATTTTTTACATTTTGTTGTTTTTATTTTACATAAACTATGCTAATTAATTGTTACTAATGTACAGAATTTTGTTTTGCTAATGAGAAAAGCACCCATTAGCATTTTGACTGACCAAGATTTATGGATGACCGAGGCAATTGCAAAAGAGATGCCTTTCACGAAACATGCATTTTGCATTTGGCACATAACGACTAAATTTAGTGGTTGGTTTATTTCGATTTTAAGAAGTGATTACTCAAGTTGGTGTTCGGAATTTTATAATTTATACAAGTTAGATACAATTGAAGAGTTTGAGCAACAATGGCCATCCGTGATTGCAAAGTACAACTTAAAGGAAAATAAGCATGTTAGCGGGTTATATAATATTAAAACATTTTGGGTGCCGGCTTATCTTCGTAACTCCTTTTTTGGTGGAATGACAACAACCGGAAGATCGGAAAGTATAAATGCGTTTATAAAGAGATTTATATCATCCAATACGCGTCTAAATCAATTTATTAGACAAGTACGTATTCATTTAAAATATTGTATATATTTTATTTATTCCATATCACATTTATTCACTATTTAATTATTACATAAATTGATTTTTAGATTGATCTTGCAATTAAAGATATCGAGCAAACACAAGTGCATGATACTATGTTGGAGAAATACAAAGGATCTAATTTGAGGACACAATCACCATTAGAGGAGCAAGGTCATATGTTTTTTACTCTTTATGCATTTAAAAAGTTTCAAGAGGAGTTTGGGCGGGCAACTCAATATACTATTGAAGAGAAAACATATACGTGTTTCATTGTTAGACATCACAAGTATATACGGTCTAAAAAGCATGAGGTGATTTGGGATGGTATGGTTGCTAAATGTAGTTGTAAATATTTTGAATTTGTTGGTATACTATGTCGTCATATTTTAAGTGTATTCATTCATACGGATTGTTTTGACATTCCTCATACTTATTGGCTTTCTCGATGGAGTCGACAACAAAGTTATATATCACATGAAGCATCCATTGGAAACACAACAACTACAAACAATTGTGAAGTTGATACGGATATAAGTTTGGTTCAACGTCCGCCTTCTTCGAAAAGGAAAGGACGTCCAAAGAAGCAAATGAAGGGTGGAATTGAACTAGCAAAAAAACCAAGGTCGTGTACAATTTGTAAGGGAGTTGGTCATAACTCTAGTACATGTCCGAATAGGGAAGCCTTCATGGGAAATAATGGTGCTAGTTCACAACGTGCTAGGAAGAAGAAAAAAATCATGTTGGAAAATAAAGACATGAATCCTGTTTTATCTTTTAAGTACTAAGTTTTCTTTTCTCTTTTTTTTAATTGGTTGTCTGAAATTAATTTTGAAATAAATAACATTTGTTTGTTCATTTTCTTTATTTCAATTTTTAATTATGTATCATATAACGTGAGATGAAAAGCTAAGAAAATAGCATATAATTCAACTGTTTGCTTTGCATTTAAATTTTAAAAATACGCATCCTTTGGATTATAAAAACAACCAAAAAATAATGGAGCAATTATGGTGGAAATATCATACTAAAAGTTAATAGAGCAAGTGTCAAATACGAAGATTGCATGGATACTATGGTTGTATAAAAAAAAAGATTAGAATTGTGTAATAATGGCAAGGGTAAAATGGGAAGAATCAAACAATTAGAGGCTAATTACTCCCTCCGTCTCAATTTATTTGTCCACTTTTAATTTTCAAAGTCTTTCTTTGTTAACTTTGACCTTAATTATATATGTAAGGGTAAAATGGGAAGGGTAAAATGGGAAGAATCAAACAATTAGAGGCTAATTACTCCCTCCGTCTCAATTTATTTGTCCACTTTTAATTTTCAAAGTCTTTCTTTGTTAACTTTGACCTTAATTATATATGTTTGTGTTATTTAATATTTGATGCAAAATATATGAATAGATTGAGTTTTAAGTGTATTTTTAATTTGTATAATTTTCATCAAGTATTATATAACACAAATAAGAATATTTACGGTCAAAGTTGACAAAGAAAGACTCAAAAAGTCAAAACTGGACTAATAAATTGGGACGGAGGTAGTAATATTGAGTGACATTTAGCAAGGAAAGTTTAATGTTTTTAATGCTTTATATCCTTTGCCCAGTGGGCACATTCTAGCAAATCCCATATTAATTAATATATCTACAAATTTTGCATGAGTCTTTTTTTAACAATCCTGTATCCATAACAACCCTACCAAACTAAACACTGATTTTTTAATACTCGATTTTTTTTTTTTAGTAAAAAGTACTTTAGAATGCAAAGGAAGATTTTATTTTCACTAATATACCGCGCATTTCTAATCTCAGATTTTAAACAAGCATTTGTAATTGTTATGATTTGTTTATGTTGAACCCGCAACATTATTATATGTCAATCTTATTACTACACCCTGTTTTCTCTAAAACATCTTTATTTTCATAAATCATAACTATCTACCAAAAGAATCATGTACATAAATCATGGGGAGATCGATGGTGATCATACTTAAGAAAATCGAACTTGCGGGTTTATTTACATGTTGTCGATTTGCAA
This sequence comes from Artemisia argyi, assembly GCA_030686995.1. Lineage (NCBI taxonomy): Eukaryota > Viridiplantae > Streptophyta > Magnoliopsida > Asterales > Asteraceae > Artemisia > Artemisia argyi. The sequence continues at coordinate 195,840,200 of CM060684.1, read as the reverse complement.
AATGAGTTGGAGATTGAGATACACAACTACTACATGATCAACCATGACATGTATACAGACCCTTAAATAAAATATACATCGATGACCATCTAAAATAAGAAGACTATAAACCTTCAAATAAAAAAATAAATAAACGAAGACCATAAAACACGATAATTAATAAATATAGAAAAATGCTAAACATTCTACAATATTTTATGCCTATAAAGTGCCCACAGGATCCTGCCACTTGGCAGAACACATGGGTTGAATGCAGAGAGAGAATGAGTAGAAAAAAATTATACAATATTATTGTTGTGAGTATAGAATGATTTGTAAGATGAAAATGTAAGAATTTAGCAAAGCTCATAAATATAACGATTCATAAAGGCATCCAAAGACAACAATTGCATGTGGTTTATTAAGACAACAATTGCATGTGGTTTATTCTATTTAGTATTTTTATTTCATATATTTGCTACAATGACTTAATTCTTAAATGATATGTATGTATTTATGATATTTATGATACATTACTTTCTATAAATTCATGTTTTATAGCTGATACGCACACTACAATATGTGATTTGTACATAGAAACATAAACAAGTCGAGCCGAGTTGAACACTATTAACCTCAAATTCGACTCGACTCTTTAAACTTGATTTCGATACTCGACTCGAGCTTGACCAAGTTTTATATTTCAAGCTCAACCTCGACTCTTCATTTAAAACTCAAGCTCGATTATTTCTACATTTCAAGCGAGAACTCGATAAAAAATCAATATATCATGCTTGACTCGACTTTATATGCGAATTTGTCTATTACATGTATATGCAAGAGTAAAAGTGTAATGTACTTGAAACTCGATAAGGCTCACGACTAGTCACGAGCCAAGTATTTTGGAGCTCGAATTTGGCTTGAAAGTTTACTCGAGTAGCACAAGCTCAACTTATTTATATCGAGTCGGTGTCAAGTAGTTTACAAGTCGATCTCGAATAACTCACTAGTTGTCTCGTCTCATTTACACCTATATATTCACACTACAAACATGCAGATGTGATTGTGAGTCATATGCATTACAAATATAATTTTGTAATATTAACATTAGTTCTAATGGTGTACATATCAATTTATCTTGATATCTTCAAGCAATTAAGACACGTTACTGCAAGTTGAATTAAACTTTATTCGTAAGCAATTTTAGTGGAGTTTAATTTAAGAATGAAAAATGATTTAAACGTACGAAAAATGTCAATTGGCACGTTATCATACAAAAATTAATAATAAGCAAATTTAAGTTCACAAGCAATGTTGGTTGACTTTGTTTTTTTTTTTTATTTGTAGGCGAATATGCTTCACGGGTCGATGCATAATTAATAATTGTGTATATGTGTTGTAGTAATTGTACCTACTTCCGAATTACATTTTATTTACTAGTTAATTGAAAGGATAATGGTCTATAAATGTATCTTACTTGTCAACGTATCTTTTTATATGTATTGAATTAATTTTTTTGCCATTCTATATACCAAACTTGCATTTTGCATAACTAGTTTGTATTTTGTGACTTTTTTGTACATTAGAAAATTTTTATTTGAGTCGTTTAAGTGATATACACTACAACATACGATGCTTTCGGCGGGGACATTTCCTCGCTTTCAGCGGGGACTTCTCCCCGCCCAACACTTTCGCCGTAAACTTTCGGCTGCGACGTGCCTCTCTTTTGGCGGTGACACGTGGGACCCACGCTGCCAGCGTGGACAATTTTGGTCAGGTCAAACTTGCCAGCGTGGCAACACTTTTGACGGGGACATGTCCCCGCTGAAAGTATTTTATAGAGTAAATGGTGCATATTTTTGGCGGGGACACTTCCCCGCTGAAAGTATTTTACAAGTAAATTGTGCATATTTTTAGCGGGGACACTTCCCTGCTGAAAGTATTTTACAAGTAAATTGTGCATATTTTTGGCGGTCCCCGCTGAAAGTATTTTAAAAGTAAATGGTACAACCTTTTGGCGGGGACACGTCCCCGTTGAAAGTTGTGCTCACTAATAACACAGCAACCTTTTGGCGGGGACATGTCCCCGCGAAAAGTGTCTGACCCATTTTGCAGCAAATTGCTGCAAAATGGGTAATTTCCAGATTTTTTCTGGAATTTTTCCGGAAAAAATCTACATTATCACTACAAATCCAGAACCTGTATATAACCTAATTACAACATTACAAGACACTCAAATATCACGAATTCGCCAAACATAATATGATACATATCCAAATTTCTTAAAAATTAACATAATCATGTGTTTGTATCCAAATTCGCAAAATACGGTTCAAAAACCGTTATCACATGGTCACTACATAAGCTAGCTATCCGCTATACGCTACAAAACTATACGTGGGAACAATGTAGCGGGAATCCTAACACATAAACTACATAAAGACATAATAATCCATGAAACTATCAAAACATTTGTCCATAACCCAAAACAAATATAAATCAACCCAAACAACCCATACGCTACTCTTGAGTCCCCCCACTCCCCCCACTAGCCCCACTCCCCTCCTCCGGGGTACCTGTAGACTCACCTGGTGATGGTGAAGCCTCCTGGGATCCCGATGTCGTCGCCTGAGTCGCTAGCTCAGCGGAGAAACCCGGCTGTGTCTTAGCCCACCCCACCAACATATCAATCAGTGTCCTTTGCTGGGACATCTCCTGGGTTTGCTTCTGGACTGTTTCGTGCAGGGAGGACGCGGAGGCTTGATCACGAGCTCGTGCGGCGCTGAGGGTCGTCTGACGACCAACGCCGGGTAAGACTGGACCTATGCCAGGAATATGACCTCGCTTCTTGCCACCAATCACGTGGCGCATAATATCGAGGTCAGACATGGTCGTCCCCCCGGAGGTGCTCTCCGTCCGCATCCGTATCATCTGGTTCTATTTTACAAAAAAATAAGCAAAGTAATATATAAGTCGTGATTTATTATATTTGCATTAATGTGGGTGAGTTTTATGGAAATAAATTATACTTACATATCTAGTCTCCGACAATGCAGACTCCCAAACGCCGTCACTCGTATGGTTGTGTCTGTACATCGCGATCAAGTCTCTTCCATCCACAGCGTCGGTGGGTTCTCTCAGCTGTTTATAAATAAACTCAATAACGACTCACCAAACACTATATATATAAATGAAATGATTAAAAAGCGTCTTACGAAGTTATCGCGTATAACAGCTAACGAATGCGACCCATGAAGGCTGGCAGTCGGATTGGCGAGCCGGTTCTGCCTGTTGGTCTCCCCTCTCTTCAAATTATCCGGGTTCGACCAGTGCTTAACCTAAGTATTATAAATAATAAAAAATGTTATATAAATGAATTATTATTATTATTATTATTATTATTATTATTATTATTATTATTATTATTATTATTATTATTATAATAATAATAATAATAATAATAATAATAATAATAATAATAATAATAATAATAATAATAATAATAATAATAATAATAATAATAAAGTGTGGATCCAGAAATTTACATATGCTTCCCAATCCGACTCCGACATGTTCTCCGGGCGTTTTGCCTTGATCTCCTCCAGCTTCTCCATCCCACCTTGCTCAGTAAAAATTATCTTTTTGTGCCGCCACTTGTTGTCGTCGTATCACTTTTGGAGATAATATTCGATACTCTTGACAATATCCTCTCCATCAGCACTGGCAAGGTGCTTGCCGAGATCAAAATAATGCTGCAATAAAATATAATTAAAATAAATATTCAAATTTAAATAAACAATCAAATTTAAATAAATAGCAAAGTTAAAATAAACAAACACAATAATTAAAAAAAAAAAAAAAAAAAAAAAAAAAAAAAAAAAAAACAAACTTATGTTTAGCTGGTCTTCGATGTGGGCCTTCGCGGTAGCAGGAACAGCCGACCAGGATTTGTAATGCATAGGAATTGATTGCCGTAACAATTCCCCGACCAAGTTGGAGAACGACTTCGCGTGGTCGCCCACATGCTCCCACATCCCTTTGTCGTTCTTCCGGAATCTGATCGATACCGGACGACCAGTCTCTTTCTTCTCATTTCGGAGCCGCGTGTTCTTTGTGGGACCACGCACCGACTTCCCGCCTTTCCTAATTTTCGCATTAGGCTTGGGAGGTCTGGGAGGTCTGGATTTAGATCCTACAAGTAACCAAATTCAAGTGATGATAATATAAAATAACAAGTTATCAATTTCAAATAATAATCAAGTTTAATTAAAATAATCTAGAAATTCTTACTCTGACAATCACTGCCTATCCTCGTCGGACCACGGGGTGGCTCATTGCCTCCATCGCCACCGTGGCTCCTAGCAACAACATCTGCCATCTGTAAACGTACTAGTACAAGAAAATATAATTAGTGAAGAAACACATATACACATATACGCATATACACACACATTGAAATAAATAACAATTTATACAAAAAATAATAATAATAATAAATAATTAAATAAATAAATAAACACATTTAACCACTCGATAACAATTTCATTCAAATAAGTGTCATTTAACAAATTACAATTTGAGATCAATCTCCCTCATCACTAAGATAAAAACCCTCATTATTAGTGTCAGCTTCATCTTCACGATCGACGTAATCTTCACCATCATATGCTAAATCATGAGGAACGTGGTCATCATAATCAATATTATCTTCGTCGTCGTCGACATAAGTGATAATTGGTTGTGGTGGTGCCTCAACTTCCGCTGGCTCAACATCTCTATTTATGGTGTCATAATTCAACGTATCCAACTCAGCAGAGAGTGTGACATGTGATGATGTGTTGTCATGTACAACATCCTGATTTTCTTCTACCACGATGATATCCGGGTTCCAAATCTTTCGATGATAAGAATCTTGGACGGCCTTGACATTACCACGTTTACCCGGGAAATCAAGGTAAAAGACTTGTGTTGCTTGTGTTGCAAGAATGTATGGTTCACTTTCAAACGATACACGATCTGTCATAATTTGTGTAATGTTGTTTCTATAGGTACAACGTTTTATGCGACCATTGTTATTAGTGTCGAACCATTTAACTTTGAACAACACAACCTTGAACGGAATATATTCAAGCTCGATAATTTCTTCAAGTTGGCCATAATACATTCCTCCGCTAGGATTAGGAGTTGAAATTCCGCTGTTTTGGGTTGAACGACGTAAATCACGATCGTGTACGATAAACTTCACACCGTTCACTGTGCAAGAGTCGGCTGAGAATGCAGCACATGATGGTCCACAAGCCAAAGCGAACAACTCGGAAGTACAACTTGGGTCGTCCTTTACTTTCAATTCACGAATCTAAGAAAAAAAAGTTAAGAATAGATATAGATGAGTAATAGTCGTTATTTTTACAGGGTTTTACATACAACAAGTCTACCTTGTTCCCAAACCAGCGAGGAAATCCTTCTTGTATGTCATTGCCAGGAAATTCCCTGTAAATGTTCATGATATTAGAATAAGTCGTCGAATAATAACTTACGTAAAACAAAATTTTGAAATAAAACGTGTACCTCTTGTACTCGTTCATGTACGGGTCGATTTCATGACTGTTGTGTAGTACATACCATACTACTTTCTGCATTGCGTCCGGTTCAAGCCGAATTAATGATTGTTTACCATTCAGTTTACAGGCTGATCGAAACACTTGAAATCGACTTGTTGGGCTTGGACCGTCCTCATTCCGGTCAGGACGATTAAATCTCGTCTCAACACCCCGAAAATAATGCGAACAGAAAATTAATGCTTCATCAGCAATATAACCCTCCGCTATTGATCCTTCAGGCTTAGCTTTATTTCTGACATAATTTTTGAGCTTTTTCATGTACCTTTCAAATGGATACATCCACCTCATGTAAACAGGCCCGCCTTGAATAGCCTCTTCGGGTAGATGAATAACCAAGTGAATCATAATGTCAAAAAAAGCTGGAGGATAGATTTGCTCGAAACTGCACAAAATATTGATAAGCTGTTCTTTAGCTTTCAACATGTCATCCACCATCAAAGTTCGAGCGCATATTTGTTTGAAGAATGAACAAAGCTCGATTATTGGTGTTGCGGTGGTTTGGTCCTTCAAGTAATTTTGAAGTCCAGCAGGAAGTAACCGCTGCATCATTATATGGCAGTCATGAGCCTTCAAGCCTGTTATGTTGTTATCACTGTCTGTCACTTTATGCTTGAAGTTAGATCCGAACCCATCGGGTAGTTTAACACCTTTGATCAATTGGGAAAAAAAATCATGATATTAGAATCAGTTGTCGAAATGAATATGCGAATTGAATTGGAACAAATAAATTCTGAAATAAAACGCGTACCTTTAATGAATTGACAAAAAAGTTTTCTTTCTTCAGTTGTGAAAGAGTACGTGGGATGAGGCTTAGATCACTTCCCACCGTCTTTGTTGACGAGCCACAAAGCATTACGAATATTCAAATTTTGTAAGTCTTGTCTTGCCTTGTTGGTGTCTTTTGATTTGTCATTCATTAACAAAGTACCCAACACACTTTCACACACATTTTTTTCGATATGCATGACATCTAAATTGTGTTTTAGTGTAAGAAAAGACCAATACTTTAGCTCGTAGAAAATAGATACTTTGGTCCAATTCATTTCGCGGTCAGGATCACGTTTTTTCTTCGCACCCCCAAAACTTGGATGTTTCCCCGGGATACGTATAGGCAATCTCCCAAGTTGAGTCGAGATGTCATGACTGGTATAATTTTTAGGAGGTGGTCTATCATCGAGCTGAGTATAGAATGCCTTTCTATTCTTCCGCCATCTGTTGTTGGCTTTTAAGAATCTTCTGTGACCAACATAAGCGGTTTTGCTTAACACGCGCATAGATGGAGTCTCTATATTATAGGTCGGACATGCCTTGTAACCTTGCCCACTCCACCCAGACAAACTACTTCGAGCAGGAAAGTCATTGATAGTCCATAAAAGCGTTGCTTTCATACAGAATTCTTCGCCTGTAACAGCGTCCGTAGTCATAACCCCATCTTTCCATAATGTCTTAAGGTCTTCAATCAAAGGCCTCAAGTAAATATCTATGTCCTTCCCGGGTGATTTAGGGCCCGGAATTAACAACGTCAACATAAGAGAAGTCTCTCTCATACATATCCAAGGAGGCATACTGTATGTTGTTAATATTACCGGCCACATACTGTAAGACTGACTAAGGTTGCCGTACGGATTGAAACCATCAGCAGCCAACCCTAATCGGACGTTTCTTTTTTCATAAGCAAATTCTTTCTTATACTCGATATCAAATTTCTTCCATGCTTCACCATCAACCGGGTGTTGCATCTTACCGTTCTCCGTAGACTGCCCAGAAGCATGCCAAGTCGTATGTTTTGCAGTGTGTTTACACTTGTACAAACGTTGTAGTCTAGGAATGATAGGAAAGTAACGCAACACCTTGTTAGGAACTTTCTTCCCCAGTGTGTTCTTGTCTTTCCATCTACTAGCATCGCAGATGGGACAATTCTGCAAATCTTCGTTACCCACCCCCCGATATAAAAAACAATCATTTACACAAGCATGTATGGATTCGTATCCTAACCCGATCGTTTTATATGTTTTCTTTATTTCATAGTATGACGGTGGGATTTTGTATCCTAGAACTGGCGGGAAGCATTCACGTAGAAATTTTAGTGTTTCGTTAAACGTGGTGTCACTCATTTTACCTTTGACCTTAATGTTCGTAAACTTTGCCATAAAGTCCAATGAAGACATCCATGTACAGCCCGGGTATAGTGGGTCGTTAGCAGTGGCAAGTAACGCTTCAAACTCGTTACGTTGAGGAAGTGTTGTTGCTTGAGTTGGCTCGTTATTTGTCTCGCCAATATTTTCTTGAGTTGGCTCATTCGGATACATATCATAAAGGAAATCAGCCATGTCACTCGTTCCGGGATGATTCGTGTTTGGTACCAATGTTCGGGTATCCGGTTCACCATGATTATACCATTTCGTATAACTTTGGCCCCAACCATTTGAGTGTATGTGATCAAACAAGTCTTCGTACTTTATCCAACCATTGTTATAACAACGAGCACATGGACAATGTACATTCCCATCAATATTCACAAAGTCCTTGGCATACGCGCAAAAAGCTTTAAGACCTTTTAAAAAATCGAGGCTAGTACGAGGTAATGAGACCCAACTCTTATCAATTGGCATAACTGCGTTTTAATGATGCAACAAATAATTATATATAATTAAACATGTTCACAAGTTGTGCGTTTTAATGATGCAATTACGAGTTGTGCGTTTTGTTCACCTAATCCAACTATGGAAGGCAATCCTAACCCACTCTTTGAATGTTTCGTCTCATATATGAATGCGTATAACTGAATTTACTATTTGAGAAAATTTCGGCAGCATTTCCCCTCAACTCCCCAAATATGTGCATTAAAGACATATTCGTAGGAGTAAAGGGGAAACACTGTCGAAATTTTCACAAATAGTAAATCAATTATACGCATTCATATCCTAAATGAGACAAAACATTCAAAAAGCAGTCCCAAACAGGGGACTTTCCGAAATTAATTTCTAATAAATTAATTTCGGACGGGTTTTCTATGGGATGATTAACGTTGGACGGGGACTTTCCAAAATTAATCACTAAAGTCCTAAACCCTAAAATCATTTACAATAGTCTATCACAATCAAATACCATACAATAATATGAGCTTATTTGTTTAATCTTATTTGTAGCTTATGAGCTTATTTGATTTTCGGTTTATATATCACAAGACTTAATTTTCCGGCTTATATAAGTTTATTATATCATAATATACTTATATAAGCCCGCAAATCTCCAAATAAGTCGGAAAATTTAAGCTTATGAAATATAAGCCGAAATCAAATAAGCTCATAAGCCCACGTATAAGCTTTTATAAGCTCATAATTATCAAATTGTAAAACAAAATAAAAACAATTGGCAAAACACATTGCAAAAGTTAAATAAAAAATTAACAAATTAAAAGAATAACGAAAATTAAAAATTAACAAATTAAAAGCCCTTGTGGGCTGCTGTTAATCAAATAAGCCAAAAAGAGCTGAATAAGCACAAGGGATAAGCCAACAATCTCAAATAAGCAAGCCAATTCACCACAGACCACAATAGGCTAAAAGTGGCCATTTTGCAGCCCTCTGTGGGGTCCCACCTGGGTGATCACGGGTCCAAGGTGAAACCTGATATGGAGAGCTGAGGTGGGGGGCTACCAAGTAAGCCAAGCTTCAGGACCAGGGGTCCAATGATGAGCTTATGGGGAGGGCTTGTAAAGATGGTGAATAACTGAGGTGGTGGTGCAGGGGAGGTCAGTCCCCCTGCAGGTGTGTTTGGAGGGCTGTGGACCCCACAGAAAAATTCACAAAAATAAAATAACACTAGGACATCAAAGACAAGGTGGGGGACTACAACTCCTAAAAATTTCAATCCCTAGAACACAACACAAAAATCACAATAAATCCTAGCATTTTTGCATTTCTGCACAAAAGAGATTTTTGACTTTTTATATTTTGCACCTACTTTGGCAGTTGAGATGACAAACCTACTTGTGTATCCACCACTGCCCCAATAGCAAGTCCCCACGACACTACTTGTGTCGTGGTACACATCACGAGCACACCCCATGATGTATCGTGTTCCCTAATCCCTAAGCAATCCTAGCAGCTTAAGAAGCAATCCTGCATACTGATATAAGCCGAAACTAAACACCCTAGCATCTTAATAAGCAATCCCTGATTGTGCTGCCGTTAACCAAGTGTACCTTTTCTGGTCTTGGCAGTTGGCTAGCTGGTCTCGGCACTCGGCTCTCGGTTGCTCTTGGCTATCGGTTGATCTTGACAGGAAACTGTAAAACGTTATAGAAAAATGTTATAAAACAACCTACAAGTTATAGAAAAATGTAAAAATGTTATAGAAAATACAAGCAGCCATGGTTTTCGGCTTATAAATTAAGGGGGTGTTTGTTTGAGCTTATTTGTTTTCGGCTTATAAATCACAAGCTTCAATTTTCCGGCTTATTAGGAGACTTGTGGGCTTATATAAGTTTATTATATCATAATATTCTTATATAAGCCCACAAGTCTCCATATAAGCTGGAAAATTGAAGCTTATGAAATATAAGCCGAAATCAAATGAGCAATCCCAAGCACACCCTTGTTTGGATAGCATAAACCAAACAGCCCTCATTGGTTGCTGTTAACCAAAAAACATAAATAAGCCACAAACTGTATATCCCACCCCCACCCAATTCACTAACTCTAATCCTAGCAAACTGTAAAAACATACTGTGGTCCCGGATGGAATCGGTTGTGGTCGCAGTTGTGGTTCACAGTTGGACTTGGCTGTGGTCTCGGCTTGGTCTTCGGCTTTGTCTCGGCTCGGTCTTCGGCTTTGTCTCGACTGTACCAAAAAAAATTAACAAATATTATTTTAGAAACTGCAAGTTTGGACCAAAAGTTACTGTTCAAACTAAGAAATCTGGTTACATGTCAACTACACTTTTCGATCATGAGCCTTAGTCCTAAGACGTAAGCATTACGCCTAATCACTTAAAGACTACATTCCAGATTTAAAGGGTGCAAGCCACATGCCAATACACTTAATTGCACGGAAAAGCATGAATAGTTGAACACAATCTATATATTTTTTGATCTTACAACTAATAGGTCCATGGTAAAGAGGTCGGGGACGTGTTATAATACAACATAACAATTTAGAACTCGGGTGATGTATGTTAGTGTGTATGCACGTTCATACATTAAATCATAAATACAATCTTAATGTGCACAACGATGTTACATGGGACATTGTGCACATGTATCTTGAAGACTTGAACTGTGACGCTGTTTCAGCAGATACAATTCTAGCTTTGCACAAATGATTTGGGGTATGAGACCAGATGGCAGATGGTAGACTGAAGCATTCTCCTTCCTTCACTTTTATAATAAAAATGACAATTTGAGGATTTTGTCAAAATTCTTTTAAGTTAAGCATAAGCAGGTAATAATCAAGTTATCCAAAGCTTCAACAATATGAGAACTTGACAAAATCCATTATCATTATCGTTATTAACAAAATAAGAATTCCATTGTGTAACCAAAACTAGTCTTTATGACTACAAGTCTACAACTACACCAATACAGGATCCAATACATCATCCTCTGTAAAAGAAAATTGTATTCTACATATCACTCAGGGACCACTCTTTCTTAGATTTAATCTTGATCAATCTCAAGGACTGATGACATTAGATTGTGAGAATACGAATGGGGGTGTGAAGATGGTAATTCTGGATGGGGAAATAGCAGCTTCAATCTAAATGCATCAACCCCGGAGCATACTAAGCCTGGGTACAACATTCCTCCTAAATATTTGACTACAATATTTATGTCTTTTAAGTTGAACCATAAACACACAAAAAACACAACCCCTTAGTGTAAAAATGCGGTCCCAAACTTTTGGCGGCGACATGTCCCCGGTACAAACATAAACACAAAAAAATAATAATAAATAAACCTCAGTTGCGGGGTCCCTAGAGCAGCTGCATTGTGGTCTCGGCTTCGATTCTTGGCTTCGGGTCTCGGCTTCAACTGTTAAAAAAAATTAACAAAAAATTAATAAAAAATAAAAATAATTAACACAAAACTATTAAGAAACTTAACAAACAACAAAATTAACAAAATAAAAATAATTGAATAAAACCCACCTGATAAAATTAAGAAAATTGAGGGTTTGAGGATAAGAAAGGAGATGAGAAGAGAAAGAATCAAACAAAGGAGGGTTTGAGGATAGAATTAAACATTTGAAGGTTTGAGGAATGAATGTGCACAGTGGTTCAAGTGTGGTGCTGTGGTGGTGGTGATGAAGTAGTGGTGATGTGGTGGTGGTGAAGTAGTGGTGAAGTTGTGGTGTAGTTGTGGTGGTGGTGGAGATGGTGTTGGTGGTTGCTGCAAACGAGAGGCGAAGAAGATGGGTTTTTTATTTTTTATTTTTTTTATTTTTTTTTTTTTTTTTACAAGTGTTTGCCAGATCTGTTAATAATTGATGTAACAGTGGGATATACTTTCAGCGGGGACATGTCCCCGCTAAAAGTTGTAATTGTTTTTTAGTGCACACTTTTGGCGGGGACAAGTCCCCGCTAAAAGTTTTTACAACTCGCCAAAACCTTTGGCGGGATAAAGTAAATGCTTAGAGGGAAAACCAAAAATATTGGTGACACCTTTTAGCGGGGACATGTCCCCGCCGTAAGTGTGTACATTAATAAATTAATTATTTTTATGATTTATTTATAATTATATTTAAATCATTTAAAATTATTTTTAATTCATTTTAATTAAGTTAAATCATTTATAATTAATTTAAATTATTTAAAATTGTTTTTAATTCATTTTTAAACGAACGAGTCGAGATGATGTGGTTATACACAAGATGTTAAACGAACGAGTCGAGATGATGTGGTATTACACGAGATGTTAAACGAACGAGTCGAGATGATGTGGTATTACACGAGATGTTAAACGAACAAGTCAAGATGATGTGGTATTACACGAGATGTTAAACGAACGAGTCGAGATGATGTGTTATACACGAGATGTTAAACGAACGAGTCGAGATGATGTGGTATTACACGAGATGTTAAACGAACGAGTCGAGATGATGTGGTATTACATGAGATGTTAAACAAACAAGTCAAGATGATGTGGTATTACACGAGATGTTAAACGAACGAGTCGAGATGATGTGGTTATACACGAGATGTTAAACGAACGAGTCGAGATGATATGGTATTACACGAAATCTTAAACGAACGAGTCGAGATGATGTGGTTATACACGAGATGTTAAACGAACGAGTCGAGATGATGTGGTATTACATGAGATGTTAAACGAACGAGTCGAGATGATGTGGTATTACACGAGATGTTAAACGAACAAGTCAAGATGATGTGGTATTACACGAGATGTTAAACGAACGAGTCGAGATGATGTGGTATTACACGAGATGTTAAACGAACAAGTCAAGATGATGTGGTATTACACGAGATGTTAAACGAACAAGTCAAGATGATGTGGTATTACACGAGATGTTAAACGAACGAGTCGAGATGATGTGGTATTACACGAGATGCTAAACGAACGAGTCGAGATGATGTGGTATTACACGAGATGTTAAACGAACGAGTCGAGATGATGTGGTATTACACGAGATGTTAAACAAACGAGTCGAGATGATGTGGTATTACACGAGATGTTAAACGAACGAGTCGAGATGATGTGGTATTACACGAGATGTTAAACGAACAAGTCAAGATGATGTGGTATTACACGAGATGTTAAACGAATGAGTCAAGATGATGTGGTATTACATGAGATGTTAAACGAACGAGTCGAGATGATGTGGTATTACACGAGATGTTAAACGAACGAGTCGAGATGATGTGGTATTACACGAGATGTTAAATGAACGAGTCGAGATGCTATGGTTATACACGAGATATTTTCCCACCTGACAACTTTTATCAACTCACAATGTAAACTCACACACACTCATCTAACCCATATCATCTCACACACACACTCATCTCACTATATCTCTCTCTCTAGCAGTTTCCGTTTTCCGGCGACACCAGCAGTTTCCGGCCGCCGGAATCTTTTTCTGGCCACCACCTTTTATCAACTCAACTTGTAGATCGGGCCACCCCAATCACGATTCTACCACACACAACTACAAATACACACTGTCAACCAGAATGCAGCGATATAATCCTTTTATGTGTACTTGTGGAGTAGGAAATATAAAAAAAAAGAACGTCACATCAAAAAGATACATTTGGATTGGAGTATTATGCATGTCCTCTTTCGAAGCCAAGAGAGAAAGGTCATGGATGTGGATATTTTATGTGGAAGACTGAATTTGATGAACAATTACACACTACTACAAAAAAACCTATAAACAACCCCAAATAGAGACCGGTTATATAAAACCATGTTCTTGAAAAACCCAGTTTACATAATACAAAACGCGTAGAAATTGGTTTTGCAGGTGCAAACCAGTCTTTTTGCGCTATCAAAGACATCTGTGTGTATGTAACAACATGTCTCTATGTATTTATGTTATAGATATCGGTTTTTAAGAAACAACTAGTGTTAGTACTCTCTAAATTGAACATCCATCCCTCAATGACTCTCCACCCACTTGAACACCTAAATTATGAAAATAGTACGCAACTAATTATTATAAATCACCATAAATCCTATTAACAAAAGCAAAGCCACCACAATTTCTCAAAAAAATAATAAATAAATAAATAAATAAAATCATGAAAAAAAAATCATTTATTTACTCTTATTTTGCTACATATCGAGGAACTAATCCTCACCATCAATTTAATTTGATCTAATTGTGGGGATTAATCTAAGATTTAATTTATTCAACCTATTTTCATGTCTTTTATTGTCTTTCTTATTTATTCACGAATACTAATTTATCATTTATTTTATTCTTTTGTCTTTCTTATTTTTCGTCTGATTTCATACGTTTTCGTTAATTTTCATACATTTTCGTTCATTTTCATACGTTTTCGACCGTTTTAAGACATTTTTATATGTTTTCGGGTTTTTAGACATTTTCGTCCAATTTCATACGTTTGCATACTTTTTCGGCTGTTTTCGTTTGTTTTCATATATTTTTGTCCGTTTTCAAACGTTTTCGTCTGTTTTCATACATTTTCGTCCGTTTTTATACGTTTTCATTTGTTTTCATACGTTTTTGGTTGTTTTCGTCCGGTTTCATACATTTTTGTCCGTTTTCATACTTTTTCGTCTGTTTTCATATGTTTTTGTCCATCTTAATACATTTTTGTCTGTATTCATATGTTTTGGGCCATTTTCAGACGTTTTTATACGTTTCATCCGTTTTCATTTGTTTTTGGCCATTTTTAGACGTTTCATTTGTTTTCATACGTTTTCCTATGTTTTCCTACGTTTTTGGCCGTTTGTACACATTTTCGTTCATTTTCATACGTTTTCGACCGTTTTTATACATATGAGCAATATCACAGGTGATAAAAAATATGAAAACAGACGAAAGCATGTGAAAACAGATGAAAATGTGTGAAAACGGACGAAAATGTATAAAACGTATGAAAACAGACGGCAAAGTTTCAGAACGGACGAAAATGTATGAGAACGTACGAAAAAATCTAAGTAATGCCCAAAATGTATGAAAACAGACAAAAAAGTATGTAAATGGACGAAAACGTATAAAAACGTCTGAAAACGGCCGAAAACATATGAAAACTGATGAAAACATATGAAAATGGATGAAAACGTATGGAAACAGACGAAAATGTATGAAAACGGACGCAAACGTATAAAAACGGACGAAAACCTATTAAAACGGACGAAATGTATGAAAAAGTACGAAAATAGATGAAAACGTATAACAACGAACCAAAACGTGTGAAAATTAACGGAAACGTATGAAAACGGATGAGAACAAGCAAAAACGTATAAAAACGGCTGAAAACGGCCTAAAACGTATGAAAACGTAAGAAAACTGACGAATACGTATGAAAGCGGACGAAAACGTATGAAAACGTTTGAAAGCGACCGAAAACATATGAAAACGTATGGAAACAGACAAAAACGTTAAAAGTAAGAATTTTTTTTTTTTTTTTGTGAAATAGTAAACGTTAAAAACAAGTAAATGTTTTTATTGTGAGTAAGGAAGAAAACGTAAGAAAATAGACGAAAACATATGTAAATGGACAAATACATATAAAAACGAACGAAAACGTATGAAAACGTATGGAAACGGACGAAAACATATGAAAACGGACAAAAACGTATGAAAACGGATGAAATGTATAAAAAAGGACGAAAACGCATGAAAACGGACCAAAACGTTTAAAACAAACGAAAACGTATGAAAATGAACGAAAATGGACTAACACATATGAAGACATACAAAACGGATGAAAACGGACGAAAAGGTTTGAAAACAGATGAAAACGTATAAAAAGGTCGAAAACGTATGAAAATGAACGAAAATGTATGAAAACTGACAAAAACATATGAAAATGGACAGAAACGTATGAAAACGGACGAAAACGTATGAAAATGGACGAAAACATATGAAAACGGGCGAAAACATTTGAAAATAAACGAAAACGGACGAAAACATACAAAAACGTATGAAAATAGACGGAAATGTATAATAACGGACATAAACTATTGAAAACGTATAAAAACGTCTGAAAACGTATCGAAACGGACAAAAACATACTAAAACGGACGAAAACGTATGAAAACGTATGAAAATGGATGAAAACGTATGAAAATGAAAAAAAACGTATGAAAATGGACGAAAACGTGCGAAAATGGACAAAAATGTTTGAAAATGAACGAAAATGGACAAAAACGGACGAAAACGTACAAAAACGGACGGAAACGTATGAAAATAGACGGAAACAATTGAAAACGTATAAAAACGGCCGAAAACGTATGAAAACGGACAAAAACTTATGAAACCGGACGAAAACGTATGTAAACCTTTGAAAGCGGCCGAAAACGTATGTTGCATAACATGATCATCGACCCATTAAAAGTACATAAAGTTACCAAATATATGTTTAGGCTATTACTTAATGAAGTTAAAACTAGAGGTGATTAACGGTCCAAAACCGAACTGGACTGAGACCAAACTAGCCTGAAACCTTAGACTGAGGACCGGGCCGAATGTGTTCGGTCCGGTCCTTCCGTCGGTCCAGTTAAAGAAGGCATAATAGTCGGGTTTTATGTAAGATCGGTCCGGACCGGACCAGACAAAACCGTACCGAGACCGAAATAAAGAAAAAATCCGAACTGAGACCGGAGCGCTGGTCCTTTGGTTCGGTCAGTTTTCGATCGGTCCTCTCAGTCTCGATCGGTTTTGGGTCTGCGATGCTCAGCCCTACTTAAAACACATTATTCGGTAGCTTCTGATTGGCCCCATTTAATACCCCGTTGTTCCAATGACGTCTTTGTTTGGCAGCCCAACAATTAGCCCAAAAAAAACCCCGGTATATATATATATATATATATATATATATATATATATATATATATATATATATATATATATATATATATATATATATATAACCTAGTTTCCGTAGCCTCTTCTTTCTCATCTTTTATATAGTAAAAGTACATCATTTCAAAATGATTTTGCCAAAAAAATCATCTTGGAAAAATTATTAGACCAATCAAATTGCTTGATTTTGCCACGTTGGCGAAATCAAGCATTAAAGTTTAAATTAGAAACGCAATAAACTTTTAAAAAATCCATTTGGTTTACCACCCCATAAAGAAAAAGACTAAACACAAGTACAGTAAAACCTCTATAAATTAATGATGTTGGGACCGTGATATTTTATTAATTTAACAAGTTATTATTATATTGATAAATTAATAATTTATTAATTTAAAGAAGTTTTACGTATTGCTTTTAAATTTTCAAGTCCAATATACTAGTTAAAATGTATACTAGTTATAGATGAAAAATAAATTAGAAAACAAATTCCAATTAACATTTTATGAATTCACATTCACAAATTAATTGAATTTGTCAAGTTCATTTTTTTGAATAACTAATACAAGTAAGTTAGTTTAGTTGGGACAAGTTCCAATTACGTATGACCTTAATCGAATTAATTAAATTTGTACAAGTTCCAATTACACATGACCTTTTATATAAATATATGAAATTTTTTAGTAATTATTAATTTATAGTTTCGTTGTGACTAATATATCTACACCGGGGTTTCAAAAAAATTGTTATCTTATTATTTTATCGATTCTGTTCCAAATTTGTACTGATCCCAAGTTGGGACCGGACAAATTATTAATTTTATAGAGTTTATTAATTTATCGAGTATTAATTTATATAGGTTTTATTGAGGTTTTGTTGTACTCTCAATATGCAAATTTTAATATTAAATGGTGAAAAGTTAAATTTTACAAAATGAGTCGGCCCATTATGCCTCACCATTCCATTATTCATACCTAATCTCCTAAATGACCATCTAATTAATTAACGGTGGCAAGGGCAGTACGAAGAGTTTAGTTAAAAATGGCGAAAAAAGACCATTCAATGGTTATTTGGTTCAGCAATATTTGAGTAATGTCGATTTGTGAATATGGGTAAACAAAAAACACCATCAATCATGTGAAGTGGATTTTGCAATATGGGTAAACCAAATCCAAGACTCAAAACCAATGATAAGGTAAATAGTTTCATTGTCATGATTCTTAATATGCATTTGCAAGTTATTTCGATGTTTCATTGCTATTCTAATAATTTAATTATATAGTTGAATCTTTATTTTATAAAAATATTAAACATGTCCCAGATTAAATATTGGTGTACAGGCTTATAGTAAGTTATGTTATATACAAAAATTAGCATTTGAATTTTAGGACATTGCTGAAGATATTTTTTAGTATTTTTTTTTTTTAATGTGCAGCTTGCTTTGGTTTCAACAAGTTAACCTGTTGTGTCTACCTTTGTACTGAAATATGACAAGAGCGATATACACCTTTAGAGTATATTTGAAACAGTAATGCATACATCATAATCAGTGCTTATAAGTAAGTGTTTATTTCAGTACCAAGTAAGTAAATTAGCAGTTGTAGTTTTTACATCCAAACACTAAAAAAAATATAGTATACTATGCTATTAACCAAATGACTTGAGACCTTTGATACATATTAATTAGGAACACGAACTTACTCAGACAATCGTCTTATGTAGATATGCAGGAGAAATTGGTTATGAAAACAGTAGCCTCATAGCCAAACACTCGACAGGATGATTATAAGCAAATTTGTGAAGGGCTTAACAGGAAGCATTGGCCCGGGTGAAATCCTTGCTTTGATCAGCCCCTTTTGGTAGTGAAAAAATCTTAAGAAAACCTTCGACGGGTTACTACTACTTATTTTTTGAACTACTTTGGTTGTTTTTGTTGTGTATACTTGACATAATCACCACTGTAGCATCTATGACATGATCATCAAGTTTCTCCATTACATCTCCAACCCAGGATATTGCTTTATTTGATCCACATGATCACTCTTGGATTGAGTATAATGAAATATATCTAACATTCATAGTAAATGAGCAGCAAAGGTTAAAAGAACAACCATGAACGTAGAATGTGTACAATTCTAAAAGTAAACAAATTTACTAATGAGCGTATCACACTACAGGAGTTCTCACCCGATGGGAAGTTCATTGTTACTGCTGACCGTGATTTCAAAATTCGTGTAAGACACTTTTCATACCTTAGTTAGCATTATATACACCGTAATACCGATCTAATTAAACATGCTCTTTTCTTTTCTGTGTATCGCAGGTCGCGTTCCCAAAGAAACTTTTAGATGGAGGTCATGAGATGGACAGATTTTGTCTTTGCCATACAGAGTGAGTTACTTACTTGAGGTGGCATAGTTCTTTATTCCTTTAAGAAATTTATGGATACGTATTGTAATCAGATTCAAATAATCTGTATGAGAAATTAATAAGTTTTTTGTTACCGCATCAGAATACTTTTTGTTCTCTATTAGGCGTTTTGCTAACGTGTGATTGGATTTATACGGATAAGAAAGTATCCCGCCAGACCAGCAAAGATTGATATATGCCGGGAAGCAATTACAGGATGGTCGGACTCTTGCTGATTACAACATCCAAAAGGTTAATGTCGGATTTAGGATAATTTTTTATATACTTAAGGTTTTAGGCAAATGCGCGCTTGTTAATTTATTTTTCTTTGATGCTAATGACATGATTGATCGCCATATGTTGTGTGTCGTTTGTCATTGTTAAATAACATGGCAGTTTAATTCTTGCACTGAAAACCGTCTTAGTTGTATAACCACTTATTTCATTAATTTACATGTAGGTACCCTGGAGTGACGAACGCCCATTAGAGAACAAATAGTTGAACGTTATCATTGGTACATGGTTTACATTGTGGTGCGATTAATCCGAGTTTCCCAGATAATGATGTTCAATTATGTTGAATTCTAGTGTATTTCTTTATAGTTTGTTGAATTCTAGTGTTTTAATTTGGATTTTGTGTAGGATTTATGTTTAGTTGAATTGACATATTATCTTAATTTACTTTGTTGATTTCGACATTTGTAGTGTATTTTAATCACTTTATATATAGTTGTTGCATTTACATATATTTCTTTATTAAAAAAAATCATTTCTAAACTTTTCCGATTTCTAAAAATTGGAAAGTTTTAGAAATAATTTTTTTTAATAAAATAGATTTACCAAAAAGACAGGTTTTGAGATAAAAACATATCTTTTTTACTCTATATAAAGATAGGTTGGATGCTTCTATAAAGGCAGGTTGTGGGAGAACCGGTGTCAATATCCAATAAAAGTATGTTTGTTTACTCTATGATGGAGACCGATTTTAAGCAGAAAACCGGTGTCAATGCTCCTAATAGAGACTGGTTGCCAAACCAGTTTTTATATGTTTCGATCATGGAGATACCCCCCTTCAGAGAGTGGTTTCAAAACCACTCTTCATGGCCCATTTTGACCGGTTTCTGTGAGATTTTTTGTAGTAGTGACAAGTAATATATTCTGCTTCAACATCTCACGGTTCTGGGTGCACAAACTGCCATGAAAAAGATCTTAGGATAAATATGCTGGAGGCACAAAAACAGGTGTTAGAGACAAAAGTCAGGTTGCTCGAGGCAAGACTTGCAATGGCAACGAATCCCGACTACAATGACCACCCATGTCAATCGGATGCAATACTCCGTGACCTGTTAGGTGACATGGAAAATCTTCGTATACAATGTTGTTGTTGTTGATGTTGTTGTTGTTGTTTGTTGTTTCTTGTGTTATTCTTGTTGTTTGTTGTTTTTTGTGTTATTGTTGTTGTTTGTTGTTTGTCGTGTTATTGTTATTGTTGTTGTTGTTTAATAAAATGTTGTTTGTTGTGTTGTGTTATTGTTGTTGTTGTTGCTTTACCACTAGAAATCGTAAACTTCTATCCAAACACTCAAGAATGTAATTATTAATCTAAAAAACGTCCACAGTAAGAACCTAAGCAGTTTATAAAGGAATCCGAAACACCACACGCTTAGCTTCAAACACGAAGGCAAACATTTTATTCAAACCACACAAGAGTTGTAAACCAGATACATTTTCATACAGACTCAAACTAAACAACTCGACAAGCAAACGAACCAGATCAAACGAAACAACTCAAACTAAACAACTCGACAACCAAACAAAACAACTCAAACTAAACAACACGACAACCAAATGAAACAACACGTTTACTTTTTTTTGCGACTAACTCCCGCTTTGCTTGAACTCGCACCACCTCTTCCTTTCCTTGCTCTCATTTCCTTGAGATATGCAAACGTAGCTTCAAGACTTGTTATTCTATTTTCCAGATTATCAACAGCTGCATCTTCATCAAACGTGCTTTCAGCTTCATCCTCACCTCCAACAGCAGCAGCTTGAGCTTCAGCAGTACGTTGAGCTTCAGCAGTATCTACCTCTTCCAAATACTCTCTATAGTATGACTTTTTCCTCAACCATACTAGAATCCGGTCTCTCTGCCACGGTGCACAGTTCGCGCACGAACCATATTCATCAAAAATTTCAACGCATCAATGATTTATAATTTCATTATACAAGAGCTCGTGTGATAAAGCCTTTGCCCACTCCTGTTCCGGCGTTAAACCATCCATTGTTATGTGTGTTTTGTATTTTTTTTGCCGAATTTATGATTTAATATGTATTACGTGTATGTTATAATATATATTAAAAAGTTTTCGGGAAAAAGTTGCAGCTTGGAGGGAAATTTGGTGCCTAAACTTTTAGCGGGGACATGTCCCCGCCAAAAGTTATGTATTCCCCGCCAAAAGTAATGGCGGGAATAATGCCCGGGACAATAAAAAGCGCAACTATTTTGGTCAAATATTATGAAATACTTTCGGCGGGGACAGTCCCCGCTAAAAGGTGGAGTTGAAATTGTGACTATTTTGGTCAAAGTTGTGATCTGCAAAAATACTTTCGGCGGGGACATGTCCCCGCGGAAAGTTTGCGTTGAAAATGCAATGGGCGGTCAGCGAGAATTTGTGCCAGCTCAGCACATTTTTTGTCGTTTAGTGACTTTTGGCGGGGACAAGGCCGTCGCCGCCGAAAACCTCGTCGCCCGTTCTCCTCTTTGTTGTAGTGATAGGTAAATTACTAAATTTGGACTTTAGGAATCATCTTGGTATAGTAGCTATGGATGACACTGTTGCCTGTAATAACTGGTTGTTCTGGTGAACCTCAAAAATGGATTGTATTGGATACAGATGATTTCTTTGCTATCTTGTATCTGTTGAAGCTTAACCTATCCGAATCCGATTTGCAGGTCAGTTCATTGCTTTTGAACTTTTTCTTTATATGATTTAGTTGCATGCATCATGTATCAGTACTTAATGCTCATGTTGTTGTAACATTGTGTGTGGTTCTGCATGTCACATGCATGCATAACACTAATTTGTTTTTTTTCCTCGTTATTTTTCCATGGCTTGGTTACATAAAAGATAATTCACGGTTTTATAGTTTTTTTTATTTGTCGGTGTATGTTTGTATTAAATTAGGTATTTTATTTGTTTGGTATGGTGCTCACATTACGCCTTTAAAGGTGGTGGTAAGGTGGTGTGTTGAAAAGCTGATATACACAGAGGTGGTGGTGCTGGTCGAGTGGCTACACCGATAGCCTAACAAAGGATTTTTGCAGAAAACCATCGCTCGGGAATGTAAGGAGTTAGGCATTTGGCCTGATAAGGATTTATACTTACCAATAGTTTCTGACATTGATCATTAGTGCCAAATTGAATTAACCACACAAACTATTTTTGGAGTTTATTCAAAATTTTAAGATCACAGTTAAGTTTATAGATACGATGACTTTAGGTAATAAAACATGTCGAAAAAGTTCTATGTATCGGTCACCTCTAAATTATGGTTACGGTGAGTTGTACACAACATTGAATACAGTGATAATATGAGACATCAACGAGTCGCCAACCTCTAAGAAATTTGAGCTTAATTATTACTTATTGATAGTAATGCATTTCATCTTTTTGGGCTAATTAAACTCGGTGTCTTACACCAAAAGCTAGTAAAAACACTTGGTTAATTGGTTTGTTAATTAAACAAACGATGTTCAAACAATATCAAAAACGGTCATCAAAATATCTTCTTTATAAACTATATAAACACAATAACTTGAACAAAAATCACAATATGTGTATCACAAACAATATAAACAGTAACCTTCACCATTTATGCATATATAACATAAAATATCTTCACCATTTATGCATATATAACATAAAGCTTACTTATCACTATAACATCATCAAATATCAAAAACGGTCATCAAAATATCTTCTTTATAAACTATATAAACACAATAACTTGAACAAAAATCACAATATGTGTATTACAAACAATATAAACAGTAACCTTCACCATTTATGCATATATAACATAAAATATGCAAATAATGTGTTTTACACCTGAATTAGTGATGTTAAACTTGTATTTCTTCTTTTTGTTTACTCGAAGCTTCATATATAAGCTTAATCATTAAGATTTGTTCTTCAACAACATCACCAACATCTTTTTCTTCAATTTTTTGATGTGATTTGTGGATGATTTTTGATGTGTGTGTCTATCTTTTGATTTATGTAAAAGTATATGTTGTGTGTTTTTAGTGTGTGTTTTGGAGAGAGAAAAATTAGATCTGAGAATGAGAATGAGAAAGAGACGGGTGTGAGTGTGATGGTGAGTGGGTAGTTGGGGGGTACACTACAACAAAAGTGGCTTTTTAGGACCCTTTGTGTGGGACGGTATGATAATGGAGTCCTAAAAAACTGTTTAATAGGACATATGAGCGTTTAGGGTCCTTTTTAAATATTTGCTACTTAGGCGATGTCCTAAAAAGGTATATAATAGGATGGTCGATGATTTGGGGTCCTATTATCATATAACTTAATAGGACACTTAAAATATGGATCCTAATAAATTAGCTTTATAGGACGTTTATTCATTATGGTTGTATTATAATACACCATAATAGGACACTTGAGTTTTGAGTCATAAGACATCAGTTAGTTAAAACGCTTATTCACAAAAAGTTTTATTATAGCAAAATTTAATAGGACCTTTGACACGTGGGTATTATAACGTTAACCTTTATAGGACGCTTATGTACAATGGTTTTGATAGAACTCATGCATGCGTCATCTTCTAACTTCTAAAGACCGTTTTGGACTCCATGTTGTTTAGACATTGATCTAGGATAAACTATAAGCACAATGATAATAATAAGCACAGCGGAATAATATAAAGATTATTATTATTATCAACAAGGTTCTTCGTCACCATCTCTAACATAATATTTATAATTTACCGCCCCAATCCTACTTGATCAAGGTAGAACGACCTTGAGGCTATACTAAACTAACACTAACACTAACCCTAGACGTTTTCCCTACGTCTAGGTTTACACACACACCCCTTTGGTATTTTACATCTTGTACGTACTTTTAAACTAATGACCCATGTCCTCTTTATATACTAGAGGATTAGGGTTTACAAGAGGAATCATGATACAATTAGGAAACTAAATATTCTTCTAGAATCTTCCAAATCCTCCATCTTTTTGTAGTTTCCTTCTTGTCACTTCAAGCCCTTCATGTTTCATTCTTCTTGTTTTGTATCATCAAATCAATAAATATAATTCCCAACAATCTTCCCCTATTTGATGATGACAAAACAAACACCTTCTTGTACGAACTTCCCTAGACGAAGTAGAGAAATTGAGATAATTAAATCTCACCATGAATGAAACAATCTTTGTCTTCCCCTTAAGCCATGCCCTGCCACTCCAAATCTCTTCTAACATCTCTTCCCCTTTTTGTTATCAACAAATAGGGAACATAGAAGCAATAGAAACTTCCCCTTTAGTGGTGCATGTACATCAACTGATTAAACACATCATAATATACTTCCCCTGAAATTAATGTGTTAACCATCTTCATGATTCTTCAAATCTGTAGGCTCCTTGTAATGATCACTTGTGAAGAAAATCAAGTATAACGAATTTGATGAAGAAGTAGAATAACCCAAACTTGTGTCTTAAATCTTTACTATCCACGTAACTCCATACTTATACCCAACCATAAATATAAGTAGACCGCAATCCCTTGACAAAATCCTCAACTAATATGAGACACTGAGCACTACAATGTAACTCCTTTAAGTGATAGTCAATGTGTGCATAGAGCATCATAAGAAAAATCACACATTGCTAGATTCATCAAGCTATATAATAAGAACACAAACCCAAATAATTCCACTTCATCTTCAAATAAGTGATAAACAATCTTCTTCGTAATCAATTCTTCCAATATGAACAAATACGAGCCTGTTAAAACCTTTAAGAATATAAACTTCTTCCTGTGTGTGTGAATCAAATAACCATTCTGTGTGTGTAAACTAATATCAATCAAACTCATTGCGACTTCCCCTTACTCCTCATAACACGCAGCAGTACTTTGAATAGTCGAGAAGTACTTTGGAGATAGAAGTACTTTGGAGAAGTACTTTGATCCAGCATAAGTACTTTGGAGATAGAAGTACTTTGAATCAGCAGAAGTACTTTGGAGAAGTACTTTGATTCAGCAGAAGTACTTTGGAGAAGTACTTTGATTGAACAGAGCAGTACTTTGTAATAGCAATACTTTGATGAGAGAAGTACTTTGTAAGAGCAGTACTTCAGTCGAGCAGCAGTACTTTGAATCAATGAAGAAGTACTTTGCGAAGAACAGTACCTTGGAGCAGTACTTTGAAATAACTTCAAAGATATACACACTTGTAGCTTGAACATACTGATCAGTAACAATAGCCAAAGAATTTGAACCAAGAGATACTAATCTAGAGTTTTGAAAAGCCCTAAACACCATCAGGTACTTGAACCAGTAATCTCCATGAACAAAGCAATTAAATCCGATCCAAACCAACTTTCGAACATGTATAATCGACACCAAGCAGCAAATATCCAACTTCCACAATGATTTAACAAGAAAAGAACCAAATTCCAGAAGTTGAATCATGAAAACCCTAAAAATTCGAAACTTTCACCTGTTGCAGCAGCAAACTTCGACAATTTATATCTTTTTACTGAGAGCTCAGATTGAAGATCCCTCCGGTGGGACTCTTCCTTGATATGTTGAGAACCTGCAGTAAAAATTTCAGCCCGATCCAACGGTTAACGAAGGAGATATCGCTGTTTGAAAACAGCCCTGCAGAAAGTTACGAAAATTTTTTCAGCTTCGAATTTTTTACCTTTTCTTCGAAAAACCTTGTAAATCCCTAGATCGAGAGCCCCCTTGCTCTGATACCACTTGATAGAACTCATGCATGCGTCATCTTCTAAGTTCTAAAGACCGTTTTGGACTCCATGTTGTTTAGACATTGATCTAGGATAAACTATAAGCACAATGATAATAATAAGCACAGCGGAATAATATAAAGATTATTATTATTATCAACAAGGTTCTTCGTCACCATCTCTAACATAATATTTATAATTTACCGCCCCAATCCTACTTGATCAAGGTAGAACGACCTTGAGGCTATACTAAACTAACACTAACACTAACCCTAGACGTTTTCCCTACGTCTAGGTTTACACACACACCCCTTTGGTATTTTACATCTTGTACGTACTTTTAAACTAATGACCCATGTCCTCTTTATATACTAGAGGATTAGGGTTTACAAGAGGAATCATGATACAATTAGGAAACTAAATATTCTTCTAGAATCTTTCAAATCCTCCATCTTTTTGTAGTTTCCTTCTTGTCACTTCAAGCCCTTCATGTTTCATTCTTTTTGTTTTGTATCATCAAATCAATAAATATAATTCCCAACAGGTTTTATAACATCATTTTTTTAAAACGATTATTTGTAAAAGTTTTATTATAACAAAACTTAATAGGACCCTTAAGACGTGGGTATTATAATGTTAACCTTTATAGGACGCTTATGCATAATGGCTTTAGTATCATACATCATAATAGGACATTTTATTTTTGAGTCATAAAATATCAGTATTTTAGAACATTTATTCGCAAAAGTTTTATTATAACAAAACTTAATTGGACCCTTAAAGGATGCATATTAATTATGGTTTTATTACAATACACCATAATAGGACACTTGATATATAAGTCATAAAACATTAATTATTTAAAACGCTTATTCGCAAACGTATTATTAAAACATAACTTAATATGACACTTGACACTTGGGTCCCATAGATTGATACACCATCATAGGACACTTGATATTTGAGTCATAAAAAATCGGTTTTATGAAACGCTTATTCGCAAACGTTTTTTATTATAAGAAAAGTTAATAGGACCCTTGACAATAGCGTCTTATAACGTTAACCTTTATAGAACGCTTATTCATAATGGTTTTTTATGATACACCATAATATGACACTTCTTTTTAGAGTCATAAAACATCCACTTTTTATAATGCTTATTCAAATTAAGTTTTATTAAAACATAACTTTATATGACACTTGACAGTTGGATCTCATAAATTCATCCACCATAATAGGACACTTAAAATTTGAGTCATAAAGTTTCAGTTTTATAGAACGCTTAGTTGCAAAAGTTTTATTTTAACAAAAACTAATAGGATCCTGTCTTTTAACATTAACCTTTATAGTACGCTTATTTGTTATGGTTTTATTATCATACGGCATAATAGAACACTCATTATTTGAGTCATAAAACATCAGTTTTTTAGAACACTTATTTACAAAAGTTTTATTTAAACATTAGTTAATATGACACTTGATACTTGGGTATCAAAACTTGATACACCATAATAGGACACTTGATATTTGAGTCATAAAATATCAGTTTTATGGAACGCTTATTCACAAAAGTTTTATGATAACAAAACTTAATAGGACACTAGCTATTTAAGTAATAAAACATCAGGTTTTTTCAAGGGTTATTCGCAAGAGTTTTATTATAAAAAAATTTAGTAGGACCCTTATCACTTGGGTCTCATTGGTTTTACTGAAAGTACTTTATGATACGACAATCAACAAATAATACAAAAATTAACCGAGTCACACCGGGTCGACCCAGTGTTGACCAGTCAACTGTCGGTCAAAGGAGGGGCCCACTTGAGTCAAAAACATCATTTATATCTTCAAATATTCAATAAATAAATAATAAAACAAAAATAAATAAATATATATATATATATATATATATATATATATATATATATATATATATATATATATATATATATATATATATATATGGATCGACATATATAAAAAAAATATAAAAAAATATAAAATTTTTATAAAAATATTTTAGGATGAAAACTAAAAATATATATTATTTTTAAAATTATTTTCGGAATAAAAAGAAATAAATAAAAATTTATAAAATAAATTTTTAATAAAATATTTTCGGTAATAAATAAAAATATATAAAAATTTATAATATTTTCAGATTTAAATAAAATATTTTCGGAAATATTATTTTTAATATATAAAAATACGAAAATTAGTTTATTAATATTTTATTGTTTTTAAATAAATAAAATGTAATAAATTCGAAATAAATAAAAATAGATAAATAAGGTGCGTTTGGGTGGTTTACCGAGCAAGAAAAGATGGGTAAAAAGAATAGAAAGTGGTGGTGGCTCGTGGTGTTGATGGTGGTGGTATAGGGTGCGGCGGTGGTAGTGGTTTGGGGGTGTTCAGGATGGTTTTGATTGAAACGGTTTGTACTTTTGGAACGAGCACGTCCCGATCTACAAGATGGTGAAAGAAAATATTTTTGGCCGAAAAATATTCCGGTGACCGGAAAAGTACGCCGGAGGTCGGCGGTGGAGGTCGTTGGCCGGATTTAGAGAGAGAAAGGGAGGGAGAAAAAGTGGTGTGTGTGTTTTTAGAGAGAGAGAGGATATGAGAAAATGAAATAAAATAATTGATATTATTATTATTATTATTATATATAGTGGGGGTTGGGTTAGAATTGTAAGTTTAAAAAGTGTGGGGTAAATGGAGGGTGATACTTCGAGGACTAATATCGCCAACGTAGCAAACTTATTACGATAAACGCTTCGGGGCTCGAACGACATAGCAAATGGACTCGAAAATTTACGAAACTTGCGCCATTGTTCACGAAATAATTTTTCCAATAAAATCAAGCATAAACTTTAGAGTTTTTTCAAAACTCAAAATAATTCAAATAATTTGGCAAATGCAATAAGTTCGAGTGTTCTAGGTTGTGTTGAGTCAATCAAGGAATAAAGTTCTCGTTTCCAATATATCTCACGTTTCTCAAGCCCAAATAATCACAAAATAAAAGTTTTAATGTGTCTCAGGTACAAAAATAAATATTTTGGCTAGAAATGAGTTTAGAAAAGTACCGGGGGTTACAGACACACATCTAGGGTGTCATAAAACCCGACCCGACTGGGTTCGGGTCAACTCGGTTCAAAAATCATATTCGGGTCAACCCGAATTGACCCGAGTTCTAAACAAGATCGGGTTCTGGTATGCTTTTTTAGCCTTGACCCGACCCGAACCGAACCCGAGTTGACCCGACTAAACAAACACGTTACAATGTAAAAATACTCGGGTTGACCCAAAACCCGAGTTGACCCGAGCCGAGTCGACGCGAGTTCTAAACAGGGTCGGGTTCGGGTATGTTTTTTGGAGGCTTGACCCGAGTTGCCCCAAACCCGGCTGGGTCAACCCGAATGACAGCACTAGATACATCCCACCATCCATTTAATAATGGTGTAAATTATAGAAAAGTCATATGCAAATTATAGAAAAGTTATATAATGGTGGAAATGTATTAAAACGGACGAAAATATATGAAAACTTATGAAACGTATGAAAACAGATGAAAACATATGAAAACGGACAAAAACTTAAAATGGACGAAAACGTATGAAAACATCTGAAAGCGGTCGAAAACGTAAGAAGACGGATGAAAACGTATGATAACGGACGAAAACCGACGTTTGAGTAATATCACAGGTGATAAAGCAATAAATGACCATAAAGTAGACATAGTTATTGATGCGTGAGAATCGCAACAGGCTTTACCTCTCGAGAGATCTCGAGAAGCTTACAACCCCCACCAGGCAGTGTACCTGATCGTTGTAGTATAGTATAGTGACAAGTACCGGGGGATTGATCGTTCAGCTTAGGAATAGTGTCGCTAGGATTAGAAAGCCTAAATTACTAGTTCTAAAGGTGAGGGATGATTATTTTTGTGTTTTTATATTTTATGAAAGCAAGTAAAATCTCGGGTTTTGGAAGAGTGGGCGGAATTAGTTGCTATTCAACTAACCCAATACTAAGATGCAATCAAAATAAAATACTAAAAATGAAATTAAACTAATTATACTAAGGTTGTGAGCAGTAATTGGAGAAAATGTGTTTACTTAGATTTCCTTACTCCCTAGATATCTTTTACACGTTAATTACTTGTTATAATTGCATGGATGACGGATTGTATTCCTTAATACCATTCATGGGGTGGCATACATAACTCCCCAATTCTATGAGCTCTTATCTCCTCCTACACCATGCCCAGCACAACTATAGGGATTGTAAACAGTGGCTCATGCATTAAATACAACCAATAAAGACCTAGTACGCCTCGGTTCATGTTTCTTAAGACGTTCAAGCATGTTACCATTTGGAGATCTGCCAGTTTTCTTAAGCCTAACATATAAATCATTCATCCACAACAAGAATAAACAAGTAATCAACACATAATCAATATCTAGGTTTCATTAGATCTAAGCAAACACAAAAGAGATCTAGCCTAGCATAATGGAATTGAGACAAGAACAAGATATAGACAACCAACACATAGACATATTGATTGAATTAGAAGAACACTTATCTCAATTACAATGCAAGGTATCAAGGGTTTGGAACCCTTGAAAAACCTGTAAAAGTTGCACCAAATTCGTCTTTAGGGTTTCTCCAAAACTTCTCTCTTCAAATGTGAAAAACTAGAAAACTATATATAGGAAAATAAGGCTGACGGCGTCAAGACAACAATGTGACGCCGTCACCTCGCCGCCAAATACTTCCTCGGACGGCCTTGATCTACTTCTGACGCCCTGTGTGACGCCGTCATCAACTACGAATTTTTATTCTTGGGGTTTTGACGCCGTCAGGACAACTCTTGACGCCTTCATGAACTACGGATTTTAATTCTTGAGGTTTGACGCCGTCAAGGAATTACTCTTGACGCCGTCATGCACTGTTCCCAGCATGGATAATTGAGATTTTGCCGTTTTCTTCACTTTTATGCTCCAAAAACGTCCAAAATGGCTTCTTTTCCAGAATTCACTCTCCAAGTACCTAAAATCACAAAAGGAACGATTTAGGGCAATATTTGATCAAATAAAGTCGGATTTGGGCTTAAATGACCCCTAAAAACGGATCATTTTTCGCCTCATCATATACCCTTACACTTGGGATTTGCTTGTCCTCAAGCAAATGCGCTTTTATTCTACTCAAAAGACAAGTTAGGGGTTATTTAACACTAATATAAAAGTAATTACAACAAATAATCGTTCCACTAAAGACCAATAGACAAGCACGGAGGTCATACACTAGCACCTCACAAATAGTGTTTAGATACTCACATCTCTCGGGTGTAATAAAGTAATATAACATTATGGAAATGGAAGATATCTCTCACTACCTGTCATAGCAAAATAGATTACCATAGGCTTGAGAAAGGATCAAACCTCCACCACATGGCGTAAGCACCTAGGATAAACTATCAAAGAGGTCTTTTAAAGGGTTGTAATGGTAGGTATAGGGATATGAATTACACGGTTTTGTTGGATAAAGGAAGTTTTACTGGTGGCGAGTTAACAATCTTGGTTAATTACATGTACAATATGGCGTTGCTAAGCCAAGACTAGACTCGACTTAAGCTAATAAATGAAAAATAACAAAAACATAAAATAAACATAGAATGAAACGGGATGGTAGTCCGTATGTTTTTTTCTCTTTTTTCTTTTTCTATTTTTTTTTTTTTTTTTTTTTGATTTTTTTTTTGCATACACTCTTACCCTACCATCCAAAATAATACATCATAGGGGATGAGAATTCCCCTTACACTTGAATTTTTACATACTTTACATTAAACTAATCTAATGACTCGAATTAAGAAAATCAAAACACTTGGAGCACTTTTAAGATTAACGCACATATGGGGGTAATAATATTATGTTCTTCCCCATTACTCCATAAAATAAGTACTAACCCATGAGTCCCAATCGTCCCAAAACAATATGTACAAGGATATGACTCGACTTAGCAACCATGTAATCAATTAGAAAGTTAACTTAGGGTTTAACAAATAACAATAATGCACTAAAAATGAGCGCATACACGGAAGGCTAAGGCGATTTGGGTGTACATTTAAGTGGGGTGTAACAAATTCTTCCTTTAAGTAAGATGCTTAAAGTTAGAAACGAAAAGATAGGCTCGGAGGGGTGTACTAGGGGTATCGTGTACTAAAATTGAGTACAACGCTAAGGGTGTGGGAAAATTAGTTGACTTAACTAGCCAAGTAATATGACATAAATGGTCAAGTAATTATGATACGGGTTTAACACAAGGGTGATCCTAATGCCTCTTATCATGTAGTAATCCTACCACACGAATGTAGTCTCACTAGCGGTCTCGGGATGCATCACTAACGCAAGTTCTAGAATCTAAATGCTACCGGTACACTCATAAGCACTAATAATAAATGCTTTTCCTATCAAATCTAAAGGCGAACCTCACATTTTTGGGTGGAAAATTTTTCTGAATATACGGTTATGTGCTAGTCATACAATCTCCTATCCATGAGACGCTTGCTATGGCTAAAGTTTCACTCCTAAATGTTGTAAAAAATTTTAAATTTGGCGCTAAAATTGCACTAACAAGTATTTCTCATAGTTTTATTACACATCTACCATCAAACAAAACAAACTCAAGCGAAAGTGCATATGTAAGGTATCATCTTTTTACCCTCCCCTTACACTTAAGATGAACATTGTCCCCAATGTTCAAGTAAAGAATGTAAAAGTGAAAAAGTAAAGAGAATGAAATCAAATACTCCCCTAATTCGCTCGGTATGGATTATAGGTTGGCCAGGTTAAATCTTCCTCCAAGAAAATGAACAATCAAAGCTTCCCTTCCAGAATATAAATCATCTCCTTGTCGAACATAACCTGTAAATCCTGACAAAAATAGACAAGACAACCTCGCGTAAAATCGGCGGCATCCTATATAAGTTACTAAATCCTAGAAAACAAAGTAAGATATAATGCTTGTGGAATGAAGTTTGCAGATTTCCTGGAGATTATAAAACTTAATAAT
Source organism: Artemisia argyi (assembly GCA_030686995.1). Classification (NCBI taxonomy): domain Eukaryota; kingdom Viridiplantae; phylum Streptophyta; class Magnoliopsida; order Asterales; family Asteraceae; genus Artemisia; species Artemisia argyi. The sequence continues at coordinate 195,806,618 of CM060684.1, read as the reverse complement.
TCACAAAAACCATAAGACTCCGTTAGAAAAACAAAACTGGTAAAATTTCCAGATTTTAACTCCTGACGCCGTCAAGAGTGATCCTCTGACGCCGTCAGAATGGACCTGCAGAAATTCTTATGTTAAGTTTCCGGAAAATTTCTGGAAAAACTTCGTCCTACTTCCTGAAAAATCCTGCAAAACTTCATTATGACTCAATACAAGCATTTGACTCTAACAAATACGAATATACATGCTCACTTAATATTGTGGAGAATCATGATCAGTTTGTTTCTTAAAAACATATTTGGGGTTTCCCCTTACACTTATCTTTTGCAAAAAATACTTTTAGGTGGAGTTAAGACTAGGCCAAAACAACAAAGTAAAGTATTTCCACTTTTTAATTGAGAAACATGATCTACCAACAATAAAAAATAAAGCATGCATACGGAAGCAAATAACAAACAAACAAACAAACAAATAAATAAAGCTTGGGTTGCCTCCCAATAAGCGCTTGTTTTTGTTCGAGTCACGAGCCTGACTCTACCCTTATTTAACGGGTAAAAGGGAAGTTTTCCCTACACTTAGGATTAAGTGCGGGTGGAAGTAGCGATACACACCCTTAGGGTGGAAGTATGCCACGTGAGAAAATAGTGGTGGATGAATTATATGCTCAAAGGGGTGTGCTCCTATCATCATAACCTTACCAAATTCAATCGGGTTAATGGGTGGATTAAAATTTTCTCCTAGAAAGGGATCATTTTCTATCAACTTCAAGAGACTACTAGTTGAGGACCCATCTTGACCTAATAAACCCGGTTTAAACCCATAATGTTTCTTGTGATCAATCATAAATGGGTGATGTAAGCATGTAAGGCCATTTTCCACTCCTATATTGGCTTCCTCTCTACAAGGCTTAGAGTCCATTACCTTTATCCTAAGACTACCCGGACTACATGGGTTGATGGGTGGGTCGGCTCCTCTTTTGTCTCCTAGATGTATATCTAAGGATGGAAAGTTGTGTGAAGATTGAGGTTCCGGTTCATCAATAATAGGTAATTCCCTAGAACTAAGAGTAAGGTTATCACTGCAAGTATTCAAACCTATATCCTCTAGTGGTGTTTGGTACAAGGGTTCTACCTCTATTTGGGCTCCTATAGTCTCTTCTACTTCTTCCGGGTAAGTCACGGGCGGTGTATGTGCCTCAAATGATGGTAGGACGTGTGGGGTACTTTGTGGGCTTGGATTATCCACCTCATCCTCCATTGTATCTAGATTACCTATGTGTTTGTTTTGTACTATGGTTTTAGGTGACATCCACACAGGTATCCCTGAGTAATCATCCCCAGACAAACTTCCTGTTTGCTCCTTCAAACTTGTTTTTGATTGATTTGTGATGTTGTTTGTTGGGTTGTCTACTCTATAATAATATTGGGCACAGTCTTCTATGGTATCCCATGCTTCTTCAGCACTTAATTCCCTAGGGCCCCCATTGGCAAAATCATCAATGCACATTTGGTCACATTGGCTGACACGATAGTAAAAGGTTTGGGTTAGGGATGCTAAAGAGAAACTATGATGAGGGAATTTTCGAAGTAAAATTTTAAAACGAGTCCATGCATCATATATGGGTTCATCTCGATATTGTTTGAAATTCGAGATGTCAATAGGGTAGAATGGCCTTTGTGGTTGGTGGTATGGTGGATTCGCGTACTCCATAATGGTGAACGGAAGAGTCAATGGAAATTACGAACAAACACACAAAGAAAAAGATAGACTAAAGAAAACCTAGAAAATAAAAATAAAATCTTACTAGAAAGGAATCTAGCAAGTAGACCTAATAAAAAGAGATTCTAACCTAGACAATAACTATTTCCCCGGGCTGCGGCGCCAAAAACTTGATGCGTGGGAATCGCAACAGGCTTTACCTCTCGAGGGATCTCGAGAAGCTTACAACCCCCACCAGGCAGTGTACCTGATCGTTGTAGTATAGTATAGTGACAAGTACCGGGGATTGATCGTTCAGCTTAGGAATAGTGTCGCTAGGATTAGAAAGCCTAAATTACTAGTTCTAAAGGTGAGGGATGATTATTTTTGTGTTTTTATATTTTATGAAAGCAAGTAAAATCTCAGGTTTTGGAAGAGTGGGCGGAATTAGTTGCTATTCAACTAACCCAATACTAAGATGCAATCAAAATAAAATACTAAAAATGAAATTAAACTAATTATACTAAGGTTGTGAGCAGTAATTGGAGAAAATGTGTTTACTTAGATTTCCTTACTCCCTAGATATCTTTTACACGTTAATTACTTGTTATTATTGCATGGATGACGGATTGTATTCCTTAATACCATTCATGGGGTGGCATACATAACTCCCCAATTCTATGAGCTCTTATCTCCTCCTACACCATGCCCAGCACAACTATAGGGATTGTAAACAGTGGCTCATGCATTAAATACAACCAATAAAGACCTAGTATGCCTCGGTTCATGTTTCTTAAGACGTTCAAGCATGTTACCATTTGGAGATCTGCCAGTTTTCTTAAGCCTAACATATAAATCATTCATCCACAACAAGAATAAACAAGTAATCAACACATAATCAATATCTAGGTTTCATTAGATCTAAGCAAACACAAAAGAGATCTAGCCTAGCATAATGGAATTGAGACAAGAACAAGATATAGACAACCAACACATAGACATATTGATTGAATTAGAAGAACACTTATCTCAATTACAATGCAAGGTATCAAGGGTTTGGAACCCTTGAAAAACCTGTAAAAGTTGCACCAAATTCGTCTTTAGGGTTTCTCCAAAACTTCTTTCTTCAAATGTGAAAAACTAGAAAACTATATATAGGAAAATAAGGCTGACGGCGTCAAGACAACAATGTGACGCCGTCACCTCGCCGCCAAATACTTCCTCGGACGGCCTTGATCTACTTCTGACGCCCTGTGTGACGCCGTCATCAACTACGAATTTTTATTCTTGGGGTTTTGACGCCGTCAGGACAACTCTTGACGCCTTCATGAACTACGGATTTTAATTCTTGAGGTTTGACGCCGTCAAGGAATTACTCTTGACGCCGTCATGCACTGTTCCCAGCATGGATAATTGAGACTTTGCCGTTTTCTTCACTTTTATGCTCCAAAAACGTCCAAAATGGCTTCTTTTCCAGAATTCACTCTCCAAGTACCTAAAATCACAAAAGGAACGATTTAGGGCAATATTTGATCAAATAAAGTCGGATTCGGGCTTAAATGACCCCTAAAAACGGATCATTTTTCGCCTCATCAGTTATATATATTCAAATAACCCAAAATCATCTAAATCTGCATCATTGTGTACAACAGTAAATATCTAATATCACTTGTAATATTTCATAAAAATAACTAATGTCTAATATCACTTGTAATATTTCATAAACAAAAATCATCTTATACCTGAAAAATATAAAAATATAGAAAAAAACACACATATGAAAACAAACATATAAAATTATTAAAATAACATATGAAAACAAGTGAAAACTGATGAAAACGAACGAAAACATACGAAAACATATGAAAACGGACAAAATAGTGTAACAACTTATGAAAACAGACGGAAACGTATGAAAACAGACGAAAACATATGAAAACAGATGATAAATAAGGAAAACATATGAAAACGAATGAAAACGGCTGAAAACGTATAAAATGGACGAAAATGGACAAAAACGTGTAACAACATATGAAAACAGATAGAAACGTATGAAAACGGACGAAAATGTATGAAAACAGACAATAACTAAGGAAAACGTCTGAAAACGAATGAAAACGGCCGAAAACGTATAAAACGGACGAAAACGTATGAAAACGGACAAAAACGTGTAACAACGTATTAAAACAGACGAAAACATATGAAAACGAACGAAAACGTATGAAAACAGACGATCACTAAGGAAAACGTCTGAAAAGAGTAGAAAACGAATGAAAACGTATAAAAACGTCTGAAAACGCCTGAAAATGTATAAAACGGAGGAAAACGTATGAAAATGGACGAAAATGTTTGAAAACGGATGAAAATGTATGTAATGGATGAAAACGTACGAAAACGGATGAAAACGTACAAAAGCCTGCCAAAATAGACATAATTGTAAGAAAACGGAAAAAACGTATAAAACGTACAAAACGGACAAAAACATACAAAAATGGACGAACACGGAAGGAAACGTTGGAAAACGTCTGAAAATGACTGAAAATGGTCGGAAACGTACTAAAACAGACGAAAACGTATAAAAAGAAGGTTTAATGGGCTGCTAGAGATGGAAGCACTTAAAAGAATAGAAGTTATAACCAATGAGAGTGACCCAGTGGTAAGGGCTTAGCCTCTTAGGACGAAAATGCTTAGAGGTCTTGGGTTCGAACCATGGGGATAAAATTAATCCCTCATTGGCCACGGAGGTTCACCTGCACCGACTCCGAGCTATCCAAAAGGGTAGTTGCCCTGGGATTAGTCGGCTCGCAATGTCGAGTCGGAAACCCATCTAAAAAAAAATAAATAAATAAAAAAAAAAAATAATAAAATTATATAACTTTAAGATAAGTTTTTGGGATATTAAGTTTGAGGTTTATACGAATAGCCTTAGTGAACCATGTTAATGTTACTGGCCATATAGTTTTCTTATTATGGAGGTTAAGTTTATTATTTAGGCTTAACGAGTGTGTAGACCCGCGCGTTGCTGCGGGAATGTGTTGGTCGACATTGATTTTGTTACATGAGTGTTTGCCGTACATTTTGTTTTTTCTGTTATATAATGTATATATATGTTTGAGAGAGTGTTTTTATGTGTAAGATGGTTTTTTTTTTTTTTTTTTTTTTTTTTTTTTTTTTTTTTTTTTTTTTTTTGCAATATTGTTTGTTATACACGTTGGAATTTGAATAAATTTTTGTTGTCGGTTGTTTTCGTTATGTTATTGAATTTGTATTTTTCTTTATTTATTATTATTATTTTATTATTATTATTATTATTATTATTATTATTATTATTATTATTATTATTATTATTTTTTAAATGGAAGTGTGTAATTTTGTAAGGAAAAGTGGGGATACCCGCGTGTTGCTGCGGGACTGTTGTGTTTAATCTAAACGCGAAATGGCGCAAGTTTCGTAATTTTTCGAGTTCGTTTGCTATGTCGTTTGGACACCGAAACGTTTATAGTGAGAAGTTTATTACGTTGGCAGATTTGGTCCCTTGAGTTATATTCAAAACCTGTTTGATTCGGTATGCGTGACTTGGTTTTAATTGATGTGAATAACAGTAAACGTGCGCGTTGCTCTCGGAATTTTGTGTTTGATGTAAACTTGAAATGACATGTTGAGTCGTTTGTATAAACAAAATCTTTTCTTTAGTAAACCTGAAATGACATCAATTAGAACCAATTAATTAAAATCTTTTGTAAAAATCTTTTCTTGCCGCGACTCGTTGAGTCGGTCAATCCACCGAGGTGACTCAGTGAGTCGTTGTGGTAATACTTTTGTGTTTCCTTATTTTTCTTTTATATTTGTTGATGTTATTGGTGATTTGGAGTATTCTTTGGCCCGTTTGGTTTGTGTTACTCTCGACAGTAGATCATGCATGTTTTTTTTTTTTTTTTTTTTCTCTTGATCTAATATTTTTTGTATTTTTTATTTGTAGTGCCGCAGTCGGCCGTCAGTTGCACCACGGCGAAAATGGGATGCAAGTTGCTGTTGTCATCTCATTTATTTCAAGATTAATTTTGTATAAATTTGTTTGTAACTGGGGGGGGGGGGGGGGGGGGGGGGGGGGATAACAGTGCATTTTTTTTGATCTACAGTGCTTGTAACTAGGCGTGTAAATGAGTCGAGCTTTTAGCGAGCTACTCGAGCTCGAGCTCATTTAACTCGAGTCGAGCTTGATAATTTTCGAGCTCGAGTCGAGCTCAAACAAAATGTCGAGCTCGAATAATTTCACGAGCCGAGCTTTTAAAACTGGTATTTAGCTCAGCTCGTTCGAAAGCTCGTTTAGTTATTCGAGCCGAACAAGTTACCCGAGCTAAACGAGCTGAACGAGTTAATCGAGCTAAATATGTGGTTACAAAATATTTTAATTATAAATTTTTAATTACTATTAGTATTATAGGTTTAAAACCAAAACTAATACGTAATATGTTAACCTTCAATCACATCAAAGATCTACACTTTAGTTTATATATAAAATATAAATTATAACTAGTAAACTTGATCTTTTGTTTTTTATAAACCCTACATTGCTTTCCTTTTGTTTCACTCATCCAATGTGGGATGTTAAATAGATTTTTTTTTCAAGCTTATAAGGATTACTTTAGATTAAGCATTAGAACAATTTTTATAATTGTAAACGAGCTTTCGAGCTCGAGCTTGAGTAAATAAACGAGCATACCAAGTTTGATCTTCTATATGAGCATTTTAAACTTGAAAGTTAGTTTATTATAGGATTACAAAAAAAAGTTAAAAATATTAAACGAGCTTCGAGCTCAAGCTCGAACAACAAAAAAATATTCGAGCTCGAGCTCGAGCCAATTCTTAAAAGTTTATTCGAGCTCGAGCCGAGTAATTAATAAACGAGCCTAGCTCGTTTAGGCCAAAACTCGGCTCGGCTCGGATCGTTTACACCCCTGCTTGTAACAGTGGTTGAAGCATTATGTGCCACAAATTTCGCGTTGCTGCGGGGCAATTGATTTTTGTGTGGCGTTGTTCATGTATTATGTTTTCCCATATATTCGTTTGCAAGTTTTATGCCAAATAAATTAACTTTGAAAAAGTTATACGTATTTTTAGTTGTTTTTATTGGAAAAATTATTTCGTGAACAATGGCGAAGGTTTCGTAATTTTTTGAACCCGTTTGCTATGTCGAATGAGCCCCGGAGTGTTTTCGTGAAAAAAATTGCCAAAGTGGCAGAATTGGTCCTCCGCCCCTAAGTTTCGTTTCAAACCCCCACATTTCCAATTTTCACTTTGGTCCCTCCCTTATATAAACCATTTTTATTTATTTTATTTTATTAAAATTAAAAACACACACACACAAAAGCTCTTTTTTCTCTCTACATCCTCGCCGGAGTCTTCATCATGTCCGGCAACAGCAGCAGTTTCCGGCGGTCGCCGTCGCCGGAATATTTTCCGGCGATTTTTTTTCTTGCCGATTCGATAGATCGGTTAACTCTTATCATTTCTGGAAACTTTGAGCCCTCGGCTCCCACCACAACACCACCCACGCGCCACGACCGCCGCTGTCACCACCACAGAGACACCACCACCACCTCTCACCTTCATTCCTTCTCGATAAAACCCCTCACGCGCCTTCCTCGTCCCCCTTTTATGATTATTTTGCGAACCCTAATTTTTGTAACTTTTAATTAATCCGATTTTTATACAAAACCTTTTGTAAAAACGTTTTAAAAACCTTCAGGTTTGGATTTGGAGTTGTTTCGGGTTTGTTGAGGTCTCGGCTGTGGGACTCGATATGGAGCCGAGCCGTAACTCGTAGTGAGTCACGGCGAGGCAAGGTGTGAGGATGGGTTTAGGATTCGGTAGAGGTTATGTTTGTGGTGTTGTTTTGCTCGGTTTATCATCTTTGGTCCGTTTGGTTTGTTTCTGTCTCGGCAGTAGAGGATCCGGATAAAACCTTTTCAAAACTGTTATGCTAAACGAAATAAAGTAACCAGATTTGAATATAAGTTCACAAGCAACAACATGAAGATTTACATGGTTTAACTGATCATGAGAAGATAGATATACGTCCAGGTGTTCTGTATTAGGCGGATAATAATATGTTACAAATATGATGGAACCTTAGTTAAATAGTTATGTCCCTACACTCCGAGTTTGTATAGCATTCAAAATTTATTTAGTGGTATTCTTATTGGTGCCTTTGATATATCATTTATCTCTGTCTCATCATGATGAGTAGTTGCTCAGCCTGAAATCACCACATGATAATCGTTTAAAATGGTTCCAAAAAGAACTCCCGAAGTTGGAGATCGAGGTACTTGTTTATCACTTTTCTCACTTTCATTTTCATTTATAAAACAGTTCAAGTTCAAATAGTATCCAAATTCTTGTTAACGTTTTATATATAGTGATATCCCTTAATGAAAATATTACATAATACATGATTTCTCACAAATATTTTGTACTATAATTTAATGTATTTTAGAAGATACACACAAGAACACAAAATAGTAAGAGTGTTTCTTTATTCTTATAGAGCTTAGCTATTTTCGATATGAGTACATTACATGATTTTTTTTTGGCATAAAATAAGATAATATATTGATATATGAGATTAAGAAAATCCCCTTGATAATACACTCGAGACACTACATCACGCTACACATTATTAAGACTCTACGCATTATTTGGTTAAGTGGTATGAAGTATCTAATTAAATATCTTGTTTAATTAGGTACAATGAAATGGCAGACATTTTGAAATGGCGAAATTGACAACCGATCAATTAGCTGAGCCCGGTGCACCAGAGAGTGAAAAAACAATTGTTCCAAAAACGCGCCGAGGTACGTAATCAACTTGTTAAATGTTTTTTATGCTTGTTTCACGTAATCAACTTGTTATATGTTGGTTTGTTTTGCACAGGAATTTTGGTTGTATAGATCAGTATAATTTTTTTTATGCATAACTTAAACGTAAACTGTTAGTTACTGTACTTGATTTGTTTACGTTCGTTGGCTTTTAGAGGTACTTACAACATTACTTTACCATAAGTTCATCATTAGTTTTACATATTCTACTTTAATGCTAGAAAAAAAACTCGTTTAAGCACTTAAAGATTGCCAAGTGTTAATGTTTTAGAAAATTGAAATGTTGCATTTTAAATGAATAAATGATCGTATACGCACTAGTATTTGTTAAAGTACTTGTGGCCTACATGAAAGTCTTTGTTATTTCGTCTAGAGGTGTTGGTGCTTTGGTGGTATTAGTTGTATAATCTTAGATAGAAGCAAACTGCCTATAAGAGGGGGTGTGTGGGATTGCTCATTCAAGTAGATAACTACTAAAAAAGCAATCTACCTTTTGTGTTTTCAATAAGCCGTTTGGATAGAGAAACAAACTGCCTAGTAAACAAGCTAATAAGCGGTTCAGGACCTGCTTACTAACCAATGAAAAATGTGCTTATCTGATTATAATGTAACTGCATTATACTTGTTGCTGGTTTAATATAAAATTGTTGTGTGCATTTATAGGATTTTAATTGTTGTAAACTGCAAATATACTACTAGTATCTTTCGTCACCACTGGACTAAAGGCGAACCAGTTATTTTTAGGCATGTCAGTTCAAAGATGTCAGAAGTCAAGCCTATTGGTTGCTTGTCTGGTTGTGAGGTAAGGCATTTCCTTAAAAGCATTCTAAACTCAACCGAGACTGTAGCAAAAGGATGGGTGAGGAGCTTGAACCCAAATGATATAGTTGGTGGTACAGAGATTGGACGAGGATGGTGTGAGGTAAACGTTCAAGTACCAACAAAAAGAGATGAAATGTTGGTGAGACCATATGGGTTATTTGCCACAATTGAAGACTGTGTTGGTGCAACCATAGCATGGCCTTGTCCCTTTATCTCGGTATGTCTTTGTTAATCTTGTGATACCAATAATTTTACTAACATGGAGCTTAATGCTTATACATGGGTGTTTATTTGTAGGTGGTCCGTGAGGATTGAGAAAGGATGCATGATGACCTCGGACTAAGCTTCTTGTTGCTTTAATTTATTGTTTAATGTTACAAGACTTTATGTTGGATAGTGTCTACCTTATTTATGTTTAGTGCTTTTGTTATGACAATTGCTTATTTGAAATACAATTTTGTTTTATTCATTTAATAATTAGTTGATGTTTTATTCATATCGTAATAATAGAGTGTGCATGCTGAAAATAGCGTCCTATCATATGACTTGTCAGGACTTTGAAATTGTCCTATTAAACTTATTAACCGTTCTTACAATTAACTTTTAAGGACGCTTAACATTGTAAAAGTGTCCTAATATGTTGTTATTAGGAAGTTATTTAGGTTGTTAATAGACATTTTATACGACCAAAAAATTGGTTTCATAATCTTCTTTGAGATATTAGAACCCTTTTCTTGGTGCTAAAGTAGCTATAATGTTATATGATAAGCGTCCTAACAATCATCTTTTAAGTACGCTTGTATGTGTATCAAATGATTAAAATTAGGTAACCACATTTTACAACATTGTAAAAGTGTCCTAAAATGTTGTTATTAGGACGTTATTTGGTTGTTCATAGACATATTATGCGACCATAAATTTGGTTTCATAATCGTATTTGGGATATTAGGACCCTTTTCTTGGTGTTAAAGTAACTATAATGGTATATGATAACCGTCCTAAGAATTAACATTAAAGGACGCTTTTTTGTGTATCAAAAGATTAAAAGTAGGTTACCACATGTTAGAACATTGGAAAAGTGTCCTAATATGTTTTTATTAGGACGTTATTTGTATTGTTTATAGACCTAAAATGCGACCATAAAATTGGTATTATAATCTTATTTGAGTTATTAGGACCCTTTTCTTGGTTGCTAAAATAGTTATGATGTTACATCATAAGCGTCCTAACAATACTTTTAAGGACGTTTTTATGTGTCTCAAAAAATTAAAAGTAGGTAATCACATGTTAAAACATTGTAAAAGTGTCCTAATATGGTTTTATTATGACGCTATTTGTGTTGTTCATAGACATATAATACGACCATAAAATTGGTTTCATAAGGGTTAGGACGCTTTGGACCTATTACAACCGCCTTACATCATTTTATGACGCTTATGGGGGTCCTAAAAATCCACTTTTCTTGTAGTGGTAATTTTACTAAATTACCCTTTCGCTTTTAATTGTTTTTTTTTAAAACAAAAATCCTTTTTAATCTGCACCCTTCTTTTTTTAGAAGGACGCTTGGGATGTGTCCCTTGGTATGTGAGCATTGTTTGGTTTGCAAAATAACCTAACTCTTAAAATAAATAAATAAATAAATAAATAAAAATAAATAAATAAATAAAAATACTCTTTTTATTCATCCGATTTTCATATATGTTGAGCATAAGTGCATGACTAACAACCATATACTTTCACTTCCTAACTTACAATATAATAATAATAATAATAATAATAATAATAATAATAATAAATTAATGTCATATCAATTAAATTATGTAACTAAACTCTAAACATGGAAGCAAAATCACAAACTAAATACGAAACCTGTTGAACAACTACCTAAAAAACAATTGTTGGCCATTGCCCTAAACTCTTATGCATCAATATAATGTCTAATTTATTTTTAGACATGCGAGCTAACTTTGAATCGTCATGTTTTCAAGCCTGTCGCATATCGGAGTTGGAAACTCTGGACGTAATAAGTGTTGCTTCTCTTCGTAGTTGCAACGTTTCCTAGCAAACTTTAAGTATTCGCCTACGATTTGGTTTTCAACATGTTCTCTGGCCGGAGTATCATTAGGATACTTCTTATCAAACTCATCTGGTGACTTTACGTAATACTTGATTTTGGGCTCCGTCGTCATTGTCATCATTGGAAACTCATAATCGCCATGTGTAGTTATAGAGTACAAGGGTTGTGGACGATAAACATAAGCAACTCTAAACATCACGACAAAAAACACAAACGCAATCGTGATATAACATAATAAGAATATCAGGTCAGATAAGCGCGGCTGCGTGGCATTATTTGTTGTTGGTTGAGTAGGCAATGGTGGCGCGTTTGCAATGTTAATACGTGTATCCATGATTATTGTTTCACTGTATTCATCAACGAGAAAACTTTTACTCAAATTGAGATTTTAAGCGTTACGTTAATAACTCCTACTAATATTAACATGCAGCATGAACATATAAACATCAAAGCATCAATATTCATCTGATTTACTAAAAATCGAAAACATTTTTTTTTTCTAACCAAATTTGAACATACCAATGGTGTAAAAGGCACTAACCTTATGTATGGATCAGAGAGTTTCGTTGTTAAATTTTAATAAAGACTTCAATTTATTTTTTTATATATATAGAGAAAGAATTATAACATGATAAACACATTAAACAAGATACGAATTAGAGTCAAGTTAGTATTCTAGTTGGACTAAAATAAAAAGTATTCATCATAATGCGCTCGTTTAAGCCCACGTTTATATTTTTAAGCCCATATTTATAAGAACCTAATTTTTTTTACTGTTTGAGCCCATAATCAAAAGACAGTATAAACAAGTAGGTTTTCACTTTTAACTATTTGCCGTCTTCTTCCACTTTCTACATAGAATCAAACGGTAAATACTCAATTTTTTTTTTTTTTTTTTTTTTTTTTTTTTTTTTTTTTTGTACTTCTTATTAAAGTTTTTATAAATAATGCTAATATTGTGAATGAGTTATGAGTTATCATGGAGTTTTGTGATGTATTGTTATAGGGTGGGTCTAGTCTCATGGAGTTTTGTGATGTATTGTTAATTTTGTTAAAAAAGTTCGATTTTTCATAAATGCACTATGTCCTTAGAAATTGTGTTTGTAGTATTGTTTAGTTTATTCTAAGTGCACCTCGTCATTTTGTGTCATGGTTGCGTCACTATTAATAACCGTATTTTTTGTTGTGTAACAAAAAGTTTATTAGTTAGACTCGGTAGTTGGTACTTGAGCGTAGCATTTTTGTATATTTTGATGTTATATATATGACATCTTCATAGGACCATCGGATTGTCCATACAACGATAACAATACGTTTATAAACATTAATACTATCGCTCAAATACTTCAATCCGAGTTTTGACTGAGTTCACATCAAGTTTTGACTGACTTTGATCAAGTTATGACTTTGTTGCGACTCGCCATTGACTTTGTAGCGAGTAGAAGACGATTACTAGGCCTTGTAATCCTTGTTAGTTTTTTCTAAAGTAACTTAAGTCAAAAGGCAGACTTGAGTTTTGTAACAGGTTTGTTACAAATTAATAGTATTTGAAATCTGGTTTTAGACCTTTATTACGCAAAACCATCTTTTAACAGCTCCACTAAAATGGAAAAAATAAGAGTTCGTTAGTATTTTATACAAAAAAAACCCCCAAAATATAGTTTATTACGTATAATGTCGTTACCACCAGGATATTGGCCTAGTGATTAGGCACCCGATGACCTCACAAGAGGTCCAGGGTTCAAGGCCTCACTAGGTACACATTTAGAGGTGTGAGGGAAAGGGTCGGAAATGGTCAATGGAAGGTTAGCCTGCGTACATTTGGGTAACAAGGGAATACTGCGTCTGTTTATCCATTTGCATATAATATATCTTTAATTTGATGCGATAAACTTTTTACTTGTGATATCTAATATCGGGTGTGTTAGTTTTTCTGAACTAGAGTGTAACATACATCTAATTGAGTACTTTTGTTTGTATTTTTATTTTACTAGATTGTAGACACAATGGATAGCTTTTTTCCAGCTCAATTGAAAAGAAAGTTGGAAGAAGGTTCTTCCTCGCAACAAAATGACACTTGCCCTGAAACTCAAGAATCCGAGAATGGTTCCGGTATGGGCATTTTCTCGCAACAGCTCAATTTGTTAATGTACATCATAGATTACTATAATAAGCAAGTGAACCGGCCTCCATTACTCGCTCCTGTTCTTTGTTTGAGGTTTTACTTATCCTTCGGAATCAAGATTAATGAAGATCATCTGATGAGAATTGGCAACAACGATGAATTTGTTGAGATGATAGAAATGGTTACAAAAGGTGATGAGAATTTTGATAAAGATGTGTTGAATAAGGCTCCTTTGATTCAAAATGATTTGATCAACTCGTGCTCGGTAGAAACAACTAAAGCCATTGTAAACGATATATGTGGTGCGTCTAATGGATACTTTGCTATATTGGTGGATGAGTATGAGGATGATGTAGGTGACGAGCATATTGTGGTGTGTTTGCGGTATGTTGATAAAAAGGGAGATGTTGTTGAGAAGTTTCTTGGTATTTCACGTGTTATGGATCATAAGAAGGGCGTATCTCTTAAGGATGCGCTAAGTTCTTTGCTGTTGAAGAATTCATTGAGTCTAAGTAATGTTCGTGGGCAGAGTTATAATGGCGTTAGGAAGATGTACTATGATGTCAGTGGTCTCAAAACATTGATCAAGAATGAAACTCAATCAGCGTATTACATTCATTGTTTTGCTCAACAACTTGAACCAATTCTTGTTGCAGTTTCCCAAAAAAACGATGATTGTGGTATGTTTTTCTATATTCTTGAAAAGTTAATAACTCTTGTTGGTGTTTGTTGGAAGGAAAGTGAAGTATCAAGTGAAAGTCATTTCCAAAACCTTGCACAAGTCTTTGAAGACATTGAGGTTGAAATTCGTGAAGGTTCAGATGAGAAAACTAGTTGTGGGCCCCACTATAAGTCTGTTTTGAAAGTGATTGACTCGTATGATGAAATACTTGATATGCTTGATATGATGGCGAATGTCATTTTAAGACAGGCGATTCATCATTCATATCTCAGCACAGTTGATAGAGAAGTTTTCTCTTTCGGGTTTGTTTTCATGTTACATTTAATGAAGACACTTTTGGGAGTTTCAAGTGAATTAAACATCGCTTTACTCAAGAAAGATCAAGACATTGTTAACGCCATGTCACTTGTGAAGTTAGTCAAGGAACAATTGCAAATAATAAGAAACGAAGGATGGGAATCTTTATTAGCTTCGGTTGTTTCCTTTTGTGAAAAAAACGACATAAATGTTCCTAATATGGAAGATATGCATCCTCCAAAACTAACAAGAAGAAATCGTGAACTAGAACCAACTACAACAACTCTTCATCATTTCCAAGTTGATGTATTCTATTCCATCATTGATAAACAACTTCAAGAGCTTAACGAACGATTTGATGAAGAAAGTATGGAGTTACTTGGGTGTATGGCATGTTTGAGCCCTGCTAAGTCTTTTTCTTCCTTTGATAAGAAAAAGTTGCTCAAACTTGCAGAATTTTATCCTAACGAGTTCTCGACCACTGATTTGCTTCATCTCAGTGATCAACTCGACAAATACATTCAGGATGTGAAGAAAGATAAGAGATTTAAGGGGTTGAAGGATATTAAAGAGCTCTCAAAGAAGCTTGTGCAGGTGAAAAAACATGAAGTGTTTAATCTCGTCTATTTGCTTATCAAGTTGGTGTTGATCCTTCCTGTCGTGACAGCTAGTGTTCAAAGAGGTTTCTGGAGAATGGCTTTTGTGGAAAAGGAATTAAAGAGTAATACAGGTGATCAGTTGTTGAATGATCGTATGGTTACTTATATAGAAAGGGATGTGTTCATCACCGTTAGCAACGAGGATATCATAAGTAACTTTGAAAGTAAGACTCGTCAAGAGTGATTGTAAGTTTAGTTTTAGTACTTGTTTCAAACCTGTAGCTGGATGTTATGTTGTCTTTTTGAACAGTTTAAGTACTTGTTTTTAATATGTATCTGGATGTTAAGCTGTCCCTTTGAACAATCAGTTAATGCTATGAATCGTATGATTAGGTGTATACCCATGATTATGTGTATAACCGAGCATGAAATCCCAAAATTGTCACCATATTTGATCTGTGTATATAATCTATACCATACGCATGCAGCCAAAACATATGATAACAGATGTCTCTTTTTTATCATCTGTAATGGCTTTACAATTCAGCAAATGTAATCTTTAAGAGTGCCTCTTGTGTGGTGTGCTCCAAGTTCTCTTTTGCTGACGGAAGCTTCCAATGACTGCAGATTGTGCCTCATCAGCAAGGTGGTCTGCAAAATCATCATAATATGATACCTGGTCGAATTTGTCCAATACTTTGAAAGATTTTCTTTGTTCTCTATCGATCATAATTTGTCCATCTTTAGATATCAGTCCTGTTGCATGAACCTTAAGATGTTTGACTTTAAATGTTGGAGATAGAATTTGTTGATCACCAGCCAATATAACTGCACCAAGGATCTCTCCGAAGAATGTATCCTACAATATGTTATACAAAAGCCATTTGTTTAATGTGTTAAAATTGCCACCATTAAATAACATGTATATATAAGGCTATAAGCATCAAATTTAAGAAGTTAGATAAAAATACCATATGTCGATATCTATGATTTCTTCCTTGCAAATGATACATCCTTCTCAACAAACGTAGGCTGAAACGAGCTTCAGGTGTCTTATTATTTCGGTCCAACTTTTTTATGAGATGTGAAAAGGCACACGCCTTTCGTTGCATACCAAGAGGAATGAGTGTGATATCAAGCATTGAATCAAACACCACTTTTGCAGCTAAAGGGTCTAGAAACATGTTTAGTTCAGCATATTTGTTTATAGGAATAGTGAAGATGTTTCCTTTGCCTTTCTTCTTCTTGTAGTCGACATTTCCGCCTACTATGAATACATCCTGCAATTCAATATATGATATATGCCGGATTCTTTAAGGATAGTATAGTTATGAACTTTATTCCCGAAGTACTAAAGTATCCACACTAACCTGAATGATAGAACTAGCATTTGTGTCTGCAAGTATAATCTTTGCTAAAGTTGTTAATGGTCCATTAGTCAAAATGGTAATTTTAGATCCAAGATCAATAGATTCCACTATGGACTTCCAAATTTCTAGTGCTAGTGGTTGTCTAAGATGCGGGAAATCAGTAGTCCGAGGAGCTCCAAACTCTACGGAATTTTCTGCTGTATACCTGCAATATAACGACCCATTTGACCCGTTCCTCTTTTAGCTAAACTTTTTGATTTGATCTATTGGATCCGGTTTGAGATAAAGCATGACTCAAATTGACACATCATAAGTAACTTTGTCAACATATACATTTTGTTGAAAAATTTGTAAATGAGAATAAAAGTACCTTCTTGGGCTTCTTGGTAGATCACGGGCAAGTCCAAAGAGAGTGTCGGTATCCAAAAAGCCACCACTACCATGTGGGACAGCTTTCAAGTACTTACAGTTGCCAACACTAGGGTCATTCGGGAAAGATTGGTTTAAACCAAATGAATCCCCTAAACCAACAATAATGTCATCACGACCCATCATGTGTAGCAAATCATAGACCACATCTATTGTTGCTGCATTTGCCCACCCTGTTGGAGTTACTAGTATTGCCTGGGATAGAATATTAAAAAGACGTAACGCACATATGATTCTCTTATTCGTATACAAATATTTTATAAATAATTTACAGCAGTGAATAATAAAGATCATATTACCTTAAGATTTACTGTCTCCACGGGTACTTTGAGTAGATAAAAGAGAGCCAAAAAATCACCAGCACTCATATCCATGTCAAACACAACTGTCTTTCCTAATTTTCGCCCTTTAAAGTTTGGTTTGTATACAACTTCTTTGTAATAAGAAAATTGTGATGTAAAATTGAATCTGCCTTTATTTTGTGGTCGGTTTAGTACCTAGCATAGGAATTACGTTCATTAAATCATAGTTTCGTTTTCATATGCTAATAGCATGCGACAATTTGTAACCAGTAAATGAGCTTAAAAGTATCAATCTTTTTAGTAGAGATGGAAAGATGGATGGGTTGGGTAATGGGTCAAAACGACTTGGATATGAATGGGTCATGATTGTTGCAGGTCAAAAAGGTTTGTATTGAGTGACCCGCAAACTCTTTTCTGGGATACAACTCAACTCAAATCAACCCATAAGTATATATGGTTGGATCAACTTACATCCAGAAAACTGATGAAAAATTCTCTATCCAGGGAACTACTCTTGTCACGGTTTTCCTTTGACCTCGTAGCAACCCTTACACGTACTGAATCCGGTCCATTATATCTCTCTGTGTAACCATCCTGAGTCTATAGTTTCAGTATCTAGGTAGTCGAAAAAAATGTTACAACAACAGGCGTAGTTATTAACCAACATATGAAATTCACATAACTGTTGATATATTTGAGTTTTTCTTTCAAGTTTATTAAAGATACTTAAATCACACAATATGTTGTTTAGGAATTACCTTACATCTCCCCTTAATTTGGAGGCAAAATGGATCTTGAATGCCTGTTTGAACATGACCACTATGTACTCCGTTTTTTGTTAATTTGAATTTTGGAACGTCATGACCATCAAAGAAACTATTTGAGCCATCAGATATCCCATAGGGCTTATTGGAAGTAACCACAGTAATATTTATATACTCCATTTCAGCAAAATCATTTTCGCCATTTTTTGTGTGCAAGTTATGCATAAATGAAGTGGCAACACCGGTCATAAACGAATCCCACATAAAACAACTCTGCAAAAAAGGTAATATTTTTCAAGATTAAATATGTTTTTGTTATGAATGTCCAAAGGCTATTACCTCATAGAATTGATCATCAAACCAAGTATCTCGGACCATCTTTAATGACTTGAAAGCATATTGTGCCTCGTATGTATGTTGATTCCGCTCAAATGCTTCAAAGAAGCTTTGAGTTATGGGAATTGTGTTTGTTGCATCCAGTGGAACAATAGTGATGGGAATTCCGGAATGAATAACCTGTAGAAGTGAGCATATTTGCATTAGAGGTGGAAAAATGGTCAAGTTCGATAATGCGTCAAACTGATTTCAGGTCCAAAAGCCATATATCCACAAAAGGTGTGAATTGGTG
This sequence comes from Artemisia argyi, assembly GCA_030686995.1. Taxonomy (NCBI): domain Eukaryota; kingdom Viridiplantae; phylum Streptophyta; class Magnoliopsida; order Asterales; family Asteraceae; genus Artemisia; species Artemisia argyi. The sequence continues at coordinate 195,787,959 of CM060684.1, read as the reverse complement.
GGAACACCCTGACCCCGGGTGCCTTTTGGCACCAGCCATTTTCCACCCCACAAGGAATAGCTCCGGCAACTCTCCTGGCCTAGTGGGGCAACAACTGGAGTAGGCAGTGAATATATTCCAAAAGCCATATATACCTGGTATGCTGCAAAAGGGTCACCAAAGATGTTGAACTCCGCATATGGATTACTTTTATAGCCAGAGAATATATTACCACGATCACCACATTGTTGAGGCTCACAAGTTGAGTTCACATTTTTGGGACAACAACCAGTTGGATTCTTTGACTTCACACCGCCACCCATGATATAAATATGGTCGATATTTTTCTTTAAATGTGGATTGGTCATAAGAAATATAGCAACATTTGTATGTGCTCCGATTACAAATAAACTAACTGGACCATCAGATATCTTCTCGATTAGTACTTGCTGAGCAGTAGGTTGTTGAAGAGGTGAGTATCTCCTGCTTCCCTAGTTCATAATCGAAGGTAACCACATTTATTAAGAAGTCAAAACTATCATAACTATTATGAGTTTAAGAAGAGTAAATGTCGAAACAAACTTTATGAACTTTCACTTGTTTGGCTGTTAATCCCTGAACATCTTTTTCGATGAATAAATCCTTGAACTTACTCATTTTGAACAACGAAAGAGTCCTTTTTACCACAAACTTTGATGCGTAACCAGTAAATTCAGTGAAAAACGTAAGAATTAACCTACAGTTTTTGTCTTTCAAATAGGTTCCAAATACCTGTGGAAGAAAGCTTTTTCGATAGCCAAAGTTTGTATCTTTATACAATCGTCCTCCGGCTCCCACAGGAATAGCCTGTCTGTATCTACAAGGTCCAGCTGTACCACTTCCCTGATTATTAATCAACCGAAACTATAGTTAGTTCAAGGTTTATAAAGTTTCACTGGATTGAGCGGACATGATTATATACCTGGTCGATGATAGGAATATAACCACCAACATTTGGTTGTATAGTACCATCTTCTAGTATTCCACCCTCACCTCCCACACCAACAGCAACATCATCCCGTCCCATCATGTAAAGTATATCATATATTTGATTTACCGAGTGTCCAGCGTCTGACCATGCATTTGTGCTAATGGTTATTCCCTACAACACCATAGTAAGTATCATCAATTAAAATATCGCATCTGAACTTGATTTTTGTTTTTGATTCATATTACTCGTGATAAAGAAACTACTCCACTTGCTTACACATGAATATGCTTACATTGTATGATAGGTAGTTGTTCTAAACAGAAAAAACACTTTCAACATTGAGGTTAAAAAGGTAACACATTTGATGCGTAGAAATCAGATTATTACCTCTTTTGAAGGGGTTTTTTTTTTTTTTTTTTTTTTTTTTTTTTTTTTTTTTTTGAATTTCAATATAACATCTCTTAGAATCTTTCATCGCGCTAAGTGTACTAAACAGAAGCACGAGGAAACATATGGGCAGAAACAGAACCGCGTGCTTCAGCTAACAAACTGAACTTTGAGTGTCTATACATTCATATTTTGGCTTAACTAACACATAGTTCAGTACATAGTACAATGTTTGAATATTTGAAATTTTATTTGCAAACTCCAATATAAGACTCAATGGATAAAACAGGTAACTTGTTAGATGAATCATCATTTTAAAATATTCAAGGGACGTAATTTATAAATTATTATAAGATCAAGAGTAATAATTGAAAAATAACTGTAAATCTTTATAGAACCTTATGACCAAAACACTCCAAAAAGTATCGAGTTTAATAAGTGAACTCTTCAAAGTCAAAGGTCGTTGGTTAATGTAATTTAATTGGACATGGTACATGGTGGGCAAGTGCACACTCCTATAGTGCTAAATCAACTTGTGTTTTATATCGTTATATGTGCCCGAAAAAGTTTTTGTTTATCACCAAATACCATCATTTCAACACTATCCTTAAACTAAAAGTTAGGGCTCTACACGAGGGTGTGTGACGTGTGCAAGCGCATAGCACATCCGCAAACTCAGAGAGGCCATGTTGAAAGTGTATGTAACATATCCAACTATATATTTGCAATTCATTTTTCTAGATCTAACGATTGCACATAGCACCAAATATAAGATAAGGTTTCACACAGTAAGGATTACCATCGACCTTCATTTTACCCGCCACATCAACTCTCTCTCTAGCGACCTACTGGCGATTTTTTTGCCACAGTAAGGGCGACTTTCATTTTTTTTAGTTACAAACGGTCAAAAAAAAAAAAAAAAAAAAAAAAAAAAAGGAAAAAAGAGGGAGTGTTCATCGGTCAGTTCTACAATCGAAAAAAAAAGGTAATCGACCGATTGACAATCGAGTCTCACAGTAAGGGGATCGACATGTGATTCGACCATTCAGTCGAGTTGCATTACTGAGCATAGCCTAAAAGTTTAAGATTTGATCTATGCACAACAACTATCCTTACATCTAAAATATACTACCTCCGTCTCAAAATTGTTGTCACTGGACAAAAAATACACAGATTTAAAAAAAGTGCATTTATTGCAGCTTTGATTATAGTTTTAAAAAAAGTCACATAAGACAGTTTTACTTTTTGACAATTATTTAGTGTTTCATATAGTTTTGTAAATAACAATTTTGATTAAGGGTAATATAAGAACCTTAAACAATTCCAACTACTATATATATAGTAGTAGATAAATAATTTGGGACAAACCGAAAAAGAAATATGGACAATAAAAACAGGACGGATGGAATATTTTTTTCTGTCGTTTCTTTGATATAAGGGGAAAACTATCAAATGATAATTTTTTGTGTATAAATCATTTTTTGATTTGTACAACTCACCCTAACGAACCACTTAGCGGTCGTCGTCCGGTGGCAAAAGACTTGCGACTATCATCCCTAAAATGTGATGAGGTCTCAATTTCAATTTATGCTAAGGTGCAAACAACCCTAAAAGTAGCTACGCTAGCCTCATGAAAAGGGAGTACTTTACATGGTTTGAGTGTGTGTGGCGGTGGGTTCAAACCTCGTGAATTAGTATGCCAAAAGGTCATAAACTATGATTACCAAAAAAACTCACCCTAAGATGATACATAGATGATCTGTACGTGGTACACTTTTTATATATTTTTTTTAGCTCAATGATTAGTAACATTCAAGTATGGATATCAATATTTATATCTATAATTTTAGTGTAAAACAAGCATAGATTTAGTTTAATTTTAACTATGAACTCACTGAATTTGTATTAACACATAAGTAAAGTACATGCTGCAGAGAAACTCCGACACGAAAAACCAAAAAAATAGGAAAACAACACATGATTATTACTTATACTAGAAATTATCTTATCAATTATTTCTCGTGATAAGGATATGACTTGTCTACATCCTCGTACCCCATACACAGCGTAGGGATACGACGGTCTAAAACTGAAAAATTGTTGGATCAAGTACATACTGATTAGAGTGATGTGTGTGTGAAATTGTGAGTGTGTGTAATGGAGTAGAGCGAAGAATTATCCTCAAACAATTATTGAATTGAAAGAGTTGGGTTTACAATGGCGTGCAAAATGAAACGTTCCCTACCAATCTACCAATGAAAAACTAAATGACTCCATTATTTATAGAGGTTGAGACAAGAATACAAAAATAACATTCTAGTCCTGACGTAAGAAACCAGATTCCTTATTTCCAAGAAGGCTTAATATACAAATATGTTACTAAACTTTCCAAAACAGTTTGCCTACGTTATCGAACTTTTATTTTGTTCACTTAGGTTACTAAACTTATAAAACATGACATTTGAGATCACTAAACTTATAAAAATGTTCACTTATAGATTACTGAACTTGTAAAAACACATCATTTATGTTACTTAACATATCAAAAAGTATACGATTAATTCACTCCTATCAACACTAAAATATGTTTTCTATAAGTTCAGTAACATAAGTGAACAAAATGAAAGTTCAATAACTTAGACGAACATTTTTGAAAAGTTTATTAACCCTTCCAACAATGTTTTATTTTCTTAATAAAAAAAAAATGCATGTGTGATCCAGCCGATGACATTTACAATAAAATGAGCATGATCGACATGCATGCAACTAGATCAAATAAACAAACAAAAAAAAGGGTTCAAATACCTGCAAATCAAATTCGGATCGGTTAAGCTTAAGTAGATACAACATAGCGAAAAAATCATCAGTATCAACATCCGTATCCAACACAATCCTATAAGGATTACTAACTCCAGTTGCATTAGTTGTAACAGACATAACTAGAACCAGAAACAGTGACGTCATCAATATCAATAGCATCTTCATTGTAAGCAAATTGTGATTTGGGAAAAAAAATGTTGAAGAAAGATGACGAAGTGAGTGCGTTATTTAGTTTAGTTGGATGGACCAGAATAGAATAGAATATTGATCATTCATTTTTTTTTATATTATGGGATGGACCAAAATGTCAAAATTAGTTACACGTGTACACCACTACAAAAAAGACTAAAAAAAGTGGTTAGGAAGCTTTAAAAAGATCGGTGACCAACCACTCTAACTAAGGGTGATCTATTTGAGGGAGCATATATATAGATCGGTGCAGAACCGATCTTTTTGAGACTCCAATTACAACGGGCACCAGCAAAGAAGCGATCTATTAATGGGATTTGGGCGGGTAGCACTAGGACCAGTTAGATCAGTTGTTCAACTTGAACCGATCTATTTGACAGCTAAGATTCAGAAACAATACCACTAATATTTGATTTTTCCAGAATTTCTCCTTAATTTAATCATACAATTATACAAAAGTGCAAGACTTTTCTGGAATTGCATTCATTACCATGTTGGAGAACATATTCCAATACAAATAACTTAGATAAAGATTCAACGTTTAAGTTACAGCCCAAAACAACTTCAGTTAGATACGAGCTTAACAAAGTGCTAGTAAGTACTAACAACTAGCCACAAATCCAAGCTGCTGAGTTTCAAATACTAAGTACAAAGTGCTACTAAGTACTAACTACTAGCCAAAAAGCAATCAAGGATGCAAAAGAGTAAAGCTCGATGACCTTTAAATCCATTCTTTATAGGGCTGTCGATATTGTTGTTGTCGTTGTTACCTACTGTCAACATAAAAATAAACTAAATCATAATCTACAAGGATAGTTCAACACAACATCAAGAATTGTATACATTTCCGTTTACGAATATTGCTTGGATGACATATATCATTTATAAGTAGAGAGGTTTGGAAGTGTTTGTGTACAGTTTGCTTTTTTAATGTACAACAAATTGTTCGTTTGGCTAATCCCCATCTCTACCATGTCCTTTCGAACATTAACCCCGTCTTTTGTTTTTCCTTTGATGTTTAACAATAAGCCAATCAAACTTTCACAAACATTTTTCTCGATATGCATTACATCAAGACAATGTTGGACATGTAAATGCTCCCAATACGGTAACTTCCAAAATATAGACTTTTTCTTCCAAATATTCTTATTAGTTGGCGGAGCTTTATCCTTTTTTCCAAAAACAGTTTTTATATCCTTAACACGAGAGAGTGTATCACGTCCATTCAATACTCCCGCCATCCTTCTACGCTCTACTTTACCGTCGAACAATTTTCTTTTTTTTACGGTACCGGTGTTCGTCCAGAAGTGATCTTCGATGTCCCATATACACAGTTTTCTTACAGTTAGTCAGCCACCGCGAGTGAGTGTCCTTTTCACAAACATGACACGCCTTCTCCCCTTTCGTTCCATATCCTGACAAGTTACCGTACACCGGAAAATCACTTATGGTACAAAAAATCATGTCAAATAACCTGAAACTCTCTTTCTTGTATGCATCATACACTTTGACGCCTTTAGACCAAAGTTTTTCCATGTCATCAATTAACGGCTCCAGATACACATCAATATCATTCCCGGGTTGTTTTGGACCCTAAATTAACAATGGCATCATGATGTATTTACGTTTCATGCATAGCCAAGGTGGAAGATTGTATATGCATAAAAGAACCGGCCAAGTGCTGTGACGACTGCTCATATTTCCGAATGGATTAATTCCATCTGAACTAAGCCTAAACCGTATATTCCTAATCTCAGCTCCAAATTCTTCATAACGATTATCGATATGCTTCCACTGAGGAGAATCAGCCACATGTCTCATTTTCCCATCGATTTTGCGATCTTCGGCATGCCACCTCAACAACTTTGCAATCTTAGGATTTGAAAATAATTGCTTATGTCTTGGTTTGATGGGTAAATACCACAATACTTTAGTAGCGGGGCCATTCTTTGTCACATCATCATCAAATTCTGTTAGATTTTCATCTTTATACCTTGAAACCTTACATACAGGACATTTGTGCAAGTCTTTATACCTTTTTCTATACAATATGCAATCTCTCGGACATGCATCTATTCTTGTGACTTCCAATCCCAATGGACACATCAATTTTTTGGCTTTATACGTAGAAGTGGGCAACTCATTGTCTTTAGGTAACATTTTATTTACCAACTCTAATATTTTATTGAAACATACATCACTTACGCCATATTCTGCTTTTAAGGTCAATAAATGCAACACGGCTGAAAGTTTGGTAAAATTCGTACAACCGGTATACAATGGTTTTTCTGATTCGATAAACAATTGTTGTAACTTCTCCACATCGATTTCAGTATTATGCTCCGCATCGTGTAACATGTCATTGATATTTTGATTATTACTACCATAAATATCATCACCGCTATCATCGTTATTATTGACATTACTTTTTGAAACAACATTATCACAATCACTTTTTGCTTCACCATGAACGTCCCAACACGTGTAGTTATCACTAAACCCATGTTGAAACAAATGGTATCTAATCGCATCAATATCATCATGGCAAACAAAATTTTGACAGTGTTTACACGGACATGAAATTCGAGCTTCTCCTGTCTTTGCTTGTTGATCCTCAGCACGTTTAATAAACTGAGACAACCCTTTGATGTATTCGGGGCTAGCACGTTCTGAATCGTACATCCACTTCCAACGATCCATCTGAAATATATAAATTTATATTTTTAATAAGATGCATGCATGATGTAATAACATATGAAACTAGTTCCAAGCCGTCAATCCTAACCCACCTTTTAAATATTTAGTCTCATATGTGAATGCGTATTATAAGTCGAGTATTATTGAAGAAAAATCAGCAACATTTCCCCTTAACTCCTCAAGTATGCGCATAAAACGCAAACTCATAGGAGTAGGGGAAATGATGTCGATTTTTCTCAAATAATACTCAATCTCATAATACGTAATCACATCCTAAATGAGATAAAATATTTAAAATGCAGTCCCAAATGGGGACAATCTGAAACTAACCTCTATTAGGTTAATTTCGGACGGGTATTAAACTAAGGGGATATGAATTTAACTTAATTTATACTAAGTGCCTAAATGTTACCATGAAATATGTTGTTAATATGCGGTTAGCTTAGAAGTTGAGTTAATTACCTTACTTCAACGAGTCAATATTAGCTAGGTATCAACGTGACTCATAGAAAATTCTTCGAGGAAGCCTATATAAACAAACCATCGAATTCAACAAACAAAGCTTTGAACAAACACAAATTTACTCATAAATGAATTTCTTGTTATAAAATAAAAGAGAGAAATAGTAAACATAGTTATAACATTAAATACCTTTTAAATTGACACAATATAGATACTTGAAATAGACGATTTTTTGAAGCATTTATTGTGTTTTTTTGGGAGCATTTATTGAGTTTCTTTGGTTGTATTATTGAAAACATGAGACATATAGTGATACTGTCTGCTGATAGGAAGCCGTTGATAGCAGATATATATAGATCGGTTATTAAGAAAACACCGATCTATTTAAAGAAATCGTGCATACAGTTGTGTTGCGTTGGAGTATGTGGCGTATAAATAGATCGGTTGATACAAAAAGACCGATCTAATTATATTTAAACTTAATTAGAACAGTTTTTATCTTAATAATCGATCTATTTATTAACTCTCCCCATCTTTCTTATTAGTTAGATCAGGTTTTAGCAAAACCGCTCTATTTAAGGTGATCTATATAAGCTTTTCTGTAGTAGTGGTAGTATTAACTCTGGTCCTTTATGTTATGATGTTGTTTTACAAGAACCCCTAAAATTTTTGAATATATATATATATATATATATATATATATATATATATATATATATATATATATATATATATATATATATATATATAGGGGCTTTATTTTCAGAACCCTGTTAAGTGCGAGAACTCCAATTTTGCATTAGAAAACATGCATGTTCATATAAAACATGTATGTTTTCTTACATACACCTTAATACACATGCCTGCGTATTAAGGTATATGTAAGAAAACATACATGTTTTATATGAACATGCATGTTTTCTAATGCATAATTGGAGTTCTCGCAGTTCCTGCACTTAACAGGGTTCTAAAAATAAAACCATTTTGTATTGATCTATTGCACTTAACAGGTTTTTATATGAACATGTATGTTATGCATGTATGTGTATTAAGGTGTATGTAAGAAAACATACAAATTGGAGTTCTCGCAGTTCCTGCACTTAACAGGGTTCTAAAAATAAAACCATTTTGTATTGATCTATTGCACTTAACAGGTTTTTATATGAACATGTATGTTATGCATGTATGTGTATTAAGGTGTATGTAAGAAAACATACATGTTTTATATGAACATGCATGTTTTCTAATGCAAAATTGGAGTTCTCGCAGTTCCCGCACTTAACAGGGTTCTGAAAATAAAGATATATATATATATATATATATATATATATATATATATATATATATATATATATATATATATATATATATTGTTGATACAAAAGTTGGGCGTACCTGGTTATGGGCTTGTACTCTCGTACCAATTCAATCCTTAGCACTTGTTACCTGCGTACTAAGAAAATAAGACAACACCGTTAGGCTTATCGAGGGATTGTCTCCCCCGATTAGACTCCGGCGTGAGAGTAAGTAATCGATTTAAGATTCTCGTAGAGAGCTAGGGTTGTATATCGTACCTTTGAATGAGAATCGTGTGATTCTATATATAGGGGCTAAGAAACCGTGTTTCTTGCTCCTTACTCTTCGCACGCGTGGTGCTTATCCGATGTAAGGATATCTATTCCATGAATAAGTAATCCTTATCGCGTGCCCGGATACGTTTAGTTGGGTTTTGGGCTTCGTGAGCCCAAGCCATGCTTATTATGGGCCGTTATTTGTTATAATAGCCCACTCGTGGTGGGTTTGGGCCAAGTAATGTTTATCATTTGGACTTGTGGCCCAAATATAGACTATACGTCATCATGTCCCCCCAGTCTAGTGTGCGTGGCCCATAGCCGCGGATACTAGACTTAATGTTATCAGCGGTAAGCGTCGCGGGAAATCAAGGAAATTTTACCGCTCGTTTTTAAGTGCAATGCACCTAGTCCTAGGTATTTCAAACGGATACCTCGAAAAATGGGGGTGGTGTCCACGTGGCCCTCGTGAATCGGGAAAAAGTGCATGTACCGGTTCAGTTTCAGCCATATGTTAATGTGAGTGGGATCCACGTGGAGTTAATCTAGGGTTTTTTTACCCCTTATATAAGAGTGACCGCCCCCTTTTTTACAATCACACAGTAAAACACACACTCCTCACTTATTCATCTTTCTTGAAAGCTTATTGCAAAGAAAATACTCATTTCCGTAAGTAATTTTTGTGCGTTTCACTCGTAAATTAATGAAGATGGTTGCTCAGTTAGGAGACTTTCGCTCTGCGATGTCTATTGAGGATGTGACTCAATTTTCGTCTGACTTCTTCGTGCCTTTGGATGTCCATCCAGAGGCGCCAGATGTGGACGCGTGTATAGCTGATTTCCCCGAAGGGAAAATAGGGCTTTACACGAAATTTTTTGAGTACGCGAATCACCGTGTACCCATATCTATCTTCTTGAGCGATTTGCTCAATCACTATCGCCTTCACATCTCTCAGCTGCACTGTATTGGTGCGGCTAAGGTGTCGAATTTTGAAGTAAACTGTCGTTTACTTGCGATAGACCCAACCGTGGACTTGTTCCGCTCCTTTTACCACACAACGTGGTCGAATGGTTGGGTTTCTTTTGCGAAGCGCCAAGGGGCGCTGCAATGTTACACTGAGAAAGTAGATGCCCTAAAAAATTGGAGGGAATACTTCTTCTGGGTTGACGATGTAGTTTTTCCCTTTGGCTATGAGTTTTATACTCAGAATACATTGCCAAGGGATGGGCGCCCCGCACCCGGTTCCTACAGGCTTGCTGACGCGCAGACTCTAGATGCCAATCGACTGGCCATTAACCCCTATCCGGAGGAGTTTTTGGTATATGTGGGGTTGAGCCGCGCTTATTTTGGCGCTGCGGATGAGGTTCCTACTTTCCTGAGTGAGGATGGCCGGGGTGGGTGTTCATCCCTTCTTCTTCAAGCTTTGTAAGTCTTTTGTGTATGTGTGCTTTTAATAACTAATCCTTTTTGCTCTCTTGGTTGATTGATGTGCGCAGAGATGGATCTATTTGCTGTGGTGAAGCTGGACAGGCCGAAGCAGGTAACTATAGGGGTGCGCCCTCTGAGGGAAGGTGAGCAGCCCCTACTGGAGGCGACAGAGGGTCGCTTGACCACCCTGCCAGAGGCGGTTCCTGAGAACACACCACCGCTCCAAGTGACGCCTGTTCAGAGCGTTGCGCCTGATGCGGAGGTAGCGCCCACTGTGGAGGTGGCGCACAAGGAGGCGCACTCGGGATCGTCTGACAGCATTAAAATCTTGAATCCTGAAGAGGTGCTGAGAGAGGAGGTTGCGCAGAATGTTAAGCGCAAGGGAGAGGCTGGAGGCAGTGGTACCAGAAAGAGGCGTCGACATGTCATCAGGGACGCGGAGTCGAATGTGGAAGAGACATCTACTTCTGGCGCACGGTTGAAGGTTGATGATGTTTCTCCGTTTCTGTAAGTGTCTGCATTTTTATCATCCTTCCCCGTTTTTGTTGTATCATATTACTTGTTGCAATATTTACTAATTATTTTTTGTTGTGTAGGGATGATGTTGCGAAGAATGATGGAGTCTTCGTTGATGAGGTTTCCTCTCCGCAGAGTGAAAACAGGGAGGGGAAGACCAAGGTTGCTGATGGTGGCGAGGCGCAGCAGCTAATGGATGAGCTGGCTGCGACCACTGCGCGCCAAGCTGAGCTGGTGGCTCAGCTAAAAGGGAAGTATGTTGGGGAGAGCAGTGCTCTTGCCCAAAAGGAGGAGGAGTTGGTGACACTCCGTGCGCAGTTGGCTAATGCGCAAGTGGAGCTGGAGGCCTCGAGGGCGTATGCTGAAAAGATCGCTGGGGATAAGGTGAGCATGCTAGCCGACCTTAGGTATGCAAGGGCTAAGCTTGAGCAGATAAAGGCTAAAACTTCCTGGTCGGTGTCCTATCTTGAAGAGAAGAGGGCTGAGCATCATGCCAGCGTCCAGGAGTTCCAGGGGCGCATCGAGAAGGCGATTGCGTTGCAAGAGGAAAAGCTGCGCGCCCTCAGTATAGAGTATGACGAGGAGCTGTATCCCCACTTGATGTCTGCTATAGCTGAGCGCAGGTATTTTTGTTTTACTTGTCTTTATAATTACTTTATCGCCGCGCTTTTTACTTACACAAATTGTCTTTGTGAATGCAGGTGGTTGATTAGCCATGGGCTGCGCCTGGCAGCCCTGAGCACACTAGAGTCCGCAGAGGTAGTGGACGCTTTTGGGAAGGTAGTGCATTGCGCGATTGCGCGTGGTCGATCGCAGGCCATGGAGGATCTTCATGAGGCCAAGCTGCTGGAGAAGGACTTGGCGGAGGTCCCTGGGTACAGCCCTACAGCTTATGATGAGCTGGTGCAAGCAATGGCGGGGTTGAAGGTTCTTGAGTTGCCGCACATTGGGAGGCTGGAGCGCGACCAAGATGACCCCATAGATGTGCTGATGGCAGGGTTGACATTGCAGCGCCATCTTGGGGATAATGCGCAGGAGGAATCAGATTACTATCTGAAACCGGATGTTTCGCAGCTTCAAGTTCCCGTGTTCGCGCGTCCTCGCGATATTCTCAAACCCTTTGCTATTGAGAGGGAGATTCCCTTGAAAGAGGTGCTAGAGCGACATGAGCAGAGGGTTGCTGTGAAGAAGGGTATCAAGGGCAAGGCCGTGATGTGTGGCTTTGGCGCTGCACACCTCCCTAGGTCAGATGGTGTGCCTGTAAGCGTTCCAACCGTGTCTATGCAGGATGCCATAACTTTGAGTAAGCTTAAGGAAGCGGGGAGTTCCGCCGCTCTGGAGGAGAGTCCTGAGCATCGCCATAGTATATAGGTTTTTTTGTATATTTATGTATCGTTCCTTGTAATTTTTATTAATAAATGTGGAATAAGATACATTTTGTTTTAAGTTCGTGACTTAAATATACTTGCATTATTTGCTAAGTTTGATTTTTTAACTAAGTCTTTTAAGTGCGTGACTTTGAAGAATTATACGTGCATTGTTTGCGAAGTTTTATTATTTGACCAAGTGTCTTGGCTCGTTATATTGCTAAGCTCGTACGGTGTACTTGGTATATGCGCATCCGTCGTGGGGTGCGCGCGCGAGACTTACCTCGACGTCTCGAGAGTAAGGCGCTTAGCAAGGATGCGTGATCCAATGTTGATGGGTTTGCAACCCTCTTATTCAACAAGTAAATTAGTAGGTTAACTTATCCTTTATGCCTTCGTGGGTCTTTAAGTGGTGCATGCACGCCATGTAGGCAGAAATATAAGATAAACAATATTGACATATATGCAATAAAGTAAAAATGCGCTATGGAGTTAGCTAGAAACCATAACATTTTATTAATACTTGCAAGTTATTTGAAAAAATAGAGAATACAATTCCTAGAAAAGAAAAGAAAGACAAACACTTATTGGGCACCTCGTAGGGTGCAAGGGTGTTTGTGTAAGGGTCGTAGCCTAAAAGTAACATTTTTTGAGATTGCAGATGTTCCAAGTGCGCGCTAGGTCGTGACCTTCCATATCGCGCAGTCTGTATGCGCCGTTGCCGAGCGCGTCTGTGACCTCGTAAGGTCCTTCCCATTTAGGTCCAAGCTTGCCTGTGTCTTCTGCGTGGCTCGCATCGTTGGCGCGGTAAACAATGTCTCCTGGTCTGAATGAAGTGTGTTTGACTTTTGCATCATAATACTTCTTCATTTTTGCCTTAGCCTTTGCTTCGCGTATAGCTGCGCGTTCGCGTCTTTCTTCCAGTATGTCTAAGTCTATGCGCCGTTCCTCGTCATTTGTCGTGACGTTGACTTCTGCTGTGCGTATAGTTGGCATTCCTATCTCGGCTGGTATGACGGCTTCTGTTCCATAGACTAGGGAAAATGGCGTGTCGCCAGTACTAGTTTTGATTGTTGTGCGATGCGCCCACAGGACATGTGAGAGCTCGTCTACCCACCTTCCTTTGTGTCTGTCAAGGCGCGCTTTTATTCCTTCGCCTAGACTGCGATTCGCGCGCTCAACTAGGCCATTGGTTTGTGGGTGTTTGACTGAAGCAAAGTGTTTTGTGATGTTCAATTGTGCGCACCAATCTTTGAATGGGTTATCACAGAATTGTTTTCCGTTGTCTGATATGATCGCGCCCGGTAGTCCAAAGCGACAGACAATGTTGTCCCAAACAAAGCGTTTGACTTGGTTTCCCGTGATGTTCACCACCGCTTTTGCTTCGATCCACTTTGTAAAGTAGTCTATGGCCACGATGAGGAACTTTACTCCTCCAGCTGCGACAGGGAAAGGTCCTGCGATGTCAATACCCCATTTGTAAAATGGCCATGGTGAGGTAATTGGTGTTAGCTCTTGTTGTGGTCGGCGCAGAATTGGTCTATGTACTTGGCAATTGCTGCATTTTCTTATCAGATCGCGTGCATCACGATGCATTGTTGGCCAATAGTATCCTGACCTTAGAGCGCTTGCCACCACGGATCGTGGCCCTGAGTGCATACTACATGATCCAGCGTGAATTTCGCGGAGAACGTATTCTGCTTGAAGGGGTCCAACACATCTGAGCCATGGCTGTAAAAAAGACCGTCGATAGAGTACATTGTCGCGTAGTTCAAATCGTTGCGCTGCGCGGCGTATTCTTCGAGCGTCTTTATGATCTTGGGGTAGGACTCCTTTGCTAATAAATTTGATGATAGGTGTCATCCATGTAGGATCTTGTTCCACTATCACCGTTGATATCTCCCTCTCCAAGATTGACTTGTTTTTTAGGGTTTCCACTAATACCTGTTTTGAGAGGTGTGCGAAGCTTGTGGATGCGATCTTGCTGAGTGCGTCCGCCTTCTTGTTATCTCCTCTAGGCACCTGTTTTATTGTAAACCTATCAAAGTTTTTGATTAAAGATTTTGTCTTTTCCAGGTATTGGGTCATGTGTTCATCCTTGGCCTCATATTCACCTAGCACGTGGTTAGCGACCAGTCGCGAATCTACGTTTGCTTCTAGGTTGTGAACACCCATTTGAATTGCAATACGTAGTCCAGCTAGTATGGCTTCGTATTCTGCCTCATTGTTTGTGGCTGTGAATTCAAAGAGTAGCGCATAGGTGAATTCCCTACCTTCTGGATTTGTAAGAATAAGGCCTGCGCCTGATCCTTCTACACATGAAGATCCATCTGTGAACAGAATCCAGGGTTCCTGTAAATCTGTTTTAGCTGCAGATGTCGGGCTGTCGCTGTCTGGCTTCTCCACGATAAAATCGGCTAGGACTTGTCCTTTGATTGCAGTGCGCGGTCTGTATAAGATGTTATACTCACTTAACAGTACACTCCATTTTTGTAAGCGTCCTGATGCGTCAGGCTTAGAGATAACTTGTTTGATTGGCTGATTAGTGATTACAACTATTGGATGCGCTTGAAAGTATCTGCGCAACCTTTTGGCTGCGAACACTAGAGCCAAGACCAGCTTCTCCATAGCGCTGTAGTTAGTCTCTGTTTTCTTTAGGGCCTTACTTACGAAATATATGGGTGTCTGGACGGAGTTCCTGTCTGTCAATAGAACGGCGCTGACTGCTCCATGGGTTGCCGATAAGTACATGATTAGTTCTTCCCCTGGTCGCGGTGCGACAAGTTTGGGAAGAGATGCCAGATGGTTTTTGAGTTGTTGGAAAGCTTCTTCCGCTTCGGTAGTCCAGCGAAAGTCTCCCTTTTTTGTACACTTCGTGAGTGTTTTAAAGAGGGGAAGAGATTTGTCTGCTGATTTAGATAAGAAACGGTTTAGCCCCGCTAACTTTCCATTCAGTGATTGGACTTCTTTGAGTGTGCGCGGTGAGGGGAGATCAATAACGGCCTTTGTCTTTTCTGGGCAAGGCTTGATTCCATCGGGTTCTATCAGGTATCCAAGGAACATCCCTTCGGTCGCGCCAAAGGTGCACTTTTTTGGATTTAACTTCATGTTGATCTGCCCTAACGTTCTGAATGTTTCCTCGATTTCGCGCACCAATTCGTCCTCTGTATGGCTTTTTATGACAAGGTCGTCAACATAGACTTCCAAGTTGCGGCCTACTTGTTTTTCGAAGGCTGTGTCCACCAGTCGTTGGTATGTCGCGCCTGCGTTCTTCAGGCCAAAAGGCATTTTTGTATAGCAGTATACTCCTTGACTGGTGTGGAAAGCCATTTTTTCTTCATCTTCCACTGCCATCTGGATCTGATGGTACCCTTTATTTGCATCTAGGAAGCATTTGAAAGGGTATCCGCACAAGGACTCGACCTTCCAGTCTATCTTCGGCAGTGGATAGCAGTCCTGCGGACATGCTTTGTTGAGGTCCGTGAAGTCCACGCACATCCTCCAACTGCCATCGCTCTTCTTTACCATAACTGGGTTAGAAAGCCAGTCGTGATAGTATACTTCGCGCATGATGCCTGCGTCTACGAGCTTATGTACTTCTTCCAGAATAGCCTTTGCACGATCTGGAGCCTGGCCGCGCTTCTTTTGTCGTATTAGAGGGCATCCTTGTCGGATTTGTAGCTTATGTTCTGTGATAGAGCGCGGTACTCCCGTCATATGCTTTGGTTCCCATGCAAAGATGTCTAGGTTCTTTTGCAAGAGTGCGCATACAGCTGCTTTACCTTTGTCAGATAAAGATCCTCCAATCGAAACTTGTTGCTCTGGATAATCTGGGTGAATAGCGACTTTTAAATTTGGCGTTTTTTCCGTGCGCTGTTCTGGAATAGTCTCTGCTTCAGTTGTTACTGCGATGCATTCTCTTGGTGGTATTGTTGTGTTATAGAGAGTGACAACTCCTCCTTCCACTGGGAATTTAAGCATTCCGTGCGCTGTGGATGGTACCGCGCGCATGGATGATATTCCTGGTCTTCCAATGATACCATTGTATGGTGAAGGAGACTTTATTACCATAAAGTTTATCCATGTTGCGGTTGAGTGTTGTTCATCTCCTACGACTACCAACAAGTGTAACTGCCCCATAGGCCAAATCTTTTCTCCTGTGAATCCTGTTAATGACGTTGTAGCTGGTATCAACTGACTTTGGATTTCCGGTCGCAGTCTTTTGAAACAGTGATCGTACAGGATGTCTGCGGATGCTCCTCCATCAATGTACATGCGGTGGATGTCATGTCCCCCTGTATGTATTTCAATGGTTAAGGGCTCAACGACTGCGTTGTCCGCAACTATAGTAGGGAAGGATATCTCTTTTTCTGGAGAGAATTTTTGGCTGACTTTTTGCTTTATCCTGCGTTGCTATGATTGTATCATGTATATAGTATCAGCTTTTTCCTTTGGGGGTTCTTTCTTGCCCCCGTTTCTCTGTTTATCTTTTCCCTCCTTGATGTTCTTTACGAGGTGGTCCATCCTGCCTTCTCTAACTAGCTTTTCAATTAGTTGTTTTAGTTGGACGCACTCGTTAGTGGTATGGCCTTTTTGGCCGTGGTACTCGCAGTATCCACTACCTAGGCGCTTTTCTTCTGCAGTGCGCATTGGTGGTGGTTTTGGGAAGTTCGCACCTTCTGTTACAAATATTTCTCTCGGTGTCTTAGTGAGAGGAGTATATTTGTCGTTGTCTCTTCCACTGCGGTAATTCCTGCTGCGGTTGTTATTCTGATCGTTGGATTGTCTCCTCGGCTGTTCTTGTTGCCTATAGTTTGAATAACCTTTTTTGCTATCCGCAGCAGCTGCTTCTCCTTGTATAAAGGATCTGGTGCGCTTTGTTAATTCGTCAAAGGTCTGTGGAACCTTGTCATTCAGCTTGCGGATGAGTTCTGGGTTATTGATCCCATTCATGAACCCTGAAATTTTTAGGATTTCAGGACATGTTTTGACTTGTATGCACTCATCTTTAAAACGTTCCATAAAAGCGCTGGTTGATTCCCCTTGACGCTGTTTCACTCTTGCTAGTTCCACAGGGTTTTTAGCGCACTTCTTTCGCTGGGTGAAGTTGAGGCAGAATGCTTTCCGTAGTTCCTCAAATCCACCGATGCTCCTACGTGGGAGTTTGCTAAACCATGTGCGCGCGTTTCCTACTAACTTGGAATTAAACATGTGGCACCACACACGCTGTGGCCAATTTTCGATAGTTGCGGCTGATTCAAAAATTTTTAGTTGATCGTCGGGATCACCTGTTCCATCATATGTTTTCATGTTAGCGGGCATGCGCCTGCGTTTGCGGTCTGAGTAATCGCTGATGCGCCGTGTAAACGCATCGATTTTCTGGCGTCGCCATGGGAGAGACATATCTTCATCCTCTTCCTCGCGACGTCTTCCTCTTGACTTCCAGTGTCCTGTTTCTTTATCCTCGTTGTCCGAGGAGTCGCTGGAAGAAGAGTAGTCTCTTTTTCGGCGCTTGCGCTGGCTTCTTTCAGAAGAGGAGCTGGAGGTATCTCTGCTTGGGGATCTTCTTCTCCCCAACCTGTCTTGAATCCTCCTACTCCCAGGTTTGGAAGATCCTTGGCTTGGCGAATGTTGAGGCCCTAATCGATCTTGTATTCCCCGACTGCCAAGTCTGGAGTGGACATTGGTGCGCCTCTCGCTGTCTCCTGAGTATTGTGAATCAGATATCGTACCCAATCTATCATGGATAGTAGTACGTTCTGCGCGTCTTCCTCGTGGGTGACGCGATGGTGATGGTTCGCGTTGAGGACCAAAATTGAGTCGGGCTTGTAAACCCGCACTTGCTCTTCTTGTTGCTTCTTCTTGCATGAGGGCGGTTAGGGTTTCATAATTTTGGGATACAAAGTTTCCCAAAGTTAGATCAGGTGCGTCCACAGTTGTTGCAAGAATTTCTGCCTCAGTGTTTGGCGCCCTGTTTCGTTCAGGCGCGCCTGGCGGCGCAGTGTTGTTCACTGCGGGTGTAGCCTGATGAGGAGTGGTGAAGAGGGTGCGTTGGAGTTCCTCAACGCTTGGGACCACTGGTGTGACTTGAGTAGTTCTTATAGGTAGTTCTACTGCTAGGCGAGGTAGGGTTGTTCCTGCCTCGTGGTGACCAGGTGTGCTGGTTGTCCCAGCGACTTGTCTGGAGGTTGGATCTTGTTGATTCTTCCTCTGATGGTCACGTTTTTCTGACTGCGGAGTCCGCTGGCTCGAATTCTTATGTTTCATCATTCTAGTTCTTAGTAGGGTCCCACGGATGGCGCCACTTGTTGATACAAAAGTTGGGCGTACCTGGTTATGGGCTTGTACTCTCGTACCAATTCAATCCTTAGCACTTGTTACCTGCGTACTAAGAAAATAAGACAACACCGTTAGGCTTATCGAGGGATTGTCTCCCCCGATTAGACTCCGGCGTGAGAGTAAGTAATCGATTTAAGATTCTCGTAGAGAGTTAGGGTTGTATATCGTACCTTTGAATGAGAATCGTGTGATTCTATATATAGGGGCTAAGAAACCGTGTTTCTTGCTCCTTACTCTTCGCACGCGTGGTGCTTATCCGAGGTAAGGATATCTATTCCATGAATAAGTAATCCTTATCGCGTGCCCGGATACGTTTAGTTGGGTTTTGGGCTTCGTGAGCCCAAGCCATGCTTATTATGGGCCGTTATTTGTTATAATAGCCCACTCGTGGTGGGTTTGGGCCAAGTAATGTTTATCATTTGGACTTGTGGCCCAAATATAGACTATACGTCATATATATATATATATATATATATATATATATATATATATATATATATATATATATATATATATATATATATATATATATATTGAAGAATGATGAAGAAAGGTGTACAACCTACTAGCTAGAATCAATTCAGGTTAAGTTTATTAAAAAAAAATGTCGAGTTGTCGAGTCATTCTTAAGTAAAGTGACAACTCAACACTTCAATGAAACAAAAAGAGCACTTGTTATTTTGTCCTAAGATATAACAAATTTAGAAACTGAAAAGGAGTTTGTTCAAAGCAAAGTCAAAGTACAAAAAGCTAACAAAAACAATCAAACAACCACAAATAGGATTTTTATTCTACACCATTTGCAATATATAATGAAAAGTAAACCATAAAGAAGTGTTACTTTTGAAAAATTCATTTAAAAGAGCAAATTATTGGTGCAAAATGGTAAAAGAATCACAATTAATATAGGAAATATGAGGTTATTCATATCCAATATTGATTCTAATACACCCCTAACATTTTATATTTTTTTAACTTTTAAAATTTATTTTGATTATAAAACTGCGAAACACAAAATACGAAACATAAAATATAACAATTTTAGAAGCTGAAAAGGAGTTTGTTCAAAGTAAAGTCAAAGTACAAAAAGCTAACAAGAACAATCAAACAACAACAAATAGGATTGTTATTCTACACCAGTTGCAATATTTAATGAAAATTAAACCATAAAGAAGTGTTAATTTTGAGAAATTCATTTAAAAGAGCAAATTATTGGTGCAAAATGGTAAGAGAATCACAATTGATATCGCAAAAGGGAGGTTATTCATATCCAAAAATTGATTCTAATACACCTTTAACATTTTTTAAAATTTTTTTGAAATTTATTTTGATTATAAAACTGCGAAACAAAAAATAGGATAGGAAACATAAAACATAAAGTTTGACAAGTCAAAAATAGTGAAAAACAAAAAATATAAAATCATAAAAAATTGTCTAGTCCTCTCAATTAAAGTGGTTAAAAGAAGTGTAAAAAGAGTATAGAGGGTACCAATCTTATCACGTATTAGAAAAGAACAAAATCTTGTTAGGATTGTGTAAAACCTCGCAAAAATTTTGTATAATTAACTTCGGTTAATTAAATAAATAATCTCTGTCATTATTGTAATCACCATTTTTACGGGGAAATTTAAAATTTTCTTAGTATATTAAAATGGTCACGATTACGATATTGCAAAATTCGTTAAACGACAAAACAAGTTCTCGACACAATTAATAAAATATTAATAATTCACTAATCCTAATTAATAACACTAACCACAAAACAAAATGGGCCTTGTTCTTTCCTAAGCCCAACCGGCCCAAAATACAAACCCATTTTCCTTATTAATATTTCATATAATTCGACCAACCAAGCTCCAAAACGCCTCGCGTATTCAAAATTTTTACACACGACACCTATATATTTTTGCACCATCTCGTTCACCACCTAGCCAAATATTAGTGTGTCAAGTCCCAAGTTCATTGGACGACGTTTGATTCATTTTTAAGTGGCAAAATGATCGAACCAAAATCAAATCAATCGATTCATAAAATCACTCAAAACTTAACCGTTTTGATTCCCGTTTGTTTCTACGTGTTCCTAATAATATTTCTAAGTTGATTTCATGTTCAAATATCATCCATGATCAGCTATAATCGAGTAGTACAAGATTTAGTAAATCGTTTATGGATATATATTGATGTCGACATGTATATGTGAATCACCAAGACACTTCCCATGATTTGTGCACTCACATCCCATATTATAACAATAAAATTCGTCCTAGAAGCTTAGTATTACTGACATGGAATAGTTTCTATGTTTCCTTGGGTGATTTCAAACCATACGATTCATTCAATTGATACATATATACGTTCTATGCATGCACTAGCTTCTTCTCATTCTCATACACTTTCACATAGTTATTTCGTCCTATAAAATATACTTACAAGACCAGAGGTCGATTACTATATGTTTGGAAGCAAGAAAAGGGAAATCAGGTTTAATATATACTTATAACGTTTGGGTTATACGATTAGACGAGATTTTCTTGTGTTTCATTCGTTCCTACTCGACTCTTCACCACCCTAGAGGTGTAGTAAGTCTTTTACAACTCACTTGAATCCATTTCACACGTTAAATTCATGTCATGCACTATATTTATTTTAGTTCGAACGTATATCACTTCATATATATATTTTACGTACGTATATATTTTTAGCAACACAAACGTGACTAGCCTCTATCTTGGAAGGCCTAGGAGTCACGTAGCACACACACTACACGTTTATTTTCACCTTACATGCATCAATCAACTCATTTTCGAACCATACTCCATCGCATGAAATTCTATTAAACACTTAGAAATAATTTCAAGATTTTCACAAATATATAAAAGTTCCATGTGACCCAAGAAACACATGTATAAAATGAAATTTAACTTAACGAGCACCATATATTTTTACTCGACCTAATACACCACCTAGAAGACTATTATTTTCGTTTAGATAACATGT
The DNA here is from genome assembly GCA_030686995.1 of Artemisia argyi. Taxonomy (NCBI): domain Eukaryota; kingdom Viridiplantae; phylum Streptophyta; class Magnoliopsida; order Asterales; family Asteraceae; genus Artemisia; species Artemisia argyi. The sequence goes on along the minus strand of CM060684.1, from coordinate 195,766,237 downwards.
AAAAATAATCACGTTTTGACACATAAAATGAGCCAAATTGAATCGACAAAAACCATATATTCAAAACAAAAATTTGTTAAAAACCTTATAGTTGTCGAGTGGGCTAATTCAAGGCCCAATAAGAAATTATGAACCGTAAGCCCAGTGGGCCCATATGCAATATTTTTGGAATCACAAAAGTTACCCAAGTTCAGGCCCAAAACATTTTTCATGCCCTCGCCTCCAAAAATCTTAACGGGCTTTTGTTTGGTTCGATTAAGGCCCATAAGCTAAAAAAATAAGCTTTTCATAAAATAAGCTGTTGAAATGAGCTTAGAATTAATAAAATAAGCTACGAAAATTTTTATAAAATTTTTATAATCATTTTTGTGATTTTGGACTAAAAATGTAACGCGACGACACCTAAAAGGACTAAAAATGCCAAACCGAGAAAGATAAGGACTGAAATGGTAAAAACAGAAACTATAGGTTATAAAATGACATATTATTAATTTCCAAGCTTAAATTGGAATATTGGACAAGTAGTGGACTATAAATGTAAATTAGATACGAAAAGGACTAACGGTGTGACGCTAACGCCGTTAGTATAAAAAGTGTAAAAATTGGAAAAGGACAAGAACTAAACATAATCTATTTGACATTCTTATTTTATTTTCTATTTTACGGCAACCATCACGTCATATGTATTTTATTACGTTTTATTTATATATTATTTATTTTTACGTTTATAATATATATATATATATATATATATATATATATATATATATATATATATATATATATATATATATATATATATATATATATATACATATATATATATATATATATATACATATATATATATATATATATATATATATATATATATATATATATATATATATATATATATATATATATATATATATATATATATATATATATAACGATATCTAAAAAGTTAATATTTTTACTTACGATTAAAAAGGTAAAACTACGATGGATATTTTAAATAAAGTATTTTATCATATCATGCATAGCATAACAATTACACTGCACATCATCTATTCGTCATAACGAATAATATTTATTCGTTATTCGTTCGTATTTACCAAATAGTATTTGGTTATATTCTCTGATAAATTTATTTATCAGGTTCTGTATCAAAGACGTTTCCATAATCATTCCCATAAATATCATCCTACTTTACTTTTTATCATTTCCAAATCAATCCAGGTGAGTCATAGCCCCATTTCCAATAATTGTTTTTAACTAATTGGGGAAGATACATGCTTACATATACTTTGATAATTTGATAAGTATATGAATAAAATACATGATTCAAATCAATTTCCTAATTGATATTTATTTAATATGGTTTATAATTTAAAATGTGATATATATACAATACTTGACAAAATACTTAATTGAAATACTGATACTCATATGATAATACTTCCAATTTGATTATTGTGGTATGTGATATATATATTTTACTGATGTATTATTTGACTGAAATACTAATACTCATATGAAAATGTTTCCAATTCGGTTATTGTGGTATGTGATATACATGTGTTACTGGCGAAATACTTAAACTGAATTACTGATACTCAAATGATAATATTCCCAAACTGATTACTGTGGTATGATACTTGATTACATGATGTTATTCTGAATGAGCCCATTATTCCTTGATATTGCCTAAGTTACCTTATCGCCATAAAGTCCCTCAATCATGAGCCATTAATCACATGTAAAGTGGGCGCGAATATAGTGAACAGCTTCGAAACCTGTTAAGGCCTGACCTCCTGTCCCATTAATACTTGACGGAATGCCAATTGCAATTGGTTAGTCATATTAGTTGTGATACACTATATTCGTAGACAAATAGGAATTGGCAAATCACCTATTATTAGAGGGCAAAATTTATCATTGATTTGATAAAACACCTCTTTTGGTTAAGCTTGTGTGTCATGAGGCTTGGGGCAATATCTATAAAGGAAATGTATGTTTTCAACATATATTTAGATACAGCTATATAGGAAATTTGACCATACTTGAATTATATATGTTATTAAATTAGCATCATGAGTTTCCAGCTCATGTTAGGATTATTGATTTCTTATTTGAATGTGATTGAATACTTATATGATTTATTTGTAATTATAGTCAATATACTCAATACTTGTTTCATTACTGTTTGTATTTTATCAATACCAAATATTCCTGAAATCTAACAAAATAAAGGGTTTTTCATAAAACTCTATGAATTCACCAACCTTTGTGTTGACACTTTTAAGCATGTGTATCTCAGGTAATTTAACGGAGCAGGACAAGACACGGAGTGGGCATTTATTACTCTGATAAATTAAAATGGTATGAAAATCAAATTTGTCATTTTTACAAGCCTTTATATCTTTTCATAAGATTTTAAATCAAATGGTTCATCTTTTATCAAAAATATTATTTGAATGACAAATAACTTTCAAAACGCTTCTTTTTAGCCGTTTTATGAGATTAAAACTTCGATCCTCCCCGTAACACCCAAATTACTTTTCCGCTGCGACAAACTTAAATTTGGGGGTGTTACAGATTGACGCTACATAAACAAATGAATTGGATATGCAACTTGTCACCTACATATTACATATTGATGATGCATCAAATAAATAAATAAATAAAAATAAAATACATATTGACTTATATTGATGCACGTAGAAATAAAAACAGGTAATATGGGTAGTGGGAATCTCGGACAACATTTGTGTGTTTACAGAATCGTAAATTAAGCCAAAATTATATCCGACCGAGTCGAAATCAATATAATTACTCGATAGCTTAGGATTAAAATAAAAAGATAAATATTCGTGAAAAGCATAAATATATTAAGAAAATTAAAATGTTTTTTGAAAAAATCTCAAAAGATTTCACAAGATATATGATATTGGTGGATAAAAAAATTGTGAATTAAGTTTTTGTAAAAGTGTATAGTTTTGATGAAAATTATGAAGAAAAAAAAACGTTTACGCATTAAAATTTTGTAAATCAACATTTCGTGCATCAAAAATTCATTTTTGCTTCCAAGTTCTTTTTAGTTTATGTATCAAAATTTTATTGTACATCAATATATAACAAGTTAAAAATTTTGTGTATTAATTTTCTTGTGCATTAAAATTTCATTTTTTGTTCATTAAATAAAAAGTTTAAAACTCAAAATAAAAAAATATATATATATAAAAATAAAATAAAATAAAATAAAATAAAAACTCCATTCATAACTTTTTTATGCACCACTAAGTAATACAACTTACCTCCATTGCAGATTTCGGGTGGCAATTCCCCTGTCAACTATTATCAAGAAATTTAACAAGAAGCAAAGACGATGAACTCCTAAGACTCCAGGGAATTTCACGAGTAAGATTTACTAGTATATGGATAGACCTCCAAAGTTTTTGAATCCCCTAGCACTTGTGGGATTTGTCCAGTGAGATTGTTTCTGAAAAGTTGAAAATTTTGATTTGGATAACCGGCCGGTGTATGGATGGTAATTCCAGTTATTTTTTTTTCCGAGCATTTTGATAACATGGAGCTCGATCAAGTTTCTTAGCTCTTCCAATATCTCACAACAGATGCATTTTTGTAAAGGTCCAACACTCGCATTTTTTTCAAAAAAAACTTAACTCTCAGAATTAAACCATTTAGAAAATTGTGGAGTAACGAGTTTTTCTTCCTCACATGTAGTAGCGGGTTTAGATGCATGCAATTTAGGTTGTCCAAAATTATAGGTTTGTTAGCAAATACAATTTATGAAGTCCAAAATTTGAGATATCCAAAATCATATTTCTTTCTAGTATAAAGTAAAGTTTGATGACAAACTATTCCCCTTTAACTCTCATAACTTTGTTATGTCAAAATCACCAATTTTGGCTAAAAGTTTCTATTTAGTAGAATGTTTGTGGACTTTTTGCCTTAGTGGATGATTAGACGCATCAGATCATGGTGAAGACACGTAAGACCACGGGCTACACCAATCACAAAATATGATGTGTGTTGGCGAATCTAAATGACAATAAGCACTATGAAGTGCATCCTAAAAGTTTACATTTGAAACAAGTTGTAATCCAAACTCGAAAATTAGCCATACAACTTAACTACATTTTTGTGACTTATGTTTCCTAAAATGTCAATTCAGTTGTAACTACCTTGTTCATAATCTTTTGGTCACAAGAAGATTCATCTGTTGTTTTCCGACTACAAATTTTCTTAATAACAACAATCTCTCTATTGCGAAAATCGATCGTAAAAACAGTTCCTCGCTTTCTCGTCAATCAAGCCTTCCAAAATTTTATTTTGATCAAAAATTTCATACCCAAAAAAAAAAAAAAAAATGTTATTCCTCTTTTAATTGGCTTGTTTAATTGAGAGGAGATGCCTTGTATTGTATTTTGTTTTTCTCCCTTTTTATAGGGTCTTAATCTATTGTTACCTTTCCAAAAAAAAATAAAAAAAATCTTTCGTACAAAAGGTTTTCACATTATAAGAGATATTAGAAGATCGTGTTTCATTGTGTTTAAAACATGGGAAAATCATCCCTGTTGTAAATAGCATGGAAGTTTTCTGCTGTGGCTTTATAGTGGAGGTGTATTATGTATAACTTAATATCTTGGAGGGTGAAAAGTGTAAATATGAAAAAAAAAATAATAATAAATAAATGCCCCTTACTGTTGGTATAATAGCTGTTGTAAACAGCAGTGATGCTAAGCCCTTAAAACATATATCTTAATAGTAACAAATAACCTACAATAAAAAATAAGTCACCACAACAATTCCACAAACCACCCAAATGTAATTATGTTTCTACAAACATAGAAAAAAAAGAAGTTAATCTTCGAATTTAGTGTTTTCGGGAATACAAAGTTTTTGTTTCTCTCAAAAGTTTTCTAGCGATCCCACTCCTATGAAGGGGACATGAATGGTTCCGGAAAGAAGATTATTCGAGAAGTTCATTAAATTTGAAAGTAAATCACCAAGGCTTTATGGGACAAAAAAAATTATCATAATTATTGAGACACCGAGAATACATAGTGATGTTGTTTAAGATAGTGAACTATGGATGTTCGATGTTATTTTATTTACTTGTAACGATAACATATCGAGTCTCTTTGGTCCAGTACGTCACCTTCTAGGGGTTCATTACAAGGTTCATTTCAAAACAATGTCATAACCTAAAGGACCAGATTCCTTGTGTAACCAATTCTGACATTATGGTCCAGTCCACCATCACTCACTCACTAACTAATTAATCCCGTCATCTTTCTCTATATCATTTCTTTTCCACATTTCGTTAACAATGAAGATGTTACTGACATTGATGACGTCACTGTTGTTGTTTGTAACTGGTGAACCTCAAAAAACGGATAGTATTGGATACAGATGTTGATACTCATGATTTCTTTGTATCTCCGATGAACTGCCTTCCAAAATTGAACCTTCTCAGAATGAACCTTATTTTTTAAAAAAGTTTTAAAAGAAGGCCTGCAATTTGTTTTGTTGTGTGAACTGTGGACGGTAATACAGTATTAGCGGATCGGGTAAATGGTTGGACCTTTTTGCACATGGAACCCTAGAATTTTGTTTGGTGTTTGGGGTGTGGTGACCATAATGTCAGAATTGTAACACATTTACAAGTTTTTCAACAAACTTTATATGTTTGTTTTCAAGAGGAATCAAGATGGGTTAAAACTGCAGGTTCGGCTTCCTTCAAAACCTTATTTTGTCTATTTTTCTATAGATAATTGTCGCATTAATATTGTAAAACCCTAAAATTCGAAAAAACTAATTTACGTATAATTTTGAATTTTACTTAACCTTTGTAATAATTCAATTTAAACCTACACTATATATTATGAGCTAATTAAATAAAGAACTAAACTAACCTAAGTTAAGCTAAAATAAATAAAAATGGTACAAGATTAAAACTTTCCTAACATCTATATTCCATCAGGCCAAAAGTTATTTATAGATCCAACTTTTACCATAGAACCCATCAAGCAATCTTAGCCACTTATTTTTTTTATCAAAATAAAAAAATAAACTTCCACCCTTTTTTTAAAACTTAAATATTTCGCAAACCGTAAATCGTCAAGCTACAAAAAAAATACCATTGCGACGAGAATTAAATTATCTTTCTATAGATATGCATTGTTATATACTTTGGACGAACTTTTTTTTCGCCTAGAAAAATCATATATGATTCGTAAGAATCATATATGATTCGAAGAATCGAATCATATATGATTTTTTACGAATCATATATGATTTTTACGAATCATATATGATTTTTTCTGGGCGAAAAAAAAGTTCGTCGAAAGTATATAACAATGCATATCTATAGAAAGATCATTTAATTCTCGTCGCGATGGTATTTTTTTTGTAGCTTGAAGATTTACCGTTTGCAAGATATGTTGTTTTGAAAAAAAATGTGTAAAATATAAATGGGTGACTATAATTGGTTGATAGGTTCTATGACATGTATGAGTTCTTTATGGATCTCAACTCATTCCATCACACGATCATAAGCAATTGTAACAGCAGATTTGATAATCATTTAGCCTTAAATTTCGGCCATTTTGTGCAATCTTATAACCGAACATTGAACACCCCAATTAACGTCTTTTAATACTTACTTTCTTTAAACACACGCCCCCCCTACAATTTTGGATTAAAACACGCCTTACTTTTTTTGAAGATACGAATTTCATTGTTTCCTTGTATGCCACAAACGACTTTTTTTTAAAAGCTGTACATATCCTCCTTAATATATATTTCAACATGCACACCATCAAAAAGATATTCACTTTCCGTTTCCTCTTGATTACTCAGTTAAGCCATGGAACCGATTTATGCATGCCATACTCACATTCTTAACAAGGATATCTAAGCAATCCATGTTCTTTAACCCTTGGTTACTGCAATCACATTCTGAAAACCCAAAACCTAAAAACATCATACAAAGGCTGCTACATTTCCTTGTCCCATTTTTTGTTTGAATCAAGGCGTACAAAAGGAGGTCCGTTTGGTGTGATTGTGGCTCAGCACTGTTCGAAGATTGGTTCGTTTTCGATTTTCCGTGCTAGACGTGACTCGTGGATGGCTCGAAGGAAACTTGGAGTCGTGGTGTATTCCACTCTGCAAGAGAGTGCTATCAAGAAACGTTGTTCCTGGTTCGAGTGTTGCCGAGTCATGGGTCTTGTTGGGACACGTGATCGTTTCTTGCTTGCTCCTTGTCTCCCCACAAGGTATCTAATGCCCAGCCTTGTTCGATAAATCCTTATTGTTATTTTCTTTCTTGTCTCGATCGTACGCATGACATATGATGGCTGAGAGTGACATGGTCGTTTTGAAATAAAAGACACATGAAATCGTATTAACAATGCACATAAAAATATACGTATCGACTCACAATAGTAACGAATACAAGACATGTATATAAACGGCTAAGTTCATGTGTAATCGACCTTTAATCATATATGTTCATATCTTGTTTTATCTCGTTTGTTTGGACTGGTCTTTGGCTCGATTTATTAAACCTGGTTAAAGTCGAATTGGAAAAAAAAAAAGAATGCTAAAACATGTGGTGTTTCGAAATCTAATATACACATGTTTTGATCTATATGATTCTCGACCTAAATCTGTTTGAAATTAATCCTTTCTGAACTAAAAGGAATGAATACATGCATGTGCTTTGGTGTTATTTTCGAATCGAGATAAAATAAAATAAAAGAGAACGCATGCATGGGTATTACAAGAATAAAAGGTTTGAAGTATATGTGAGATGGTATATTCAGTACTTGTTTAATATGGTGGAATTGAACAGGTATACATAATAGGCATGTGAGTTTGATCTATTTTGTTTTGCTAAAAGTTTAAGAGTATATAGTTGCATGAAACGGTGTCGAATGCGAAGTCATATGTCGTGTGTATATATGTGTGAACGTGAAACGGTGTCGAGTTTATAACGAGTCATGTATGGTTTATTAGTATTTTGGGTCGTTGCGGTTTAAACATTAATGTCGAGGCTATGATATAAATTTAATGACAGGTCTAAATTAGTATATACTTTAAAATAATTTTATTTGACATTTTTAATATTTAATTTTGATAATTTACATTTTGACCATAAACTTTACTAAATTGACATAATTAACTATAACTACTATACTTGTCATTTTAACTCTTAAATATTATTAATTATCAATTATAGCCTTAAAGCATTGAATTGCTAATTCGAGAAACGTACTAAATACGGAAACTTGCTAATTCGAGAAACTTGCTATATATACAAAGTTACTTAATTTGGAAAGTTACTAAAAATGGAAAGCTGACTAAAATGAGTTTTATGATTTAAAGCAAGTTATTAATAATTAGACGATCATTATTCGTGTAGATTCGTTGAAGAAGGAGTGTTTCCTTTTACGTATGTTATGATTTCGATGGCGATTAAGGTACAGATATTCTAACCTTTCAGTAAGGTTTCTCATGACTCATGATCCGTTTCTTTTGCCACTACTATGACTTCTGACCTTTGTATATCTGATATCTTTGGTTCATCTGTTATGATAATTTGATATGAAAACCTTTTGAAAATATAACTTGATGTTATGGAAGGAAACTGCTTTGAAATGACAATCTAAGATTTTGATACGAAACCAGTTTTAAATGAAGGATTAATTAGCTTTTGTGAAGAATGTTTTAAAAAGGGATATTTTTGTGATAGAAATGGATAAATGATTTGTAAAGTTTTTAAATCTGTTTTCTCTTAACTCTTTCATGTTTTATTATGAACTTATGAAACTTGATAATGAATCTTTTGGGCATGAACCATTGATATGACTTCTGATATTATGACCTTTGATATTCTGAATCTTTGATATGACTTCTGATATTCTGAACCTTTGATATGAACCTCTGATTTGAACTCTGATTATGAACCTTTGCCATTTGTGAACCTTTGACTTGAACCTTTGTTATGCACCCTATATTGAAGACCTTCTGATTCTGATTATGATTATGGACCTTGATTCTGATTCTGTGATGATAACCTTATACTCTGACCTTCTGTTTTGACCTACCCAGTTAGATACCCGAGCCATTTCACTAGGCATGGGGGTTCCATGTCCGTGTCAGTGATGCACCTCTGACATGACTCTAGGGCAGTAGAGTGATGTTCTGCCACGTCCCCTTTCTGTTATATGATGTGCACACTTCATGATATGATTTATTATGGCCAATCTGATTTATGTGGGGGCGTATGGATGCATCCTAGATCTGTTCTGTTATCTGTCATATATTATTATTTGTCTGGTGAATGTGGCGTATGTGCAATATGCGTCCTTCACATTTCTGGGAGCTAGCTACTCCATGGTTACTATTATGCTGCAGGATATGTTTGAAGAATATGACATGATATTTCTGTTCTGGGCTCGTTGGTAGATGACTGACCAAACCTTACCTGACCAAACCTTATTTGACCTAACCTTACCTTACTTTACCCTTTATTTCTCTTACCTAGTTTATACCTTTTGATATTACCCAAATGCAACATATATTCTGTTATCTCTTTTCTGTTTCATATTACGTTGTTGTTATATCTGTTCACTGAGCTTTTTAAGCTCAGCCGCATTTCTTTTCCCGCGGCAGGTTTTAGAAGGAAGCTGGGTTATGGGTGAAGAGTGCAAGTAGGAGTTTTAGAGAAGACTTTATCTTTGCTAGCTATCAGGGACTAGAGTTGATTGGAAGACATTTTGTATTAGATATTTTGTACCTTAGTTTTGTTTTGTAATTCTTGGCCTTAGAATTCCTTTGTAACCTTTGTATGTGATTGTATTATTGAAGTCTTATGCTTGTGTATGTTCTGTTTGACACCATGAATGTGATATCTTAGCCCTTGTCGGGTTGGGGTGTTACAAATATGGTCACAAGAACAGTATTATAGTAGGTTGTATGTAGGGGTGTTAGCAATCCGAGTCGAGTTTTGGCCTAAACGAGCTAGGCTCGTTTATTAACTGCTCGGCTCGAGCTCGAATAAACTTTTATAACTTGGCTCGAGCTCGAATATTTTGTTGTTGTTCGAGCCCGAGCTCGAAGCTCGTTTAAAATTTTTAACTTTTTTTGTTTTTTTGTTTTTTGTTTTTTTTGTTTTTTTTGTTTTTTTTTTTTTTTTGTAATCCTATAATAAAATAACTTTCAAGCTTAATATGCTCGTATAGAGGATCGAACTTGAAAGGCTCGTTTATTAACTCAAGCTCGAGCTAGATTAGCTCGTTCGACTCGTTTAGCTCGAGTAGCTCGTTTGGCTCGTTCAGCTCGAATAACTAAACGAGCTTTCGAACGAGCCGAGCAAAATATAAGTTTTAAAAGCTCGGCTCGTGAAATTATTCGAGCTCTAAATTTTGTTTGAGCTCGACTCGAGCTCGAAAATTATCAAGCTCGACTCGAGTTAAATCAAATGAGCTTGAGCTCGAGTAGCTCGTTAAAAGCTCGACTCGTTTACACCCCTAGTTGTATGCACCCACTTTAACTCAAATTGGCCCATCACAAGTGACTTTGTTGACATTACTCCCTCTAATTTTTACTGTCTTTAAGGATTTAGAAGTCATGTGTTTATTTACAGATATACGGCAGAAAATTTTGTGGAGTTTGGAGCTCCTCGGACTACTGACTTTCCGCATCTTAGACAACCACTAGCACTAGAAGTTTGGAAGTCCATAGCAGAATGTATTGATCTTGTATGTAAAATAACCAGTTTGACTAATGGACCATTAACAACTTTAGCAAAGATCATACTTGCAGACACAAATGCTAGTTCTGTCCTTCAGGTTAGTGTTGATCCACGTGCCTTAGTAGTTCGGGAATAACAATACTATACTATCCTTAAAGAATCCTGCATAAATCATATATTGAATTGCAGGATGTATTCATAGTAGGTGGAAATGTCGACTGCAAGAAGAAGAAATACAAAGGAAACATCTTCAATGTTCCTTTAAACAAATATGCTGAACTAAACATGTTTCTAGACCCTTTAGCTGCAAAAGTGGTGTTTGATTCAGTGTTTGATATCACACTCATTCCTCTTGGTATGCAGCGAAAGGTATGTGCCCTTTCACATATAATTAAGAACTTGGATCTACAGAACACGACACCTGAAGCTCGTTTCAGCCTACGTTTGCTGAGAAGGATGTATCATTGGAAGCTTTCGTAAGCAAAAAAGAGCTTGGAGCACACCACATACTAGAGGCACTGTTAAAGATTACATTTACTGAATTGTATAGCCATTGATAAAAAGACTTTAGGGTGAAATTACATTTTTCTATCACATGTTTTGGCTGCATGCGTATGGTACTATAGATAATGTACACAGATCAAAGATAGTGACAAATTTGGGATTTCATGCTCGGGTATGCACATTATCATGGATCTACCATTAACTGATTGTTCAAAAGGACAGCTTAACATCCAGATACATATTCAAAAACAAGTACTTAAACTGTTCAAAAGGACAACATAACATCCAGTTACAGGTTCAAAACAAGTACTAAAACCAAACTTACAATTACTCTTGACGAGTCTTACTTTCAAAGTTACTTATGATATCCTCGTTGCTAACCGTGATGAAGACATCCCTTTCTATATAATTAACCAGACGATCATTCAACAACTGATCACCTGTATTACCCTTTAATTCCTTTTCCACAAAAGCCATTCTCCAGAAACCTCTTTGAACACTAGCTGTCACAACCGGAAGGATCAACACCAACTTGATAAGCAAATAGACGAGATTAAACACTTCATGTTTTTTCACATCCACAAGCTTCTTCGAGAGCTCTCTAACATCCTTCAACGCCTTAAATCTTTTGTTGTCAAGTTGATCACTGAGATGAAGCAAATCACCGGCTGAGAACTCGTTAGGATAGAATTCCGCAAGTTTGAGCAACTTTTTCTTATCAAAGGACGAAAAAGACTTAGCAGGGCTCAAACATGCCATACACACAAGTAGCTCCATACTTTCTTCATCAAATCGTTCGTTAAGCTCTTGAAGTTGTTCATCAATGATGGAATAGAATACTTCAACTTGAAAATGATGAAGGGTTGTTGTAGCTGGTTCTGGTTCACGATTTCTTCTTGTTAGTTTCGAAGGATGCATATCTCACATATTTGGAACATTTATGTCGCTTTTTTCACAAAAGGAAACAACCGAAGCTAATAAAGATTCCCATCCTTCGTTTCTTATTATTTGCAATTGTTCCTTGACTAACTTCACAAGTGACATGGCGTTAACAATGTCTTGATCTTTCTTCAGTAACGCGATGTTTAGTTCACTTGAAACTCCCAAAAGTGTCTTCATTAAATGTAACATGAAAACAAACCTGAAAGAGAAAAATTCTCTATCAACCGTGCTGAGATATGAATGATGAATCGCCTGTCTTAAAATGGCATTTGCCATCATATCAAGCATATCAAGTATTGCATCATAAGAGTCAATCACTTTCAAAACAGACTTGTAGTGGGGCCCACAACCAGCTTTCTCATCTGAACCTTCACGAATTTCAACCTCAATGTCTTCAAAGACTTGTGCAAGTTTTTGGAAACGACTTTCAGTTGATACCTCACTTTCCTTCCAACAAACACTGACAAGAGTAATTAACTTTTCAAGAATATAGAAAAACATACCACAATCATTGTTTTGTTGGGAAACCGCAACAAGAATTTGTTCAAGTTGTTGAGCAAAACAATGAACGTAATACGCTGATTGAGTTTCATTCTTGATCAATGTTTTGAGACCACTGACATCATAGTACATTTTCCTAACGCCATTATAACTCTGCCCACGAACATTACTAAAACTCAGTGAATTCTTCAACAGCAAAGAACTTAGCGCATTCTTAAGAGATACGTCCTTCTTATGATCCATAACACGTGAAATACCAAGAAACTGTTAACGTCTCCCTTTTTATCAACATACCGCAAACACACCACAATATTCTCGTCACCTACATCATCCTCATACTCATCCATCAATATAGCAAAGTATCCATTAGGCCCACCGCATATATCGTTCACAATGGCTTTAGTTGTTTCTACCGAGCACGAGTTGATCAAATCATTTTGAATCAAAGGAGCCTTATTCAACAAATCTTTATCAAAATTCTCATCACCTTTTATAACCATTTCTATCATCTAAAAAAATTCATCATTGTTGGCAATTCTCAACGGATGATCTTCATTGATCTTGATTCCGAAAGATTAGTAAACCTTAAAAAAAGAACAGGAGCTAGCAATGGAGGCTGGTTCAATTGCTTATTATAGTAATCTATGATGTACATTAACAAATTGAGCTGTTGCGAGAAAATGTCCATACCGGAACCATTCTTGGATTCTTGAATTTCAGGGCAAGTGTCATTTTGTTGCGAGGAAGAACCTTCTTCCAACTTTGCTTTCAGTTGAGCTAGAAAAAAGCTATCCATTGTGTCTACAGTCTGGTAAAATAAAAATACAAACAAAAGTACTCATTTAGATGTATGTTAAACTCTAGTTCAGAAGTAAAAAGATTATCGCACCAAATTAGAGATAGATATTATATGTAAATGGATAAACGGACAAGGTTTTCCCTTGTTACCCAGATGTAGGCATATGGTAACCTTCCTTTGACCATTTTCGACCCTTTCCCTCACACCTCTAAATGTGTACCTAGTGAGGCTTTGAACCCTGGACCTCTTGTGAGGTCATCGGGTGCCTAACCACTAGGCCAATGTCCTGGTGGTATTGGCATTATATGTAATAAACTATATATATATATATATATATATATATATATATATATATATATTTTTTTTTTTTTTTTTTTTTTTTTTGTACTAAATACTAACGAACTTCTTATTTTTTCCATTTTAGTCGAGTTATTAAAAGATAGTTTTGTGTAATAAAAGTCTAAAACCAGATTTCAAATACTCTCAAGTCTGTCTTTTGACATAAGTTATCACGTAAAGAACTAAAAATTACCGAAATTCACTATATGTTTTGAGTGTTGTAAAACAAAGGCCGAGTAATCGGCTACCTATGTAGCACCGAAACGGGAACGGCAAAAGGATACGGGAACGGGAAACGGCAAAAATAAAAAATTTAAGATACGGGAACGACATAGATACGGCAATAAAAGATATAAAAATTAAAAATATATTAAAGAAAATCCAAAATAGATATATATTGATTTAAATTGTAAATTCCAAAAATACTAAATCTTTTAAAGGTAATTAATAATCAATAATCAAATCATTTATACATATATGTTTGTTTGGAAAGTTAAATTATATCACCTCTTAATGTTAAAAGAGGTAAAATAAAGTCACTTACGTGTTTTATTTTAAAAAAAAAATATATTTATTGCTTTTTCATTCATGTCACGTGGGTAATATTTATATCTAATGATTGTACTTTTTGTTTTTTTATATTTTTGCACAATCTCTTTCTCTTTCCAATAACTCTATCTTCTTCCTCATAATATATCGTCAACTTCAGATCTGATTGCTCATGTTTTTTTCTTCTTCCAATGTAACACAAATTTATTCCAGCCGTTTGGAATAAAAAAGGCCATTAAACCCATAAGAAAGGGCTTGAAAACTTCTTAAATATCCAGAATCGGCTAGGGATACGGCTTGTAATCCAGAAACGGCTATGGATACATCGGAGAAATGTTTCGGGGATGTTTCCTTCGCGTTTCCGTTCCCATGGCGTTCCCAAACGGGCACGGGGGCCTAACAGGCGTTTACAAACGTACTTTTATCGTCGCTACAAAGTCAATGACGAGTCACAACAAAGTCAAAACTTGATCAAACTCAGTCATAACTCGGATTGAAGTATTTGAAGTTTTGAACGATAGTATTGATGTTTACAAAGTACTTTTATCGTCGTATGGACAATCCTATGGTCCTATGAAGATTTCATACATATAATTTCAAAGCTCACCCAAGCCGATTACTAACTACAAGCTAGCTGACCGCTCAAGTACCAACTACCGAGTCTAACTAATAAACTTTTTGTTGAAAAACAAAAAATAGGGTTATAAACAACGATCATGCAACCACGAGATAAATATGCACTTAGAATAATCTATATAATACTACAAACACACTTTTTAAAGACATGGTGCATTTACAAAAAATCAAAGCTTTTTTAACAAAATTAACACTACATAACAAAAATCCATGGATGTCTCGAGACACTTCACTTCGAGACCACCCTAGTTCGGTCCCTCGTTATAAATCAAGTTGTCGCACTTAATTAAAAAATAAAAAAGCCCCAGCAAAACAACTACAATAGTCTACTTTTTTCTTGCACATGTGATAATTCATAACTCATTCACTGTATAACATTATTTATAAAAACTTTAACAAAAACTACTAAAAATAAAAGAAAAACAAAAGTTTTGAGTATTTACCGTTTGATTCTATGTAGAAAGTGGAAGAAGACGGCAAGCAGTTAAAAGTGAAAACCTATTTCTTTAAACTGGTTTTTTTATTATGGGCTCAAACAGTAAAAAAAAAAAAAGGGTAGGTACGTTCTCATAATTATGGGCTTAAAATACTAAACTTGGGCTAAAACCAGCCCATTATGATCAAAACCTTTCTTTAGTCCAACTAGAATACTAGTGCGACTCTAATTGTATCTTGTTTATCATGTTAATAATTCTTTATCTATATATAACAAAAAAATTCCATGTTTTTATTAAATTTTAACAACTCTTGAATCCATACGTAAGGTTAGTGCCTTTTACTTTTACCATTGGTATGTTCAAAATTGTTTCCTATTTCTAGTAAATCAGATGAATATAATATTGATGCTTTGATGTTTATATGTTCATGTTACATGTATTAGTAGGAGTTATTAACGTAATGCTTAAAATCTTAATTAAGCAAGAGTTTCTCGTTGATGAATACAGTGAAACAATAATCATGGATGCACGTATTAACATTGCAAGTGCGCCACCATTGCCTACTCAACCAACAACAAGTAATGCCACACAGCCGCGCATATCTAGCCCTGCGATATTATTATCATGTATCACCGTGATTATGTTTTCTCTCGGGATGGTTTGCGCTTTTGCTCTCTTAGGTTCAACAAGTAAGGCCTTGTACTCTATAACAACACACGACGATTTTGAATTTCCAATGATGACAATGACGGAGCCCAAAATCAAGTATTATGTGAAGTCACCAGATGAGTTTGATAAGGAATATCCTAATGATACTCAGGCCAGAGAACATGCTGAAAACCAAATCGTGGACGAATACTTAAAGTTTGCTAGGAAACGTTGCAATTACGAAGATAAGCAACACTTGTTACGCCCAGATTTTCCAACTCCGGTATGCAACATGCTTGAAAACATGACGATTCAAAGTTAGCTCACTATTTGTCTTAAATGAATTTTAGACATTGATTCATAAGTTTAGGGCAATGGCCAATAATTATTTTTGATTGTTTTTTTAGGTAGTTGTTCAACAAGTTTCTTATTTAGTTTGTGATTTTGCTTCCATGTTTAAGAGTTTATATAATCCAAATTGATATGACAGTGATTTTCTATTTTTTTATTTTTGGTCTTTTTTAATACTTGTAAATTAGGAAGTGAAAATATGGTGTTAGTTATGCTCAACATGTGATTTGTGAAAATAAATAATAGAGGGAATTGCAAAAATGGTCCCTAAACTTTGGCCAATTTGCATGTTTCGTCCCAGAACTGTTGAAACTGCAAAAATCGTCCCTGTGGCAAACTTTTGGGGCAAATATCGTCCTTTTGGGGCATATATCGTCCCAAATTGGTCAAACTTTAGGGACGATACATGCACACGGACCAAACTTTAGGGACGACACATGCACACGGGCGAAACTTTAGGGACGATCCTTGCAGTTTCGAAATTTGTAGGACGAAACATGCAAATTGGTCAAACTTTAAGGACGATTTTTGCAATTTACTCTAAATAATATGACATCTGCTTTATCTTTTGTTTTACTTCTTTGAAAAAAGAAAAAAAAAAAAAAAAAAAAAGAAAAATTACGTTTATCTTTATGTTTATGATTTTGGTTAGTCGACTAAACAATGAGGTTTAAACTTATCGACACATATACTCAAAACGTTATACATTTTAAAGGCTGACTTGAGACCTCTCGTATTCTGGTAATGACAACCTTTTGCTATTGAGTCACATTTATACCAAGACGGAGTACTTTTTAAATCACTGAATTTAATAAAAAAAGACGTTTAGATTAATTTTTATTATTAAAAACCTTAAATATCTCATTTTAATAAAGTTTTAACAAAGTTATTGATATATTAGTGCCCCTTGTATGTTTGACCGTGCCTGCACGGGTTCTAAAACTATAGTATAAGTATAAACAATTAACCTGTCCAAAATTATTATATACAAACATTTTGCAAGTTTTTTTTAATCAAAACTATGTTACCATTCATTCAATTAGTACCAATAAAATGAATAATATTTATAAAAGTATACTACAGAAATCCTTAAAAACATGTTGTCCCAGGTTTTATCATGGGACATGCCACATGTTCGACAAAATGTCTCAAAGAACACAACATTACAACACTTTTGGTTTTTCTGATCTTCTTGATCTTGTTAACTACTGTAAGCAAACACCCAATATTACAAATGTTACTAAAGTTCATGCTTTAGCTTTAAAAGTTGGTGTTCTTGCTCATCTTCCTACTGCCACGTCACTTGTTATAGCTTACGCGCGAGCAGGGCGTTATACTTCTTCCGCCGCAGTTTTTCGTGAGGTTTTTAACAAAGATGTGGTGGTTTGGAATGCAATGATGACTTGTGCAGTCGAAAATGGAGGAATTTTAGACGCGACAGGAATTTTTATGCAAATGCTGCGTGGACGAGTTGAGTTTGATTCTGTAACTCTTGTGATTGTTGTTTCAAACAGGTTAGCATGTTTACAGTGTGTACATAGTTTAGGATTAAAGTTTGGTTTGCTTTCGGATACTGATTTGTGTAATGCGCTTATTAACACGTATGCTAAAGGTGGTGAGTTGTGTTTGTCGGAGAACATGTTTGTTGAAACAGAAGTGAAAGATATAGTTTCTTGGAACTCGATGATTAGTGGATCTTTAAGTAACGATCATGCTGATAAATCTTTATGGTATTTCAAGAAAATGGTTTCGTGTGGAATAGAAGTTGATAATGTGGGCTTATCGTGTGCTGTTGCAGCATCTACTTGTTTACAAGATTTGGATATTGGTAAGGTTTTACATGGGTTCGGGTTAAAAAATGGTTACAATGAAAGTTCTCATGTTTCTGTACTAAACGCTCTTGTTTCATTTTACTCTAAATGTGGGGATATCCGTGATGCTGAACTTGTGTTTAAATCAATGTATACCAAAGATTTGGTTTCTTGGAATGCAATGATTAACGGGTTTGCTTCACACGGAATGATTCTTGAAGCGTTTAGCCTCTTAAGACAAATTCAAGTTAGATCAGTACAACCAGATACAGTGACAGTACTTGCTGTACTTTCATTATGTGCAGAATTCATGTTTTTACGAGATGGAAAAAGCATTCACGGGCTTGTTATAAGAAGATTCTTTGGATTAGACGTGTCGGTGATTAATAGTCTAATGAACATGTACTCTAAATGCAACCGTATTGATAAATGCCGGAGCTTGTTTGTTTCTTTACAGGATAAAGATTTGATTTCTTGGAATACAATGATATCAGGTTATGCCCAAAATGGGAAACCAACGTTTGCTCAAAATATGTTCAAGAAACTGATGTATGAGTGTTTAGAATGCAGTTTATCAACTGTTCTTGCAGTTCTTTCTTCTTGTGATTCACGTGAATCTCTAAAATTTGGTGAATCGTTACATAGTTGGGCAACGAAATTAGGCTTCTCAAATAGTATTCTTACGGTTAATTCATTAATTTTTATGTACACAAACTGTGGACATTTGAGAGCTTCTTTTACATTGTTAGAAAGTGTTTCAAGAGATGCTGACACTGCTTGTTGGAATGCCATGATCGCTGGATGCACACAAAACGGGTACTTTTTGGAAGCTTTAGAAACTTTTAAGTTCATGAGACGAAAAGCATATGCAAAACATGATCTCATTACCCTCGTAAACGTCGTATCAGCTTGTGGAAATCTTGGATTAGTGTTCAACGGGAAACTGGTTCATGGGTTTGCTGTAAAAACTCTGGTTGATGATGATGTTCGTGTAAGGAACGCCTTAATTACTATGTATGGAAGATTTGGGGACGTTGACCATGCAATATTGGTGTTTGACTCATCATTTCCGCTCTTGCTCAAAACAAGGAAGCTCAAACTGCGTTACATTTGTTTCAAAATCTTGAATTTGAACCTGATGAGATCACAAACTCGACGATATTATCAGCGTGTAGTCATATTGGATCAATTAGAAACGGAAAACAGATACATGGAAATGTTTTAAGATCCGGTTTTCACCCAAATTGTTTCATAGTAGCTGCGTTAATCGACATGTATAGCAACTGCGGAAGGTTAGATATGTCAATTCGCATTTTCAATTCCTTACAAGAAAAGAATATTGCAAGTTGGAATTCAATGATTTCTGCATACGGGTTTCACAGCAAAGGTGAAAACGCCATCGAGATATTTAACAAAATGATAATGTTTGGTGAAAAACCGACAAAAACCACTTTTATAAACCTGTTATCAGCGTGTGCCCATTCAGGTTTAGTCAACGAAGGTTTAAGATTTTACAAATGTATGTTTGATGAATATGGTGTGGAACCGGTTATGGAACATCACGTTTGTGTAGTTGATATGTTGGGTCGATGTGGGAGGTTAAATGAGGCATATGAGTTTATAAAGAGTATGGCAGTGAAACCAGATCATGGTGTTTGGGGGGCAATGTTAAGTTCATGTAATTATCATGGTGATGTTGAAATGGGGAAGAAAGTGGGTGAGATTTTGTTTAGCTTGGAACCTAAGAATGCCGGGTACTATGTTTCTTTAGCGAATACATATGTTGGTGCCGGTAGTTGGAGTGATGCAGTGAAGTTGAGAGAGTTTGTGGATGATGTGAGATTAAAGAAGCCGGCAGGCTGTAGTCTTGTTGATGTTGGTTAACAGTGACTTTATACTTTAAGTTGTCCGATATGGTTAATTGTAATGTAAATTGCTCGTGTAAATTACTTTAATTATGAAGAAAGTACAAAGTTACTGTGATAATTATTGTGGTTATACATAAGTTTTTCATAATTCTAATTGTAACAAAGTTAGGTGAATTTTGATTACAACAACATAATCTAATAAAGTTATACCAAAAAAAACCGAAAAATTAATGGCTGCAAATAGATTATTAGATATATCATGAAGAGATTTAAATTAGATTACTATCTATAATACTTGAAGGGATTTAAGTTAGGTGAATTTGGATTACATTTATATTATTCTAAATAAACCCCAACTGTCCTCATGTGAAACAACAGAAAACAAAACAGCAATCCTATAATCCAACAAAATCAAGACTCGAAACTTAAAAGAACAATGATCTCAGTACAGTGCTCTTTTTTTTGCGAATGGCGTGCCAAACTACCCCTGTACCGTGCTCTCTTAAAATAATAAGTCGGCCCACCACAAACATCAAAGCATAATTTATGAAAATGAAATACAATTAAAGAGTTCACATCAACTTTCCAATTAGCTGTTTTTTTGCACTCACACTATTATCTTGTGCTACAATGCAAGAACTCTTCCGCAATCCACCAACCATGCTCAAAGTCATGACGAAAAAGATTTAAAATCATATATATGAAGCTTTTATTGTAAAATCTAGATCAACAGTCTGAAAAGCTTGTGTTATGTTTATGCAGGCAATGTGGATGTTTGAGCAAAAAAACTAGACTACTCGACTACTGATTATGGTAGTAGTTATAGCGGTGGCTGTTGGTAAGTTGGGGAATTGGAGGTGGCAGTCATCAAAACTAGAGTTAAGAAAGTTGGAGTATGTGACCAAGATTACCAGCAATTCATATGTCATATGATACAGTTGCACAAAAACATTGTATGCAGCTACAATAAAATGATTTATTAACAACTAGTGTACTTCATTATTCCATGCATAACTAATATATGAACGAAATAAGGTTCGAATTGGATGAAAAATGTTTAGTTTGGGATACGGCTGAACTCTATATATATCTCTTTAACTTGACACACAAAAATGACCTATTTTAACAACATAGTAGTGACACACTGACACATAAGAGGCTCAATCATTTTAGACCAGCACAAACTCAGCACCTATTGGCAGATGATCACTTGGATGAGAATAATTTGGTAATCCGCCTTGTATACTGATCGCATCTGCTTCTGGAAGCTCAAGGTAACCAACCGGCTCAATGCCTTGAGAAGGTGTGAATAATATGTAATCCAGTGTATCAGTGAAAGCAGGGGTAACGTTTGTGAACTTTGGTTCACCCCTTGTGTATGCATAAGCACTGCACAAAGGCATTGGTAGGTCTTCTGAGCATTCTGCTGAAGGTTCCGCCATTGAACCACCTGAAACAAGATACTGGTATACCTGAAACATGAAAACATTTAACTTTCATTAGAAACTTTAAGTGTATCAACTAATTTGTTTAAAGAGTGTTTATTAACAATATTCATGCAATTATTTCATGGCAGCAATGAATTGAAAGTTCAGTGGTTTAATTTTTTTTTAGCCTAAATTGAGCTCGTTACTCAAAATGGATTGTAAATTAAACCAAAATTGATTATTTTTTAACCAATTATCGCCAAAAGAAATGACAGTATGTGAATGGTGTACCTGACTTCCAGGAACCGAATTGAAGTCCCCTGCAATGAGCACTGAAGGAGTGCACTTAAACTTTTCAGATACCATTTTCTTGAACTCAGACACACGTGATAAGAAATATTTCGCCTGTGCAAGCTTCACAGCAGCCAATTCTGGGTTCCTATAAAACGAAATTCAAATTTTTATCATGCATAGTCAACACATCCTAAACAATTGTCCACCTCACTGAATTTACAGAACATTATGATATAAATGGAATCGTTATTAGTTATTACCAGTGAAGATGCGAGTTGGCCACAATGACATAGTGTTCAGAAGGCTCTTTACACTTGAATGCAGCCATGATTCCAACATTATCACGTTCCAACCAGAAATACGGAAGTCCACGGTCCTTTGATTTCTGTCCTTGCCCTATGCCAAAATCAAGAAAGAAACAGCATTATACTGGACGTACAGCCCACAGTCTTAAGAATAAATATAAAATTACGTATAAAATAAAATCCCTAGTACCTTTGTTATCAGTACCAAGAGCTTTCCTTATAAGTTCAATACGCGCTGAATCGTATAACCTCATTTCAGTAAGATCATTGTACTCAATTCTGTCCTCCATGACCAATTCCAATCTGGAAATGAAACAAACAAAATCGTAAAGTGAGTACATGATTACATCTGATATAAAATATATAAAATGTATTCAGTTAATATAAAAGTATAAATAGCATACTTGTTGTGCTTGTAGAAGATCCCGCATCCGTCTTGTTTCCTCCCACTTCTTTTAATGTAGATGCTTGAGTAACCTTTCCGCCCTACTTTCTTTTTGTAGAACCTTTTATACTCATCTAATTCCTGATAACAGTTATATGAATTTTTTCAATACGAAAACCGAGTTGATAAATATAATGTTATTATAAGGTCCCAAGAACGAGTACTGATACTATAAGGATCTAAAACTCAGTCAGTCAATGACTCACTACTTATGATATGAGCCAAGTGTATTTACAAGTTACTACCGAGTCGCCTTGTTATAGGTGTAATTTGACTAGACTAGTATGAGTTTAACGAATATAATGAAGGTTATAAAGAATACCTGCAAGCATAGGATATCAGCATCAAGATTCTTAAGAACATCAAGAATTACGGGCATACGAGTTTCCTTCCTGTGACAATATCGCACAGAAGATTAATATTATCATAATAACTTCAAATCAAACATTAAGCAAAGAATTACAAGAATATACGAAACTCGCCTGAGACAAGGCGCTGGAGAGTGTGGGAAAATTCTACGTGTAGCTAATGACTGCAACATCATGAACGAACGACAGTGAGTTTGCAAAGAGCTACAATAATTTATAGTAAAATCATATATACATGCAAATAATCAAAGAACAACTAGTTACATATGTGCATACCTGAGCCAGCATGTTATACGAAACCACTCGAAGCTTAATCCCTGCAACAACATAACACGACAAAACCATTAGTAACTGCAAAAAATTATCAATCACATTAAATTAACCAAAACAACCCGATTGAATAATCGCACACATACCATCAGATTTACCAACAGCTGTAATCTCCTCGTGTTCTACTGGAACAAACTTGGCGTAAACCGTACTACCCATCTTCTTCATACAAATTTTACTGCACGTACATTCAATCAATCAAATGATCAAAACATTAATTTATACAATGTACCATATATTTACCAAGTGATGATAGATTTATGAACAAAATAATATGTAACTAATTATTTAAAACTTAATGCCGTACTTGTGAATTTTAAAGTTATTACTATAATTTGAATATGTTGAATGAAGGGATGTGGTATACATATATTGACCTAGGCTCCGATATAGAATTATATATAAGTGTAAATTGTGACGTAGGCACTAAGTAATATATTTATTATTTAGTTTGAGTTAAAAAGTAAATGTTACACTTTTTTTAGTTTAAAATTTTGGAATAACTATGTATTAGAGTTTAATTTCTCATATGACACTTGTATAATAAAGAATGCATGAGAAGTATATAAAAGACAAATATGGTTACATTGAACCATTCCTCATCACAAACAATCTGATGGGTTATGTGGATGGTTCAATGCCGTGTCCATCAAAAACCTTACCCGTTACCGAAGGTGCCACTGTTCCAAAGGAAAACCCGAACTATCCAATTTGGATCTCCAACGATGCCCACGTCCGTATGCTAATTATCTCCACAATATCGTAAGCTTCTTTTCGCCATGTTCAAGGTACAACTTCTCGAGATCTTTGGTTGTCCCTTGAAAAGGCGTATGCACCTCATTCCACATCAAGGGAGTACACTCTCAAGACACAACTTCTGAGAATAGAGATGCACGGTGATGAAACTCCTGATGCTTATCTAAATCGTGCTTAAGAATATGCTGATGCACTGGCCGCCATCGGTGAACCTTTAAAAGATAAAGATCTCGTTATGCTTGTTGTCTCAGGTCTCCGTGAAGAATATAACGGCCTTAAGACAACAATCACCGCCCGTCAAAGTCCAACTGCATTTAGCGAGCTTCATGCACTCCTTAGTGATCATGATTATTTTATTGGAAAAACTCGTGCATCTGCTCCATCTATCACTCCATCTTTTGCTGCAAACTACGCAGTGGGCACACCAAGCACAACGAATGCTCGTCAAGCTCAACTTTCAGAGTTAGCTGCTCAATTGAGTGCTCTTGGATTCCAAGTGTCACCCATTGCACCATTTGGTCCACAAGCCTTTTATGGTGCTCGTTCATCAAACAACAACAACAACAACAACAACAACAACAACAACAACAACAACAATAATAGCAATCGCAATAACTCTCGTAGTAAGAACAACAACCGCGGTTGTGGTAATGGTCATCAATTTGATTGGGCATCCACCCAGCACTTGCAATAGATGTGGTATTGGTCACATTCCATCACAATGCCCTAATCGTGATCCTTCTACTATTTGCAATCGGCCATCCGCTAACTTTGCAAATAGTCGTGCTCAATCTTCTAATGCCTCTGCTAATTAGCATTCTGGAACAAACAGTCACGTAACACCTGATTTGGCAGCGATGGACAATTCAGGGCATATTATGGTGACGACGCCCTTCATGTTGGCAACGGTAAGGGTCTTCCTATTCTTCATATTGGTTCATCTAAAGTTTACTCACCACAAAAAACGTTTTCTCTCAATAATATTCTTCACGTGCCAGAAATCACCAATAATCTCCTTTCTGTTCAAAAATTTTGTCATGACAATGATGTCTTTTTTGAATTTCAAGCTTCTTATTTTGTTGTGAAGGACGAGTCTACACACACCACCCTTCTCACGGGCCCCAGTAAACACGGTCTCTACCCCATCAATCTTCCTCAATTGAAGTCAATCAACAAAGTCTCTTTTTCGGTTGTACGAGCTTCTCCAACCATTTGGCATAGGCGGCTCGGACATCCTCATCAGCGTCTTTTACGTTCTATGCTTTCTAGTTTTTCTCTTCCAGTTACGAATAAATGTTTGCCAAGTTTGTGTAATTCTTGTCCACTAGGAAAATCTTCCGAACTACCTTTATTTGTATCCGAATTTCGAAGTAATAATATTTTAGACTTGGTTTATTGTGTTGTTTGGGGTCCTGCACCTATGTTATCTTTTGAAGGTCACAGATATTTTATGTTGTGTGTTGATCATCATTCTCGTTACATGTGGATTTATCATTTAGCTCAAAAATCCGATGTGTATGCCATCTTTAAATCATTTGTGCAAATGGTTGAACGCCAATTCACCACAAAATTAAAGAATGTTCAAACTGATTGGGGTGGTGAGTTTTGTAATTTAGCTCCTTTTATCTCTTCGCTAGGAATTATTCACCGGCGATCTTGTCCTCATACAAGTGAGCAAAACGGCTTTGTTGAACGTCACCATCGCCACGTTGTGGAAACTGGTCTTACTCTACTAGCTCAATCGTGTGTTCCTCAACGTTTTTGGCATTATGCTTTTGATACTGCCGTTTACCTAATCAATCGCATGCCCTCCCGCACATCGACAAACAAGTCACCTTTTGAACATCTCTTCAAACGGTCTCCCGACTACTCTTTTCTTCGAGTCTTCGGGTGCCTATGTTTTCCCCATCTTCGTCCATACAATCGTCACAAAATGGATTTTCGTTCAACTCCGTGTGTGTTTCTTGGCTACGGTCCCTCCCATCATGGATATCGTTGTCTTGACATCTCTACCGAGCGTCTTTATATAGCCCCGCATGTTCGTTTTAATGAAGAACAATTTCCCTTTGATACCCCTAAAACAACTTCCCCACCCCCTTCAACAACATCTCCCTATTACTCCTCAGAATCACCTTATGTAATTCCTACTACAGACCATCCAAGTCCAAATTCGCCACGCTCACCAATATCATCTCCATCAATTTCCAAATTGAGTCCAACTTCTCCCGAGCCTTCTACTGGCCAACTATCTCCTGTATCGGCTACATCGATACCAACCCCACCACCGCCACCACCTCCTATCCCTCGCCAACGTCCCGCTAATCTTCGTCAAAATCCCAAACAACGGGTTCCTTACAATCCTTTCGCAAACCATGCTACCGTATTCCCCACTACCATCACTGAACCAACCTCATTTACCGTTGCCAACAAGTCTCCAGAGTGGCGTCAAGCTATGAAAGAAGAGTATGATGCTCTTGTCAAAAACGAAACGTGGTCTTTAGTACCTCGTGCTTCTAACACCAATTTTGTTGATGGCAAGTGGGTTTACAGGTTAAAACGGGACAAAAAAGGTGCAATCACTTGCTACAAAGCAAGATTCGTTGCCAAAGGTTTTCGGCAACAACCGGGTCTTGTTTTTCATGAGACCTTTAGCCCAGTTGTTAAGTCGACAACTATACGAGCTGTTTTGTCACTTGCGGTTACTAACAACCGGTCGCTACGCCAATTAGATGTTCAAAATGCATTTCTTAATGGAAATATGAGGGAGAAGGTTTATATGAAACAACCCCCGGGTTTTATTGATCCACAACGAACAAACCATGTATGTTTCCTTCATAAGTCTCTTTATGGCTTAAAGCAGGCCCCGCGTGCTTGGTTTGAGCGACTCTCCAAGGCTCTCTTTGATCTTGGATTTAAAGGCTCCAAAACGGATCCATCTTTGTTTATTTATTTGGAGAGACACTTTTGTACATTCTAGTATATGTGGATGACATCATCGTTACAGGTAATGACAGGGGCACTATCGACAATTTAATTTTCCAACTTAGATAAGCTTTTGCATTAAAAGATCTCGGGCCACTTAACTACTTCTTGGGTATTGAAATTGTTCCTCATGGGTCTGGTATTATGCTTTCTCAAAAGAAGTATATTTTGGAGCTATTACAAAAGGCTGGTCTTTCTAGCTACAATCCCATGTCTTCTCCCATGGTTGCCTCGAGCTCACTAAGTCTAGATTCTCTGATCCGAGTAAATATCGACAGATAGTGGGTGCTTTACAATATGTTACCCTATCTCGGCCTGACATAGCTTTTGCTGTTAACAAGGTATGTCAATACATGCATGCTCCGACCGAGAATCATTGGTCTGCCATTAAACGGATTTTACGTTATCTTCATGGTATAGTTGAATATGGTATGCTCATACGTCGTTCTTCTGGTTCTACCCTTCAAGCTTTTACCGATGTTCTATGGAAAGGTAGTCCCGATACTTCACTTGAAGCTTTCTCAGATGCTGATTGGGCTGGGGATTCAGATGATCGACGGTCGACGGGGGATTTGCTATATATCTTGGTTCAAACCTTATATCTTGGACCGCTCGTAAGCAACGTACGGTTTCACGTTCCTCTATAGAAGCTGAATACAAAGCTCTTGCTGAGACAGTTGATGAGCTCACATGGCTTCAAGCTCTTCTTCATGAGCTTGGCATATGTTCATCTTCAACGCCTATACTATGGTGTGACAATCTTGGTGCAACATACTTGTCAGCTAACCCTATCTTCCATGCGCGTACAAAGCACGTGGAAATAGACTACCACTTTGTTCGGGAAAAGGTTGCTCAAGGAGATCTTCGGATTCAACACATATCTACACATGATCAGATTGCGGATATTTTTACAAAGCCACTACCAACTCCAAGACTCCTCTTTCTAAGATCCAAGCTACAGGTCGTTGCCCGCCCTTAGCTTGCGGGGGCGTATTAGGCCAAACTAGATTACATGGGTCAGTCCAATTGTATAGATGGTAGTTGCTTGGTCTCCAAGCAAAAGTATTAGTATATATACATACACTATCTAATGTACATCATATAATTACAATAACATCAATACAATACCTATTAAGGTTTTATAAAATACATACCCAAAAGTAATAAAAGTCGACACGAGGAAAAAAAATTAAAACGAATGGAATTGAGTTATATAGAAACAATTTATAGCCGTGTAATGTCTGTTGATTTTTTTTCCGCGACCCACCGCCATCCAACAATTAATATTCTATCAATTGGACCAAGAGCATATGCATATGAACATACAAACTTTGTACAACTGGCTTACATAGAAGAAAAAAGTTTACAGTACGAGCCAACAATCCAATGTCATAATCAACATCTTTGTTGTACTCTACCTTTTGTCCAAGTGGTTTACACATAATCGCACATTTCATCCTTTTTTTAACTTGCTTGCACCATCCGTCCATGTGGTTGCAAAATCTTGCAATGTTAGTCCTTTTAGTCAACGACCGTTACTTTTTGTGGTTAAGTCCCTCACTTGGGACGAAAGATACAATAATGGTCATGTTTATTCGACTTCTGTACCTCATTTTTTTAATTGAACTTGGCTCACTCATCCCACAATCGGGTAAGAAACTGGTACTTCTCGACACATTAATACTAGGAGAGTGGGAGGCAACAATTTCTTGTGAATAAACTAAAACGAGAGAGATAATTGGATTAGAGAGCGTTTCAGGTATGGTTGTTTGGCTAAATATCTAAATGAGAATCGATAACTGGGCTTGTGTGCGCATCTGAATGTTGCATGGCAGACTCATTTCAAGTACCAAAGACATTCAAAGGAGCTTTGATGCAGTGATTCTAACATCAATAATATCAGAGAAACAATTAATGATCAACAATTACTTATAAGAAGATAACACAAGCAACAATCATATAAGAACAAATATGCATTCAAAGAGAAAAATTGGCTACACATCTTTTATATAATAAAACAAAACCCCTATTGGGAATTTTTCATTTAAAAAAAATGCATTCATACCTTAGTTAGTAATAATTTTATTTTAAAAAAAAAAGATTATTTTCTTATTTGGTAATATTTTATATTTATCCATAACACAAGTAGAAGATAAATACAAAAAATATAGATAAGATACAGTTAACAATAGGATTAAAAATTTTAAATAATTATCTTTAATAATAAAAAACTATAATTAAACATTATATATCAAACAAAACAATGATTAAATTATTTGTTTTTTAATAAATAAAAATATATGATTAAAAAAAAATAAAAAATAAAAAATCCGCGCGTGCGCGGGTATTATAACTAGTTAACCACATACATTCAAACACATGCGTGAATCAGCATCTGAACCCTATTCAATTAGAAAAGAACTCGAAAATTCCTAGAAAAAGCTACCATTATTATCAAATTCTGCAGTTTTTCAACTATAGATTAATAGATATATGGTGTAAATGGACAAAGCTTAGATTTGAGGAACTAATAAGAGAGAATTTCGTTGCTACGATTCAAGGTTATTCAACATCCTCCTAAGGTGAAAGTAATACCAGTAGATAACAAAAATAATACAAAAAATAAATTCAAGTTGAAGTATTCAATACAATATATGAATAAAATTCAAATTTATGTAAACCCATGGGAGCTTTAAAGCTTACCCTGCTCGAAACTATAATGGAAAAGCTTAGCTCTGCAAAGTGGACATGCATTCCTCTTCGGCAACCATTTCTTGATGCATTCTTCATGATAGCTATGTTTGCATTTGAGTGTCCCGATCATCTCAGCCTCTTTGAATTCTTCATGGCAGATGACACAAATACTTCCCACGTCTTCTTTCTGTTTGCGAAACCTACTAATGTTGACGGAATGTTCCAAAGCCTTTGCCTTTGAGAAACCATTGGTGGAAAAAGACTCGTACCATGATAAGAGCCTTGCAATCTGCATAGATGGTTCGTGATAGCTCTCTTCATCATCCAACAGCTGATATGGTCCATCAACAGCCACAAATCAGGCAGTGGCTACTACCCTGTTATTTGCTTTGAATTCCATCCGGAATGTCATATGAGGAGGCCCATCAACAAACAACACGGATTCAATGTCTTCATAGTACTCATAGATCTTCACTTTTGCCTCTGTTGTACCGGTAGGGAGTGGGTTTATTTCTATTAGTACATCAAGATTATCACATGGTCGTTCATTTACAATGATGAAAGTCCTAGAATCTTGAAACATAACCCCGTATGAAGAAGACACGTATGTAGCCATAGACTTGAAGTGAAACTCTAAACCCTTAAATATATCAGTCGATGATATATGGTGTATATAAACCACGTATTTGTTAAATATACGTATATTAATTCATGTGTAAATGTCTAGTATCGAACCCGAGACCTCGGGATTGCACACATTACAAATGAGTATTAAGGAAAAATAATAAATGTTTTATTATATTTATTATTAGACACGAGAATATAACGACCGTTAGTACTTAACGGTAAAGGGACTAACGACCGTTAGACGAAAGAGAGAAAAAGGGTGTTTATGTAATTTGGTAACCAATGAAGGGTCTAGAACCCCCCTCCTTGGGCTTGGGTCGGCCGATCACTCCACAAGGGGTATCCCTTGCCCTAGCTTGTTCCCAAAGTTACTTAAACACTATAAATACAAATCTTAGGGTAATTGTTTTCATAACTTTTGTGCACACAATTATCCCTAACTTTTTCTCTCCTATCTTTTGCTCTCAAAACCGGTCGAACACCCCTAGATCTTTAGGGTTTCGATTTTTGGTGATCAAAATTATTTTCTTGTGTAGTTACTTGCATAACCTTAATACGGTTTAATTTGTGTGTACAAGAACGAGGTAATAACTCACTATAGTTATCATCAAGAGATCGATAAACAAAACGGTAAGGGGTTTATCATAGATCTATAATTACACAAGATCAAGATTTATTGAAGTGCATCGGGTACGTTACTATTTATGTTTTAGTTAATCTATATACGTGTTATACTTGATCCTAGCTTCCGCATATTTGTGTTATTTGATTGTCAAACTCTAACAGTGGCATCACGAGCCATGTATAACATGTAATTGATTACTAAAACGTAATAAAAATCGGATCTTTAACTGGTTTAGATACATGTTTTTGATCTAGGGTTTTTCTTATAAATTTTTTAAAAAAAATTCGAAACCCTAACCCTAATTTTAGGGGGGTCGATTTTCCATGAAACCCTAATTAGGGTTTTGTGGTTTTCTTGGATTATATGTAATCACTAGAAACCCTAGGTCTTTAACCGGTTATGTGAACATATCTTGTGACCTATGAGATATTTGTTAGGTTTAATCCATGACGAAACATGCATGTTAGTCATGGATCTTGTTGTTTTTTTTATTTTTGTCACATGTTTAAGATAGATCTAAAATTGGGGAAGACTCCAATACATATATATTAAAATCAATTTATAAGCTATGTGGTGTGTATATTAGCTTTGGCCTACGCAATTGATTCGTCAATGCATGTGACTCTCTTCCATTAAGAGGAGAAGGCCTTAGTTGATTACATGAATGATTATACCTAGACTTGATTTTATTAGGATCTTTTCTAATATGGATTGTATGTGGCTAATTGTTTCACTTTTATTATTATTAGTTGTTATGTTTTTCTTTAAATTACTTGTTTTTATTGTTTCTTAATTGTTTGACTTGTTGTAAGCAATAAAAAGGGTGATTTTCATAAAGAAAATAATACGGACTAATAATGGTGAAACCCTAAGTGATAAAGATTGAATCTTGCGGAGTCTTATGTGCCAACAACGGTTCGCTTCGCACGGTAATTCGCTCCAAGGCGAGACTAGCAAGATTCATACTTTATTACATGTTTTGAGATTGAATCCATAAACTTTTGCTTGATAGATGTTTTATACAACATGCTTTTAAAAGTAACTCTTTTAAGACAAATTCATAATTGTGATATGAAGGCTTAGAAAAGAGCCTTAGAGTCTGCCTTGGTTATCACAATCTTGAAAACGTCTTAAACGAATTTCTTTTAAAATCATTCTTGTAGAAAGTCATCTTAGGGTTTTGTTAAACCTCAAGTAAAACTTTGTGTATTAATTTCACGAATTGGTAATAAAAAGTTTTTATGAAAACTTATGCTATAAAGATGAGTGCATGCATCTTTATACATATTTTGATTAACATATCAAAATTAAATACCCTTAAAATTTAAGTTACATGCCATCTATCTATAAGGAACACTTGGAATTTTAATTTAGTAAACGTGAGACCTAGGCTAAATTATTATAACAAGGTTAAATTCTGTTAATGCGTGAGACCATAGATAGTAATTTTACAGTTTCTAAGGTAGACGACTTAATTAAGTTGTGCGTGAGACCTAGAACTTAAGGCATGAGATGGGATGAAACATGCTTACAAGGCAAATTGATGAATCAATTTGATGTAAATCCCATAATGGTCTAGGAATTGGAAATCTTGTTTGCCAATTATTGTTCGACAGATTACCATCTTTTATACTTTCACCACTAGCAGATCAACTGATGTGGTGGAATCTATGTAAAGTTGGATCCTAGATTTTCAAGAAAATTTTGGTGGTTATATGAATATAGCCTATGGGTATTTTATTTTCTTGAAGATATTTATTATCGAAAATACTAGTGTTTGAACTTTTATCTGTAGATATGGCTCAACCCGATAACCCAACTGTGATTTCTGCTTTCAAGAGTTATCTTGAAAGAGAAAAATTGACTGGAAAGAATTTCAATGATTGGCACCGTTCGCTAAGAATTGTCTTGAGGGCGTCCGGAAAGCTAGATTACTTGACCGAAGAATGCCCTGCTGAGCCTGCTGCTACTGAACCAGAAGCAGTTAAGGCGGCATGGAGGGTGGAACATGCTAAGTATAACGAGGTTGCTTGTTTAATGCTCACTAGCATGAGTGCTCCATTACAAAAGAAGTTTGAGTACTTTTTCCCTAAAGATATGCTTGAAGTACTTTAGCAGTCTTATGAGAAACCACCTGCAGCTGAATTGTATGATGAACTTGACAAGCTACACAACTGCAAGCATGGTGATGGTAAACCAGTTGAAGATTATGTGACTGAGATGAAAGAATCTTTTGATCAGCTTCACAGAATTGGATTTGGTTACCCCAACAATGTGCAAGTGCACTTGATCAACAGGTCCCTTAACAAGGACTTTGCTGGTTTTGTGCAGAATTTCAACATGCACTGCTCGGGGAAGACATTCTCAGAATTACTCGCATTGCTTGTTGATTATGAGAAGAGTCTACCAGCCAAGGTCAAGGCCCCTACTCCGCAAGTGTTGGCGATTCATGGGGGAAGAATCCAGAAGAAATCGCATGTGAACAAAGGCAAAGGGAAAGGTGGTAAAGGCAAGCAGGTCATGGCCTATCAACCACAACCCAAGATGAAGCAGCATCAGCCTAAGCAGAACAAGGTGAATCCGCCAAACAAGAATGATCAGTCTTGTCACCATTGTCATGAAAAGGGCCATTGGAAGCGCAATTGTTCTCTCTACATTCATGACTTGCGACTCAAGAAGCAGGGGAATGTAGTTGGTAACCCTAGTTCATCAGGTGCGTTCTTTATGATTGAATTATTCACTCTTACTCCTAAATTGAATTCATGGGTATATGATACGGGATGTGGCGTTCATATTTGCAATACCTTGCAGGGGTTTAGAGTTGAGAGAAAGCTGGCCTATGGACAACAATTCTTGCACGTGGGTAACGGAGCGCATGCAGGAGTTGAAGCTATAGGAGTTTTTAATTTAGTGTTGCCTTCGGGCCTAGTACTATCTTTAAATAATTGTCATTATGCACCGTCAATTGTTAGAGGTGTAATTTCATTTTCATGTTTGTTGAACCTTGGTTTTGAGCATACTATTTCTAGCAATGGAATTTCAGTTTCTTTAAATGGTGTTTTTTTATTTTAATGCTATTGCTGTGAATGGTGTCTTTGAAATTGATATGAATGATAATGATAATGCTTTTGTTAATAATAATTCAATGTATAGCATCAATAATAAGAGAATCAAGAAAGGTCTAGATTCGTCTTATCTTTGGCATTGTCGACTTGCTCACATTGGCAAGGCTCGCATGAAAAAGCTGCAACATGATGGGCTTTTAGAAAAGATCAATGATGAATCATTTAATAAGTGCGAATCTTGCATTACTGGGAAGATGACAAAGAAACCCTTTAAAAATAGGATTGAAAGGGCGAATGATCTACTTGGTCTTATTCAGGCAGATGTATGTGGACCACTTAGACATGTGTCAAGGACAGGTGCTAGCTACTTCTTAACATTTACGGATGATTACAGCCGTTATGGTTATGTTTATTTACTTAAACATAAACATGAGGTGTTTGAAACATTCAAAGTGTTTAAAGCAGAAGTAGAGTTGCAACTTGGAAAGAAGATTAAAGCTCTTCGATTCGATAGAGGTGGTGAATACCTGAGTCAGGAGTTCATAGATTACTTAGCAAAGGAGGGAATTGTCCAGCACCTTACTTCTCCATATACTCCACAACAAAATGGTGTATCTGAGAGAAGGAATCGTACATTGCAAGATATGATACGATCTATGTTTAATCTAACAACTCTTCCTTATTCGTTTTGGGATTATGCCTTAGAATCTGCGGTTCGCATTCTTAATATGGTTCCAACAAAGAAGGTTGATAAGACTCCATATGAGTTATGGACTGGAAAAGCTCCTAACTTGTCTTATCTTAAGGTCTGGGGTTGTGAGGCGTATGTTAAACGTGACTCAGCAAACAAACTCCAACAAAGATCTGTGAAGTGCATCTTCGTAGGATACCCTAAGGAAACTATGGGTTACTACTTTTATTACCCAACAGAAAATAAAGTTTTTGTTGCAATGTATGGAGACTTCTTGGAAAAGGAGCTCATATCTCAAGAATTCAGTGGGAGAGTATATGATCTGGAAGACGATCATGAAGATGTAGAACCTTCTGAAAACACTAGCCAACTTCTTGTGGAACCTGAAAGTTTAGGTCCTCCACCTGAAGTAGAAGTGGTTCCCATTCGTAGGTCAACTAGGTCTGTGAAAGCTCCTACACGTCTATGTCTTAATGTAGAGTGTGATGATAACTTAATAGGGGATCTTAATGAACCTGCAAGTTATAAAGCTGCCATGAATGGTCCTGAGAAGGAAAAATGGCAGGTTGCTATGAATGGGGAAATGCAATCCATGGAAGACAATGAAGTCTGGGAAGAAGTAGACCTACCTCCGGGTGCCAAGTTAGTTGGGAGTAAATGGCTCTACAAGAAAAAGACTGATATGGATGGCATTGTACACACCTATAAGGCCCGTTTGGTAGCTAAAGGCTATACTCAAACTTTTGGTGTTGACTATGAGGAGACCTTTTCTCCTGTAGCTGACATTAGGGCTATTAGGATTCTTATAGCCATAGCCGCTTACTATGACTATGAGATTTGGCAAATGGATGTCAAAACCGCCTTCTTAAATGGTCGCCTAGATGAAGACATCTATATGGCGCAGCCTGAGGGGTTTGTGAATCCAGAATTCCCAAATCATGTATGCAAGCTTAAAAGATCCATTTTTGGATTGAAGCAAGCATCACGACAATGGAATAAGAGATTTGATAGTGAGATTAAAAAGTATGGATTCACTCAAAATCTTGATGAGCCATGTGTATATCACAAAGCTAGTGGGAGTAATGTAATTTTCCTTATTTTATATGTTGATGACATATTGATCATGGGAAACGACATTCCAAGTTTGCAAAAGGTTAAGGCATATCTTGGAAGTTGCTTTTCTATGAAAGATTTAGGGGAAGCTGCATTTATTCTGGGAATCAAGATATATAGAGATAGATCTCAGCGATTAATTGCATTAAGCCAAAGTGCTTACATTGATAAAATATTGAAGAGATTCAATATGCAAAATTCCAAGAAAGGATATTTGCCGATGCACGAACAACATGGCTTGAGCGAGAAAGTTTGTGCTTCGACACCTGCAGAGGTGCAACGCATGAAGAGAGTCCCTTATGCTTCGGCTGTGGGATCTATAATGTATGCGGTGAAAAGCACAAGGCCTGATGTGGCGTTTGCTCAGAATTTAACCAGTCAATATCAGCAGAATCCAGGTGAAAAACACTGGACTGCTGTTAAGAATATTCTTAAGTACATTAGGGCTACTAAAGAGATTTTCTTAGTTTATGGGGGTACTCCATCTGCAGAACTTGATGTTACAGGTTACTGCGAGGCTTCTTGGAAAGGTGATAAGGATGATACGAAGTCTCAGACGGGTTATGTCTTTGTCATTAATGGAGGAGCTGTGGATTGGAGGAGCAGAAAGCAGAGTGTACTAGCGATGTCTGCTACAGAAAGTGAGTATATAGCTGCTTCAGAAGCTGCAATGGAAGCTGTTTGGATTAGGAAGTTTGTTTCAGGGCTTGGGGTTATGCCTTCGATTCGACGACCTATGAAAATGTATTGTGACAGCCCAGCTGCAATTACATTTGCCAATGAACCTGGAATCATGAAAGGCACCAGACATTTCCCGATTAAGCATCACTATGTTCGAGAACAAGTCGAAATAGGTGAAATCGAAATGCTCAAAATTCACACAGATGAAAACTTAGCATATCAATTTACAAAACCTTTACCTGGCACCAAGCTTTACAAGCATGCTGAAGGAATAGGACTTAAATTAGTGATAGAGGCCGAACCGTCAGATATTATTGACCAAGGTCAATAAGTCAAAGACAGCTCAGTTCCAATTCTCCGTGGATAGTATAGTGTTTCCTCGGGTCGTTATGTCCCAGCGAGATTGCAATGGTGTTTTTGAAAACGTTTCAGGAATGAGTGGCACTGAGGACAGTAGCCAAAGATGATTGAGAATTGATTATGCTACTGATTATTTGGTATTTGGTCAATTTGGAATGATATTAACAATAACAGATATACATATATAATTACAAATACACAACTAGGAAATCAGATTACAGACAGAAAAAAGTGAGATTTAAACAATTTACAAACTACAGGGGGGTGCAAGTGAAACTTTTTCAAACTTAAAATAAAAAGAAAATTTAAAATGAAAATGAAAATATTTAATTGATTATTTTAATATTTAAATACTAATTAATTAATTAAAACTATTTAAAAGTAATTTAAATCTAATTTAAATTAAACTAAAAATAACAAAGGCTACAAATTAAACTAAAAAATTGCAAAAATATTTTCTAAACCTCTAAATAAACTTGAAGAAAGTATAAAAAATAAAAAGAAATGTTTTTGTCTTTTTGTGGATTTTTTATTAATTAAATACTAATTATATTAATTAAACTATTTAACTATTTTAAATTACTAAAAATACTAAAATAACTTATAAAATTATAGAAAAATTTATAAAACTAATTAACCATCACAGGAATCCTAAAAAATTATAAAAAGTTTCTAAAAATTATATTTAGACTATTTTACCAATTATTTACTTGTTAATTAATTTAAATCTAATTTAACTAAACTAAATAAGAAAATTAGAAAATGAACAGTGGAAATTCTAGAAAAATTCCTAAAATTATTTTATAACATATAAAAGCTAGGAAAAATATAAAAACTAGGTACTACTTTAGAAAAACTAATTTTGCTATTTAATACTTAATTATTAATTTTACTAAATCTAATATTAAATCTAATTAATACTAAATGATAAAATTAAAATCTAGAAAAATTACTGAAAGTACTTTAATATAAAAGGAAATTAAGAAAAATATAAAAATGCCAAGTACTTAACAAAAATATAAAAAGGAAAATTAAAAATTTAAATTACATTAAATAGAAACTATCACTTGAAATTAAATTGGTTTTTCTGGATTTTTCTTTTTGCAAACTAATTTACAACTAAAAACAAATAACTTTTGTAAAAACAACTTTTTTATAACTTAAAAAAAAAAAGCCAAATGCAAGCTATAAGCTTGGACAGTTGACTTATGTTGACCAAACCAAGAAAATAAGCTCAAATTAGCTTATGTGGGGTCCACAATGGTAAAACTTGGTTCAGATAAGTAAAATGGACTTATATAAGCTAGGAACAACAAAATATAATCACTGATAAGCTAATAAGAACAAGAATAAGCACTTGAAGTTCTAAACTAAACACAGAAATGGGACAAACTATTAGGGAGGTTCTGGGTAGGGTCCACTGAGCTTGAGCTCAAAAGCTCAGCTGCAATGGAGAGAGGGCAAGCTAGGGAACACAATGGAACCAAGAACACCCACTGGGCCCACTGAGGTGGCCTGTGGGACCCACCAAAGTGGTGGTGATGGACTGCTATGGTCTGTGCACAGGGGAGGGTCTTCCCCTGCAGGTGTGTTTGGAGGGTTGTGGGACCCACAACAAAAATCACAAAAATATAATGGAGGTGGGACAATGAAGATGAGCTGGGATACTACAAGTCCTAAAAACCACAAGTCCCAAAGCCAAACACAAAATTCTAAAATATTCTTGCAAAATCTGTCTTTCTACACTAAGGTGATATTTGACTTTTTGTATAAACAAGAACAGTTGACTTAATTTAACTTGGATCTTAAACTAATGACTGTAAAACATATAATAAGCTAAAATAAAACTAATATAACCTAAAGTTACAAATTATAAGCTTGTGTGAAGGATTATGGATCTAAAAACCTAATCAGTTAAGCTATGATGAGGATTTGAACCCCATTTTGACTTTTTCCTGAACACTCACTGATTTTTATGGTTTAGAAGACCTAATAGGACCTAGAGAAGCATGTAGTAACTAAAAACAACAACAAAATCACACTCCATAGTGGAAGGTAACACTGACCCAAACACTTCCTTATATGTATGATTATGAGATTTTCAATAAATTCCACTGATTCAGGCCATGCTATAGATTCCTAAGGCTACAACATAATATACTAAGATGAGATGAACATATAAATAACCCTAACAACAACTAGAACTCAAGAATCCTATATAAGCTATTTATGACATTTAACATGAAATATTTGGTACCCAATGATCTAATGGAATAAGCATGATACTTTAAGCATTATTATAACTCAGAACCATCAATTAAATATAAAACATCACACTTAAACATTTAAAAATTAATCTACATAACAGATGCCAAAAAGTGAAACAAAGGCTTACAATGGATCCATGCTTAAACTGATGAACCAAGAACCAAAATTTACAACCATATAGCTCCCCTTAGAGCACTATTACCCAATCCAAGCTCAGAATCAGCTCTGCATCTTCTTGTCTCCTTCTTCTGTTCTTTTTTTTTTTTTTTTTTTTTTTTTTTTTTTTTAATTTTTTTTATTTTTCTTGATTTTATTTCTATTTTTTTGTATTTTTGGTTTATGATCCTACATTCACTTTTAAAGTTTCTAAAAGCTTTTAGAAGCTTTCTAGGGATCTTATGTGGCTTAATGAGTCCAATACAACAACTTTAAATAATAATTAAGTTTTTTGAGATTTTGAGTGAAAAATAAAATGCATACTGAGAATCACACTGAAACTTTGAAATTGATTGATAAAAAAGATTACAATATACTAAATTGACTTAGTTCAATGCTTAAAAACTTGAAAATTACACTAGGAATACAGAATTACACTACTCGACATTAAACTATACTACCTACACTAATAATTCTTCCTCTATGCTTCTCCCCTCATTTATAGATATTTTTGGAGTTCCACTTGGTCTTCTGGTCAAATCCCACCAATATTTATGGCCGTTGGATGAGTTTGGAACGATCTGAGCCCTTCAAGGGTTTTGGCGGGAAAGCTTGTTTTGACCAAATGGGGTATGTGGTTGCAATTGGGGGGGTGGTGGCATTAAATGCAGGGTAGGGTAGGGGTGGTGGAGGTGATGGGTGAGAGTGGTGGACAAGTTGGGGTGAAATACCAGGCGGTATTTGCAGGGGCGGTGGTGAGTGGTATTGGGATGGAAAGGGAGTGGTATTGGGGTGTTTGACTGGTATGTTTGACCCCGTATTTTTATTTGAGGGGTGTTGGGCTTTGGGGTGTTGTGGGCTGGACAAAACAAAATGGGTGGTGGGCTTGTGTTTGTTATTTGGATTTGGTTTTTGGGTAATATTAAGGATCCGTTTGGTTTAAGTGGTAATAATTCACAAGGACCAAAAATGTAATTCATTGAAAGTTTAGGGTCTGAATTGGCAAGTTTCCAAAGATATTACAAGGACTAATCTTGCCATATGTGATAAACCAAGGACCATAAATGTAATTATTTTCCATTTTAAATACCCAAGGACCATTCCTGCCAAAAAAGATTAGTACAAGGACCAAAATTTATTTTCTCAAAGTTTTTACATCCCAGGGACCATTTTTGTCAATTTTGCAAAGTTGAGGGACTAAACTTGTAATTTTGTGAAACTTTGCACCAAAGGACTGAATATGTAACTTTGTGATTTAAAAGGACCTTTGGTGACTTTTTCAAGTTTTTAGAATAGCCAGGGACTAGTTTTGACAACTTTTGAAAGATGAGGGACTGAAACTGCCAATTATGCAAACTTTGTTCATTTTTCATCTGTTTTTGATTATTTTGCATCTGAAACATATAAAACACATTCCTGGGATATTTTCATTATTTTGATGCAATTTTGAGTGTTTTTAGATGTTTTGGCAGCTCAGAATAGGTAAAAATGATGAGTATTTACACACTCATTAATCCCCCACACTAAAACATTGCTAGTCCCTAGCAATCTTTTGAGAAAAACTTAATGGATTTGAAACTCTTTACCAAAAGCCATCACTTCTGGAGTAGCCAAATGTATCAGTTCAAGTAAGAACTATGGTCCACTTGATAACAATGTGATTTTGAGCAAACCACCAGCTATCAACGGATTTGATTCGTCTTTACCAAAAGCCGTTTGCTTCTGGACTAGCCAACTCTTGATGGACAAAGTCAACATCTTGGTGAGCTGATTACCAATTATGGTTTTTCCACTGCCTTTACCACATGCCATAACCTTGCGGGCTAGCCAACTCATTCACTTTTTTGGATATGGCGAGTTGATATACCATACAATTTTGGGCAAATTGCAAGCCGTCAACGGATTTGAGATATCTTTACCAAGAGCCGTTTGCTCCTGGATTAGCCAATCCTTTTGTCGTCTAGACATGGCGGACTGATAACCACAAAAAATTTTGAACTTTAGTGAAAAAATTTTAAAATTTTTACCAAAAACGGGGGTACTAGATGGTAAAATGTGATAAAATTCGCTAGAATTTTCCCCCCACACTTAGAATTGAATATTGTCCTCAATATTCAAAGTCCCGGCTATTATGCCGACTCTTTGAACGTAAAAGGGCAACATTACAAGCTAAATGTGGAAATATCATTTTTCACTTTGTTTTATTTATTGATATATATACATGGTAACAACGGTAGGGGCAACGCCCCCACACTTAGGGTGAAAACCCTATAAGCATGCTACTGTTTTTGTTTACCGAGTCGCTCGCTTGACTCGACCCCGAATTCATTGGTTCTTGGGGAAGCATGATGTGGAAGAAACAATCTCCATCGGACTTTCATTCAAGATGTTTGGACAAACATTTGAAGCACGTGAAAGTTCCACACCGATGAGATATAATCCCCGCTTTAAATAGTATAAACTATAAGCAGTGATGCCGGGGTCAAAGATAATGTCTTCATTCCCGAAGGAATGAAGAACAGGAGAGGTCACCGGGTAGGTGAAGAATGGGAGGAAGATCTTGATGACAATCAAGATTGACTCATCATCATCAGAAAGAGAATTCATAATTTCATGATTACGATTCTCATCATTTAAGCTCATATGATCTAGACATATTATGGGTGGGAGGGTTAGGATTTTGATATCAATCAAATTCTCACGGTTGAGAATATTTCCCTCTGGAACACCAAGATCATCTTTGTGTAGATCAAAGTAAAAGTTATCATACTCCGGTGGAGATATGATATGAGTGAGTTCACCGGAGAACTCCTCAAAGGTGAATGAATCATATTCGGGGAGAGAAATTTGAGAATGAGAAGTGGTACTACCACTAATCTTCTCTCCCATATGATCAAAAGTAAAGGCTTCAAACTCCGGAATAGGATCATCGGAGAAAATGTCACTATCCTTAATCGGGATAGGAGATGAAATAGGTTTCATATTGAAAGCCTCGATTTTAGAAATGAGGAGATCGACATTCAATAATGTTGCACGAAGTACTTCATCCTTGATTTCAGTGTCAATCTCATCATTCTCTTCTTCTAAGCTAACTAGCTTAGAAGGTTATTCTTCCATAAAAACGATGTCCCCACAAGATAACGAATCGTCATCAGTAGAATCGGAGAACATCTCATCATGATTAGTTTGGAAGAATAGAGGAGGAGGGATATCACACATATGATCAAAAGTTCCCTGTGACTCTCCTGGGATTGGGACAAGGTTCTCAGCACTAGACTTTATGAATTCGTCCGATTCCTTTTTAGGAACAGTGCTAAGATGCTCATCCCCCATGATCAGAGAGTGAGTGTGAACTTCGGGTGTGATAACAGACTGAGGGAGTTGAGAAGGACTAGCAGTTATGGATTCTTCAAGTTCCATTTGATCAACGGCTAGTGACTTCGTCACATTATTTTCTCCCTGATTCTCCATGGAAGGAATCGCAACTCTGATGAATCTTTTTGAATAATAACAATGTTATCTTCATCATCATCACTGTCATCATCGTCATCATATAGGGCAGCATAGCGAAGATTGGCACGTATTTTAGCTGCTCTTTGCTCAGCAATTAATTCTTCCATGCTCATTTCGTTTCTAGCATCTCGTTCTTCAGCAAGTAATTCTGCCATAGATTTCTCACGAGAGTTTTGAAACGATGTAGTAGACAACTCCTCCTTAAATTCTTTCAATGCTTCAAGAACCTCATGACAAAGGTCTTGCGGGTATTGAGGAGTTGCTTGGGTAATTTGGTACTGTGGAGGTGGGTCTTGAAACGAATAGTCGTAATTGTTACAAGGAAAGGGATTCCCTGTTTGACAATCAGAGCTAAAGTGAGGACCTCCACAGTACTCACAATAGAAAAACTGATGTGGCTGTGAGTCATATGTGCTAGAGTCATAATTGTTATCAGGAAACTGCTCATAGACAAGCGTGTTTCCCGATTGACAATCATAACTGTAGTGTGGGCCACCACAGTACTCACAACAGAAAATCTGTTGAATCTGGTTTGGTGTATTTTGATACGAAGCATCATTGAGATTTGGATAATATGATTCTTGCTCGTATGAATGTGATGGGTAGTTGGAAAAATTTGAGGAGTCGTTGAATGAGTTCTGATTAGGATCATAAGCAAATGAATTCCTCGAACCACAAAACAAACAACTTCCGTCTCGAATATCATTACCACATTGTTCACATGTACACCAACGACATGGCAAACCAAAAAGTGGCTCACCACAACCGACACAAGGAATGAAATCCGGAGGTGGGACAAGTGGTATGCTCTGAGAGCTAGGAATTTCCACCACTTTCGTTATGGTCTCGGGTTTTTGTTCTTGATGAATGTGAAGATTAGGCAAGTCGTTCTTTTCAGTCACAGCTCTAAGCTCTTGGTTTTTGCTTATAACCGTATATCGTGAAAGGTTAGGATTGTAACTTGACGGTTTAGGAGCAATTGTGAGCTTAGATTTTTGGACAACCGTAGGTTGGACGTATTTAGCACTTCCATAGTCAGAGGAAAGTACAGGGTCCTTTGTCACCCCGGTTTCTCGTTCCATTTCCCTCACCGGAGAGGGAATAGGAATCGATGGTCCATCATAATCAACACGACATCTCGACATTTTTGACAAGGCCTGAAGTTTTTCAATGTTGCTCTCAAAGGCCCTTTGTTCAAAGAAATCGTCATCGAGAGATGCCATTAGAATTAATTACAGGAGAAGTGGAAGAAGTTAGAATCAAAAGGATAGAGGGTAGAGGGATGAAGAATCAAAAAGGTGAGAGGGTAAAGGTGAATATTTTTGGTATTTTTGAGAAACATGCTTAGTGCACATGCACTAAAAACAAAATCAATTAAAACAAGACCGAGGCAAAACAACAGGGAACTTAAACCAATAATCACAAGTGAATGGCTTCTTTGAAAAAGGTACACCACTCACAGGGATATAAAGGTAAG
This sequence comes from Artemisia argyi, assembly GCA_030686995.1. NCBI lineage: Eukaryota > Viridiplantae > Streptophyta > Magnoliopsida > Asterales > Asteraceae > Artemisia > Artemisia argyi. The sequence goes on along the minus strand of CM060684.1, from coordinate 195,721,907 downwards.
TTTTAATCTTTAGTTTGGGAACTTATTATGTCCACACCCCCAGTTGGTAGGTGTTCTGCCTTGGTTTGCAGTAGTAAGATTTTATGTATTTATCAACAGAAAAATTGTTTTTGGGCTTTTGGGTGTGTGTGCAAAAAAACTTTGGGAAATATTTTTGGAACTGATTCGTTAACCGAAATCGTTCCTTTAAGATTACTCGCAGGCTGGCGGGAGAGAAGAATGGATCTCTCTTCAGTTCGCAATTTAATGTCAGAAGTTCCTTATACCAACTGTTTCAGGTTGTAATCTTAAAGAAAACGAAGTAATTTAACTTCACAGTTTGTTTTGTTGTTTTTGATTTTTTTTTGGTGTTGTTAACACTTCAGGAAAAGTGTTAATGAACTTTTTGATATGATTGATATTTTTACAAAAACTTTTTACAAAAGTGGTGAAATTTGTACAGGGAGGGTTTTGAAAACCACTAAACTTAAAACGATTTTTAAAACACGCAACAACCTCCCTGCCAGCGGCGCCAAATTTTGATTGAGGCCGAACTGTCAGATATTATTGACCAAGGTCAATAAGTCAAAGACAGCTCAGTTCCAATTCTCCGTGGATAGTATAGTGTTTCCCCGGGTCGTTATGTCCCAGCGAGATTGCAATGGTGTTTTTGAAAACGTTTCAGGAATGAGTGGCACTGAGGACAGTAGCCAAAGATGATTGAGAATTGATTATGCTACTGATTATTTGGTATTTGGACAATTTGGAATGATATTAACAATAACAGATATACAGATATAATTACAAATACACAACTAGGAAATCAGATTACAGACAGAGAAAAGTGAGATTTAAACAATTTACAAACTACAGGGGGTGCAAGTGAAACTTTTTCAAACTTAAAATAAAAAGAAAATTTAAAATGAAAATGAAATTATTTAATTGATTATTTTAATATTTAAATACTAATTAATTAATTAAAACTATTTAAAAAGTAATTTAAATCTAATTTAAATTAAACTAAAAATAACAAAGGCTACAAATTAAACTAAAAACTTGCAAAAATATTTTCTAAACCTCTAAATGAACTTGAAGAAAGTATAAAAATTAAAAAGAATTTTTTTGTCTTTTTGTGGATTTTTTATTAATTAAATACTAATTATATTAATTAAACTATTTAACTATTTTAAATTACTAAAAATACTAAAATAACTTATAAAATTATAGAAAAATTAATAAAACTAATTAACCATCACAGGAATCCGAAAAAATTATAAAAAGTTTCTAAAAATTATATTTAGACTATTTTACCAATTATTTACTTGTTAATTAATTTAAATCTAATTTAACTAAATTAAATAAGAAAATTAGAAAATGAAAAGTGGAAATTCTAGAAAAATTCCTAAAATTATTTTATAACATATAAAAGCTAGGTAAAATATAAAAACTAGGTACTACTTTAGAAAAACTAATTTTGCTATTTAATACTTAATTATTAATTAATTATTACTAAATCTAATATTAAATCTAATTAATACTAAATGACAAAATTAAAATCTAGAAAAATTACTGAAAGTACTTTAATATAAAAGGAAATTAAGAAAAATATAAAAATGCCAAGTACTTAATAAAAATATAAAAAGGAAAATTAAAAATTTAAATTACATTAAATAGAAACTATCACTTGAAATTAAATTGGTTTTTCTGGATTTTTCTTTTTTCAAACTAATTTACAACTAAAAACAAACAACTTTTGTAAAAAAAACTTTTTTATAACTTAAAAATAAGCCAAATGCAAGCTATAAGCTTGGACACTTGACTTATGTTGACCAAACCAAGAAAATAAGCTCAAATTAGCTTATGTGGGGTCCACAATGGTAAAACTTGGTTCAGATAAGTAAAATGGACTTATATAAGCTAGGAACAACAGAATATAATCACTGATAAGCTAATAAGAACAAGAATAAGCACTTGAAGTTCTAAACTAAACACAGAAATGGGACAAACTATTAGGGAGGTTCTGGGTAGGGTCCACTGAGCTTGAGCTCAAAAGCTCAGCTGCAATGGAGAGAGGGCAAGCTAGGGAACACAATGGAACCAAGAACACCCACTGGGGCCCACTGAGGTGGCCTGTGGGACCCACCAAAGTGGTGGTGATGGACTGCTATGGTCTGTGCACAGGGGAGGGTCTTCCCCTGCAGGTGTGTTTGGAGGGTTGTGGGACGCACAACAAAAATCACAAAAATATAATGGAGGTGGGACAATGAAGATGAGCTGGGATACTACAAGTCCTAAAAACCACAAGTCCCAAAGCCAAACACAAAATTCTAAAATATTCTTGCAAAATCTGTCTTTCTGCACTAAGGTGATATTTGACTTTTTGTATAAACAAGAACAGTTGACTTAATTTAACTTGGATCTTAAACTAATGACTGTAAAACATATAATAAGCTAAAATAAATCTAATATAACCTAAAGTTACAAATTATAAGCTTGTGTGAAGGATTATGGATCTAAAAACCTAAGCAGTTAAGCTATGATGAGGATTTGAACCCCATTTTGACTTTTTCCTGAACACTCACTGATTTTTATGGTTAGAAGACCTAACAGGACCTAGAGAAGCATGTAGTAACTAAAAACAACAACAAAATCACACTCCACAGTGGAAGGTAACACTGACCCAAACTGTTAGCATTAAAAATATGTATTATGAAGTGATGGTCATTCTCATATTGAAACTTTGTGTTGTTTGTTAAGATTAGTAATAGTTTAGTCATTGGGCCTTGGACTTGGCAAGCTAATATGTTATATGCTATGTTTCATAAGCCTTGTTAACTAACCATGTAACCAAGTCCAAGCCCAAGCCCATAGAAAGCCCATAGGGCATCTCATGTTAAGAACTATATAAACACCTCAAAGGCTCATTTGAGGTGTGTGCTTGTGTGTGTATTTGTGTGTGTTTTAGTAATCAAAGCTCTCATATTTCATCTCTCTTTCTACATATACACGAATTACATATAAGTCACCAAGTCACCATATTTCTTCTTCTAATCTTCTATATTTGTGATAAAGTTGGTATATCTAAGGTCCTACAAGTGGTATCAATCGCCTAACAATGATTTAGGAGTGTTGGGGTTTGTTGGTTTCGTTTTTTTTAAGCTATATTTCACGTTTTTTTTTAGAAAAATTCCTACTTTTCTTGTTTTTTCTTGGTTTTTAACACTTTTTTGATTACAAACTAGTGTTATAAACCTTATCTAACAAGAAAGTTTTAATCTTTTTGAAAATTTCTAGCTTAAAAAATTCGACTTTGGTGTTGTACTTGTTTTCGAGATCTTAAAAAAGTTTGATAAAAATCATCAAGTTTGGAACTTTCTTCAAGTTTTGGTGATTTTATGCATAGAAGTACAAGTATCTTGGAACACAAACTTGATTTTGGAGTGCTTTTTGTTACATGAATTTTGGGCCATATATCGAGAACTTCAAACCCTCTTTTATCGAGAACTGTCTTCAAGTAATCTTCAAACGATTCCGTGGTTTACTCGGTGTTTTTCTTACTTGTATAAGTTAGTAAAAACACTTCGACTTGGGATAACTTTCTAAATTGTATAATTTAGATAAGTTTTGAATTTTCTCGATAAGTGAAAATTTTCGAGAAACTTGATAATTTTCGAGAAACTTGATAATTTTCGAGAAACTTGATAATTTTCGAGAAACTTGATAATTTTCGAGAAACTTGAAAATTTTTCGAGAAACTTGATAATTTTCGTGAAACTTGATAATTTTCGAGAAACTTGATAATTTTCGAGAAACTTGCTTATTTTCGAAAATCTTGATAATTTTCGAGAAACTTGATAATTTTCGCAAACTTGATAAATTATCGAGAACTTGGGTAAATTATCGAGAATACAACATTTTCGAGAACTTTTGGTTGATTTTTGACGACTGAACTTCAAACGGCCATAACTTTTGAACCGTAACTCCGTTTTCGACGAATCAGCTGTCAAAACGACCGTCAGACAGAGGAGAACGACACGCTAAATGATTTATCGATTTAGGCGAAGTTTCGAGGCCTAAAAACGCTCCGAGAAGAAGTTATTGAGGTTTTAAGGTTTTCAGTCAAAATTTTCACCATAAAAACTTGCATCAACTCACTCTAAACTCTACTCCTATTTCGTTGGAACGATCCAAGAATCTACTTTATCCGTCTACACTTCATCAATGGCATCTCAGCAAGATATTCATGCAGCCGGTGCGGAAAACCGACCTCCTATGCTTGAAAAAGGTGGATATCTCCCATGGACAAGCCGCATGCTTCGTTACATCAAAACTAAGACTGATGGTAACCTCATGCTTAAATCCATTAAGAAAGGTCCATTTCAGCCAAGACAAGTTCAAGTTGCCGGTGATCCAAACTCAACAAATCCTACTGAACCATACATGCATTTACAAACAGAAGATTACACTGATGAAGACAAGGCGCAGATCAAAGCTGATGATATGGCAATGCATCTAATCCAACTTGGATTACCTCGGGAGATCTTTGCTGCGGTCGACAGCTGTGAAACTGCTCATGCTATGTGGGAACGTGTTAGAAGGATTTGTCATGGAACAGAGATTGGACAACAAGACATTGAGAACAAACTTCTTACTGAATGGGAGAACTTCACATCCACTAAAGGTGAACAGATTGAGTCATACTACACAAGGTTTTGCACGTTGATGAATGAGTTAATCAGAAACAAGTTGACACCTCGAACAATTGCAATAAACATCAAATTCGTCAATAACCTTCCAGAAGAATGGGGTCGTTATGTTACAATTGTTAATCAGACAAAGGACTTACATCAGGTGAATTATGATCAACTCTATGACTTTCTGAAGCAAAACCAAGCTGAGGCTAATGAAGTTAGGAAAGAAAGATTGGCAAAGAATCATGATCCTCTCGCACTAATTGCTAATACACCAACACCATTACAAGTGAACACTCAACAACCATCATCATCCATTCACAACTACATGCAACCATCATGCATTCAACAACCAACACCGGTCTACCAACAACAATTCTACCCACAACAACAACAAGGTCTTCCACAACAGACATACCCACAATTCCAAGAACCAGAATTCACTGACAATGATGAAGCTGCTGCAGCATTGACACAAGCGTTTGCTTTTCTGACAAAGGCATTCCAAGGACGCTATTCTACACCAACAAACAACAACCAAAGGATTTCATCGAATACTCGCAACAGGCAGATCGCTCAGCCGAGTTTCAATATGGGCAACGGAGGCCAAATGGTTGGAGTTTATGGGAATCAGCAAGGATATGCCACTGGAATTAACATGGGGAATAATAATATGCAGAATGCTGGTCAGTATGCAGGGAATCAGTTTGGTCAGAATGCAGGGAATCAGATGGGTCAGTTTGTTGGAAATCAGAGGGGTCAGAATGTTGGTAATCAGGCAATGGGTAATCAGAATAGAAATGTTGCAGCTCCAGTAGCTGGGAATTTGGGAAATATGAATCAGGGTAATCCGGTAAAGTGTTTCAACTGCCAGGGTGTAGGTCATATGGCAAGGAACTGTCCTACTAAGCCAAACAAGAAAGATCTAGCTTACTTGCAGAAAGCAGTGATGTTGGCACAAAAGGCAGAGGCAGGATTTCAGTTGAATGCAGAGGAGAATGACTTTATGGCTCTTATGGATGACATGGAAGATAGAGAAGATATCGATGCGAACTGCATATTCATGGCGAATCTTCAGGAAGCTAAGTATGACACAGATTCTGACACACTTCCTGTTTATGAAACCAATGCACCATCTGAGGTATCTAACTTCAACACATGTCACAATAATGATATATTTGATATGTCTCCTCATGAAGAACAGCATTTTGAGAAGCAAGCAACCACTTATGATACATACCTGGACACGCCAAGTAGTAGCAATACTCCTTCCGCAACTCCAGATGTGAATCATAATGGAGGCTTCGTTTCACAGCATGCTGAGAATGATGAGGAAACACGTGCTTTGTTTGAATCATTATTGAATAATTGTCGTATTGAAATTGAGAATGTGCAAAAGGTCAATCGCGATGTTAAGGCCGCGAATGTTAAATTGACCGCTGAGCTTGAGAGTTACAAATCAACCGTTAAAGCTTTTGAATTTCATAACAAAAGATTGTCTGAATTAGAAACTGGTTATCAAAATTCCGTTTCAGAGAAACAAAAATTGCAACTCAAGTTTGACACACTTGATGTTAATTCTTTCAAAAAGATAAAATCTTTAAACACGGAAATTTCTGATTTACAAAACCAACTTTCTAAACAAAAAACAGCTTATTCCAATCTTGGAAAAGAAATGGATGAGTTGAAAAAGGATTTTGCAAAGAAAGAAGACAAACTTTTGGAAGAAATCGTAGAGTCAGAACACATGATTGCTCATTTAGAGGAATTAGTGGTTAAGTCGGGTCAGTCGAGTCAAACAATGAAAATGATTTCAAATCAAATTCATCCGATTTACCATACGAAACATAAAATGGGTCTTGGTAACAACACCCCTTGTAATCTCAAGAAAGCTCAGCAAGAACAGAATGTTTTGTACAATGGTAATGTGATTTATACAAAACATGATCCTCCCGTCGTTCGGGATTCTGTGCTAACGATTGAACATGTCGAAGAGAGCATTAATAAAATGAAACAAAAGGATTTGAAACCCATTGATTACAACAAATTGAACAAACTTTCGGGAATCACTTTTGTTCCACAAACAGAACCGTCTGTGTTTTCCATTAAACGACCATTTGCGAAATTCTTGTCTAAAAAGAAAGTTGTTTCCAAATCCCTTTCTAAATTAGAACAAATGTCCTCTAACAACACTTTTAAAACAAGTGAGGCTAGAAACATTCTCGATGATGTTAAAATGAGAATTCAAGAACTTCAAAACATAGTTAAATCTAAAACTTCCATCGATATTAACAACTGGCATTCTAGTTTTCACATCGAACAGCAAAAGGTGTTTCAAAACGAAATTACTATTCCACTGAATAACATCAGCGCGAGTGTAAAAAATTTTGAACTAGCTTTTTTAAAAGAAACGGCCGACTTTGTCAAGGACCACAAATCCCTGGTAAACGAAGCTAATGATGCTCGTGAAAACATGAATGTTTTGGAAAACCTAAATGATTCTCTCTTCGAAGCTGTTATGACCACTGATATTATGTCCATCATTTTACAAACATATTCTGTTCAAGACGATGAAAGACTGAGAGCTGAGACCTCCGAAATTGTTTCTAAATATGAAAATGCTCTTATAAAGCTTGAAAAAGAAAATGTGTCATATTTTAAACAACTTGATCGAAAAAAGGAAGAATGCAAGTATGACAAATTGTCGTATGAGCGTGCCTTAAAGAACATGAAAGAGCAAAATGATCTTTTGAGAACTCAGCTTGAAAGTCAAAAAGGAAAGGGTGAGGAAACTAAGTTTGCAAAACCGTCGACTTCGGAGAAACCAAATGTTTCAAACACGGTTCAAAAACCAAAGATGTCAATTTCAAGGTTTGCTCCAAAAGTCGATGAGAAAAAGAATTTGACAAAACCAGTCACTCCAACACCCTTGCCCAAGAAAAGTGAAAATGAAAAGATTGTTGATAAAGGAAAAGCGGTTGTCGAGACTCCTAAAGTGTTAGCACCTGGCCTTTTTAGGATTAGTCCCACTAGTGCGTTTGCCTCAACATCTAAGACAAATGATAAGTGCATAAAGGCTAATTCTAAAGAATCTAGGGATGGTAACAAGGACAACAATATAAATCCTAATGTGTGTGCCTTACCTTCTACAGGATTAGAAAGCACCTCTAGGAGCAGCAGACTAAAGCCTAAGAGCAATACAAGGAACAATAGAGTCTCGCCTGTCTCTAAGAGTAGTAGCAAGAATAAAGTTGAAGAAGTAGAAGAACACCCTAGGAATTTATCGCTTTGTAAGAAGAGACATGTTTCATCTGAATGTAATGTCGAAAGTATTGGTTCTAATGCATGTAATGACTCTGTTTGTTTAATATGCAAGAAATGTTTAATTAATTATGTTCATGATGAATGTGTTTCTAAGAATGAGAATGTTACGCCTGAACAGAAGAATGTTCCAAAAAGACCTAGTGCTAGATCCAGATCTTTAGAACGATTAGTTGCACGATTTAGGACTACCACTATTAGTCAAATGCCTAGGAACTATCTTAAGTTTTGTATGTGGATTCCGACGGATAGAGAGTTCACTCTTAAGGATGGCAAATTAGAAATAACTCAAGCTAAACAAGTAGCAACTGTCTATGAGTGTGATTCTGCTTTTACTCCTAACCCCATGGAACCAAATTCAACACGGTTTCCAAATACAAACTCTTCTGTTCTTGGCAGGTTATCGAAATATGTCTTTGGATCGTCGACTCGGGTTGCTCCAAGCACATGACCGGGAATTTAAAGCTGCTGATCAATTTTGTCTGGAAATTCATGGGAACTGTATGATTTGGAAATGATCATGTAGCAGCTATTCAAGGTTATGGAGATCTTCTGTTTGGAAATTTTTTGATCACTCGAGTTTACTACGTCGAAGGGTTGGGACACAACTTGTTTTCAGTTGGGCAGTTTTGTGATGCGGATTTAGAAGTTGCATTCAGAAGAAACACGGTTTTTATAAGAAATTTAGTTGGTGATGATCTCTTAACTGGTAATCGTGGTACAAACTTGTATGCTATCGACATCAACCAAATGGCTTCTACATCACCTATTTGTCTTATGACAAGGGCAACCGAAACTAAGTCCTGGCTGTGGCATAGACGTTTATCCCATCTCAATTTCGACACCATCAACAAGTTAGCCAAAGACAACATCGTCACCGGACTTCCTAAGTTCAAATACACCAAGGAACACCTATGTCCATCATGCGAACAAGGAAAAAGTAAAAGAGCATCATATAAACCCAAAACCGTACCTAGTTCAGAAGCAAGTTTACATATGTTGCACATGGACTTATGTGGCCCAATGAGAGTTGAAAGCATTAATGGGAAAAAGTATATTCTTGTTATTGTTGATGATTATTCAAGATACACTTGGGTAAAGTTTTTGAGATCAAAAGACGAAGCACCAGGCATCATCATCACCTTTCTGAAGCGTATTCAAGTTCTACTTCAAGCTCCAGTAAGGATTATAAGAACAGATAATGGCACAGAATTCACAAATCAGGAGTTAAGAACTTACCTTGAAGATGTTGGAATCACACACCAAACATCAGTTGTTAGAACTCCACAGCAGAATGGGGTAGTTGAAAGAAGAAATAGAACTCTCGTGGAAGCTGCTCGCACAATGCTGATTTTTTCTAGTGCACCACTATTCTTATGGGCTGATGCTGTAGCCACTGCTTGTTTTACTCAAAACCGATCCCTAGTCCATCCGAGATTCAATAAAACCCCATATGAGCTAGTGAACAACCGGAAACCTGACATCTCTTACCTTCACGTGTTTGGCGCTTTGTGCTATCCGACGAATGACAGAGAAGATCTAGGGAAGTTAAAAGCTAAGGGTGATATAGGAATCTTCATTGGATATTCAGAAAACTCGAGGGCATTCAGGGTGTATAATAGAAGAACGAAAAAGATAATGGAGACGATGAATGTGAAGTTTGACGAGATTTCACAAATGGCTTCTGAGAGATACGCTCTAGAACCCGCGCTTAATCCGATGGCTTCTAATCAAAACGGATTAGGACCCGCACCAAACCAGCAGACTTCTGGTCACATCAGTTCAGGACTCGTGCCTCAAGGAGCTCAGTCAACAAACACGGATAAACCTTCAGAACAAGAACTGGAAAATTTCTTCGAGTTAATGTTTGATGAATATTATGGTGGACCTTCGACAAATGCATCTCAACAACATTCCGCTGCACCCGCTCAAAACCATCAACCACCACCACCACCACAGGATGCATCTACCACAATCGAAGCTGAAGCACCAACTACATCAACATCATCTACATCTACTCAAGCAACTCCAGTACTTGAAACTGTTCTACCAAACGTTGATGAGCAAAACCAAAACACAAATTTTCAAGAAGAACCAACAAATAATTCAAACGATGTTACGTTCGAAGAAGAAGAAGAAGTATTTGAAAACCCGTTTGCAACAGACTCTGCTGAATCTTCTTCAAGGTTACAAGAACCATCTAACACACATTCGTTACACCCAAGGTACCCTTCTACGTTTCAATGGACAAAAGACCATCCAATAGAACATATTATTGGTGAACCTTCCAAGCCAGTTCAGACAAGGAGACAACTTGCCACCGATCTCGAATTATGCATTTACGTTTGTTCAATCAGCCTCAAAGAACCAAAGAACATTCGGGAAGCAATGGCAGAAAACCCTTGGATTGAAGCGATGCTGGAGGAATTTCTTCAATACCTGTTACATGATAGTTGGGAACTTGTTGAACGACCACTTGATAAACGCGTTCTTGATCTCAAGTGGTTGTGGAAGAACAAACTGGATGAGGAAATGACTGTAATTCGCAACAAAGCTCGTCTCGTGGCTAAAGGTTATCCACAAGAAGAAGGGATAGATTTCGAAGAATCATTCGCGCCTATAGCTAGACTTGAAGCAGTCCGGATTTTCTTAGCCTATGCAGCTCACAAAAACATCACAGTCTATCAGATGGACATTAAGACAGCCTTCTTGAATGGAACTCTGAAAGAAGAAGTGTATGTGAGTCAGCCAGAGGGATTCATCGACAAAGATCATCCAGACTACGTCTACAAGCTTAAGAAAGCAATTTATGGTCTAAAACAAGCTCCAAGAGCGTGGTATGACGAACTATCATCTTTCTTGCTCAAAAACAATTTCACAAAAGGAACGGTTGATGACACCTTGTTTATCAAAAAATTCAAAGATGACATTTTGATCGTTCAAATTTACGTGGACGACATTATTTTTGGATCAACCAATCCTAACCATTCAAAACATTTTGAAAATCTCATGAAAAGCAAATTTGAAATGTCCATGATGGGGGAACTAAAATTCTTTCTTGGTTTACAAATCCATCAATCCCCTCGTGGTATTTTTATCAATCAAGCTAAATATACGATAGAGATTTTGAAAAAACATGGAATGGAAAATTGTGATTCTGTTGGTACACCAATGGTCACTTCACCAAAAATAGGTGCTGATTTGTTTGGGAAACCCATCGATCCGAAAAAATATCGGAGCATGATCGGTTCTCTCATGTACCTAACTGCTAGCCGACCCGATATTCAATTTGCTGTTTGTTTGTTAGCACGGTTTCAGGCAAAGCCTACCGAACTTCACCTCAAAGAGGTTAAACGGATCTTTCGGTACCTACGAAGCACCATTAACTTGGGACTTTGGTATCCGAAGGATTCGGAGTTTAATCTAACAGCATTTTCAGATGCAGACCATGCTGGTGATCAAGTTACAGCAAAGAGTACATCAGGTGGAGCACAATTTTTGGGTGAAAAGCTTGTAAGCTGGTCTTCAAAGAAACAGGATTGTACTGCGCTATCAACCGCCGAAGCCGAGTATGTGTCTCTATCTGAGTGTTGTGCCCAAGTTCTTTGGATGCGGACACAGCTCACAGATTATGGCTTTACTTTTGACAGAATACCTATGTATTGTGACTCAAAAAGTGCCATAGCCATCTCGTGCAATCCCGTACACCACTCTAAGACGAAGCATATCAAAGTCCGCTACCATTTCATCAAAGAACACGTGGAAGAGGGTACTGTTGAATTATTTTTCGTTAAGACTGATTATCAACTCGCCGATCTTTTTACTAAAGCCCTTCCAAAAGAACGGTTTGACTATTTAGTTCGACGAATTGGCATGCGAAGCCTAACTCCTGAGGAGCTAGAACGTCTTCTCGAATCTTCTTGAAAAATGTTTTCAAAATCGCTTCGCTTTAAATATTTTTAAAAAAACAAACTACAAAATTTGAAAAACCGACAAAAACAAAATACAAAAATATAAAATTTTCATAAATACAAAAACAATATAAAATCAAAAAATCCAAAAATATTCTTCTCACGACATGTCTCTCGTATAAATCAATATTCTGTACGTTTCTAGAAATGTCATTCAACAATGATACGGACATGTACAGATACTTGAGCGGGAGTTCTTTTTAATGTTTTTCTAAAACATGTCGTTTCTCAAATGTTTTCTTCACTATGGCTTTCGTATACTTCAGTACGAAACCCGTACTTCAATGACGACTTCTGATTATTTTCAAATCAAGGACTCGTACGTTCAATGACGAACTCTTTTTCAAAAAGTTCGAGTCTAAACAAACGAAAAAGATTTCAAGCATAAACTCGTTTTCAAACAAAATTCTTGAGCACTTTTTCAAGATTGTTCAAAAGATTTCTCAAAATCTCTCAAAATTCGTGCTCAAGATAACTCCCTAAAAACCCTTTATAAATTTTAAATATGCTATCATTAAGGGGGAGTATAAAAAGAAAAATGTTCCAAATTCATGCAGAATCTGTCTTTCTCTCCAAAAGCTTTTTCTTAATCTGTTGATATCAAAAATATCACGATATGCTATTTTTGAGGGGGAGAAGACATGATCAAAATGTGATCAAAATGTGTGGCTGAATCTCAAAAGAGCTCGACTCAGATAGTACCAATGAATTGACGAAGCTTAAATGTCAGTAATCGAAAAGACTTGTCCTGGACGGGTAATAATTTCAAGCTAGTCCAACTAGTGATGTAAGCGTGTCTCGAATAGGACTTGTCTGAGTAGAATGTACCGTATCGAGAGACTTTCTTTGAATTTGACCAGGACGGGTAATAATTTCAAGCTAGTCTAACTAGTGATGTAAGCGTGTCTCGAATCGGTCATGTTCACTGAAAGTGGCTCAATTCAAAAAGTGCAAACTCCTCCCGCATGTGCAAATTTCTTAATAATCACATGAGCACATGTGAAGGGGGAGTCCTTCAAAAGAAATTCAAAACTCTCGAAGTGTCAACAATGCGTTTTATTATCATAAACACTTTGAGAGATTTTTCATAAATGGTTTCATGGCAATTATAGGATAGTCATGGAGTTATAAGGTGACTAAGGTTAGGAAAACCGTCCTATGATCCGCCAGAGCCGGAGGGATCTACCCAAGGACAATTCCAATAGATTAGAATTAGAAGTCCTTAGGTATGATTGAAAAAAGGAGAAAATGAGAAAGGAGAAAGAAGGGGTTGAAGAATTAAAAAGAATAGTTATGAAAAAGGGTGAAAAGAAATAGCCCTCCAAATGTTCAACCTTAGGGCAGACACCGGGTACAATTCATATGCTACTGGTTGTTACTAAGGTGACATCGGTATTGAAGACAAAGACGTCATGGACCCAGTGATGCACTGCACTAAACCTTCTTAACCACTCAAGTTCTCTTAAAAGAGCTTGTTTCATTCTCACGGGGAACCGGTGTAATCTATCGACCTGTCTCTTAGAGATGGTTGATATTGAAGCAGGAGACCTCTCCCTAATCTCCGCATAGGAAATCAAATGTGCACTTATCGAGTCTAGAGCCCCGAGATTCATCAAAAGATCTCATAGGAACACATGATATTTCTACACTGGTTGTTCATCATTAAGGACGCCAGATGTAAATTTAAGAGTCCTACGCAGATCTTAGCAATCTGCCAGAACATTTATGAGAGGATTCACTTTCGTGATTCTCAATGATTGAATGGAAATTCCTGCCAGGGTCAACATTAAGCAGCCCTGACAGCAGGTCACTTCGGTAATTCTTTATGGGTTACGCTTAGTGTTCGCGGTGGTTTCAAACGGTCTACAGTCGTGGAGTGATCCCCAGCGACTCACCCAGTCATTGAGCTACTTAGTAGGTCTCGTAAGCTCTCTCGAGAGTATCTGATGTGGGAACGGCCTTGGTAAGGGTTAGAAGGAGTCTTCACACTATGCTGTTGACGATCTCTAATTCTTATCTGTAAGTACCGGATGTTTTATTGCTAACTGTTTATATGCAGGGACACTTCATCTCCATGGCGACGGATTCCACGTGCTCATACATACATCTGGAAGTTAAAGAAAGCTCCCTCAAAGATCTATACAACACAAAGTTCAAAGAAAGATTCTACGCCAAAAAGAAGAATCTACAAAGTATAAAGACTAAAGATCAAAGTGAAAGAAAGGGAACTACGTGCATATGAATATCAAAGTCCAAAGATGTATGAGCATGTTGGAATGGCAAACAACCACCACAGATGCAGAAGTGACAAAAGGCAGATAACTCCACATCACAAAGGAACAAAGAACGATGAAAAATCAGTTATCAAAGATCATAAAGCATGAAGGAACAAAGACTAAAGACTATTCTACAATGACACACAAAGTTGAAGACAGAGAACACGGAAGATCCACTCACGTGGAGCATCATTTGAATGACCACCCCTTAGGGGGAGATTGTTAGCATTAAAAATATGTATTATGAAGTGATGGTCATTCTCATATTATAACTTTGTGTCGTTTGTTAAGATTAGTAATAGTTTAGTCATTGGGCCTTGGACTTGGCAAGCTAATATGTTATATGCTATGTTTCATAAGCCTTGTTAACTAACCATGTAACCAAGTCCAAGCCCAAGCCCATAGAAAGCCCATAGGGCATCTCATGTTAAGAACTATATAAACACCTCAAAGGCTCATTTGAGGTGTGTGCTTGTGTGTGTATTTGTGTGTGTTTTAGTAATCAAAGCTCTTATATTTCATCTCTCTTTCTACATATACACGAATTACATATAAGTCACCAAGTCACCATCTTTCTTCTTCTAATCTTCTATATTTGTGATAAAGTTGGTATATCTAAGGTCCTACACAAACACTCACTTATATGTATGATTATGAGATTTTCAATAAATTCCACTGATTCAGGCCATGCTATAGATTCCTAAGGCTACAACATAATATACTAAGATGAGATGAACATATAAATAACCCTAACAACAACTAGAACTCAAGAATCCTATATAAGCTATTTATGACAGTTAACATGAAAGATTTGGTACCCAATGATCTAATGGAATAAGCATGATACTTTAAGCATTATTATAACTCAGGACCATCAATTAAATATAAAACATCACACTTAAACATTTAAAAATTAATCTACATAACAGATGCCAAAAAGTGAAACAAAGGCTTACAATGGATCCATGCTTAAACTGATGAACCAAGAACCAAAATTTACAACCCTCTAGCTCCCCTTAGAGCACTATTACCCAATCCAAGCTCAGAATCAGCTCTGCATCTTCTTGTCTCCTTCTTCTCTTTTTTTTTTTTTTTTTTTTTTTTTTTTTTTTTTTTTTTCTTGATTTTATTTCTAATTTTTTTTGTATTTTTGGTTTATGATCCTACATTCACTTTTAAAGTTTCTAAAAGCTTTTAGAAGCTTTCTAGGGATCTTATGTGGCTTAATGAGTCCAATACAACAACTTTAAATAATAATTAAGTTTTTTGAGATTTTGAGTGAAAAATAAAATGCATACTGAGAATCACACTGAAACTTTGAAATTGATTGATAAAAAAGATTACAATATACTAAATTGACTTAGTTCAATGCTTAAAAACTTGAAAATTACACTAGGAATACAGAATTACACTACTCGACATTAAACTATACTACCTACACTAATAATTCTTCCTCTCTGCTTCTCCCCTCATTTATAGATATTTTGGAGTTCCACTTGGTCTTCTGGTCAAATCCCACCAATATTTATGGTCGTTGGATGAGTTTGGAACGATCTGAGCCCTTCAATGGTTTTGGCGGGAAAGCCTCTTTTGACCAAATGGGGTCTGTGGTTGCAATTGGGGGTGGTGGCATTAAATGCAGGGTAGGGTAGGGGTGGTGGAGGTGATGGGTGAGAGTGGTGGACAAGTTGGGGTGAAATACCAGGTGGTATTTGCAGGGGCGGTGGTGAGTGGTATTGGGAGGGAAAGGGAGTGGTATTGGGGTGTTTGACTGGTATGTTTGACCCCGTATTTTTATTTGAGGGGTGTTGGGCTTTGGGGTGTTGTGGGCTGGACAAAACAAAATGGGTGGTGGGCTTGTGTTTGTTATTTGGATTTGGTTTTTGGGTAATATTAAGGATCCGTTTGGTTTAAGTGGTAATAATTCACAAGGACCAAAAATGTAATTCATTGAAAGTTTAGGGTCTGAATTGGCAAGTTTCCAAAGATATTACAAGGACTAATCTTGCCATATGTGATAAACCAAGGACCATAAATGTAATTATTTTCCATTTTAAATACCCAGGGACCTTTTCTGCCAAATATTCAAACTTTAGGGACCAATCTTGTAATTTCACCAATCTTTCCACCCAAGGACCATTCCTGCCAAAAAAGATTAGTACAAGGACCAAAATTTATTTTCTCAAAGTTTTTACATCCCAGGGACCATTTTTGTCAATTTTGCAAAGTTGTGAGACTAAACTTGTAATTTTGTGAAACTTTGCACCAAAGGACTAAATATGTAACTTTGTGATTTAAAAGGACCTTTGGTGACTTTTCAAGTTTTTAGAATAGCCAGGGACTAGTTTTGACAACTTTTGAAAGATGAGGGACTGAAACTGCCAATTATGCAAACTTTGTTCATTTTTCATCTGTTTTTGATTATTTTGCATATGAAACATATAAAACACATTCCTGGGATATTTTCATTATTTTGATGCAATTTTGAGTGTTTTTAGATGTTTTGGCAGCTCAGAATAGGTAAAAATGATGAGTATTTACACACTCATCAATTAGCTGAAAGTTTCATGCCCATTTGTGATTAGTATTTGGATAAGGGATGTAATGTACAATTATTATTTTAATGAAATAAAATATTGTTTATGTTTATTTATTCATTGTCTTAATAATATATCCTATATTTGCATGTTTAGATCCATGAATAAATTATTATTCTAAATTGTTCGTTGTCGATTAATGATATGGGAATATCATTAAACTAAGACAATTTTGAGTATTGGTTAAGGATATACTTGAAAGTATATTGATGCGTAGTCATACCAATTTCACATGATATTTAATGAATTGAGTATTGGACTTATCCCAACAATATGATTTAATATTTATTATGAGAATCATATTTAAAGTTATCCTCAGACTTGAGATACCAGATAAGTGTCATAGATGTAGTGCATTTTTGTGAAGCAATCTACCGCTTACCGTAATTGGAAGTTATAAGGGTTGTTTTCAGAAGTGTTTCAAAGTTCATGGGTTATTCTTGTAGTCAAGAGAGAATTTGTTCCTTCTGATTTGTTCAGAAGTTTAATACTGTTGGGCCCCTCGTAGGGTTGACAAAATGTTTGTGTGGCCACGCCCAAAGTCTATCTGGAATAAGTTTAGATGTTTTGGTAATTTTGTTCAATCATAAAGAGACGAGAAACAGAAATTTAATAAAGAACCTCACATCTTTATTAATGTAATATTAGAAATGAAAGGATAATTATAATGATGAATCATTAAAGGTTTTTCCAGGAAACCTAGCTCGAGTCGTGCTGGGGGCATTGGAGTGTTGCAAGACGCCAACCAATGTCATTTTACTATTAATTATATATACGAGTGGGAGCTGTTAAATATACGTATATAAATTAATGTGTAAATGTCTAGTATCGAACCCGAGACCTCGGGATAGCACACATTACAAATGAGTATTAAGGAAAAATAACAAATGTTTTATTATATTTATTATTAGACACGAGAATATAACGACCGTTAGTACTTAATGGTAAAGGGACTAACGACCGTTAGACAAAAGAGAGAAAAAGGGTGTTTATGTAATTTGGTAGCCAAGGAAGGGTCTAGAACCCCCCTCCTTGGGCTTGGGTCGGCCGATCACTCCACAAGGGGTATCCCTTGCCCTAGCTTGTTCCCAAAGTTACTTAAACACTATAAATACAAATCTTAGTGTAATTGTTTTCATAACTTTTGTGCACACAATTATCCCTAACTTTTTCTCTCCTCTCTTTTGCTCTCAAAACCGGTCGAACACCCCTAGATCTTTAGGGTTTCGATTTTTGGTGATCAAAATTATTTTCTTGTGTAGTTACTTGCATAACCTTAATACGGTTTAATTTGTGTGTACAAGAACGAGGTAATAACTCACTATAGTTATTATCAAGAGATCGATAAACAAAACGGTAAGGGGTTTATCATAGATCTATAATTACACAAGATCAAGATTTATTGAAGTGCATCGGGTACGTTACTATTTATGTTTTAGTTAATCTTTATACGTGTTATACTTGATCCTAGCTTCCGCATATTTGAGTTATTTGATTGTCAAACTCTAACAGTATTTATAGTTCCAGCTGTTGGGTGTTGGTCCCAAATGTGTGCGTGTGTGTGAGTCGAAATATGATTTGCAAACAATATAAACAAGATAACTTTATTTCGTCTAACCAATGTAATGTCACATAAACATAAGTATTTATACTAAGTCAATCGGTGTAAAGAACCGATGTGTCTATTCGAATGGATGTGTACCAAGCGACACAACCCTTCACTAAAGTTCAAGAAATAACTAACTATATAACTACTTTAACTAACTTAACCGCTTGGCGGTTATTAATTTTCTAATGAACACGTTTAGTCCTTCATGTTTTCCTTCAAAGCAATATCGAGATTATCTTGGTTCACATTCTCCTTCTTAATCTTGATCGTTGCTTTGTCAAAGGTCTTGAACTCCGAGCATTTGTCGCATAGTCACAAACTTGAGTCTTGGTAATGCTTTCGTTAAGATATCTGCTCTTTGTAGTTCTCCGCTAACGTGTTCCACATTAATATGACCATTCTCTACACATTCCCGAATGAAATGATAGCGAATGTCTATATGCTTACTCCTTCCATGAAATACTGGGTTCTTTACGAGTGCTATTGCTGATACGTTGTCAACTCTAAGCGTTATCCTTCTTTCTTCCAATCCAGTCAATTCACTAAGTAAACGTTTTAACCATAAGGCTTGACATGCTGCTGCAGTAGCCGCCATGAATTCTGATTCACATGATGAGAGCGCCACTGTTGGTTGCTTCTGAGTACACCAGGAAGTAGGTGACTCTCCAAAGTAAAATACTATTCTAGTAGTTCCTTTTCCTTGATCGGTATTGATTCCATAACTACTATCACTATAACCTGTTATCTTGCAGCCGCCTTCCTTCTTGTATATTATTCCATGTTCCTTTGTTCCTTTGATATATCGGATTACTTGTTTTACTGCCTTTAGGTGATGGTCCTTTGGTTCTTGTATAAATCTGCTGAGTAGTCCGACTGAGTAACTAAGATCCGGTCTTGTATGTAATAAGTATCTGAGGCTTCTAATTAAGCTTTGGTAATAAGTTGCGTCAACTGGGTTTCCATCTTCCGCCTTGACCAACTTAGTGTCGGGATCCAATGGTATCTTCGTATCATTGTTATCCGTTATACTTGTTTCTTTTAGGATCTTGTTAATATATCCAGTTTCCTTGATTGTAATATCTCCTCCTGTCTGTGTAACATCTATCACAAGGTAATATGCTAGCAATCCTAAATCGCTCATTTCAAACTTATCTTCCATCTGGGATTTGAACAAGTCTATTTCTTTCTTTGGAGTGCCCGTGATTATCAAATCATCTACATATACTCCAACTATAAGTGTAGAATTCTTGCTTCTCTTCGTGTAAACTGCTTGTTCGAGATTACATTTCTTAAAGTCTAGTGACTTCAAGGTTTGATCAAGATTCACATTCCAAGCTCTCGGTGCTTGTCTTAAGCCATACAAAGCTTTGGTTAGCTTGTATACTTTTCCTAGGTTTCCTTGTTGAATAAAACCTTCAGGTTGTGTAACATAGACTTCTTCCTTCAATTCTCCATGTAAAAATGCTGATTCTACATCTAAGTGATGTACTTCCCATCCATGATATGCTGCTAGTGCTAATATCAACCGAACTGTCTCTATCCTAGCAACTGGTGCAAACACCTCGTCAAAGTCTATTCCTTGTTCTTGTACATAACCTTTTGCTACTAATCTTGCTTTATATTTGATGATCTTCCCTTGTGCATCTCTCTTGGTTTTATAAACCCATTTGAGTCCGATTGCCTTCTGATTTTCTGGCAATGTTGTGAGAGTCCATGTGTGATTCTTATTAATCGAATCCAGTTCAGCTTTCATGGCCTCAATCCATCTTTCATCTGTTGATGCTTCCTTATAGTTACGGGTTCCTCTTCTATGAATAGTAGACTTTCAGTCTCAACTACACGTGTTGTCCTATATATATCCTTTATTTCTTTGAAACCTCGTACTGGTCTATTATCAAATCTCTGTTCTGAGCTTCCTAATGAGCTAAAAGTAGCTTCCTCTTCATCTTCTATGTTAGGTTCATAAGTATATGCTAGTGGTGTGATTGGTGAGTCTGGATCTTGTATTTGATCCGGTATTGGTTCTTGTGTTGGATACATGTTATCATTGTGTTCTATGTTGACTGGTGTAGGATTTCCATTGTCAACTTCGTCTACCAGAAAACTAGCCCAAAATGTGTCTTGTGTACTTGTATCCTCTCCACTCTTATCCCAATCCCACGGTTTTGTTTCCATAAACTTTACGTCCCTACTAACATGTCTTTTCTTTCCTACTGGATCATATAGTCTACAAGCTTTTGATCCTTCCTCTACTCCTAAGTAAACCATCGGTATGCTTCTGTCATCCAACTTCTTCAAGTGAGGTATCGTTATCTTAGCATAAGCTGTGCATCCGAATATTCTTAGGTTTTCCAGGTTCGGTTTTCTGTTATAGAGTGCTTCATACGGTGTTTTATCTTCTAGTGCTCGGTGTTTTATCATCCGCTCTCCATCCCCGGATTGCGACCAAGTTTGGTTCTCTTCTTCATTATTTGTCTGGGGTTCAGGAATGACCTTTCCGCCTACCTTAGAGTGATCGGGGGGTACGAGGGATGGCTTCCGTGGATAAGTCAGGAGCGACTCTTAAAGGTTCGTGAGTTGCTTATTGTCATGTAGTGATTTCTATCATGTATGTGATCATATATCAAAGTAAAGTCACATATTATTGAATTCAAATTTGTATTTAATTGTGTTAACTTATAACTATATTAATGATAATTAAATGCAGTTTATGATAATAAAGCAAAATGTTGGCTTAATTCAGAGCCTACTTCTCCTTTGTATAGATTTAGATGAAAAATAACCTACGTGATATACAAGTCCCTGATTGTAATAAAACATAAAGACTCATCACAATCTCAAGCAGAACTTAGAGAGTGAAAATAAAGACTAGGATCAGGATGATGGAGTCATAAGTGATGAAAATAACTCTATGAAGATCTCCTCAACTATTAAAGACGTTATGAGACTTAAACATTTTGATATGACGAGTCATTCAAACCCGTGCGTTGCACACGGGCTCTATCTAATTGGTCATAGTGTAATGTGTGGAGTCATTCAGACCTGTGGGATGCACACGGGCTTAATCTAAATGTTCATGGTGTATTGTTCAACACTAATTTTCATCATTACATGGGCTGTATATAAGTGTTTATAGCGTAATCTTTGACACTTATTTTCGTCATTATATATATAAGTTGTGATGGTATCACACCTTTTTTGAGCATTACACACATTTAAAATAGTTTATTGACATTAAAAGAGTATATGTGAAGAGACCCTTTTCAAGATGCTACATTTAAAAGAGTATTTTCACATATAATTTTTTAATATATATAAGTTACATACTAAATGTCAAAAGGAGGTTAAACGCATACGGTTCTTTCAAAATAAATGTAACCCTTATATAAAATCGTAACAAAGTGGATAGTCTGTATATTTTGAGATCAACTTGTGACAATGAATTATCCTTTGGCTTATCATATCAAATACGGTAGCTCCACATTACTACGCTTAATTACTCGAACTTTATTTTATCAACAAAAACCTTTTAAGTTTCAATATATTTTTATTGTGAAAATCGGTTCAATATTGTTAGTATCTTTAATTTGTAGCATATTGCATATATAAATATATTTGAAGACATCAATCTCACCATATAATTTTTCTACTCTTAATAACTAATATAATAATTTTATTTTGCCAAATTTGTTTGTCATTCTACAAATGAAACTAAAATCATGCTAAGATAATCAATTAACCTCCATAGTGATATTACTTATTGAGTAAGATTTAAATTTAATTTGCAATAGATAATATAAATGGTATATCTATATTGTTTAAACTACATAAATCGTCAAAATGATATTACTTATTATGTCAGATTTAAACTACCGTAAAATTATATAAATGGTAAATCCTCAAAATAACATAATCGCTTAATTACCGATACTAATTGTGGATATGATTACCCGAATCATTACTACGTATTTGTTTTATCTTTAGTCTATTACTTTGCACCATTTATGGATAAAGATAAAATAAATTACATTATTAAAAGCGCACTATAAAACAAATTTTCTTTTTAACAAAACTATAAAAACATAAAACATTAAAGTAATTAGTATATTCAAGAGTACAAATTATAATTCGTATAATAAAAAATCAGATAGAGTGACCCAAGTCCGAATCATAAACCTGCTCGAATCAATCAATAGACCTAACATTTAACTAAACACAATTAGACCTAACCCTACTTTTTGTGTACTCCGCCCCTATCTCTAAACTCACACACAAATACATCTATCACCATCATCAAATATATCTTTTCCCTACAAACAATTACATCTCATCTTCATTTATACCATCAAATCATAAACTAATTACACATCTAAACATTTAAATAACACAATCGGAACAAAACCCTAACATATGTCTTCGTTTGCGGTTTAAATCTAATAAAGTTCATCATAAATCCTTATCAAACACAAACACACAGCCTTATCGTGACCTTTTTCTTCTTTGATGTTCAAGATGAACCAAAGACGCGTTTAAACGGATTCAAGATCCTAGGATTGGTCTCGGGTAGGGTGATTTGATATTGTTTGCGTTTTTGTTTTTCAAACCGAACAAAAAGAAATATTGTAACAATTTTGTTATGGTCCTTTCTTGAATAAGTTCGTATGTTAATGAAGCTAGGCTTCAAAAAATTCGATTCTTGTAATTGTGTGATTGTGGGGTTCATGGTTGCGTCTAGTTTGTAGGATTGGTTTTTTTCTTCAGTTTTAAGACATAGTTTTGGATTTGTTGTTGTCGGTTGTGAGACGTGAAGTTGTTTGTTGTTGGTTGATGTTGGTTGTTCGATTAAGGTTGTTGGATTGGAATGAGTTATTGATTGTTTCATGTTGGTGAGGATCGGGAAAAAATGATGTGGTGAAAATGGTGATAGTGGCTATTTATAATCTTAAAAAAGCAACCGAAAAGATTATTTGCTGCATTTATTCTCAATTGGTTATGTTTTACTTCATCTTCCTAACATTCAATTCATGAGATGGTTGGTTTGCTTGGAGCTTGCATATTTAACTTTCAATGCATGAAATATTTATGATGACCACTTTACATTTAGAGTTGTGTAACTGATAAATGCTTCATATACTTAACATATAAATGGCCATTATGTGAATATTCATTGTACGCTTAAAGATAGTTTGCTTGAGTTGCCTGGAAATCAATGTGGAACACTACATATGATACAATCAATTCATTAAGCATTAATCATGACCACTTACATTTATAAGGCTTCTTAAGCTTTATATATATATGATGTTTAAGTTTGTGATAAATAAGCGAGAAATATTTTTGGAAGATAGAATTATTTGTGATGATGATAAATTATAACGATCTATCAATTTTGGGTTGGTAATTCGGTTTATGTTGTTGGTGTTCATCCATTTGTTTAAAAGAAAATTTGAAATTCATGTAAATATTCAAAGGGAAGAAGACAAAGGATATTTTAGTCATTCAACTTCGGCCAGAGACTAAATATGCATGCCAAAGTTCCAAATAGGGACTTTCGCTGCACTTTTAAAAGAATGGGGACCAAAATGCAATTTGGCCAAGCATCAGGGACCAAAAATGCAATTTACTCTAATGTGTCTAAACAAAAGAGTTGCATAAAATCAGTTTTAAAAAAAAAAAAAAAAAAAAAAAAAAAAAAAAAAAAAAAAAAAAACCCGGATAACAATAACGGTCATGTTTATTCGACTTCTGTACCTCATGTTTTTAACTGAACTCGGCTCACTCATCCCACTATCGGGTTAAAAACTGGTAACAAATTACATATCAGTAAGAAAACACTGGGAGGCAACAATTTCTTGTGACTAAACTAAAGAAAAGCCATTGGTAGATCCGAAATGATAAAGAATATAAAACTTGTTTACTTTTTGTGCAATAAGTTGCTAACAATAGGAAAATCTGGTGCTATATCAACTGGGACCTGCAAGTTTAACCAAAATACATGTCAAATGAGCTTATAAAAAAACAAAGATGAATTCCTGACATATAATGCATCTTAAAAGCTGACTAATCATAAAAATCAAAACTTTCCGTTATGGACTTATGGGATTCACTAGATTAGACCACTAAAATATACGAGCGGAGAGCCCAGATGCAATCATCTAAAATATGCCTATGATATTCAATAAGGCGGAATAATGGGTGGGTCGTTTAACAAGTCAAAATGGGTACTTTTTAGTACCCTGGTTGGGTTGGATTGCCCCAAAATATCTTTTGATTATGGACTAAAATGACTTAGAAAATTTTATGCATTAGAAAATGCTTTGTCCAACTTTCGGTCCATTCATTTCTTCCAAGCTATTTTTTTAGTTGACATACTCGACTTCTTAGAGACAGAAATTACACCAAGTGAAATTTACCTGAACTTTTGTCAATTTTCCCAAAGCAATGGTCAAAGGTTGTGTCATTTGACCATATTTTTCAAGAAGCTTTTGTGCTGCATCTTTATCACCTTTGGCTTGTATGGTAAGTATTTCCCTACTTAAGCTCTCGACCACATCTTCAATCTATCACAACACATGAAACGATTCAGATAAAAAAAACATACTTAATCTGAAATTTCCTTCATTGCCATTTTTAACTCGGGCCAACGGATATTAGAGGATATGTTATCTTTTCAATATCTGAACCTAATTTTAAAAATAAAAAATACTTGAGAAAACATACCTTATCAAAGTCAACAGAGAATGTTTGGTCAGGAAGCAAAACAAAGGCCCCTTTCTCGAATAACCAGTTAAACTGTAGTGCTTGTCCTTTGCTGATATACATAAATGAAGATCAATAATTATAAGACCAAAAATCAATATAAAAGGAAAAAAACAGGTGATTAGTGATTTACCCATGAGCTTCCTCTAACCCAAAACGTACTGAGCGAAAGCATCCAGCAAGGAAAGAAACATACATGGACTTCTCAAGGCTCTTTGGAAGTAATTCCTGGCCAAGCCAAAAAAAAGACAATCAAAATTTATAAGAAAATCATAAGTATTTAACTTATCCCAATTCCGGCTAAACATATGCAGGATGGCGAAAACGCCATGAAAATTTTGAAAATACAAAAAACTTCATGTTGACGCATCATAAAAATAATTGTCTTTTCACAATTTATAAGGATGTGTTCGTCATTTGGCATGTTTTTTTTGCCAGAACTAGTACAAATTATAGACTATATCTCACAATGCCCTAACAAACCTTTGCAATAAGGAAATTAAGGGCCCAAAGACCAACAATGTCGGCTTTAGCTTCTTCAAGAGCAGAGTGAAGTTCTTGTAGCTCCTGTTTCATCAAATACACAAAGAAACAAATTAAATAATGTCTCCCATGAGTTTCAAAATAGAGATTTAAAACGAAAATGAGAAACTGACCAATCTCACGGTAGAACTCTGACCACTTGGAAGTGTAATTGTATGTGGCCCGATCCCGTGACAACACTCGTGACATATTGTGTGAGTGAAAAAAGAGTCAAAGTCAACAAGCTCTCGTTGTTCCTTTATAATACACAACTCAGCTATAGGCTGAAGAATTAGCTTGAACCTGTTTCGGATAATAAAATTGGTAATTATTAACACAAATTCATTCTAAAAGGTTTTAACTATAGTAAAAAAAATCTCTTTAAAATTAAGAAATATGGAAGAACATAATCACAGGTTTGATGACTTTACTTTGCCTCAGAGACATTCTTCAGCATGACCATTGATGACCCACGATCTTTTACAATACGCTCATCATTCGGAAGATTAAAGGCCACAGTTTGAGGTCCTTTCACATCCTTCATCAACATAAAAAAGTAATATCATACTTTAACATATATTACGGGTCAAACAGGTAAAATGAGATAGGGAACATGCAAAATGGGACGAAAGAGTAGCAAGTCACCCTAAGTATATTTATAAAGCATAATTGTATCCCCAGAGATTGGCATAATCCAATGGTATTATGTATTAGATTGGTACCATGCTTACTAAACTATCAGTCGGGGCAAAGGTTGAATTTTGATGGATGGAAAGCTCACCCCTGAATTGTAAACAAGCTGGATGACGCGAATAGGTGCAGATATCACATCTTTTGATTTGTACATGTCGTCCATCGGAAGATTTTGTTCCAAAACCTACATAATAGAATTGGTTAGATAAACAAAAGCATCATTCATAGATTTAAGCAAGTAAATTTGATCATGAATATTATCCAAATTTGAACCTGCAATTGATCGCCAAAGAGTTTGAGTTGAGTGGTTGCTTTATCATCCCGAACACCAATAAATGCCTCAAATGTGGCCTGAGTACACGACAACAAGAAATACTTGATATTTGAACTAGTAAAACCTCAAACTAAGCAAACAAATACTAGAGGACTATGTCTTTATGCCACTAAATACTTATAAGACTGGAACCAAATTATTATACGAGTAAACAAAATTGCAAGTTGATTTATCAAACATAAAGCAAATATACTACTAAATGAAGAAGAGACACGATTACCTTGTATCCGAATAGAACATCTTCATAAGTCTCGTATGGGCCAATAGTAACATCCAACTTAGAGTCCTTGAGAAGATGGAAAATGCATGCAGTTAGAACTATATTGAGAAATGGTGATGTAATAGAGTGTCGTGTGTACTGACCAATTCCATCCAGGCTATATCAGAGTCATAATAGTCATTTGATAGGAAAGCATCAGCCTTGCTATGTAACAGTCTCTTCAAACTACAGGACCGCAAATGATTTTATCAAAAGCACGTACTAATAAATACGACATATGAATCAGCAAAAGTTTAAATAAGAATGTACCTAGGGGAACTAGTCATATCCCCTGCTTTATGTAATAATTTAGCGGCTTTTGCGAGATAGGCAGAATATTCTTGAGAATAAGGGACGATACTAAGATCACTGGTACTATTGGAATGAGTGTCATTATGCCTTTTAATAACATTGAAAAAACCCGTTGCTTCTTGTTTTTCATTCTCTGAAAGCCCTTTCATCCATAATTCGAATTCCTGCCATAATAAACGAAATGGTTAGTCAGGTGGCAAGATGGGTGCAATTGGTCAATTAGGTTGACCCGAAAGCTTTTATTACCAAAATTTTGAACTTTAAATACTTCAACTATATGTGATTACAGAAAAACGTTATTACAATTATTAAAACAATGCGAAATAGGCGGTTTTATGCATACAATATACACGTATGGTGTCATTATAACCCATTTGACCCATTTTTAGCAGAAAAGGATTCTATCCAAATTACATCTCAACTTAATAGCATATAAGCCACATTTTCCACAAACTCAATTTGAATGAATTTATAAACATAAAAAACGGATACCATTTTATCCATATCTGGAGGGTAGAAGCTAGCACCGGGTGGCTTCAAAATGGGGAATGCAGCTTTATATTCAACACCTTTCCATCCAGCCACTTGTTTTGTTGATTCAGGAAGCAATCTAACAGCAGAGTCTGCAGTTGTAAAAAATGCTTCATTTTCATCAAGACAAGACCTGCAAAATACACACATAAATTCAACTTTTGATATCACATTGAGTGACAAGTACAGTAATAGTACTTTTAGGGGCAGTATCTTACCATGGACTCTTGTTTATTGAATAATATTTCCATTTTAGCATGTCCAACTCAGATATTTCCCCACGTCCGTTTAACCATCCCCTTAAAGATGTGTTGCTGTACCAAACCTAGTTCGAGAGAGAGGGGGGGGGGGGGGGGGGGGGGGGGGGGGGAGGAAATGAGGACTAAATATTTAATCAAAACGTTTACCTTAATTTGTCCAAATAAAACATAGATAAATCATCATTCAGTAAAGTAATCACATGCGCATAAAACTTTAAAACAATATTAATCCATAAGTTTTTTGAAGTTCAAAAAATATACCTGCTTGTAAAAAATATCATCCATTACTTTCGCGGCTTGAATGAGTAAGGCCAGAACTTCCTTGTCCTCTTCTGACAGACCAGTCAACTGTCATAGAACATTTAGTTAAATTGCTTTATATCTTTTAACAGTTATGGTTAACAGATATAAGTGGGAAAAGAAAACCTCTGCTGTAAGTGAGATCGGAGCATAACGAGCGAGCTTTTGTTGCAGAAGCAAACTCTTTGCTTTCGCGTTTTCTTGGTACCTATAAAAAGATGAGAAACTGACCAATGAGATAATGAAGCATGGTAGAAAACTAGAAATCACTATATGCAAATATTAATGTATACATAAAAAGTGCTTATATGGTCAATCATGAACCTTTTGGTAATTATGTCAAATAGTTGACCATATGGTCCACTGACATTATAGGGCGCATAATGAGGGTCTCCTTTAGCAAGTAATTGCTTGTACTCCTCAACTGAGATATATTTAACGGCTGAAACCTCAGATTCCTACATGGAAATAAAACTATTTTTAATCAATCAATCCTTTTTTTGTGCTAGTAACTGTGACAATGATATATTTCGTAAAAGTAAATGATGATTGGAAAACCGGTTACCTGAAGAGTAAAAGCTTCCATGGGGATCGGGTCTAGTGTTGTCACAAGATAAACATCATCAAATTCATTATCGATGAACTTCCCGTCATTTGTAACACTGCAATCAAATGCGAGACCATAGTCACTTAACATCTCAATACAGAATGCACATTGATCGTTTTTATGCATATACTATTATGCAAAAGTCTTTAATTTAATAAAACTAGCATTTGCAGGGCCGGCTTTAAGGGAGTGCAAGAGGTGCAATTGCACAGGGCCACCACTTAACGAGGGCCACAAAATTCCATGCACTTTATTATATGTATATACACAACATGAGGCTTGAGTTTAATTAGTTCACGCACTAGTAAAACATGTGTATTTTGTATGTGTGTTTAAGGGTCTATTTGTGGTGATTGCACGGGGCCACCGAAATCAATGAGACGGCCTTGAGCAATTGAAACATGCAAAGGTAATTAAGGTATTTTTCCTTCAATCTAAGAGGGTGTTTGGGATTATTTAAGTGCTTATCTACTTAAATACACTTTTGAGTGTTTGGATGAAGCTGTTTATCTGCATATGTTAATAAGCTCTTACAAGAAACCAGGTTGGTCCTTGCTTATTTATTGAAGCAGATAAAAAATTCCAAACAACCATTAGATTCCATGTATTACAAAAGGTTCTTATTTTCGAAACAATGATAGGCTATTTATTAAATTAAAATCAACACGCCTCAATCATATAGAAGGTTTACCATTCTTGCAGAAAAACAAACAGTAATTCAAACGCATCGTTCGGGAGGGTTACACCGAGCTCTTCTTGAAGCTCTCTCCTGCAAGCATACAACATTTCAAAGTTATATATATCATAACTTCATAATATATGATGTTAAGTTTTATGGAAAAATATTAGAAAAATATATGGTGTTGCAAAACGACCCAAAAGGGACACCAAACCATCTTTTGATGACTCGATATACTTTTATGCAAAAAAAAAAAAAAAAAAAAAAAAAAAAAAAAAAAAACACCTAATATATATTTAACAAATGTAGTATAAACGCTTATGCATATAGATTCTGGTTTAAAGAGTTCACTGAAAAGGTGTTAGCATTGGGTCTGATTATATACCTCGCTGTGATAAGGGATGTATCACCGGCAGATACATGACCTGCACTAGAAATATCCCATAATCCGGGCCATGAATCCTTGCAATCAGCACGCTTCTGAAGTAGAAGTTGTTGTGTACTTTCAGCAAATATCCATACGTGAACTGCTCGGTGGTAATCACCATCTCTATGAACAGCACTTCTGTACAGAAGAAGTATAAATAGGTTATGGCTTAATACATTATGTATAGTTATAAACCAATGCATAATAAACAAAACTTAAGTGTTAAAAGACAGAATCAGATAATCGGAATTAACAAAAAAAGACTGAAGATGATGACTTGTTTGAAACTGCTTATCTGATATATGTTTCTAAATTCTAATAAGCAACTCCAAACTGCTAACCACTTATTGCTTTTTGAATCAAGCAGTTATTCAAAACAGCTTATTAGATTATCAATATGGATAACTAATCCATTCAATCCTAAACACCTTAAAAACTGTTAATTTTCTGTATAGAAAGACAATAAAAATATAAACAGATTCAATTAGCAATTCCAAACAATTCACTGACAAATACTCAGTTAAGTGGTCCCAAACAATCTAAAGGAAGAAAGGGTCTTCTATTTTTCTTTTGGTTATAAGCTTCTTCTCATAAGCTGAAACAAACGGGCTTATGAGCATTTTTAGGAAATTCAAACAAGCCCATAAGCCGGCAAAATAAGCTAATCCTACAAATGTAGATACTTAAGTAATCACATACCAATATAAATGAAAAAACAAGCTAAGAAATGATTGGAACGTGCCTGGGTTTAGAGAAACCGGTTTTGAGACCAGTTTTAGTCAATATGTCAAACTCTTCCTCTTCCTCTTCTTCATGTAACTGAAGTTGATCTCCATCGCCGATGCTGCTAATTGTTTTGTTAATTATAATTTGTTTTAAGTTAATGATTCTGACTAATTAGAAGATGGGTTGATTAAATTCCAAACACTTTTAGTGTCGGAATAACAGAATAATTTGTGTTTGGGTTTGGGTGCTGGGCATATATTCATTTTCTTTTTTAAAGTTATTGGCCCACTTTTATTATTCCTTTTAATAATAGTTCTTTCGTCTCAAAATAATTGTATTTTTTTTTAAAATGTCTCAAATTAATTGTCAACTTTCTATTTTAAGTAATCAAAAAGGAATATAGTGGAGGAATATTCTATTTGAGTGGTTGGAAATTATAGTGGTCTCATTTTTATTAAACTGTGTGATTTTTGTCTTTTGATAATTTTGAGACTGAAGGAGTACAAGATAGTAGGGGTGTTAAAAAAAAACCGAGAAACCGACGAACCGAGCCGATCCGCTCAATCCGAAACCGAAAAAAACCAATAACCGAAGAAACCGAAACCGAGAAAACCCGAAACCGGAAAAACCCGCTTATCACGGTTCGATTTCGGTTTTTACTTTTAGTTATCTGCGGTTACCCGAACCGAACCGAGTATAATATACATGTAGGTATCAACAAATCATTCATAAAAATGTACAAGTATTAACTATATTATTGCACTACTTTTACTATATAACAAATTTTTACTTACCTAATGTGATCATTTACTAATATCCATGGATTACATATGATTATAGTGGTCGTAACCTATAAACGTCATATAAATAATATTAGTTATTTTGTTACACATGATAATTTGAATGTTTTTATTGGGACGGAACAAATTTACTATAACTCTAATCTCTTCAATGTTACTAAATTTTAAGACAATGATATATTACATTCTAATTTATGTTATTGTTTGTCCGATTTGATTCGATTAATTTTTTAGAATGGTTAACTGTGACCCGAACTGCAGGTAACCGTTCATTTTGGGTACCCGCATGTCCGGTTACCCACCTAGTACGGTTCGGTTTCGGATAGTAAAATGAACTACCCGCCCCGCGATGGATAGTAAAAATCTCTAACCGAACCGAGCCGAGCCGAACCGCCCCGTAAACACCCCTACAAGATAGTACTTGTTTTGTCGCTTTTTGTTTCGTGTTTTATGTTATGTTCTCATTTTTAATTTTTTTTCATGTCAAATTTTATATTTTAAGTTTAAAATGATAAGAATATTAGAATCATGTTAAGGTTATGTAAGTACTAGCTTATTGACCCGTTTACACCGGGTTGTTTTTAAAGAAATAAACAAATGAGATGCTAACAAAACTGATAACGCAAACATGTCCATTTAATACATGCTCTGATGATAGACTTTCAAGTAATTCGATAGTACATTCAAAGCAAATGTAAACTTGTTACATTAACATACGAAATCAACCATTCAAAGCAAACATTTTCATTTAATACAGAGTCATAAAAAGCTACAAACGAATTTTTGGAGATTTCTCCGGGTCAAATGCTAAATATGCATTTTCGTAATAAAGAGCATCCAAAGCCTCCTCGTCACTATCTTTGTCTACATCATTCGAATCCTCTTCAACTAAACCAACGCTTGCCTTGAACGGACCGTATTCCCTCTCATCTTTAGCAATTTCAAGCAAAGATTTTTTTTTTTTTTTTTTTTTTTTTTTTTTTTTTTTTTTTCCGACATCCACCATTCGTACCACTCATTAACATCCTACTTTCCTGATTTTTCAAAGTTTGTAAAGTTATGTTGTTCCTCACCAGTACATAATAGACAATCATGAAAGCATAAAATTGAAAATATGTATGAGTGCTTAAATTAGTTGAAACTGTTGTTCAAACGAATTTAAAAGTGTTATACATACCTTTAGTTGATTCTGTAATGGTTGAAGCTTCTCCTTGAAAACGTGTTTATAAGACATAAAAAGTAAATCCAATTTACCCAATTCTAGTGCACCCATATAGTGATACACGATGTTCTTATTGCGTCTATTATCCTAATAATCGGAATAAACAAAGTAATGGGCCTTTTATAAGCTCTTAGCCTCATATAGCAACTAAATAAGCTGATAGAAGATCCATGTGGCTCAATCTTTTTCGAACCTATACCTTTATCATCTGTGGTTCCTCTTTGAGCATTCTTAGGGGGTGGCAATGTTGTCTAACCATGCCTAAACCTTAATTGTAATTAGCCAATAGAATTAATCCAACTAATTTCATGCCGATTTGCCCATGCCGATGCCGATCCATTGGCAACGTTTTGCCGATCTTTGCAAAGCTTTTACAAAACATTAAGTATGCAACGGTCCAAAACAAATTAAGTATGCAACGGTCCAAAACATTAAATGCAAAGCTTTTACCGAATCGGTAAACAATCCCGTATCACATACCGATTTGCCCATGCCGATCCATTGGCAACGTTTTGCCGATCTTTGCCGATCCATACCGATGCTATGCCGATTACGTTGCCAGTCCCCTTATTAGTAATAAGACAATGAAGAACATGTTGGCTTAAACTCCATAACTGTAAACTGAACACCTTATTCTTGTTGTATCTTTTAGACTAAAGATCAAATATTCTTCGATGCACAATCTATAAAAAAGTTATGTTTTAGAATAAATTAAAATACTAAAAACATCCCTTAATCTGCTTTTAGTTAGTTTGTCATAGTGGAATTAGCATTTAATTCTTTAGAATTAGAATGTGATTAAGATTTGAGTGAAGTGATGAAAAGTACCCGCAGTTTTTGCCTATAATTTTTGAAAAGAAATTTTTAAAAGTGATAATTTAAAAATATCATAAACGAACAGAATAACACTTCTATATTTTCTGTATTGAAATAATCACTTGGTAGGCCATTAAGAAACCATGGAAACCTGAAAAACAAATCATACCAGAAATTGTCTAATAAGAACATGAAGTGTGATTAGAATGATTTATCCGTGAGTAAGAATTCTGCAAAATTGTTTTGGGATCAGGGGATTTCAAAACACTCTAGACATATAAGTGGTTAAAGCATATAAGTGGACTTCTATCAACCTCAAATTCACCAATATATTACTAAGACCGTGATAAAATTAATCATCTAAGTAGTTCTAACGGACATAGATTGAGAAGAGCACTTAACATTAACAAAGATTGGACGGTTGTGCAATGGTAACCTCTTATCTTGATTTATAGAAGCAAGTTTTCCTTTTAACAGAAGGAAGCAATGGCCTTGGAAACGACCTCTACATGTTCTGAAGTTTATATTATAACCATTATTGATTAAGAAAAGGAAAACAAATCATAGATCCATATGCTTTAAAGCTAAATAATTAAAGTTTAAAATTTAACTCACTCATGTATGGTTGAGTCAAATTGCATGTTGTATCACGGGTGATCTTGAAGGGATATTGGTGAAATAAGATAATGTAAAATGCCAACAATGTAATTCCAAGAGCATATCTTTAATAATATACTATTTTTTGCAATGATATAGTTTCTAAGATCATACTTTAAGCAAACATTGTTAATTAGGCAAGTCGTTTGGACGAAAAGCATCTCTTGGAAGTAGAATAACAGTTAAACTGGATTAAAAACAATAGTTCACATAAGTAGAGTAACAGTTGACCTTTGACTCATGGAAGCCTTGCACTAACTCCAGTTTTAATCAACCCTGCAACTCAAAATCGATTATGAATAAAAGATTATGTTATACTAAACCGAAATTTAAAATTTGTAACAAAAGGAGGAAACTGTTTTCGTCTGTATTATTAACGAATTCAAATCAATTTATAAAGTACCATATTAGCGAGATTCGATTCCAACTTTTGTATAACAAATTCTTGATTTTATGGATAATATTAAGATAAAATTTATAAAAGGACGAAGTGTTAACTCACTCAAGATAACATTTTGCCCATTTGAATGTTGTTTTGTGCCCCCATAATCCATACTAAAAAAACTTGCCCGTTACTGACTTTTCAATCCATCTAACCTAAAAAATAGCTTATAGACTTGTCACTTGGGTAAAAAAAAAAAATTACCTAAATGGAGTAGCAACCATTTTATGGATGAGCATCCACATTTATATAAGATAACTAATGATATCAAAAATAAGTAGAATAACATGTATATAAGATACTAACTAATAATTAAGGATATCAATTTTCATGTTTTAATGAGATTGCAAATAAGGAAAAAAAACTACACCTAAGGATGTTATATAATAGAAAGCACAGACGCCATGAGCAAAAAGGAAAAATAATTTTAACTTATCCATTATTATAAAAAATATTCATGAATGCATATATCAAGTAAAGAAGAAAATAATACAAAATAGTGCCTTTTTACGCATGATGATCTTTGCTTCCAAATTAATAACATCTACACATATGTATATCCTAAAAAAATAAGATGATGTGAATAAATAAAATCAGTAAAAGTATCTTTTGACTTCAGAAAATAGATAAATGAATCTTCTTTTTTTTTTTCTTTTACTTTTTTGCGAAGAGAAAAATCAACATCATCCAACATGACATCAACGTCTTCCTGTTTTCAATTTCAAAATCTCAAAATAGTAGGGAATTAACGAAAATCCAAAGATTATTTTTTTATACTCAAGTTCATGAGAAACACACTATGGGTCTATTTATGCTACTGCAAAGTGTTATTAACAATTAATGAGTGGGTTAATAAGAACACATTTTGGTACCTGTTCTACCTGAAAAGAATGCACCCATAAAGTTGCAAAATATATGTGATACAATTAATGTTGCTATATGTCCTGCATTTTAATAGCAATATTAGATAGTTCATTATAAATTCACGTGTAAACAAAACAATGCAAATTATAACCCACCAGTTCAAACGAAAAGAAATGATGCATATGAACAATGATAACAGTGCAGCCAAATGAAAACCTGAGAAATAATAGAATAAAACCTTTCATACAAAACATATGTAAAAGCAAGAGGTAGATGAATATGTGAACTGACATTGTTTAGGTTGCAAGAGGTCTAACTTTAGTACACCGGTAAAAACACGATATAAACATGAAGCTACAATAATAGAAAATTAATTTACATATACTATCACACGCATCCAAACATCCTCTTAAATATCAAAAGAACTACCAAATATATTACCTTGATGCACAAATTTATACCTCCAACATTTCATTCCTCATAAAAATTCCATCCAACATCTTGTATGCGGCCTTCAAAAAAAATGTTTCATAGAGATTATAAAAGTGAATCAAAAATATCAAAATCTACATCAGCCATATTTAGAAAACTAACTAATACCAAAATTATTAAAACAAAATCGATTGTAATCATACAAAATGGTAACAACAAAGAAGGCAATTGTAACTGATGTTCACTAAGCCTTTCATCAAGCACGTCATGTGCGTAAGTTAATGACATACATGTGCTATGTATTAAAAAAACCATATAAAGAGAATTTAATAGTAGTAAGAAACCATAAAAACAGAAAACTTACCCCGTCATAGATTGAACTTAGGACACGAATAGATGATTGGCTTCTGAAACCTGTCATTATAAAAAAACAAAATACGATATCATTAGTTATAGTTAAGTCGCGAGGAAGAGAATTATAGGAACTAATTCAATTGATGTGTGGTGTTTTTGAATCGCCATATATCGATTATGTAAAAATTGATTTGTGATGTTAATGGGTGAATCAAAGACATAGAGAACATAAATATCAAACCGTATGCTATTTTGAAATAGTGATATGGAATTGGTGATTGAAGTTGGCAGTTATTTTAGGATGTAAGTTACAGAGCATTAAAAATAATAAAACCGTGCATTTGACCTCAAAATGTAGTGCACACATAGGATTGTAGACTTGGAGCTAAATATGGTAATCCACCTTAGAATATTAAAATGGTTTTTAATGCTTTGCGCTTACGAGAACTTGTACAAAACTATAGTTTATTAGATAGTATAGATATAGATGTATACCTTGTCCCTTATTATAATTATATCCATCTTTCCTTTTTCATATGTCCCAAAATAATTGTCCATTACTAAAAATAATAGTTGGAGTTGTTTAAGTTTACCATAGTACCCTTAGTCCAAATTGATATTTACAAAAATATAAGAAAATATTAATTAATTATTAAAGGGTAAAGGTGTCTTTTTTCAACTTTCGTAGAAACCAAAACAGTAATTAATGCATTTTTCTTAAACTGTGTATTTCTTGTCTGTGGACAATAATATTGGGACAGAGGTAGTATATTTTTTAATCTTATCAAAAACCAATCTTTTTAACTTTTTTATTCTTTATTGAGAAATCATTTTACCAGTCACTTCTACCTATTCAAAAACCTTTTTAAGCAAAACAAAAAGCTTTTGCTCTACATCTCACTGGTGATGGTTCTGATGAATTAAATATTTTTTTGTCGCGTATTGTATTTTTTTGACAAAAATTCAATTTCTCTTAAATAAATATGGTCACTTATGTTACATGTTGTTCATGTTTTATTATCCAACCCATTTTTTTTGATCCAACTTAAATAAATAACAAAATCATTCTTTAAATTACAAAATTACTTCTATTTTGTTATTTTATTTTGTAAGTACTTTACAAATAATTATGGAGCAAAAGATTCTATATATGAATATTTTTGAAGATTAAGCAGAGATTATTTGAAGATTAGTCATACACTAAACCAAGTGGAGAGAATTTCAGTCCAAAAGGTCCATTTTCAAAGCCCAAATTGAGCCGAAACATTGTTTTCTGAACGATTGGCTGTTTAAAAGTCAACCCAATCGAAAAGAAAAATTCTAAGTAAATGCATACAATGACTCGAAAATACCATATGAATCACTATGAAATAGAGGATACAAATATACAACGACATTATATTGCAATAGACTTGTTGGTATTAATGTTGAATCAACCAAGATCCAACTTTTCTTGGTCTACGCCCTCTTAAACGTTTAGGTGTTGGCTGATCACTCACTTTTGGTGTGCGGTTCAATACTGAACTAGTTGAATGCTAACTCTCAGAAGGAAAACTACAAAGTAACAATTACAAAGTTACTACAAAATATACTGTGTAATTTTTGTCCCACTAATTGTGCGATTCAACTAATCCACATACCTTTGTTGCATTAACGTCGATAGATTAAAGGACTTTCATTTGGAGAAGCTGACGATCCTATAGGAGATAGGCTAGGTGGCAGTGGCACATTAGAGACCTAATAGGAAGGCATAGGTTATGTTATAAGTATGTACGGAATATGTCAAATAAGATACCTCTATATGTGAACTATACTAATTACAAACTATTCATGTAATCAACAAAGTCGAAGGACGAAATCCATAATATCTTAAAAACCTCATAGACCATGTGTGTAATTTACTCTACAGATAATAAAATGGATAATGAGTTTTAAATGTATCCAACTTGCCACTTTTTACTGAGTTGTGTATCCAACCTTTTTTTTTTTTTAAAATTAATGGTCTAAACTTAATTATACATGTAATTATTGAAGGTATGCACCGGTCCACCGGTAAGCATGCCTTCCTTTGACCCACACAACCCGTGTTCGAGCCTTGGCTTGAACGAAGTTGGGGATTATTTACTAGCTGCCACGTGGCAACCCGACCCGTTATCCGACCCGACCTGTTACCTGACCCATTATCCTACTCGACCTGACCCGATGCCACGTGGCACCATTCATGTAGTGACACGTGGTGACCCGACAATAAGGACTAACACTGCAATTTAGGCCTAACCGCAAGGACGGTTTATGTAAATGACTCTAACTGACAATAAGGACTAACGTTGCAATTTGGTCCTAATTAACCAGAAGGATGAATTATGTAAATAACTCTAATAGAAAACCTTAATCATCCCGTTAGTACACAACATAGCAAAGATTAGTAAGTTTAGACCATTACTTGGTAAAAAAAAAAAGTTTGATACACAACTCAGTAAAAAGTGGCAAGTTGTTAAGCAAAATCATATTTTAGATCAAAGTAGTGAGCATCGCGTTAAAACTGACCCGAACCGAAAAAAATCGAATCGAACCAACAAAAACCGAACCGAACTGAAAACCGATTTTTTGAAAAACATGATCCGAAAACTGAACCGAAGTGACTTGGCTCGGTTCAGTTTGGTTTTGTGTCGGTCCGTCCAGTTTGGTTCGGTTTATACACTTTAAGTGTTTTTTTCTCGGTTTTGGCTCGAACTGAACCGAACTGAGCCGAACCAAAAACCATAAATACATAGAACCGAAAACCGAACTGATCATGTTCGGTTCAGTTTCGGTCGGACCGGTTCGGCTCGATTTTACTGTTCGGTTCGATTTTCGGTCTATTTTGCTCAGCCCTGGGTCAAACACAATCTCCTTTGTTTTGTCGTGAGTTAAATTATTACTACTAAACAAGAACGATTATAGAGAAAAATACAAAAAAGGGATAATTACTTAAAAATCATCAAACTTGACACTTTTTACCGTTGTATGTTGTAACACCCCCAATTCATGATGCAGCGGAATTCAACTTGGGTGTTACTCGATGGCACAACAGTCATAATAATAGAAAACGATCTCTAACCGAGTCGTAATAAAAAGAGTTGTCATTCATATTATTCAAATATATCAGAGTTTACATAGTAAGGTCCCAAAAGGTTCCATGTTTCAAAATACATCAATATAAAGTCTTTGATGTTTTTATCGAATGACATAATAGTTTATAGCCTTCTTCCTTCGGTACGTGCCCTTCCGCTCCATTCTTGATTATCATGGACCTGAAATACATGCTTAAGAGGTCAACACAAAAGTTGAGTGAAATTCATAGAGTTTGTTTAACGGTTGAACACAATATGTTGGTAGTAATGAGTTAATTAGACTCATACTTATGTTAGAAAACAAAACAGTTATTATTATATACTAAGCTCATGCAACCAATACGTTAACGGGTACCAATATCAATCGTCGGTTTTGTTGCCCCGGTAAGTACTTTGCCGTCATACTTAATGTTTCAAATATAGTGCATTTGTTGAACTAATCTGCTCAAACAAATGGGATTCGTCAATCCCAATAGGCCTATTCACAATACTCGCGCTCACTAATACTAGTGATTTAATGGTTCATGATAGGGGCCTAGGATTGGCAAGGAAGGTACTTAGTAATAATAAAACAATCAGGCAGCATACAGTTTCAAAGCATTGTGTTCGGTTTAAAAGTAGCATGTATTCCCCCCAAGGGTTTGTAAAACATTAAAGTAATGTAAAGTGGGGCTATGAACTCACCTTAAGTAGGATAGCAAGTAATGAAGGTAATGGTTGGATCGTGTAGGTTTCTACGAGCAACCTATAATAGAATGTTGCGACTTAGGATTTGTGTAAAGAATATAACGGAGTGCCTATATATATATATATATATATCTTGCATTTAGTCCATGATGTGGTATGATGTATATTGTAAGTCCTTGAAAGAAAAGATTCATGAACATGTATGTTTTGTATATCGTTTACTACCGTTTGGGCCGACATAATTCAGAAGTCATGTTAGTAAGCGTTCGAGGAGCCAGGACACTTTAATTCGTAAATCCACAACTCATCTCGACGGCTTACATAATGAACTCCTCACATGAGGCTCCCTACTATTGTAGTAGTTGATAAAATATATAGATATAAGTTTTGATCCGAAAAGTTACATGTCCGATATTTGAATAAACTTAGGAAAGTTTATTAGTACATGAAGATTGTTATTAGGGGTAGTTTCATAAGTCTTGTATGACCATTTTCTCTTTGTAATATCTCATGGTTCCTTTTTAAGTGAAGTAGATCCAAATTGCTTGTTCAAGTTATCGCCTAATTCCTTGTTTCATGTTTACGCCTAAGTAAGCTTTCATGGTCATTTCGTCATGGCCTAGCCATGACCTTTGGTCCTTGTTCCAAGGTCATGAGACACAACCTTGGCTCTAGCCATGGTGGTGGTCTTGATTATTGTTGGGTCTGAAACTGCTGCTGAGTAAAACTGCTGCTAAGTGAAACTGCTGCTAGTAGTAATGATTTTGCTGCTAATGTCAAAGTGCTGCTGAGGATAAATGTTGCTGACAGAATCTGCTGCTGATGGGATAAGGATGTATACGGTTTAGATAAATATAAAATAGATTGTGTAAATATTATATTTATCTAGAATATACTTATCTTGTAGAGAAAGGTATTGTAAACCTAGTAGGACTCCTTAGTCTACAAAAGGAGGATCCTAGGGTTAGTTTATGTACGTATTATTATTCACTTCAAGGTTGTAAAACCCTAGCATTGTTGAGTGCTCGTATTAATAATATTGAAGTGTTGAAAGTGAATCATTATTCTTCTTAAGTTAAGCTTTTACATTCTGCATATTAGCTTAAGTATTCAATCAAGTTAACTTCTATACAAGATCGTTTAAGCTCAACTGGGATCAACAAGTGGTATCAGAGCTTGTGATCTAGAAGTTATTAACAAGAAGATTTTGTTTCTTAAAAGTTTGCTGTTCCAAATCTATTGCTACGATGGGTGATGAAACTCATATGGTGACTGCTTCAAGGGTACCCATGCTGAATCCTTCTGAGTATGAGCTTTGGAAGAGAAGGATCAGACAGTACATTCGCATGATTGATTTCAACATGTGGAATGTGATTGTCAATGGTGACTTTACACCTGAAAAGAGTGCTGATGGGAAAGAGATACCAATTAAGTCTGCTGAAGCTAATGCAGTAAGGAAGATGGAAATCAAAGCACATAGTATTCTCTTAATGGGAATACCTAATGAATTCCAAATGGATTTTGATGACTGTGAATCTGGAAAAGAATTGATGGATGCTGTTGAATTCAGGTTTGGAGGGAATGATGCTACTAAGAAATCCAGGAAAAACATGCTGAAGCATCAGTTTGAGAATTTTACTTCTGAAAGTGGAGAGAAGATAATTGACACATACAATAGGCTAAACCAACTTGTTAGTCATCTAAAGCTTGTTGGATATGTGGTTCCACAAGAAGATGTAAATCTAAAGTTTCTTAGAAGTCTTGCACCTGAATGGAGTATGCACACAGTTGTGTGGAGGAATAAGCCTGATTTTGAAACTCTGAAGTTGGAGAGTCTCTATAACAATTTAAGAGTGTATGAATCAGAACTATCTACCTCTTCTACTTCATCTTCTGGTACTCAAAATCTTGCCTTTGTATCCTCTAAAGGAAAAGGATCTCAAGAATCTCACTCTGCTGCTCATTCTACTGCTTATGGAGTATCTGCTGCTGATGGATCTGCTGCTAGTTCAAATGATAAGATTTCTACCAGTGATATTGCTTTGTGTGCATTCTTGGCTGAACTTACTACTACTATAAGGTCACATGTCCTTAATCAAGACTTGGATTATATTGATCCTGATGATCTTGAAGAAATTGATCTTAAATGGCAAATGGCTATGTTGACCTTGAGGGCAAGAAAGTTTTTGAAGAAGACTGGAAAAGAAGTCAAGTATAAGGCTAAGGACAGTCCAGGCTTTGACAAATCAAAGATAGAATGCTACAATTGCAACAGGAAGGGACATTTTGCCAGGGAGTGTAGAGCTCCAAAGAAGAATGCTGATGCTACAAAGAAGGTTACTGAAGAATCAAAGACTGCACTGGTGTCTTGTGATGGACTGGGAGATTATGATTGGAGTGATATGGCTGAAGAAGAACCAAATTTCTCTTTGGTAGTTGTTGCTCAACCCAAGGTGCAGAACTTTGCACTTATGGCCTATGGTTCATCATCAGGCTCTGACTCTGAGGTATCAAATGATTCAGACTCATCTGTGTGTTCTTTTAAATCTTGTGCTGACACTATAGAAGAACTTAAGTCTAGGAATGAGAGTCTAAATAGAGAAATTGAACACCTAAAACTTGATAACTTAGGTTACAAAGTAGGTATTCAAAATGTTGAAAGGAGGTTAGAATATCTCAAAGAGTGTGAGAAGGAATATGTAGATCAACTTAATCTCAGAGATATTGAAATTTTTAAGAAAAACAGTGAAGTAGAAGTTCTTAAAAATAAGTTAGAAGAAGCTGAAAAAGAAAAGGAGGAAGCTCTTGCTGAAAAAGATAAACATGTAGTAAGAGTACAAAAACAACAATATGCTTCTGATTTGGTTCATAAATCTATAGAGAATAACTTGATGAGAAAAGGTAGTGGAATTGGGTATAATGAAGTGGCTCCTCCAGCCAAAAGTGCTTTTGCTCCACCAGGAAAAGAACTATCCTTCATTAGTGAGCTAAATATTGAAAAACCTGTAGGTAAATGTAGCACAAGTGTTAATGAGACACCTAAGGTTGAGGCTAGAAAATTTCCTGAAGCTCCTATTATAGAAGATTGGTATTCTGATAGTGAAAGTGATGAGGAACATGTTAAACAAGAACAAAGTGTGAAAAAGGAAGAAATTCCTACAAAGTTTAAACCTAAAATTGAACAGGTTAAGTTTGTCAAACCTGTGTTAGGAAATAACTTCTCTAGGAAAATGGTAGAGTACAATGAGGTACCTAGAGAACAGATGGAAAGGTTCAATAATAAGCCTAGGGGTAACCAGAGAAACTTCAACAACCTAGTTTCACACAGATTAGGTAATCAGTTTCAATTACAAAAGAAGGCTTGTTATAAGTGTGGTAGCTTTGACCACTTGATTGTTAGATGCCCTGAACACCAAAAGCCTGTTTGGAATCAATACACTAGGGTGAATCAGAAATATGTAACTAAACAAACTCACCCACATCCTAATAGAAACATGGTTCCAAGAGCTGTTTTGTTGAGATCTGGTGCTACTAGATCTATTTATGCTGCTAAATCAAATGGTGTTTTCAAATCAACAACTAGTTCTTCTACTGGCTCTACTGCTAGTAAGCATTCTGCTGCCAGTATGCACTCTGCTGCTAGCAAGCAATCTGCTGCTAGTACAAAACTTTCTACTTCTGGGCCAAAAGTTTTAACAAACACAGTTGTTGGAAATCACTTTTATGCTGTTAAGGCCTCAGCTTGCTGGACTTGGAAACCAAAAACAAATGTTTCAAATTCTGTTTCCAAGGATAGCAGTGCATCAAGTGATTTAAAGAAATTTGATTATGTTGATGCACAGGTCAGATCCAAGTCAGTAATGGCTTGGGTCGTCAAGAGGAACTAATGTCTCTACTTTTCATGTGCAGGTCAATCTACTGGATGAGCTTAAGGATATGGTTATTGTTGACAGTGGATGTTCTGGTCACATGACAGGAGATGAGTCTCAACTTGAAGACTTTGAGGCTTTTGATGGTGGTTATGTTGCTTTTGGGAATGATCCAAAAGGTGGAAAG
This sequence comes from Artemisia argyi, assembly GCA_030686995.1. Taxonomy (NCBI): domain Eukaryota; kingdom Viridiplantae; phylum Streptophyta; class Magnoliopsida; order Asterales; family Asteraceae; genus Artemisia; species Artemisia argyi. The sequence continues at coordinate 195,677,611 of CM060684.1, read as the reverse complement.
ATTGTTGGAAGAGGAACTCTTAAAACTGGAAATTTGGACTTTGAGAAGGTGTTTCTTGTGAAAGGACTTAAGTTTAACCTTTTTAGTGTCTCACAAATGTGTGACAAAAAGAACTTTGTTCTTTTTACAGACACTGAGTGTATGATCCTTTCTCCTGACTATCAATTGCCAGATGACAAATCTGTACTTTTGAAGGTCCCTAGAAATGAGAATATATACAGTGACCATATTAAGAACATTGTTCCTAAGAGGGCTTTGACTTGTCTAATTGCAAAGGCCACTATTGATGAGTCCAAATTATGGCATAGGAGATTGGGACATCTGAACTACAAGACCATGAACAAATTGGTAAAAGGAAATCTGGTCAGAGGAATGCCTACAAAGACTTTTGAGAATTGTGAAATTTGTGTTGCATGTCAAAAGGGTAAACAACACAGAGTTTCATTCAAGTCCAAGACTGTGAACACAAATACTGAGCCACTACATCTATTGCATATGGACTTATTTGGGCCTGTATTTGTCAAAAGCTTGAACAAGAAGTCATATTGTCTTGTTGTCACTGATGACTTTAGCAGGTTTACTTGGGTATTCTTTCTTGCTACTAAAGATGAAACTCCAGAAATACTCAAGGCATTTATTACAAGAGTTGAAAACCTGTACGATCACAAGGTGAAGATAATCAGATGTGACAATGGTACTGAGTTCAAGAATAGTGTGATGAATCAATTCTGTGTGGGGAAAGGAATTCTAAGACAGTACAGTGTAGCAAGAACTCCACAACAGAATGGTGTTGCAGAAAGAAGAAACAGGACACTTATTGAGGCTGCAAGAACAATGTTATCTGATTCAAAACTACCTATTCCTTTTTGGGCTGAAGCTGTGAACACTGCATGCTTTGTGCAGAACAGAAGTAAGGTAGTCAAGCCTCATAATAAGACTCCATATGAGTTATTTCATGGAAAGAAGCCACTGATTGATTTTCTCAAACCATTTGGATTAACTGTTACTATTTTAAACACTAAGGATCAGCTAGGCAAATTTGATGAAAAAGCTGATGAAGGAAATTTGGTTGGTTACTCTGTGATTAGTAAAGCTTTCAGAGTATACAATAAGAGGACCAAACATGTAGAGGAGACTTTGCATATCAAGTTTTCTGAGAACACATCTAATCCTGAAGGAAAAGGACCAGAATGGCTGTTTAATGTGGATATGCTTACCAAAACAATGAACTATGTACCAGTTATTGCTAGTGTTGACAAACCACAAGAAGAATTTGTTTTGTTTGAGAAACTAAAGGTTGGTCCTACTCTACTACCCTCTCAGACTGATCTAGGTCCTAAAGATGATGTGGTTACTCAAGAGAAAACTAAGGAAACTGAAGAAGATATTGAAATTCCTATTGAAGCAGAAAAAGAAACAAATGTGGATCCCAAAATAGTTGTTGATGTCTCTCCTACAAAGTCAGAAGACTCTGCTGCTGACTCAGCAGACTCTACTGCTAGGCCAAAAGTTACAACTACTGCTCCACCACATTCTGCTTCCAAGCCTACTAACTCTACTGCTACTTCAATGTTTCCAAATTTTGACTCTCAGCATAGACCTATTGCTGATTCTATATATCCTGATGATCCAAATATGCCTCCTCTTGAGAATATTTATTATGACACAGATGATGATGCACTTGATGGTCAGTTATTTGGAGCTGCTGCAGACTTTACTAATTTGGAACTCAATATTCCTGTTAGTCCCACAACTACCACAAGAGTACACAAGGATCATCCCAAAGATCAAATTTTAAGTGATCCACAATCATCTATTCAAACTAGGCAGATGACTAAAGCATTGAAAGATCTTCAACATCAAAGTTTCTTTGCCAGATCTCTGCATCAAAGAAATAGTCATAAAGATCTTCAAAATTGCCTGTTTGCATGTTTTCTTTCTCAAATTGAACCCAAAAACACTTACAAAGCCTTACAAGAAGCAAGTTGGGTGGAAGCAATGCAAGATGAGCTTTTACAATTTAAGCTGCAAGAAGTTTGGACCTTGGTTGATCTGCCCAATGGAAAAAGAGTGATTGGCACTAAATGGGTTTTCAGATGCAAAAGAGATGAGAGAGGAATTGTCATAAGAAATAAAGCAAGGTTAGTAGCACAGGGATATACACAACAAGAAGGTCTTGATTATGATGAAGTATTTGCTCCAGTGGCAAGAATAGAAGCAATTAGATTATTCTTGGCTTATGCTTCATACAAAGATTTTGTAGTGTATCAAATGGATGTAAAAAGTGCCTTTCTATATGGGACCATTACAGAAGAGGTTTATGTGTCTCAACCACCAGGCTTTGAAGACCCTGATCATCCTGACAAAGTTTACAAGGTAAATAGAGCAATGTATGGCTTACATCAAGCTCCTAGAGCTTGGTATGACACTTTGTCAACATACTTGCTAGAATCTGGGTTTAGCAGAGGAAAGATTGATAAAACTCTATTTCTCAAAAGACAAAAGGATGATATTTTGCTAGTTCAAATTTATGTAGATGACATCATCTTTGGGTCAACAAACAAAGCTATGTGTGTCAGTTTTGAGAAGCTTATGAAGGACAAGTTTGCTATGAGTTCAATGGGAGAACTCACCTTCTTCTTAGGTCTGCAAGTTACACAGAAAGAAAATGGTATATTTATCAGTCAGGATAAGTATGTCAATGATATTTTGAAGAAGTTTGGATTTGAAGATGCTAAACCTGCCAAGACTACCATGGAAACCAATAAACCATTGCTGAAGGATGAATATGGAAAGGAAGTGGATATACACTTGTACAGGTCTATGATTGGATCATTGATGTATCTTACAGCATCAAGGCCTGATATCATGTTTGCTGTGTGTGCCTGTGCAAGATTTCAAGTGTGTCCCAAGGAATCACATCTCAATGCAGTAAAGAGAATTTTTAGATATCTGAGGCATCAACCTAAATTGGGCCTTTGGTATCCTAAGGATTCACCGTTTGATTTGGTCTCCTATTCAGATAGTGACTATGCTGGAGCTTCTTTGGATAGAAAGTCTACAACTGGGGGTTGTCAATTTCTAGGAAGCAGATTGGTGTCATGGCAATGCAAGAAGCAAACAGTGGTGGCTAATTCTACAACTGAAGCTGAGTATGTGGCTGCTTCAAGTTGTTGTGGACAAGTGTTATGGATGCAGAATCAATTATTGGATTATGGGTACAATTTCATGAATACCAAAATTCATATTGATAACAACAGCACACTTTGCATAATTAAAAATCCTGTTTTTCATTCTAAAACAAAACACATTGAGATAAGACATCACTTTATCAGGGATTGCTATGAAAAGAAGTTGATCCAAATTGTTAAAGTTCATACTGATAACAATGTTGCTGATCTTCTCACTAAACATTTTGATGTGGGGAGGTTTCAATTTTTAATTGCAAACATTGGTATGATAAATCTTTGAAAAACTTATCTCTTTGTTTTTGTACAAGTATGTAAAAGGCATTGTGCTGCTTGTTACTCTGCTACTTATCATATGTTTGTGATGGAATGTACTATGCTGCTATTTCTAACTCTACTGCTAGTACATATGTTTGTTTGCTTTGTGGTGTTTGGTCTAATATTGTGCAGGAATAAGTCTAGATGATGATTTGCAAATAACAATATTCAGACAACAAAAGAAGCACACTTATCATTCATTCAATTCAGAAGTTTATACATCAAAAGAGATTACAAAAACTACTTCTGAAACTATAAAAGTGTGCAAGAACATCAGATGACTACAACCACTACTTTCTAGGGCATGGCAGTCCAAGAACAATCTTTCTTTCTTTTGGAAGAGGAGAGTTTGTCTTTCTTGTCTTCTTTGCCTTGGTGGATTTCTTTGGTCGTGGCCTTGATGACTGAGGCCTCTCAGGAGTGGAAGGTGGTTCATTTGGAGGCTCATCCTCATCTGATGATGTGTAGATGAAAGGGGAAACAAGCTCTCTTGGGGATGGTTGCCTGACACTGTCACAACTCACCATTTCAGGTCATTTCAGGTCATTTCCCGAACTTTGGAAAAACACTATTCATCAAAACACTATTCATCAGTTTACTATTCATCATTTTTGGTGTCAGTTTGACATTCCGAGAAGCATTCATAAATTTTACTATTCACAGAACACTATTCATTGCGGGAAAAGATTTCATCATTCACTTGCATTACACATTTCATCGTAAATTTAGTTTACGGGTATTCAAATTCGCGTAACCGTATTGGTTCAGGTGCGAATTCATGCATTATCAGTAATGACATTTCATACGGACTGGAGATAGTCTGCATATCATCAGTAGGTCATTTACATGTTATACCACTCTTAGGATTTTCAAATTTATATATATTTGATACATTTAACGTTTTCCTTATAATTATTTATAAATAAACGTTAACACACGGTTTATACGCGACGAATATATCTAAATATTCCCACAATGGTCCCGACATATTTTTATATCCATTTTATCATCATAAAAGTTATAACATTCAATTACCCAGTATTTTGGAAATTTATTTTATTTATAACGTAAGCTTATGAATATTACGACGGTTTTCGTGAAAACTAAACAATAATCACCCGATCACTCAGTAATTGTACCCAATATATTTTTAACATATTTACAACTTTATTAAGTCCCGGTTAACTTCGTTAATATTTATTTCTAGCAAACCCGGTACCCGATTATAACTAATACTTACACTAAACTACAACTAATAATACACTACATTTTCTAAGTGATCAAAACCGACTTTGCTACTCCTTGGTACATTGAAAACCGGCCATGAGCTCACCCTAGACACCATGTGATTTATTTTTAACCTCATGCTTATGTACTAGTATTATACATTATAAACTTATACAAATATCTTCCAAAAACACTTATCACATAACATAACAATTTCCAAGAATCATAAAACTCACTTTTCTCATCTCCCCCACCCCAAAACCCACGACTTTCCCCATGATCCAAGATCAATCCATTATTTTTCAAAGTATAAAGCATCAAAATTGTTCATTTCATCATCCTAATCAAGAATCATAACACAAAAACACAAGTAATCCAAGGTTTTTCATCATCTCACCACCTATTATTTCAAAGTGAGTATTCAAATTTATTTTCATGTTTTCATCTAATTAACATATGTATCTTATAGTATTCATGCTTAATTTCATGCACAAACTAGCTATACCACTTTATTTTTGTATACTTTTTGATCATACAAACCCTAGAATTGGTTTTAGGTGTTCCTTTGTTAAATTAACTTGATTACTAGTCATTAGGAACCCATGGCACCCTAAGAAGGTGTATGGTAGGATTAGTATAGATTTGTGGTGTTTGCAAGAGATTTGGTTGAAGTAAAAACTAGTTTTGAACCTTGGAAATGGATTTCTAACAAGTTTATAAACATGCTGTCCCATTTTGGTAAAATCTGGAAAATCAGTAAACACAAATGAAACTTTGGCAAAATTTTTAGAAAATACTTTCAAAAACGAATCCGTAGGCGAAAGAACGGATTAAAAAGAGTTTATAACGAAGAAGTTATGATTTTTGCAAGTTTATTGACGAAAACTATTTTCCGGAAAAATACATGCTGTTGGACGTTTTTCGTCGGACAAAAAGAGACTTTAGACGTAACCCGGAGGGGTCAAGCTTTTCAAAATATATTACTACATGTTAAGACGTAACCATGGATATAAAGAACAAGTAAAACGGGTTTATAACGACAAAGATATTCACGTTTCAATATCGGCAAAAATCCTCTATAATTGGCAGTTTTTAGAAATAATAATAATAACACTACGTACTAAATTCTAGATTTTCTAGAAATATTAACCAAGTACCCAATTTCATAACTAATGATGTATTAGTGATTACAAGTATATTTTCATTTAGTACAAGGCGTTATTTCAAGGATTTCAAACCGAGGATTTCAACACAAACATTGGTACATACGATATATATATAAGTATATATATTGCAACTAGTTTATTTTTCTAATAGCCATATTTTTCCTAAGTCTTGGAATATATACTTTTGATAACAACAAGTGTTTTTCAAAGAGTAGAGTGGTATAGGAAACATGTGCATGGACATTCATAACATCATTTCATGATCTAAAGTAGATCGTTCATCATTCATATTAGGTTGCGGCTAGTGTGCGCGCCTTGTTTTTCAGCTCATTACATGTTCATGGTACCATCATATTGGGTTGCGGCAGCTAATTGTTCATTGGTGTTCATTTCACTTCATCACAGTTTCACCAGTTAAGGTGAGTTTTCATAGCCCCGTTTTCAATTCAACATTTTTGATTGTTTTCAAATCCCACGGGGGGGAATACATTGCATCAATCATTTTAGTACGAGCCCAAGTATTCAAACATATGTACATTGCTTAAGTTACCTTGCCATGTGATAAGTCCCCTGTATCATCATGAACCGTTAATTTACCGGTAAGCGAGAGTGAGTGGATAGATCTATCGAGGGTGACGCCTCCATCCGTGGTAGTGATTACCAACAGTAAGCGGATGCATGTCATGTCTTTTACATTTGAGTGTTTCGGCAGAACATTCAGGAGGGGCATAGTTTCATCAGTCATAGCTTCGGTGTCATGAGCTTAAGGTCTATTGTACAATTTTCATGAGATTTTTATCTTGCACTTTTACTTGTGGTGGCCGTACATCATTACATTTTATAAACCTATGGAATTCACCAACATTCGTGTTGACGTTTTAGCAATGTATTTCAGGTTATTAAGGTAGCTCATGTGACATGCATTTGGACCTTCATGGAGTCGCGGAGTCGACGCGTCTCATCATTATTTCATGCACTTATGTAAACATTTGATCTTGTATGACTTGTTTTTCATAAACATGCAACACATTTTGGGGACCTCATTTTGTAAACTCTGGATTATTTCAATGATCAAATGCAGTATTTTTTTCAAATGACACTTTAGGTCGTTTAATGTAACTGTAACTGTGGTGCTATGACAGACACCCCCAGGTATTCCATTCCGCTGCAAGTCAGGTAAATTGGGGGTGTGACAGATTGGCATCAGAGCTAAGGTTATAGCGAACTAGGATGTATCTTGGACCCTAGACTATAACCACATCAGCATAGCATCTCATCATTTCATCATAAGTGCATAATCATGATACATGTTGTTTCATGCATACCCTGTGCGAGTTATTTATACTCATATCCGTATATGTATATCATTTTATTGACCTGGTTCACAAGTGACATGTCTTCAGATACTCACCCTGACATCCTTTTATCGGATTCCGACATTGAAGATGCCTTGTCATCTTCCACTACCATTATACCACCAGTTGCATTTACACCACCATTAGTACTATTGATTTGCCATAGGAACAGGGTTTTCCTATCATTCAGCCCATACATAGAATGCCTTTTGGTAGTGTATTCAGAATTAATCTTAATGGACTTATTAGGATGCTTATTGCAAGGAAGATAGTGTGTTTTCTTTCCATCACTAGTAGGGCACTTACTACTCAGGTACTATCACCACCATCAGTTACTTATTACACTATTGGCCTTCCCACAGTGTGTACTTTAGTTTTACCTTTTGGATGTCGCGAGGTAGCACGAAAGAGGGTAGTATTTCATTCACTGGTACCATCATTGTCATTTCCCTTTTCCATTCCCACTTGCCATGAACTAGATGACACCTAGTAGATAATACCAATAACACGGACTCAACAGAAACATCCGCAGATTCTTCAGGAATGGTTCAGAACCTACATTATCTAAGATTTTATAGATGCACAACTTCAGACACCACTTCAGGACTATCTCGACCTTATGATGCCACAAACCTGATTTCACACAGAGGGACACCAGGAAGTCCCTGGACCAGACTTATATCCTCACTAGCTTTTACTATTATCCTAGCCACAGAAGGTGTGGGACATAGTCTAAAGAACTTGTTGTCTTTTGATTGTTGTACAAACAAATATATCAAGTGTGACTCTACTATGTAAGAAATGGTTGTGCTATTTGTGATACCGGTTCACGTAGACCGAAATTTTCATGTATTATATTCATGTGTTGTGAATATGATGGCTTTGATTAACTATATACCCTCATGGTCACTTATGATTTGATGAAGAGAGATCTAAGCAAACCACTTCAAGCATGACGCAAGCTGCTGTTGGACAAGTCATTGCCAAGAACATAGTCACCGCCCTCACTAAGGAACTTACTCACGTGGAATTTATGGGGTGCAATCCTCCCTCCTTTAGCGGAACTAGAAACACAAAGGAATTTCTCAAATGGTTCGAAGACATAGAAACAATATTTCAATGTGGCGACTGTCGTAAGGAATACAAGGTTAAGTTCGCCACATGCACTTTTCAGAATCATGCCCAGGAATGGTGGACCAAACATATTAAGATGATAGGAGTTGATACTGCCTACTCACACTCTTGGGAGAAACTAAGAAGGATGATGGGTATAACATTTTGTGTAAGAAGTGAATTACGAACAAGGGAACATGAAACACTAAACTTTATCATGGTAGGAAATGATGTGACAAGTATACTACTCATTTTTATGAATTAACACGACTAGGTTCTGCAATGGATGAACCGGAAAGCAAGAAACTTGAATGGTACATCGGGGGACTCTCCCATGGAATTCGTATGTTGGTCATCGCATGGGAACCCGATGCCATGTCTGAAGCTATCAAAATGGCGATCGAGGCAAAGGAACTCATAGTTCACACCGAGACATCAGGAAACAATAGTGACAATAAAAGGAAGTGGAACAACAATCTAGGTTGCAATGCTGCTCAACAATCACCCAAGGGACAAGAAGTAAATAGAGCCTTTGCTGCAGAACCGCATACAAAGAGAAGGTATATTGGAAAGTTACCTTACTACAACCTGTGTAATCAACATCACCGAGGTCATTGCAGTAAAACGTGTGGAGTGTGCAAGAAGCGGGGTCATCGGACTGAAAATTGTAGGAAACTCACAAATCAGAAAATCCCAGGGAGTTGCTTCAAATGTGGAAACTTTGGGCATTTCAAGAATGACTGCCCGGAACTAAGGAACAAGGAAAAATCAGGAACTTGGAATCAAGACTAAATCGCTCGAGGAATAGCGTGAGCTGTTGAAAGAGAACAGTCAGGATATTAGCAACATCAAGGATAACAACAATACTTCAGTAGCAGGAGCTTTGTTTCAATATATAAACCGTAGTTCGAGCCTTTAGGGTTGTATCTTTCCTTTTGTACTTACCGTTGGTACGATGACATGACCTAGTGGTATTAAGCACTTTCCTATCCAATGTAGTATCTATCCTTTGTTACCTAGGTGATAATCATAACCTTCGTTTACTCCATTTTCTATTCCATTTGCTCAGACTTCAATCGTTTCGCAACATTTTAGCATTGTCTCATCAGGGATTAGGTTGATTTCGTATTTGACGAATTAGTAGACTATTACCATTCGACAAGATTCACTCACGTATCCAATACACCATTCAAGCTATTTTACTATCATATGGGGAAATTGTTTTACAGAAAAATTTCTGAAGTAAGCTATTTTATTTCCATCCTATAAATTGATTTTTCTGTCATTACACTAAGTATTTACTATTATTACGCGAGGCAATTTTTATGTTATTTGAAAGAAAACATCAGGATACCATTTTAATAACAATGCGTTGAACACCATCTAAAACTTTTGAGGAAAGTTATGATATTTTGACAAAAATCTAACATCGCATCATTAGTCCTCAATTGTACATAGCCTGATCACCTATGTAAAATTCAGGAAGGATTATGCCATGAAGGAAATAATTACCTTTTCAAAGGATTGTTAATAACAATCTTCATTCGAAAGCTTTGTAAACAAAGGAACCCTTTCATAAACATCTCTTTTGCCGAACTATCCCTGGATACTTACCCCACCTGTCACTCACTTAGCCATTAAGTTGAATTTTCCCATTGACTTCTCTAGGAGAGACTTTCCATATCAAATACATGCAGGATTCCTTTATACAATAAAAGCAATGAAAGGATTACAGAACTACTAACCAGAACTGGAAGTATATAGAGAGAGAATTCATAACTCAACAACAATCCTCAGATACTGCGAGACCATCCTAATCACCATCTCTGACTTAGTTGTCCAATGTCACTATTCAAGGGTACTAGCTATACTGAGCTACAGGATTGAACTCAATAAATGTCCGCAGGACAACACAATAGAAATAAACCAAGCTTCTAATTGAGACTGTAGAGCATTTCATTTAAACATGGCCTCATCCATACATAAACTTTCCTGCAGTAAGTTTTCACAAAGGACAATTGTTTGAAACAAGAATATCGATGTAGATTCCTCTAAGGCATTATGTCTAGAAATTTCAGATAACCTCACCTTCATACCAAGCAAGGGATCAAACCGGAACATATCACCTCATCTACAGGGGAAACCAGAATAGACATTCATCGACACAACATCAAGTGATACCTTCGTCTTGTCTATTACAACGATAAACAATTTCAGGACTTAAGTTAGTCTAAATACCTATGCTTGTAGTTATGCCAGATAACCATCAATAGACATTATCCAACCTCAGGAACTAAGTGTTAGACATCGATGCATTTAAGCGAACATTTCCTATTCTACCATTTTATCCATGTTAGTGTTTTCACTTTTAAATAAAGTTGATGCGTTTACATAAATCACATACCTTGTGGAAAAATGATTTCTGAAATTCCTATTTTGAACAAGTACGATCCTTTTTGGTCAATCTTTAGCAACATTATTGTACAATGAGAAATATACATAGACATCAAACTTTGGTAAGCAGTCTTAATCACAACATGTTTGAAAACAGTTCCTATTTCATAACTACTGGATTTTGAATCATCAAGAAAAATATTACCCAGTAAATCATTTGCTCCATTTTCTAAATTCGTTTATTCAGAAAAAGATTTCAACCAAAACTCATAATCGCGAGACAAATTTCCAGAACAAATTTCCCTACAACATCGCTTATGCATTTAGGATTTGTGACTGGACAATAGAGAATATTTGGATTATGTGATGAAGGAATTAGGAGGAACATCACAAATTGATCACGAACTTCAGTAGTGGAGACCAAACCCAATAGACAAAGAAGGACATATGTCTTATCATCCGTTGGAACAAAACACAAGGAATCAAATTGTTACCTATATTCTATCCCTTCAGATAACGCCAAGTTCGAAGGACCGAACGTTATGGAATTAGTCACAAAGGTTTATTGTACCCATTTCAGTTATTCCTGTTAAGGAAACCGATTCACCTTGGACTTCAGGTAATCATTTTAGGATTTCCTTCAGAAACCCATTTAGATGTGAACATCACCTATCATCCTCAGAACGATGGTCAAAGCGAGAGAAAAATTCAAACATAGGAAGGTATGCTCAGAGCATGAGTGATTGACTCTAGAAATGGTTGGAACAATCATTTAACATAAATCAAATTCATCTACAACAATAGTTATCACACCAACAGCGAGAAACTGGCAGAAGTTAGATTGGTACATAACACATATCATTTGGATTGGGTATCCTGAATAACAAACCATCCGGATTCAAGTGGGAGAACAAACTAAGTTAAAAGCTTTGCCTTGGATTGGCATGATACAAATTGGATAACAAGAAAGGTTGAACCTTTAGCATATTGGACTATTTAAGATTCATTTTAGAATCGACCAACTAGCATACAAACTTGAGTTCTGGCAGAATTCAGCAGTATATATTACCAGTACCACATTTAAAACATTAAGAAACGCAGACCATCGATTGATGGGCCAAACTCAGAAAAAGCTCAACTCATTAGTTCAGTAGGCATTCATGAGATAAATAGAAATTTCCTACAAGTCAAGAATCAGTTACAAGTTCAATAAGTCGTAAACCATTAAGAAAACTTGGAAAGTTACACCAATATACACTGGACCATTTAATATTCTGATAGAGAAGGCATAGTGGCCGTCAGATTTGAACATTGCCAGAGAACAACAGGATTACACAAACATATTTCACATTTTCAGATCCCCAGAAATGATTTTCAGATGAGTCACTCATGATTCCATTGGAAGGGATCCAACCCAAATGACAATCTCAGACCTTGTAAGAGAACCAACAGAAATCATGGACCGTGTGGTCAAACAGTTGAAACAGAGTCGAATTCCTATCGTTAGAGTTCGCTGGAATTCTCGAATATCATCACCTTTTCACATATATGTTTTCAGAAACCAACATAAACTGAACTTCGGGACGAAGTTCCTTTTAGAGGGGAAGACTGTCACAACTCACCATTTCAGGTCATTTCAGGTCATTTCCCGAACTTTGGAAAAACACTATTCATCAAAACACTATTCATCAGTTTACTATTCATCATTTTTGGTGTCAGTTTGACATTCCGAGAAGCATTCAGAAATTTTACTATTCACAGAACACTATTCATTGCGGGAAAAGATTTCATCATTCACTTGCATTACACATTTCATCGTAAATTTAGTTTACGGGTATTCAAATTCGCGTAACCGTATTGGTTCAGGTGCGAATTCATGCATTATCAGTAATGACATTTCATACGGACTGGAGATAGTCTGCATATCATCAGTAGGTCATTTACATGTTATACCACTCTTAGGATTTTCAAATTTATATATATTTGATACATTTAACGTTTTCCTTATAATTATTTATAAATAAACGTTAACACACGGTTTATACGCGACGAATATATCTAAATATTCCCACAATGGTCCCGACATATTTTTATATCCATTTTATCATCATAAAAGTTATAACATTCAATTACCCAGTATTTTGGAAATTTATTTTATTTATAACGTAAGCTTATGAATATTACGACGGTTTTCGTGAAAACTAAACAATAATCACCCGATCACTCAGTAATTGTACCCAATATATTTTTAACATATTTACAACTTTATTAAGTCCCGGTTAACTTCGTTAATATTTATTTCTAGCAAACCCGGTACCCGATTATAACTAATACTTACACTAAACTACAACTAATAATACACTACATTTTCTAAGTGATCAAAACCGACTTTGCTACTCCTTGGTACATTGAAAACCGGCCATGAGCTCACCCTAGACACCATGTGATTTATTTTTAACCTCATGCTTATGTACTAGTATTATACATTATAAACTTATACAAATATCTTCCAAAAACACTTATAACATAACATAACAATTTCCAAGAATCATAAAACTCACTTTTCTCATCTCCCCCACCCCAAAACCCACGACTTTCCCCATGATCCAAGATCAATCCATTATTTTTCAAAGTATAAAGCATCAAAATTGTTCATTTCATCATCCTAATCAAGAATCATAACACAAAAACACAAGTAATCCAAGGTTTTTCATCATCTCACCACCTATTATTTCAAAGTGAGTATTCAAATTTATTTTCATGTTTTCATCTAATTAACATATGTATCTTATAGTATTCATGCTTAATTTCATGCACAAACTAGCTATACCACTTTATTTTTGTATACTTTTTGATCATACAAACCCTAGAATTGGTTTTAGGTGTTCCTTTGTTAAATTAACTTGATTACTAGTCATTAGGAACCCATGGCACCCTAAGAAGGTGTATGGTAGGATTAGTATAGATTTGTGGTGTTTGCAAGAGATTTGGTTGAAGTAAAAACTAGTTTTGAACCTTGGAAATGGATTTCTAACAAGTTTATAAACATGCTGTCCCATTTTGGTAAAATCTGGAAAATTAGTAAACACAAATGAAACTTTGGCAAAATTTTTAGAAAATACTTTCAAAAACGAATCCGTAGGCGAAAGAACGGATTAAAAAGAGTTTATAACGAAGAAGTTATGATTTTTGCAAGTTTATTGACGAAAACTATTTTCCGGAAAAATACATGCTGTTGGACGTTTTTCGTCGGACAAAAAGAGACTTTAGACGTAACCCGGAGGGGTCAAGCTTTCCAAAATATATTACTACATGTTAAGACGTAACCATGGATATAAAGAACAAGTAAAACGGGTTTATAACGACAAAGATATTCACGTTTCAATATCGGCAAAAATCCTCTATAATTGGCAGTTTTTAGAAATAATAATAATAACACTACGTACTAAATTCTAGATTTTCTAGAAATATTAACCAAGTACCCAATTTCATAACTAATGATGTATTAGTGATTACAAGTATATTTCATTTAGTACAAGGCGTTATTTCAAGGATTTCAAACTGAGGATTTCAACACAAACATTGGTACATACGATATATATATAAGTATATATATTGCAACTAGTTTATTTTTCTAATAGCCATATTTTTCCTAAGTCTTGGAATATATACTTTTGATAACAACAAGTGTTTTTCAAAGAGTAGAGTGGTATAGGAAACATGTGCATGGACATTCATAACATCATTTCATGATCTAAAGTAGATCGTTCATCATTCATATTAGGTTGCGGCTAGTGTGCGCGCCTTGTTTTTCAGCTCATTACATGTTCATGGTACCATCATATTGGGTTGCGGCAGCTAATTGTTCATTGGTGTTCATTTCACTTCATCACAGTTTCACCAGTTAAGGTGAGTTTTCATAGCCCCGTTTTCAATTCAACATTTTTGATTGTTTTCAAATCCCACGGGGGGGAATACATTGCATCAATCATTTTAGTACGAGCCCAAGTATTCAAACATATGTACATTGCTTAAGTTACCTTGCCATGTGATAAGTCCCTTGTATCATCATGAACCGTTAATTTACCGGTAAGCGAGAGTGAGTGGATAGATCTATCGAGGGTGACGCCTCCATCCGTGGTAGTGATTACCAACAGTAAGCGGATGCATGTCATGTCTTTTACATTTGAGTGTTTCGGCAGAACATTCAGGAGGGGCATAGTTTCATCAGTCATAGCTTCGGTGTCATGAGCTTAAGGTCTATTGTACAATTTTCATGAGATTTTTATCTTGCACTTTTACTTGTGGTGGCCGTACATCATTACACTTTATAAACCTATGGAATTCACCAACATTCGTGTTGACGTTTTAGCAATGTATTTCAGGTTATTAAGGTAGCTCATGTGACATGCATTTGGACCTTCATGGAGTCGCGGAGTCGACGCGTCTCATCATTATTTCATGCACTTATGTAAACATTTGATCTTGTATGACTTGTTTTTCATAAACATGCAACACATTTTGGGGACCTCATTTTGTAAACTCTGGATTATTTCAATGATCAAATGCAGTATTTTTTTCAAACGACACTTTAGGTCGTTCAATGTAACTGTAACTGTGGTGCTATGACAGACACCCCCAGGTATTCCATTCCGCTGCAAGTCAGGTAAATTGGGGGTGTGACAGACAGGGATCCAAGCTGTGTCTTCTGATGATTCTGAAGACGATGGAGATTTTGGGGACATCACAGCTTTACCCCTGGAAGTGCTTGGGGTTTGATTCAAATTGAGGAGATCCTTGAACACCGGAAGATCATGTTTTCTCTTCTTTGCCTGTTCCTTGGTTCTACAACCAGCATGAGGAGGACGGAATGGTGGTACATAAGTTTCAAAGGGGTTCTCATCTTCGGATAATGAATCAGAAGAGATATTGATGATTTCGGGGGTTGATTTCATGATTAGTTGATTTGATTTGGGTTAAGTGAAGATTTGATTTGGTTGATTGGCATTTTGATTGCGATTAGGGTTTGATTGTGATAAATTAGGGAAAAGACTTGGTCCGTTTTTATAGAGATTACGGTTTATCATCACATTAAATGCTGAAGATTCTTGACTTTTTGACCAAGCTTATTTAGTCAACTCTGCTGCTGGATTATTTCACTCTGCTGCTAGTTTTATCACTCTGCTGCTAGTGTTATTGTGCTGCTACGGTTGAAAGTGTGAGGGTGGGATGTGTAACTTCTTTAATCAGTTTAAAACCTAATTGATCTTCCTAATTGGTTTTCTCATATTTCAAATTGAAGTTATCACAAACCCTAAATCTCCATCTCTCTCAAAGTCAATAATTCCCAAATTCCCTAAACCCTAATTCATGGAGTGCGTTCGTACCTGGGCAAAGCAACACAACAGTGTGGTCGTTCTTGATGCAGAATCCATTAATGAAGAACTCACAGACATGGTAAAATTTTTGACTGCTACTTCTCTTAAGTATGCACTCACTGTGAATCCTACTATATTTGTTTCCCACATCAAACAGTTTTGGCTTACCGCTCAAATCAAAACTATGAATGGGGAAAAACATGTTAGTGCTTTAGTAGATGGGCAAAAGGTTCGTGTAACTGAATCATCCATAAGAGAAACTCTTCTCTTAAATGATGAAACAGAGACCACTTGTCTTGCTAATTCTGCTATTTTTTCTGGGTTAAAAGAATTGGGGTATGAGGGGAATCATACAAATTTAAAATTTCAAAAATCTCTCCTCTGTCCTCAATACAAGTTTTTGATACATCTTCTTCATTGTTTGAGTCCTAAAACTTCTGGATGGCATGAGTTTAGTACTACTATTGCTTCTGCAATGGTATGCTTAAGCAAAGGTCAGCCATTCAATTTTTTAAGAATGATTTTGGAAGGAATGTTTCAAACTATTAAAGAGTCTGGTTCTTATTTGCTTTATCCAAGGTTTATCCAACTCTTTGTTCTAAAACAACTTACAAAGTTTAGAGGCCATGTTTCTACCTATGATGCTCCAAAATTGGTTTCTAAAACTTTTACTTTCTTGGTTAAACATGGAAAAGGTTTTTCAGGCAAAAACACACATCTTACACCTTCCATGGTGCAACTTGTGCAAAACAATCAGGGTGAAGGATCAGGAAATCCCACTGAATCCTATCATACACCCAATTTTTCTGCATCTGCTACACAACCAAAAATACTCTATACCCGTAGGAACACCAAAAAGAACACTGATCTTCCTCAGGATAGTGTTAGTATGGCTGTACCAGATGAGGCTGTCCTAGGTGATGGAGAGGACATGTTGGTAAGGGCTGTCACTACTGCTTCTAGCTTAGCAGCAGAGCAGGATAGTGATAACATCATTAAGACCCAAACCAAGGTAACATCTAGAGATGATGATTCTTCTGAATCAAATTCTCAGGATGGTAACCCTAGCCAACTGGCAAATACAGGGGGCTCAGATGATCAAACTAGGTTTGATACTGAGTTTATGTCCCAAGATTCACCTCTCGGACCAGGTTACACAGGTCGAAGTGATGAGGACAGACCAGTGACCAATGAATTGATGGAAAACCTTGTACATGATGACAATGTCCATGATTCACCTCTCGGACCAGGTAACACAGGTCGAAGTGATGAGACTATTATGAAACTCATTCAGGAATTGACGGTTACTTGTACCAACTTGGAGTTGAAATGTACCACATTGGAAGACAAAGTTCTTAATCTTTCATCAGTTGTTGCTGATCAAGACAAGACTATCATCAAATTGCAAAAACAGATTAAGAACTTTCAGAAATCAAGATCTTCAACCTCCTTGAAAAGATTGAAGAAAGTGGGCACTTCTCAGGTTGTTAGTTCTCCTGATGTCTCTACTTACTTGGATGATGATGCTTCCAAACAGGGGAGGAATGAAGAGGCAATGGGTTCAGGGGAGGCAAAATTGGAAAAGTCTGATGGTGCTCTTGGTTTAAATGATGGAATGGTTTCAGGGGAGGTTCCAGTGATTGGTGATATGGATGTTGAAAGTCCTCAGGATGCTGAAGAGTTTGTGGTTGCTGATAAATCAGGGAATGCGGTTGTTATGGAAGAGGTAATTGCTACTCAAGAGAAGGTGGTAGAACAACTTACAACTTTGGAGCCTGAGCAATTAGTAAAGGCAACAGGGTTGATGGGTGAAACATTGATGAAGTTGGGAGATTTGGAGAAAAACAAGACTGCTAAGGGAATTTCTAACTCTGCTGCTAGTAGATCTGCTGATGCACAAGACTCTGCTGCTGGGTCTGGTGACAATGCTGCTGCTGAAGCCATGGTATTGCTGAGCAAAAAGACTACTCCATTATCAACTCCTTCACTACCACAACTTACAACAACAACAATCAAATCATCAGCATCTACAAAACCAGAAAAGGGGATTGTTATTAAAGAACCTGCTGCTCAACAAAAGAAGGTTATTTCTTCATCTTCTACTGATAAAGGAAAGGGCAAGCAAGTTGAAACACCAAGGATAATGTATAAGGGGATTGATTTCACTGATGTACCTTTTGATTCTTGGCCTAAGCCATTGCAAGTTGAACATGATACAGCTGTTGCTCTTAAAGCACAAGAATTGATTGATATGGAAGATCAACAGTTAGCTGAGAAGGAGGCTGAAGGCTTAAAAAGGTATAATGAATGGGTAGATGAGAAGATCAGAATTGCTGCTGATATTGAGCTAAATAAGCTGATCAAGATTGAAGATAATGAAGTTCCAACTTTTAATGTGCAATCTTGGTATAGTGACTTTACTTCTAAGAAGAGAAAAGAAAATGCTGCTGCTAGAAGAAAGATAAAGATATTCAAAGGTCCAACTGTTAAACAGCAAAGGAAAGAATATGAAAGGTATCTAAAGAATATGGGTGGATGGACATTAGTGCAGTTGAAATCTTATTCTGATAAAGAAGTTTTTGACTTGTATCAACAAACAAAGAAGAGAACAGATACTTTTTATGCTATGGGATGTGCTGAGGATTTGGAACAAATTACTCAGATGAACAATAAGTTGGTACCTGAAAAGATAGCTGAAGCAGAGCAAATTCAAGAAGCTAATGTTGTTGAATAGCTTGAGAGTGATGCAGCAAAGATTACTTCTTCTGTGCAAGGTGATAAAAGAAAAGGTGTTATTCATAAGTCAATTGCAAAGAAGAAGAGAAAGATTGGAGAAGGAAGCAGTTCTATGCCTGAAGGAGATATGTTTAAACATGATCTTGATCACATTCCTTCTGAGCATCTTAAAGAAAAATTGAAGGGGTATACTGTGGTTGGCAAGATGGAAGATCCTGAAGTAGTTGATGCTAAACCATTAGGAGTCAAATATCCTATTGTCAAAGTAACTATAGGATATGATACTAATATTGGAGCATTTCATGATGTCCAGAGATCTGATGGTAAGACTCACAGGTTTCTTAGATTTCAACAGATGCTACATTACTTTGATAGAGAGGATGTTGAAGATTTGTGGAAGTTATACAAGGCAAAGTTTGGAGCTGAGAAGTTTGATGGTAAAAAGTATGAGATAGATAAAATTGATCACATCATAACTTCTTCTGATAATGTTATGTGGAGAGCTCTTAAACTTATGTTTGAACCTTCAATGGATGATTCTGAATGGACAGAGATAGTAGATTACAAAGTAAGAAGATGGAGACTTTTTCAAGACTCTGGAGTTCATGTGTTGGATATTGGACCAATTACTTTGTATATGCTAGCTGAAATGGATTACCCAGTGGTTAGATACTGGAAAATTGTCAATCAGATGGTTAATGGTGATAAATCACTTAAGCTGCAAAAAGACTATGATTCTGATGATCAAGCATTCAATTTGCTGACAAAGTATAAGAAGATATTTGATCAAATGAATTCTAAAGGTTTGAAGTGTTTGGAAGCATCCTCCAAGTGATTAATTGAGCTTAGAAGAAACTTACTTATTTAGAAATAAATAATAAGTTTAGGGGAGGATTGTTGGGTCTGAAACTGCTGCTGAGTAAAACTGCTGCTAAGTGAAACTGCTGCTAGTAGTAATGATTCTGCTGCTAATGTCAAAGTGCTGCTGAGGATAAATGTTGCTGACAGAATCTGCTGCTGATGGGATAAGGATGTATACGGTTTAGATAAATATAAAATAGATTGTGTAAATATTATATTTATCTAGAATATACTTATCTTGTAGAGAAAGGTATTGTAAACCTAGTAGGACTCCTTAGTCTATAAAAGGAGGATCCTAGGGTTAGTTTATGTACGTATTATTATTCACTTCAAGGTTGTAAAACCCTAGCATTGTTGAGTGCTCGTATTAATAATATTGAAGTGTTGAAAGTGAATCATTATTCTTCTTAAGTTAAGCTTTTACATTCCGCATATTAGCTTAAGTATTCAATCAAGTTAACTTCTATACAAGATCGTTTAAGCTCAACTGGGAACAACAATTATAGTTCACAAGACCTCTTGTTCCTTTTAAAGTATAACCATAATATAGTGACTTATATATATGTAAATAGCTGTTAAGAAACTGAGAAATATCTCACTCGGATAGCGTTTTCAAGGCTCGAGCTTCTTTATTCCTGAATGAAAACGTGATTCCGGACAACTTTCGTGTTTTAACTTTTTCATGAAACGGAACAGAAAGGCCTCTTTTTGCGTGTTTTAGGTTCTGTCACAGAAACGTTTTAGGCAGTTTTGCCGGAAATCTTTGGTAACTTCAAATGGGCGTAACTTTTGACTCGTATACTCGTTTTAGGTGGTTCAAGTTGCTATGGTTTCCTTGTTAAGTCCTCTACTGTAATATGTAATAATCCAATATCAAATTTTTACCATTTTGATCAGGTCTTACCAAGAAAGTCACTAGTTTGCTTGTTTTAGTAACTTATCTTAACAATCAATTACAACAACATGTTTTAGTCATTTTTATACATCATGGACATTCATACAAGACATAAAATGATATGAACATGATAAATTAACAAGAAGCATGTTAGGGTTTGGCTTACAACTTTTGGCTTTCAAAGATGAAAGGAAAGTAGCAAGTAAGGAAAAGGACTTTGATAGACTTGCTTCAACCCACTTCACTTCATGCAATCTTTCTACCTTTGTAATCTTGAAAGATGGATGATGAAGGTTGAGGTGACTTGAGTGGATTCAAACTCAAGAGAAATCACCAAGTATATTAGGGTTTGGAAGTGTTTTGGTAACCTAAGATCAAACTAGGGTTTCTATCTTGAACTAGCTCTTGAACCTTGCTTGAACTTTGAAGGAAATAAAGCTAAGTGTGAGTGGTTTTGGTGTTGGTGATGGACGGCAACAAGAGGGAGGGGGGGGGGGGGGGCTTTTATAGGTCTTTGAGGAGGTTACAAAATGAGACTAGTCAAAGCTTTCCTTACAAGCTTATACACATGTATCTCATCCAAGGTAACTTAGCACAAGATCAAGCCACATGAGGGTGTGACTCCCCCCTAATGGCGGTTCACAATGGCTAGGGGGGATGAGTTGGCTTGGCTTGGTATTATCCTAAGTATTAGGATGAGATTTGACTCTGGGAAATGCCAACCGTAAATGATTAGGCCTCAAAACGTAAAACCGGGTGTCGTAAAATTATGAAACTTTAAAGTATTGTTAGACATGTCCATATGTCCCATAATAAAATATAAAATGGGTGGTAGGTTCCATTTGGGTGGTAAAACCCTGCTAAAACTGGAAACACGGGTCTAAAACGCGTAATACGTAAAATGTACGAATATTGCGTAAAATTGAGAAAAGTAAAATGTTACTTTTCTAATAGGATATAAATGAATTAAAATGACTTATAATGTCTAGACTGGGCTCAGTCTAGTGTCGGTTGGTATTAAATGTCTTTTAGACATCAAACCGTAAGCCTAAAAATCAAGGAATGACTTGTAAAATCAACGAATGATTTTTGGTCAATGGAGGAGGGAAAAATATGTTGACTTATTCTAATAAGTTGAAAACTCAAAACATCTTAGAAACATGGTGCAGGTATAGGCTAGGGTTACGGCTGAGTAAAAACACTTAAAACTGAAAATTCCAGTTTTTCACGGCCGAGGTTTATTCTGGTCATATTTTTCTCAGTCATGATTTATTCTCAAATAAATCATGAGTGTGTCAAACATTTTTCTGATGTGGGGTCACCTGATGGGGTCGAATTTCGTTGTGCGTAGAATTTCTGGATGACGTTTTACCCTAAAACGTGTAATTCCTTAATAACTTTCACGAAAATGATCTGACGAATGTCAAACATTTAATTTGTTATGGAAATGATTTATCACTTGAGAATATGAAATAAAAATCAACTTTCTAGAAAATTTCGGGAAAAATGAATAGTAAAAGTGAATAGTAAAATGAATAGTAAAATTTTTCGGGAATAGTAATTAACCTGAAATTGCGAATTGTTACAGTCTCCACCCCATATGAGAGCTCCGTCCCGGAGATCAATTTGCGTTAGGAGTAGAAGCTTCGTTGGTAAAAAGATGTGGGTATTTCTTACGTATCTGGTCCTCTCGTTCCCATGTGTATTCAGGACCACGTCGTGAGTTCCAACGAACTTTGACAATTGGAATACGGCTTTGCTTGAGTTGTTTGACCTCTCAGTCCATGATTTCTACGGGTTCCTCAATAAATTGAAGATCATCATTGAGTTGAATTTCATCGAGTGGAATCACGAGTGATTCATCCGACAAGCATTTCTTTAGGTTGGATACATGGAAAGTGGGGTGTACACTACTGAGTTCTGATGGAAGCTCAAGTCTGTACGCCACAGGGCCAACCCTGGCTAGGATTTTGAATGGTCCGATGTATCTTGGGTTTAGTTTTCCTCGTTTACCGAATCGTATCAAGCCTTTCCAAGGCGATACCTTTAGCATAACCCTATCTCCGACTTGGAATTCTAGGGGTCTGCGTCATGTGTCGGCATAACTTTTCTGTCGATCTCTTGCGGCTTGTAGTCGATTTTTGATTTGTACAATCTTATCCGTTGTTTCTCGAATGAGTTCTGGTCCAGTGAGCTGAACTTCTCCCACTTCAGCCCAACAAGCAGGTGAACGACACTTTCGACCATAAAGTGCTTCAAATGGAGCTGCTTGAATACTTGCATGATAGCTGTTGTTGTAGGAAAATTCGACTAATGGTAGATGAGTATCCCATCCTTTTCCAAAATCTATTATACAAGCTCGAAGCATGTCTTCAAGTGTTTGGATGGTTCGTTCACTCTGACCATCGGTCTGAGGATGATACGCTGTACTCATGTCTAGATTTGTTCCAAAGGCGTCTTGGAGTGACTGCCAGAAATTGGAAGTAAATCTACCATCTCTGTCGGATATGATGGATATTGGTGCACCATGTCTTGAGACTATTTCTTTGACGTACAGTCGGGTTAGTTGTTCCATTTTGTAAGTCTCTTTGATTGGTATAAAGTGTGCGGATTTTGTGAGACGATCAACTATGACCCAGATGGAGTCATAACCGCTTGATGTCTTTGGGAGCTTGGTAATGAAGTCCATAGTAATTCTTTCCCATTTCCAAGTAGGAATCTCTGGTTGTTGCAATGGACCGGATGGTTTTTGATGTTCGGCTTTTACTTTGGAGCAGGTAAGACATTTGCTAACGTATGTTGCAATGTCGGCTTTCATGTTCGGCCACCAATAGAGTAACTTAAGATCATGATACATCTTATCAGATCCTGGATGTATGGAGTATTTAGACTTGTGTGATTCATGCATGATCAAGTCTCGTAGGCCACCATAAAGTGGTAACCAACTTCGACCTTGGAAGCATAGAGTTCCATCTGAACGGGTTTCGAATTTCTTTTGTATCATGCCATCCAACTTTTCCTTTTGGATGTCTTCTTGTTTCACCGCCTCAGCTTGAGCGTGAAGGATTTGAGTAGGAAAGTTTGAATTTATGGTTAAAACTAAGGCTCGGACTTGTAGTGGTTTGACCCGTTCCTTTCGGCTCAGGGCGTCGGCTACTACGTTTGCCTTTCCTG
This sequence comes from Artemisia argyi, assembly GCA_030686995.1. Lineage (NCBI taxonomy): Eukaryota > Viridiplantae > Streptophyta > Magnoliopsida > Asterales > Asteraceae > Artemisia > Artemisia argyi. The sequence continues at coordinate 195,653,806 of CM060684.1, read as the reverse complement.
GGTGGTAACGAATGTCGCAGTCGTAATCACTTAGTAATTCCAACCAACGACGTTGTCTCATGTTTAGTTCTTTTTGGTTCAAAATGTGTTGTAGACTTTTATGATCGGTGTACACAGTACATCTAGTACCGTATAGATAGTGTCTCCAGATTTTTAGTGCAAAGACCACAACTCCTAACTCTAAGTCATGAGTGGTGTAATTTTCCTCATGAACCTTGAGTTGTCTTGATGCATAAGCCATGACCTTATCGCGTTGCATCAACACGGCACCTAACCCTTGGTGCGATGCATCACAATAGACTACAAAATCTTCGATCCCATCTGGCAATGCTAGGATAGGAGCACTACAAAGTTTCTGTTTGAGGGTTTGGAAAGCTTTTTCTTCGTTTTCATCCCACACGTATTTCTTGTCTTTCTGAGTTAGCTTAGTCAAAGATTTTGCTATTGAGGAAAATCCTTCAATAAACCTTCGGTAATACCCGGCTAGACCCAGAAATTGACGAATTTCTGTAGGTGTGGTAGGTGTTGGCCAATTTTTGATAGCTTCAATTTTAGCGGGATCGACATGTAAACCGGTCTTGTCAATCACATGCCCAAGGAATTGTACTGATTGAATCCAAAATTCACATTTGGAAAACTTTGCATACAATTTCTCTTCCTTGAGTAGTCCTAAAATTGTTCTCAGATGTTCTTTGTGTTCCTTTTCGTTTTTGGAATATATAAGAATGTCGTCTATGAATACGATCACGAATTTGTCCAAATATGGTTTACACACCCGATTCATGAGATCCATGAATACTGCCGGTGCATTTGTTAACCCAAATGGCATCACTTGGAATTCATGGTGACCATATCGTGTCCTAAAGGCTGTTTTTGGAATGTCTTCATCACGAACTCTAACTTGATGGTAACCTGATCGTAGGTCAATTTTTGAGTAATAGGTTGAACCTTGCAATTGATCGAATAAGTCATCAATTCTTGGTAGTGGGTATCGGTTCTTTATGGTTAATTTGTTTAGCTCACGATAGTCAATACACATTCGTAATGACCCATCTTTCTTTTTCACGAACAAAACTGGAGCTCCCCAAGGTGAGGAACTGGGTCGAATAAATCCCTTGTCCGAAAGTTCTTGTAATTGATTTGATAGCTCTTGCATCTCTGAAGGTGCTAGCCGGTATGGTGCGCGGGCAACTGGCGCCGCTCCTGGTATTAAATCAATTCTGAACTCTATTTGACGATTTGGTGGTAGTCCGGGTAAATCTTCGGGAAAGACTTCAGGAAACTCACGGGCAATAGGAACATCTTCGAGACGTTTTTCATCGGATTTCTTTTCGGTTACGTGGGCTAGAAAAGCATAACATCCTTTCTCAATGTACTTCATGGTTTTGATACATGAGATGATGTTTATTCGAGTTCCACTTTGATCACCACGAATGATCAAAGTTTCATTGTCACATGGAATGTGCACAACTCTTTCACCACAAATAATGTTAGCTTGATGTTTAGACAACCAATCCATGCCAATAACAACATCAAAACTTCCGAGTTCGATTGGCATAAGATTGATGTTAAAGGGGTGGTCTAAGAGATTAAGGGTACAGTTTGGGATTACGGTATTGGTATTTACTAAGTCACCGGTAGCTAGTTCAATACTATAACTAGTGGTTAAAGTAATTGATGGAATATCAAGTAAAGGCGCAATTCTAGTAGATATAAAGCTCATATCAGCACCAGAATCGAATAAGACTTGAACAGGAATGTTATTGAGTAAGAACGTACCGGTAACCACGTTCGGGTCTTGGTGTGGTTCTCCATTTCCCATGACATAGGCTCTATCTCGAGCACCTCCGCCTTGGGGTCCTTGGTTTCGAGGACAGTTGTTTTTGTAGTGTCCCCTTTCACCACACCCAAAACATGTAACTATGGGCTGTGTGTTAGCCCCAGTAGCTATACCCTTGCCCCTACAATCCTTGGCAAGATGTCCGGGCTTCTGACACTTGTTGCACTTGGCCGGGCAGGGACCTTCATGATGGTAGTTGCACTTGGTACATTGTGGTAGAGTACCAACATATTTACCACCGGCTGGTGCAGCAACATAAGCCGTCGCGGCTTCCTGGCTTTTGTTCTGCTGATTGTGATGGTTGTTGTTTCGGGTTTGGTTGTTGTTGTTGTTGTTGTTGTTGTTGTTACTCCCACGGTTACCATCCCATGGTCGCTTGTTGTTGTTGTTGTTGTTGTTGTTGTTGTTGTTGTTGTTACTCCCACGGTTACCATCCCATGGTCGCTTGTTGTTGTTGTTCTTGTTGTTGTTGTTGTTACGGTAGTTGGAGTTGTTGGGGTTATTGGTATTGCTGGTGTTGTTGGTGTTGTTGAGGTTGTTTTGCTTTCAGGTTTCTGTCATTCGTACCACTTGGTCCATGAGGCTGCGAGACATCCGCATAGCTTCATCAAGTTCCTTGGGATTTGCCGAAGTCACATTCCCTTGTATGCTTGATGGAAGTCCCCAGATATACCTTTCCAACAATTTTTCCTTTGTGGAAACCATTGTTGGACAAAGTATCCTCAATTCCTGGAATCGACAGTTGTAGGTTATGATATCATTTCCCCTAACCATATGATCCCAGAATTCAACCTCCAACTTTTGCATTTCACTGCGAGGGCAGTACTCCTTGATCATCATCTTCTTCAGGTTATCCCACGAAATCTTATAGGCATTCTCAATGCCCATGGGTTGAGCAATTGAGTTCCACCATGACAATGCCTCATTCAACAGAGTACTCGTGGCATACTGAACTTTATCACCCTCAGTGCATTTACTGACCAAGAACACCGACTCCGCTTTTTCAAACCAGCGGGTTAAACCTACAGCTCCTTCAGTACCCTTGAATTTGATGGGTTCACATTTCAAGTAGGAAATGAACGAGCAACCCTTTGGTACTGTAGCAACATTGGTCACCGGAGGGGTAGTTGAGTTTGGTCCTCCAAGGTTAAGACTGGCAATCCTGGCAGCTTCTGCAGCTATAGCAGCTTCCGCAGCAGTGGCGGCTTCAGCGGCTGCTGCAGCATCAGCAGCTGCTGCAGCATCAGCAGCTGTGGCGGCTTCGGCAGCTGCTGCAGCTACGGCTGCTCGTTCCGTGATAAGTGCTGCATTGACACTGTCCTTTACCAGTTTGCGGATGGCAGCTTGCGTCATTGTTGGTGGTGTCTTTTTCTTTGGCGCCATGATTCTATTGTTCAAAAGATACATTGTAATTAGAGAGTTGTGAGATGAGCACAATTTTTGATAAGAATGATAGGATAATAATGTTTGAAACTTAAAAGCATAACACATGATAGTATATAAAACAAGAGTTTTATTCATATAACGTTGATTGATTTACAAAATCGAACCTATTACAAGTTCCTTCAAAACTTACTAACTGATACTTTCAGTTAGTAATTACAACGTTGTACTAAAGATAACTAGTACTATAACACTAGTCTAACGTCGGTTGGGAGGTTGTCGTAGTCCGGACGGATTATTAATTCCGTGTGTTGCTAACACATCTACACTTTCATTTGGACGGTATTCTTTGACATCCTTTTGGTATAGCCTTTGTTGTATGGCACTCATTTGAGTTTGCATTCCACACAAATCATTCTTAAGTTGGTACCTGTCAAAGTTTGCAACATCTAACCGGATTTCTGCGGTATTTAGGCGGTTAAGTAGTTTGTGAATTTGTACCGCATCCTGTTCTTGGGCCCTCTCAACCAAGGTAAGTCTATCCTTGACATCATCCAAGCCAGTCAAGGGATTCAAAACTATTTCACTAACATGAGTCAAGTCACTCTTCACGTAGCTCATGTCAAGCTTAAACCAATATAGGTCATCTCGAGCATTCATGGCATCCATTCTGGCAGAATTTACCTTGGATATATATTCGTTCATTTGACTTGACATTCTTTGAACTTTGAGTTGGGTTAGGTTAAGGGCTTGTTTCAAAGAGTAGATTTCGTATTGAGCAGAGTTCACGAACATATGTGTAGATGTAGATGTTCCGCCGACTTGGTAAGTAGACTTCGGAACTTGAGCTGGAGTGGTACGGTTAGATTCAGATGAAATTGGCGAAACAGGAGGTGGAGATGTTAATGGTGATAGATGTGGCACCACTATTTGTTCCTCCGCTTCCTCATCGATGCCTTCGATGTCAATATCCATTTCAGGATCTTCTTCGTAATCATCGATGTTTATGTTCATATCCATTTTAGGATCTTCGTCCGAATCTACATCTAGATCCTCGTAAGGTTCTTCCTCGTCGTCGTAGTCAATTGGTTCAAAGTAAGGATCATTAGGTCCGGGAAGAATTGGTAAATACTCAGGCATAGCAGGAAGATGATCGGGAGATGGAGGTGTGGACATGATGTCTACAATTAGTATATCGATGTCAAAATAAATCAAATATTTATGGAAAATGATAAAACTATGGCAATGTGAATATAACAATATACAAATATGTTCATGTAGCATAACATGTGTAATAAGTCCATAATCTTCTGGAGGATGGAAGGCACGAAGAGCGGAAGGCTATAAAAATGTTTTTGCTTGTAATTGTAGTTATAGTTTAGGTCTCACTTAGACCCGTTTCTCTATAACCATGGCTCTGGTACCAATCTGTAACACCCCCAATTCATGATGCAGCGGAATTCAACTTGGGTGTTACTCGACGGCACAACAGTCATAATAATAGAAAACGATCTCTAACCGAGTCGTAATAAAAAGAGTTGTCATTCATATTATTCAAATATATCAGAGTTTACATAGTAAGGTCCCAAAAGGTTCCATGTTTCAAAATACATCAATATAAAGTCTTTGATGTTTTTATCGAATGACATAATAGTTTATAGCCTTCTTCCTTCGGTACGTGCCCTTCCGCTCCATTCTTGATTATCATGGACCTGAAATATATGCTTAAGAGGTCAACACAAAGGTTGAGTGAAATTCATAGAGTTTGTTTAACGGTTGAACACAATATGTTGGTAGTAATGAGTTAATTAGACTCATACTTATGTTAGAAAACAAAACAGTTATTATTATATACTAAGCTCATGCAACCAATACGTTAACGGGTACCAATATCAATCGGCGGTTTTGTTGCCCCGGTAAGTACTTTGCCGTCATACTTAATGTCTCAAATATAGTGCATTTGTTGAACTAATCTGCTCAAACAAATGGGATTCGTCAATCCCAATAGGCCTATTCACAATACTCGTGTCCGAGATTTACATTCAGGTTTAAACGTCCTTCCGGCATCCCGATATGTCCATAAAACAATATAAACAATAAAAATATGATTTTCTCTCATTTTACGACAATTCTTAAAGTTTTGAAATTTTACGTTTTCCAGTTCAGCGTTTTACGCGAAGTACGCGTTTTTAACCCGCGTTTCCAGTTTTAGCAGCGTTTAAGCAACCCGATGGAACTTACCATTCATTTTATATTTATTTATGGATTATTTTGACAAGTTTAGTCATTCTTTCAAGTTTCATATTTTTACGATACCCGAATTTACGTTTCGCGATTTAAAACTTTACGGTTAGCGATTAACGGAACCAAAACCGACTCCGTGAACCAGATATCACCAAGCTTCCTACATACTCATCCATACAAGTGCAGCCCCCCTCCCCATGTTACTTGAACTTCACCACTTATTTACCATAATGCCATTGAAATTAGATATTTTGTACAAAAACACCTAAAACTACACATTTAACTTATTTTACAAATCAAAACACAAGAAAAATTTGTTTTCTCTTCTTCCTCTCTCAAACTCACGACCCAAACACCAACTCCATGATCCATCCATTGTTTTTCAAAGTACAAAGCATCAAAGTTGTTCATTTCATCATCCTAATCAAGAATCATAACATAAAAACACAAGTAATCCAAGGTTTCTCATCATCTCACCACCTATTATTACAAAGTCAGTTATCAAATTTATTTTCATGTTTTCATCTAATTAACATATGTATCTCATGGTATTCAAGCTTAATTTCATGCACAAACTAGTTATACCACTTTATTTTTGTATACTTTTTGAACATACAAACCCTAGATTTTGATTTAGGTGTTCCTTTGTAAAATTAACATGATTACTAGTGATTAGGAACCCATGGCACCCTAAGAAGGTGTATGGTAGGATTAGTATAGATTTGTGGTGTTTGCAAGAGATTTGGTTGAAGTAAAAACTAGTTTTGAACCTTGGAAATGGATTTGTAACAAGTAAATATACATTCTGTCCCATTTTGGTAAATTCTGAAAAATCAGTAAATACAAAGTAAACTTTGGCAAAATTTTTAGAAAATACTTTCAAAAACGAATCCGTAGGCGAAAGAACGGATTAAAACGAGTTTATAACGAAGGAGATGATTTTTGCAAATTTAACGACGAAATCTATTTTCTGAAAATTGTACATGCTGTCCCATGATTTTCAATGGGCAATCTGAGGTGTAAAACTTGATCTAGCCATCCCGACTTATCAAAAATATATTAGTATGTTGTCCCGCAATTTCGGGGATATAAAGAACGTAGAAAACAAGCTTATAACGACCAAGATATACACGTTTCAAAATCGGCGAAACTCTATTTATTTCCATCAGCTTTTTAGCAAAATATTACTAAGTATAGAAAAACAGTTTTTGTAAGACATCATGTTGAGAGCCAATTTACTCATTGATAAACTCATTTCTGGAAAATTTACATCATTGACAAAAAGTTAGCTCATCCAGCCTAGTTTTCAAAATATCCAGCCGTTTGTCAAAAGGATTTATAACGAACAACTTATGGACTTCCAAACTTTCCCAAAAACTGCCCAGAATCTGCCAAAACAGCCCAAATACCTCACTTGACGGCTAATTATCTTTATGATCGAGACCTGTATGGACAAACTTCACTTCTGTGACTTTTTAGATATGGTGAAAATCTTCTCAAAACTACTGAGCTTCTTTCCTAACTCTTAATATTCACTATTTCACGACTAGTTTTACGAGACCATTTTGTCACTAATAGAAGTAATAATACTACGTACTAAATCCTAGATTTTCTATAAATACTACCAAAGTGCCAAATTCTTAACCATCGAAGTATTTATGATTACAAGCTTATTTATACGACTATTAAACGTTATTTCAAGGTTTTCAAAGCAAAAAATTCAACACTACTATTTATATATACGATATATATATATTATGACTAGTTTTATAAGTCTAGTTAGACTTATTTTTCCCAAGTTATGGAAAAACATATTACTTTGACAATAACAAGTATTTTCAAGTTAAGAGTGGTATAGGAACATGTGCATGGACATTCATAACATCATTTCATGATCTAAAGTAGATCGTACATCATTCATATTAGGTTGCGGCTAGTGTGCGCGCCTTGTTTTTCAGCTCATTACATGTTCATGGTACCATCATATCAGGTGAGTCATAGCCCCTACTCTTTTAATTGTTTTGCAAACTCTTTTGGGGAGAATACATGCTCGTTTTACCTAAATGCATTACTTGCTTTACATGGTTGATTACTCAAACATTTTCAGCTTTACCTATACATATGTTTGATTACCTGCATTTCATTGGTATGTTGATTACTGCATTTCATGGGATTTGTCATCCTTGTTTACATGACTTCATGGTCACAGATTGTTCCCATATGTTCATTGTAATATTGTGGTATTCCCCACTTGGCTGTGATGTCAAACGTAATATTGTGGTATTCCCCACTTGGCTGTGATGTCAAACGTATTGTGGTATTCCCCACTTGGCTGTGATGTCAAACGTAATATTGTGGTATTCCCCACTTGGCTGTGATGTCAAACGTAATATTCCTGTTTCCTTACTAGACTTATTTCATATGTTCATTGTAATATTGTGGTATTCCCCACTTGGCTGTGATGTCAAACGTATTGTGGTATTCCCCACTTGGCTGTGATGTCAAACGTAATATTGCTGTTTCCCTACTTGACTGAATTACGATGCCTTTGCATCAACCTTATTACAGATTTTCCCACTTGACTTATTTATCATATGGCCTCATGGACTGAATTATTTATATAGCCGTTTGCTATATTTATCATGGAATTTGGATACAAGTATTACATTTGTTCACGTATACATATTACATTTGGCAGTGGGTCGTAAACACACAGGTTACAAGTCTCTTATGGCGGGACCTGTAACTGAGTGGATTTACGATGCCTTTGCTGGGACAACTTCATCCATATGCATTACATTCTTTTTCACAAGACTCTATGAACTCACCAACCTCGTGTTGACACTTTAGCATGTATTTTCAGGTTTTAATCATATGGCACGCTACTGGAGGTTTTGGCAGGGCATGGCATGGTCATAGAAGACTCTGATTATTCATATGGGGACCGTTTTTAACTATTATAATGGCCTACTTCCGCACTACTTTTAACAATGTAAAAATCAACATTTTGATTTAACTATTTTATTCTAAATGATTCAAGTGCAAACTATTTTTGAACTAGTGTTGTAATACCAATTGAGTTACACCCCAGCTACATGTATGCTTCTGCTGGACCCGATTTTGGGGGTGTGACAGTAAAGAATATAACGGAGTGCCTATATATATATCTTGCATTTAGTCCATGATGTGGTATGATGTATATTGTAAGTCCTTGAAAGAAAAGATTCATGAACATGTATGTTTTGTATATCGTTTACTACCGTTCGGGCCGACATAATTCAGAAGTCATGTTAGTAAGCGTTCGAGGAGCCAGGATACTTTAATTCGTAAATCCACAACTCATCTCGACGGCTTACATAATGAACTCCTCACATGAGGCTCCCTACTATTGTAGTAGTTGATAAAATATATAGATATAAGTTTTGATCCGAAAAGTTACATGTCCGATATTTGAATAAACTTAGGAAAGTTTATTAGTACATGAAGATTGTTATTAGGGGTAGTTTCATAAGTCTTGTATGACCATTTTCTCTTTGTAATATCTCATGGTTCCTTTTTAAGTGAAGTAGATCCAAATTGCTTGTTCAAGTTATCGCCTAATTCCTTGTTTCATGTTTACGCCTAAGTAAGCTTTCATGGTCATTTCGTCATGGCCTAGCCATGACCTTTGGTCCTTGTTCCAAGGTCATGAGACACAACCTTGGCTCTAGCCATGGTGGTGGTCTTGATTATAGGTCATAAGACCTCTTGTTCCTTTTAAAGTATAACCATAATATAGTGACTTATATATATGTAAATAGCTGTTAAGAAACTGAGAAATATCTCACTCGGATAGCGTTTTCAAGGCTCGAGCTTCTTTGTTCCTGAATGAAAACGTGATTCCGGACAACTTTCGTGTTTTAACTTTTTCATGAAACGGACCAGAAAGGCCTCTTTTTGCGTGTTTTAGGTTCTGTCACAGAAACATTTTAGGCAGTTTTGCCGGAAATCTTTGGTAACTTCAAATGGGCGTAACTTTTGACTCGTATACTCGTTTTAGGTGGTTCAAGTTGCTATGGTTTCCTTGTTAAGTCCTCTACTGTAATATGTAATAATCCAATATCAAATTTTTACCATTTTGATCAGGTCTTACCAAGAAAGTCACTAGTTTGCTTGTTTTAGTAACTTATCTTAACAATCAATTACAACAACATGTTTTAGTCATTTTTATACATCATGGACATTCATACAAGACATAATATAGCAAGAATAACATGTAAATGATATGAACATGATAAATTAACAAGAAGCATGTTAGGGTTTGGCTTACAACTTTTGGCTTTCAAAGATGAAAGGAAAGTAGCAAGTAAGGAAAAGGACTTTGATAGACTTGCTTCAACCCACTTCACTTCATGCAATCTTTCTACCTTTGTAATCTTGAAAGATGGATGATGAAGGTTGAGGTGACTTGAGTGGATTCAAACTCAAGAGAAATCACCAAGTATATTAGGGTTTGGAAGTGTTTTGGTAACCTAAGATCAAACTAGGGTTTCTATCTTGAACTAGCTCTTGAACCTTGCTTGAACTTTGAAGGAAATAAAGCTAAGTGTGAGTGGTTTTGGTGTTGGTGATGGACGGCAACAAGAGGGAGGGGGGGGGGGGAGGGGGCTTTTATAGGTCTTTGAGGAGGTTACAAAATGAGACTAGTCAAAGCTTTCCTTACAAGCTTATACACATGTATCTCATCCAAGGTAACTTAGCACAAGATCAAGCCACATGAGGGTGTGACTCCCCCCCTAATGGCGGTTCACAATGGCTAGGGGGGATGAGTTGGCTTGGCTTGGTATTATCCTAAGTATTAGGATGAGATTTGACTCCGGGAAATGCCAACCGTAAATGATTAGGCCTCAAAACGTAAAACCGGGTGTCGTAAAATTATGAAACTTTAAAGTATTGTTAGACATGTCCATATGTCCCATAATAAAATATAAAATGGGTGGTAGGTTCCATTTGGGTGGTAAAACCCTGCTAAAACTGGAAACACGGGTCTAAAACGCGTAATACGTAAAATGTACGAATATTGCGTAAAATTGAGAAAAGTAAAATGTTACTTTTCTAATAGGATATAAATGAATTAAAATGACTTATAATGTCTAGACTGGGCTCAGTCTAGTGTCGGTTGGTATTAAATGTCTTTTAGACATCAAACCGTAAGCCTAAAAATCAAGGAATGACTTGTAAAATCAAGGAATGATTTTTGGTCAATGGAGGAGGGAAAAATATGTTGACTTATTCTAATAAGTTGAAAACTCAAAACATCTTAGAAACACGGTGCAGGTATAGGCTAGGGTTACGGCTGAGTAAAAACGCTTAAAACTGAAAATTCCAGTTTTTCACGGCCGAGGTTTATTCTGGTCATATTTTTCTCAGTCATGATTTATTCTCAAATAAATCATGAGTGTGTCAAACATTTTTCTGATGTGGGGTCACCTGACGGGGTCGAATTTCGTTGTGCGTAGAATTTCTGGATGACGTTTTACCCTAAACGTGTAATTCCTTAATAACTTTCACGAAAATGATCTGACGAATGTCAAACATTTAATTTGTCATGGAAATGATTTATCACTTGAGAATATGAAATAAAAATCAACTTTCTGGAAAATTTCGGGAAAAATGAATAGTAAAAGTGAATAGTAAAATGAATAGTAAAATTTTCCGGGAATAGTAATTAACCTGAAATTGCGAATTGTTACATATGTAGCAATGTTTTTTTTGTTTTTTTAATTAATGTGTGACTAAACTTTCGAATTTGGTACATTGTGTGTATTTTATGACCATTTTACCCTTACTTTTTCCAAATTTCGAAGGGTAAAATGGTCATTTTACAGGTCTGAATAGTCACAAAATACACACAATGTACCAAATTCGAAAGTTTAGTCACACATTAGGGGAAAAAAACATGGCTACATACAATGGTAAAAAGTGTCAAGTTTGATGCATTTTTAAATAATTTGCCCAATAAAAAAATATTCATGCTCCCAAGTTTTTTTTTGGAGAGAATAGAAGAGAAGAGGGAAGGAAACTATGTCAATTTTTCCCTCCTAATCCTTTCACAAATTGGGATAATTCGGAGAGAATATGATTTTTGTTTATAATTTGGTTTCAGCCCCTTTCCTTTCTTTCCGACAAGAGCAGATATTTGTGTTTATCTTACTATACTACTTTATATTAGATAGGGCAAATGACATTTAAATACATTCAAGTTGACACTTTTTGTTGTTGTGTGTAGCCAACTTTTTTTTTTGCTATTGTAACACAAACCTTTTGAATTTTGTCTATTGTGTGTATTTTGTGACCATTTTACCCATACTTTTTTCAAATTTTAAGGGGTAAAATGGTCATTTTACATGAAAAAACGATCACAAAATACACACAATAGACAAAATTCAAAAGGTTTGTGTTACAATAGCAAAAAAAAAAGTTGGCTACACACAACAACAAAAAGTGTCAACTTGAATGTATTTAAATGTCATTTGCCCTATTAGATATTCAAAGATGGTCACTTTATTCTTTTAGCTATTCACTCACTGCACACTAATAGAATCTTAACACATTCAAAGTGTGGTGGATTTCGTATTAAAGGTAGGTTGGTTGCGCTTGGGTCACTTCTCTTGTACTTGGGAACAAAAAACAGAAAACCAAATTTTTTTTCCCTCTCATCTATTTTTCTCTCGTTTTTACCCTCTTCATTTCATTTCTTTTCATTTTACACTCGAGAACGTAGTATTGCATGGTGAATGGGTGAAATAGGGCTCCATTGAAGCATTTGGCTAATTAATTAGTGTAGTGTAAACAAAGTGTAATTATGAAAATAATTAAGATAACAATTTTAATGCCTAAAGGATTAGTTGAGGGATTGAAAGGTGGCTTTTCCTAAATGTGGTTTATTAAGTATCGATAAGTCTATATAAGCTCATAAGTCTTAAAATAAGCCAAAAATTTTAAAATTATGAAATATAAGCCGAATTCAAATAAAGTCATAAACCTACAAATAAGTTAAATTAAACACCCTTCAAAATGTAAAAGCCCAGTTTGAAAATGTTTGCTCCAAACTCTTACCCATATGATGGTTGTGTTGTTGTTCTTATTTTTTCTTTTTTTAGTTGCCAACGATTTTATCACAATGGCCTAAATTTAAGAGAATTTAGTTACCTTCTTATGTATGGATGATGATGATGATGTACCTTCAACTACCGAGTTTTTATCCTGTAACATCAACTACAATAAATACGCTAAAAAAACACTGTTTATTTATTCAATAATAGTTCATCCCATAGCTTCCTTCTCTCAATTCCATTGTTACTAGCATACACTATACTACAATAGAATTTAATATTGCTTTGTATCAATTCCACCATACACAGCATAGATTGTGGTGTCATATTAACAACCATCAGATTGATGTAAAATGGATTCCAACCAAGGACAATTCTACAACTAGTAGGACTAAGCTGAACATTGGAAATCCATTCCTATTGTCCAAACACCCTATTACCAACTCTCATGATGCTGTTTAGCTTAAGGTGAGTTTCTATTAAAGCACAAACTTGCAATTTCTCATTCTGCTTCAATCCATTACTCATTCCTCTGATATTCCATACTGCTAATTTGAACCTCCATTTAAAACAAATTCACTAGTAACACTCAGTTGATTAACTGTGTATCACTTCCCACTATCTCATGTGCAATCAAACATTCATTCTCATCCTTGTTATCAAGAATATCCTCCTCATCATCACTAACTCCAATACCTTTATTCACACCATCTCTTGTCACCATTTTTGAAATTCTTCAGCTGATGGTTTCTTTGTGTTTAGGAAAAAACAATCAACTGCCAGTTTTTGAATCATGATCCACTTTTTCTGCATATTTCTCCATATCATCTTCATCAGCTAAAACAACAAACTTATTAGCACTTTTTTGTATTTCTTTCATAGTTTCTGGACTGACTCTCCATACTTTTTCCAATGATGGTGGAGATGTATTACCACTAGTCCCTTCTATACCAGAATTCTGCACAATTTCGTTTTCTTTACCTTTTCCATTCTCCACATTAGACTGCCAAATATTCTTCCCATTATCCTTCCATTTATTCTGAGTTTCTTTAGGCCTAAACATCTGTTTCTTTTGTTGAAAGTAATTTCTCCTTCCATGATTCTTTCTATTTCTTACTTCAACAAAATCTTCTTCATTAACTCCTTTAGCATTTCCCCTGCGTTCAACTTTCTGTTGGTTGTTTAGCTGCAAAACAGTTCCAGATTAGGGTTAAGATAATCAATGAAGGTACCGGATATTCACTTGAAATCGTGGTATCACTTTCCAATAGAAACAATTCGACCCTATGCCTGGGTTACACGAATATCTCTATGGGATAAGACCAAGTGATGTTCTTGCTTTAGGCACAAACCAAGAACCAGATGCGTATTTAGTGTTTAGGGTTTGTATCCTTCTCTGCCATGCAAATCAGTTATGACCTCTATTTATAATAGAGTTTACTCAAACCCTAGCCCATGGAATTATGTATAATTAACGGCCCATTAATTATATCATAATAATTTCCATAATTATAGGATCAGTGGTTATCAGTGGAAACATTATCACTAGCAGTGGTAATGTTAACACTAGCAGTGGTAACAACAACCCTTGCAGTGGTAACAACAACCCTTGCAGTGGAAACAATAACCCTTGCAGTGGTAACGTTAACACATCAGTGGAAACACACTAGCAGCTGAATCAACTAGCAGCAGACTCACAACATAACCACTATTGAGTCAGGGGATTCAGTGACCAAATGGATGTATATTCCATACCTCCAAACCCATTACCAGGTGTGAATTAATCCCTCAAGAGTACTAAATTTTCCAACAATCCTCCCCAAATTTAGTTCTCTTCCTTTGCATGAAAAATCAAACACAAACCAAAACAAGTGCATAAATGAAAATATCCTGAGGATTGAATTTCCACATTAGTACATATTCTTTCAAATATTCGAGAATCAGGGTGTTCTAAGAATTGAACCCTTCAACCCATTTGAATACCTGATGATAAATACACACAAGTTTTCAAACACTAAAATACTCCTGACACTATACAAGCCATGTGTCCATATCCAATTCATAAATGTTGTAAAAGCTAAAAGTCCAAAGCTTCCTGAAGCGGCAAAACTTCAACATTCACATAGGTGGTTCATCTTTAATTCATGCTCCTGCTCGGCACTTTTTCAAAGAAAATTAACCATTAAGAAGTGAAGACTTCATCCTCCTTTCAGCAGGTAACAAGCACAACCTTGGGATGTTTGTAATACATGTGCTTCAGTCCACTAAATGATCAGCTTTCCACATTGAACTCAGCTTCCAAGTTTCCTTTGAAGGGAGTTGGGTATCCTTGCATTCAGTGACTAAGTTGGACTTAAACCCATCCCTTTAGCAGACTTCAAAACCAAGTCTCTAGCCAAACCCTTCGTCAAGTGATCAGCTAAGTTTTGTTGAGATTTAACAAACACTATAGATACCACCCCATTCATGATAAGCTCACGAATCATGCTATGCCTAACACCTAAGTGTCTAGACTTCCCATTGTACATCTGGCTATAAGCCTTTGCCAATGTAGCAGCACTATCACAACGGATAGAAATAGGTGCTATAGGTTTAGACCACAATGGAATCTCAAGAAGCAAGTTTTTCAACCATTCAGCTTCTTTGCCAGCAGCAGCTAAAGCCACAAATTCAGATTCCATGGTTGAACTGGTAATGCAAGTTTGTTTCTTGGATGCCCAAGAAATTGCACCTCCACCAAGTAGGAACACCCAGCCACTAGTAGACGAATTGTCTTCAGTGTTACTAATCCAACTTGCATCAGTATATCCTTCTAATACTGAAGGATAACCAGTATATGAGAGACTGTAATCCATAGTTCTCTTCAAATACTTAAAGACCCTCTGAATTGCTTGCCAATGATGAGCACTAGGATTACTAGTATACCTGCTCAGTTTACCCACAGCAAAAGCAATATCAGGCCTTGTACAAGTCATGGCATACATCAAGCAGCCAATCACCCTAGAATACTCAAGTTGAGATACAGCTTTGCCAGTATTAGGCATTAGCTTCTCACTTGTATCCATAGGAGTACTCACTGGAGTACAATCAAAGTAATTAAATTTCTTTAACACCTTCTCAATGTAATGAGACTGAGAGATAGAAATTTTGTTACTTTCATGTTTAATCCTTATGCCAAGGATAACATCTGCCTCCCCCATATCCTTCATGGAGAACTTTGATGACAAAAATTCTTTTGTAAGATCAACTTGATTTTGGTCAGTGCCAAAGATCAACATGTCATCAACATATAGACAAATGATGACTCCTTTACCAGATTTATCAAATTTGCTATATACACATTTGTCAGCTTGATTAAGTAAATAACCATTAGACAAAACCACTTCATCAAACTTTTGATGCCATTGCTTAGGTGCCTGTTTTAGTCCATAAAGAGACTTAATCAGTTTACACACCTTGTTTTCATTGCCAGGCATGATGAAGCCCTGAGGTTGGTTCATGTAAACCTCCTCATCTAAATCACCATTCAAGAAAGCTGTCTTCACATCCATTTGATGAATAATCAGATTATGAATTGATGCCAAAGCAATTAGCAATCTTATGGTACTGATACGTGCTACTGGAGCATAAGTATCAAAGTAGTCTATTCCTGACTTTTGTTTAAAGCCTTGAATAACTAATCTTGCCTTAAACTTTTCAACAGTTCCATCTACCTTCATTTTCTTTTTGAAAATCCATTTGCTACCTAGAGGTTTGCAACCAGGTGGTAGATCAGTCAACACATAAGTGTTATTGCCCATGATAGAGTCCATCTCATCATTAATTGCTTCTTTCCAGAAAGCAACATCTTGGGACTTCATTGCTTCTTCAAATGTTTTGGGATCATCCTCCACAATGAAGCAATAGGAGTATTGGTCAGAGACCTCACTCCTTGTACCTTCAATTAAGTATAATTGAAACTCAGGTCCAAATGATTTTGGAGTCCTCACCCTATTGCTCCTTCTGAGCTCAGGTTCAGGTTGTTGTTCCACAACCTCAGCAGGAACCTCATCAGTAGGAACCTCTGAAACACCATTGTCATTGGTTCCATTTGGAATCCTTTGACTTGGTCTAGGGATAGATGAGAATCTGTTCTCATCAAATAGTGCATCCCTTGATTCAATTATTGAGTTAATTGAAACAGACTCATTAGGTTCTATAACATAAAACCTATAAGCCTTGGAATGCTCAGCATATCCAACAAAGATGCATTCAATGCCTCTTTCACCCAAAGTTTTCTGCTTTGGATCAGGGAGTCTTACAACAGCCCTACAACCCCATATCCTAAGATAATTAAGGTTAGGTTTCTTTTTAGTCCAAAGTTCATAAGGGGTAACTTTGTTCCTTTTGTTGGGAACTCTATTTAATAAATAGCAAGCTGTTAACATATCTTCACCCCAGAACCCTTGACTCAGCCCAGAATAGGATAACATGGAATTAACCATCTCCTTCAGCACCCTGTTTTTCCTTTCAGAAATACCATTTTGCTGAGGAGTATAAGGGGCAGTCGTTTCATGGATTATACCAACAGACTGAAAATACAGAGTATCCATGTACTCACCTCCCCTATCAGTCCTTAATCTTTTGATCAAAGAACTTTGTTGCAATTCAACTTCAGTTTTAAATACTTTAAATTTATCTAATGCTTCATCTTTAGAATGTAATAAATAAACATGACAAAACCTAGAAGCATCATCAATAAAAGTCACAAAGTATTTTTTATTCCCCAAAGAGGGAGTAGCATGTAAATCACAAAGGTCACTGTGAATTAACTCCAAAACTTTAGTTTCACGTTTTACTCCTTGAAAAGGTTTCTTAGTTATCTTGTTCAACATACAAGTTTTACACTTTTCAGTGTTCATATCAAAAGCCGGTATTAACCCATCCTTAGACATATCTTGCATTCTTTTAAAATGTACATGGCCAAGTCTTGCATGCCATAGGTTTGAATCATAAAGTTTAGATGTAGATATAAAAGCAGAATCAATATTATCATGAACAATATTAAGTCTGAACATTTGATTACATAAATAACCAAAACCAATAAACACACCATTTTTAGATAAAACAAACTTATCAGATTCAATAACCTGTTTATAACCACAATTATTTAAAACACTACTAGAAACCAAATTCTTTCTAATATCAGGAACATGTAAAACATTAAATAAAGAAACAATCTTTCCAGAACTAAACTTCAACTCAACACATCCTTTTCCATGCACCAGGGCAGTTGACTCGTTTCCCATGTGAAGAATAGAACCATCATTCATTGACTTGTAGGTCTTGAACCAGCTTCTATCTTTACACACATGAATTGTTGCTCCAGAGTCAACCCACCACGCAACATCATCATCCTGCACAAAGTAAATGTCAGATATATATGTAACATAATAAATCTTAAAAGACTTATTAAACACATTCTGACCTTTCAGAGAATTGGTGTTACCATTCCCTCCACTTGTGCCTGATCCAGTGGATTTGTTTCCAACTTTACCACCCTTGCAATCTTTCCTGAAGTGTCCAGGTTTCCCACACTTCCAACAAGTCACCTTAGGTTTCTTGTTAAGATCAGATTTGGTGTTATCTTGATGCTTACGTTTGCCCTTGTTGTCATTGTACTTGGTGGAGTTGTTATGCTCCACCATATTGACAACTGATGGACCAGTAGCAGTGCTACTCTTTGGCTTGTCAATGTCTTGAGCTTTGAGTGAATCCTCAATGCGCAAGTGACTGCCCAACTCAACAGGAGTTAACTCCTCCTTCTTATG
Organism: Artemisia argyi; assembly: GCA_030686995.1. Taxonomy (NCBI): domain Eukaryota; kingdom Viridiplantae; phylum Streptophyta; class Magnoliopsida; order Asterales; family Asteraceae; genus Artemisia; species Artemisia argyi. Next base: position 195,635,435 of record CM060684.1, on the reverse strand, counting down.
CTTAAGCATATGTTTGAATTCTTTCCAAGAAGGAGGTAATTTATCGATGATACAAGAGACTGAAATAGCCTCATCCATGTTCATCTTGTGTTGTGTGAATCGACCAAGTATACTAAGAAGTTCATTGTATTGTTCCATGACAGGTCTTGAATCAACCATTTTGTAATTGTTAAAATTACTTACAAGGAACTTCTTACTTGATGCATCCTCAGCCATATACTTGGCTTCCAAGGAATCCCATAGTTCTTGAGAAGTTTCAACATTCTGATAAATATCAAATAGAGAATCAGACATACCATTGAGAATTAAACCTCTGCATATGTAGTCATCATTCTCCCACTTGCTCCTTGCCCTCATCTGATCCATAGTAGCATCATCTCCATGATCTTCTGGAATCTCAGTCGTGAGAACATACACCACATTCATACTTGACAATAAGAAGTGCATCTTCTTTTGCCATCTTCTGAAATCCACACCTTCAAACTTTTCCAACTTGGAAAAGTTAGCAGCCATTTGTCTCATAGCAGCAGCCATTGATTATCACTAATAGTTTCTATTGATTGTTGGTTGTTTAGCTGCAAAACAGTTCCAGATTAGGGTTAAGATAATCAATGAAGGTACCGGATATTCACTTGAAATCGTGGTATCACTTTCCAATAGAAACAATTCGACCCTATGCCTGGGTTACACGAATATCTCTATGGGATAAGACCAAGTGATGTTCTTGCTTTAGGCACAAACCAAGAACCAGATGCGTATTTAGTGTTTAGGGTTTGTATCCTTCTCTGCCATGCAAATCAGTTATGACCTCTATTTATAATAGAGTTTACTCAAACCCTAGCCCATGGAATTATGTATAATTAACGGCCCATTAATTATATCATAATAATTTCCATAATTATAGGATCAATGGTTATCAGTGGAAACATTATCACTAGCAGTGGTAATGTTAACACTAGCAGTGGTAACAACAACCCTTGCAGTGGAAACAATAACCCTTGCAGTGGTAACGTTAACACATCAGTGGAAACACACTAGCAGCTGAATCAACTAGCAGCAGACTCACAACATAACCACTATTGAGTCAGGGGATTCAGTGACCAAATGGATGTATACTCCATACCTCCAAACCCATTACCAGGTGTGAATTAATCCCTCAAGAGTACTAAATTTTCCAACACTTTCTCCTCCCTATTCACTTTCTCCACCTCAGTATCTTTCCTAGCCTTTTTCATGCTCATCCTCCTCATTAGTTCTAGGCCTAGTTTTACAATTATTCAGGCTATGAAGTAATACAAAGTTTTATATACCTTGTATATTGTGTCTCTTCAACCTTTATGTTACCTTTAACCGTGATAGCTAATTTAATACTGCAAGTAATACAAAAATCAGAAAATCAGCAAGTAACATATGTACGGTTCTTAGGAACCGATTTGACTCCTCTTGCATATATGGTGACAAAACCTACCGTTCTAGGCCATTAAACTAATTTTCAACCATGAGCCTTGTTTTTCAAAGCCATACCCTTCTTCACATCTCACATGCGCTATCTAGATAAAACATTTATTGCTTTATACATTCAAAACAACCAATATTAGAAGAAACAACTAATAAGAAAAACTGAAACATAAAACTTTAGTACTACAAATATTTAGTTGGCACAAAGAGTAGATAAAGTTGATATAAGGACACAAATTGTTGACTTGTTGCCTGTTGGACCCATATAAAAAATTTACCCTTTTTGACCCATTAACCAACACGCGACACCAAGTTATTTTGAGACAAATTGATTGACTGGAGATAAAATAATATTCATGTCGACCCATTTTGAGACAAACGGGTCAAATTACCAACCCTACTTCAAGGGATGAAGGTCAGGACACACGAAAATCAGGAGTTAAGAGAAATGTCTGAACAAAATCTATGTATTTCCTCTAAGCAAATTAAAATACAGAGATCGATTTCAATTTATCAAGTTTTAAAAGCAATATGTGGCTCTAAAGTATGATGCATGTGCATACCAGTTTCTTGATTCTCAATAACTCTTACAAATATTACTTCTATTTTGTTATTTTATTTTGTAGGTATTTTATAGTACATAATTATGGAGCAAAAGATTCTATATATGAAGATTTTGAAGATTAAGAAGGGATTATTTGAAGATTAGTGGTAGACTAAACCAAGAGCTTAAAGCCCATAACTAATTAAGCAAGTGAAGAGAATTTCAGTCCAAAAGGTCCATTTCCAAAGCCCAAATTGAGCCGAAACATTGTTTTTTCAACGATTGGCTGTTGTCAACCCAATGGAAAAGGAAATTTATGTAAATGCATACAATGACTTGCAAATAACATATGAATCCCTATGGAATACAGGATACAAAGACACGACATTAAATTGCAATACACATGTTGGTATTAATATTGACTCAACTACGATCCAACTTTTCTTGGTCTGCGCCCTCTTAGACGTTCAGGTGCTGCTGTACTGGCTGATCACTCACTTTCGGTGTGTCGTTTGAAACTGAACCAGCTGAATGCTAACTCTCAGAAGGAGAACTACAAAGTAACAATACCAAGCTAATACATACTGATAAACCTACACCAAAATATAATGTGTTACTTTTTTCCCACTGATATCATGTTAGCACTTGTTGTTCAACTAATCCACATACCTTTGTTGCATTAATGTCGAAGGATTAAAGAATTGAACTTTCACTTGGAGAAGCTGACGATTCTGCAGGAGATAGGCTAGGTGGTGGTGTCACATTAGAGACCTAATAAGAAGGCGTAGATTATGTTATAAGTACGTATGGTATATGTCAAATAAGAGACCTATATATGTAAACGATACTGGTTACAAACTGTTCATGTAATCAACAAAGTCGAAGGACAAAATCCATAATATCATAAAAACCTCATAGACCATGTGTCCATGTGTGTAATTTACTCTACGGATAATAAAATTGTTAAGCAAAATCACATTTTAGATCAAAGTATTGAGCATCGGGTTAAAACAGACCCAAACCAACAAAAACCGAATCGAACCGACAAAAACCGAACCGAACTGAAAACCGAGTTTTTGAAAAACATGAACCGAAAACTGAACCGAAGTGACTTGGTTCGGTTCGGTTTAATTTCGTGTCGGTCCGTCCGGTTTGGTTCGGTTTATACGGTTTAGGTGTGTTTATCTCGGTTTTTGCTCGAACTGAACCGAACCGAGCCCAACCAAAAACCAAAAATATATAGAACCAAAAACCGAACTGATTATGGTCGGTTCGGTTTTGGTCGGACCGGTTCGGCTCGATTTTCGGTCTATTTTGCTCGGCTCTAGATCAAACACAATCTCCTTTGTTTCGTCGTGGGTTAAATTATTACTACTAAACAAGAACGATTATAGAAAAAAAAATCTCACAAATATAAAAAATTAAAAAATAATAATAATAACTAAAACTTACTTGCAATTTTAGTGCACTTTCAAGTTCTTTCACCACCATAGTCATTGATGGACGTTGTTCTTGTAGATTTAAACACCGATAAGCAATAGTTGTAAACGCCTTCAAAGAATGAGGATTTATCTCATCCTTAATATTACCAAAAATTATGTCCTCTATGGTCTTTTGCTGGTAGCATTTACGGACCAATCCTATTAAAGGTTGGCACTTGTCGAGGTTGCTGTCAAAACACAATCTCCCACACAACATCTCAAACAGCACTACCCCGAAGGAGTAGACATCTGACTCTTTAGTTAGCAAACCTGTCTCTGCGTATAACGGATCAATATAACCAATTGTCCCTACAGCATTGGAGACAAGAAAAGTGTATAGCTGGTTTGCAGGACCAAATTTTGATAGACCCAAATCTGCAATTCTTGCATTCCAGTTTTCATCTAATAAAATATTGGAACTTTTAATATCACGATGCAAGACTCTTTGTTGGGTCTGACCAGGATCATGAAGATAAGCAAGCCCTCGAGCCGCCCCAATGCATATCTCAAGGCGTTGTACCCACATGAGATCTTTGTTATTAAGATACAAGTCGAGGCTTTTTCTCGACGCATACTCGTATACAAGGATCTTTTCACCACAATCGTCACAAAACCCTAAGAGAGAGACAATGTTGTTATGCCTGTAGGAAGAAAGCATGATGATCTCTTTCCAAAATTCAGGGTCTCCCTGCCCAAATCTACGATCTAGACGCTTCAAAGCAACAACTGACTGCCCCTTCGAATGGATGAGTTCTCCCTTGTAAACTTCTCCAAATCCTCCTTTTCCGATGCGATGGGAATCATCAAACTCGTTGGTTGCTGATTTTATAGCTTGTAGTTCTATTTTGAGGTGTTGGAACTGTTTTTTGACATATATTATATGAATGTTTGATCAGAGATTGGAAATAAAACCTATGACCTCCAAGAACACTTAAGTTGAAGAGCATGACAATAAAATAAGATGTATTTGAAAAGATATATAATAAAAGGCTAGAAGCTCCCAGTCAACTCTAAAAAAAAAGTTGACCAAAGATATCCTATTACATGAAGAAAATTAACATTGGTAAATCGCTATGTTACTATTTGGCCCACTCATATATCAAATCTGGCTTCGTCACTGCTATTACGGTGTACATTTATATTACAGAGATAGCCGCCCCGCCCCAAACCCGCCCTGTTGACATTCCTAGGTAAATGGCTGAAATAGGCTCAATTGAAGCGTTTGGCTAATTGGCGTAGGGTAAACAAAGTAATTAAAAAAATAATAAAGATTAGTTGAGGGATTGACAGGTGGCGGGTTTTCCTAACTGTGGTTTATTAAGGATAGATAATATAAGCCGAATTCAAATAATCTCATAAACCTACAAATAAGATTAACCAAACACCCCTCAAAATGCAAAAACCCACTTTGAAAATGTTTGCTCCAAACTCTACCCATGACGTTAGCCTTGTTATTCTTATTATTCCTTTTTTTTAGTTGCCATCGATTTTATCACAATGGCCTAAATTTAAGAGAATTTAGTTACCTTCTTGTGTATGGATGATGATGTACCTTCAACTATTGAGTTATTATCCTGTAACATCAACTGCGATAAATACGCGAATTAGTAAACTATAACTAATAAATAAATACAGGGTATATACGGACATACGGTACATATTAAGAAGAGAAAAAAAGGCCTTACATAACTTTGTGGTTTCAATTGAAGTTCCAAAGCTTTCTCGAGTCTTGGGACAATGTCATCTATATTTGGGCGTCGCGATCGTTCATTGTCCAAACACTCAAACGCTATGTCCGCAAACATGTTGAATGAATGCAAGTCCATTTGTTTCAATAATTCCTTATCAATTATACTAATGAGTTTTTTCTCTCTATAAAGGGTAATGGCTAGCGGAACCAATTGATTATTACGTTTGTTGTCAATTATTGATTCCCTTCCACATAGTAGTTCCAGCAACACTATCCCAAACGAGTACATATCTGATTTGTGGTTCACACTTTTAGTCTCAATATATGTTGGGTCTCCATACCCTTTCACATACCGACATTTATTATTATGAAATGAATGGTGCCTTTGAGAAGCTTTAATCTTCATGGAAAGTTCAAAAGCAGATAACTTGGGTTCCCAGTTATCGTTTAATAGAACTGCATAACTGTGGATTTTCCGGTGTATTACGCTAAATTCGCGTAGCTCATCACAATGAATGTAACTCAACGCATTCGCAAGACCCACAGATATCTCCAATCGTCGCACCCATGTCAACCGCGTCGAATCATTTAGATAGTTATGAAGACCTGCCCTCATCTCACGCTTGATAATGATGATCTTCTCATCATTCTCATCACAAAACCCAAGTAATGAAACAAGATTTTTATGCTTGAGACTTGAAAGCATTGAAATCTCCATCCAAAACCTCTGTTCTCGATCCACCCAGTCTTTATTTAACCTCTGAGCACGGATATCTATCAACTCACCCGACCACATAAGCTGCCCCTTGTAACGATTACTATTTCCACCTCTGCCGATGATACTTTTTTCATCGAAGTTGTTGGTGGCGGAAAGTATATTTTGAAGGGGGATTTTAAGGTGAGCAAAGTCATCGGGTGAAAAAATCATGTTTGTGAAATCAAGAAAAGCCATTGCTAAAAAGGGCGTTTAATATAATTTGGGTTACAAAATGAAGCGAATTGAAGGAGTACTTCTTTTCACAAGATCTGGAAGAACAAATACACAGAGAAGAAGTGAGGTTGTTGGCGGTGAGCATAATCATCATATATATATATAAATAATAATAAATGTGTTTAGTGGGTGTGCTTTTTTGCTTTTTGCATTATTACCTATGATAACATTTTTCAGTGGGATCAACGAAAAAGCATTTGTTAGTGGGAATCAGTATAACTCAATCAACTTTTTCTTTATTGAAATACAGTAGATACTTTTCACCAAAATTTTGTGATATGGTGGGTTCAAATTATCTTGTGTTAGTGTGAACTGACAAGGCTTTCTTACTTTAGTTTCTTTTATGTTTCTGCATGTTCAATTTAATTCTTTAACAAACGCGTGGCCCTTTCTAACAAACTCATTTTCTAAAAGACTATTGACTTCTAGTTTGTAGTTAGTATGCCTTTTGTATATTATAGAGTTAGTTGCATTTTTGGTCCTTGTGTTTTGGCCAAATTGCATTTTTTCCCTTAAAAACTTTGAGAGTGCAGCGATAGTCCTCATTTGGAAGCTTGGATTGCATTTTTGGTACCTAGATAAAGTTAAATAATTAAAATACCATTTGCCTTCTTCATAAGAAGCAAGGGTAATTTGGTCATTTCACACTAATCATGGACCAAAAATGCAATCCAAACTTCAAAATGGGAACCATCATTGCACTTTCAAAGTTTTTGAACCAAAACTACAATTTGGCCAAACCACATGGACCAAAAATGCAATTAACTCTAGATTCTATTTGCTTCTTTAACAAACGCGTGGGCCTTTCTAAATTGTGACACCTCCTGCTTTTCTACCACCAATTAAAAGCTTCCCACTTTGAGCTTTTTAGCAATAGACTGCTTAATTATGCACGTATTTCTAAATTACAAATATAATTTTATTACTCTTTTCCTTCTTTTCATCTCCGATATCCACGCACTTACTTGCCTACTACCCATTTTATTTCTCTCTATCACCTCTTCATTCTTCTCAATCCTATTTTCACATTTTCAAAAACAATACTCCTCCTTTATAAGTAATAAGAGACCTCTATATGCGAACCATACTTATTACAAACTATTCACGTAATGAACAAAGTCAAAGGACCATGCGTGTAATTTACTCTACAGATAATATAATCGTTAAGCAAAATCATATTTAAGATCAAACAGAATCTCCTTTGTTTTATCTTGGGTTAAATTATTACTACTAAACAAGAACGATTCTAGGGGGAAATAATAGTAGTAATAATAATAATAACTTAGTTGCAATTTTAGCGCACTTTCAACTTTAAAGTACTTTCACCACCATAGTTATTAGTGAACACGTATCGATGAAGATAAAAAATAAAATAAAATAAAATAAAAATGATGATGAATTGATAAACACGTATTGCAAACTTGAAGTTTTATTAATCACAATTTTGATTTTTTTTATAAATCAGTGAACTTCGAATTCATAAAAAATGTTGTATTTTGTAGCGATTTGAACGAATATATGACGGAATTAAACATAATGGAAACCTAATATTATGACTTTTGAATGATTTAAAACTGAATTTAGGGTTGAGATGTTCATTAGTGATGAAAGGTAGATGAAAAAGAAGAAAGAGTTGTGAAAGTGGAGGGAAATATGAGACACGTGTTAGGCTGGAGTGACTTTTTAGATTTTTTATTTTTTTTATCCACTTTGTATAGTATTACAGGAAAGGGATCCGGTAAAAAAATAATAAAAAAAAGAAGAATAAGAAGAATTTCTAGCCACACATCTCAAATCGGAGGGAGAATTTTAAGGAGGAATGCATCTGTTTTTATATGTGCATCTGAAATGAATGGTTGTGGTTTCTTCTTACCATTTTTATTTTAATTTTTCTTCTAATTTGATCCAAACTCTAGTATCACAACCTCTTATGATGATTTGAATTATCTTAAGCTTCAAATCTTTTGTATTAGTGTTTACATAATTATTCCACAAAAGGTGTAGATTGGCAGGAACACCTTGACCCCGAGTGCCTTTTGGCACCAGCCATTGCCCACCCCACAAGGAATAGCTCTGGCAACTCTCCTGGCCTAGTGAGGCACCAACTGGAGTGAGCACGAGCCAAGACTCGGACCCCTGATCTCTTATTCCACAAAGTCTCTCCAGTGTGCCCATAGGTTTTGCGGAGGTGGGTAACTATATGAAGCAAATGCCAAGGATGGGACTTGAACCTGGGTCTATTTACTCGAGTACAAGTGCTCCAACCATTGAACTAATGCTCCATTGGTGAGTGTTTACATAATTAAACCCTCCACAATATGAAAATAACGACTTCAACAACGTCAATGACATTTTTTTGTTGAAAAAGCATTTTTATTAAAATAATGTAATCACATCATAAAAGCCATCTACGTTTGCATTTTGCATCGTCTACTCAAAAGGATTGTTTTAAACGATCGAGTAAAGTTCAAAGTTTTTTTTGCTTTAAACAATCGAGTAAAGTTGTTGTCATATGCCATCAAATTGCATAGAATTTCCCTTCCAATTCTTATTAGATTTCCTAAAAATGAGATGCATGGTTGTCATTCTAACACGGTAATTATAATAAGAACCTAAGGTACCATACTTGTGGTGACCACATTATATGGTGTTTAATTGTACTGTAATAAGCACATATAGCACCTCTAAGTTTAAGAAATAACCACTTAATACATAACAACGTTTGAACTATCAAGGTCGCAGTTAAAGATTCCTATCAAACAATGTTTATATTTTAACTATGACGAGTATTTCTCCTTTGCCTCGAGGAAACATAAGATCTCACAAACTAAGCCCAAATAACCGCTAATTAAGTAGCCACCTCGTTTGGCTCTCGTAATCGGTAACATAGACTAATATAAACAACATATGCTAAGACACACACAATGTATGAAGTTTACGGTCTAAAATTTTACCATGCAATTATAGAGAAGTTTGTAAAATAAACATATATCAGTATTTTGTTTGTTCAAGAAAGTTAAACTTCTTAACTCTTCACAATAGGGAGTTGGGCACTTAATCTCATAGTGGCTTGAGTGCCTCCAACTGCCAAATTAGGTGAGACATGTGCTAAGTTTGACACTTTTAGATCAATTTAACATCGTGTAGAATAGTTGATTTGTTGCAATTTTTGAACCCGCCGCAAATCTACATGTAACTCAGTAATTACTAAATCCAGTTAAACTAATACTTTAAAAATACTATTAGGAAAAATGATACAATAGATACTATCACATTATTGACAACATCACAATCCTCATCATGATGAAACCCCTATTAGGTTAGGAGTTATAAGAAGCAATCCCAGACACCCCCTTAGTAACTTAGTTATCCGGGTTAAATATGTAATAGTCAAAGGGTTTAAAATTTTTAAAAATTTTGTTGATGTTTTGGATAATGAATTCATCAATTTTGACTTTCAACCCATTTTGACCCATCTGACCCGTTCCCATATTAGTTATAAACTTTATGGCTTGAAAATTGCAACTATGTCTGGTAATCTAGTATTACCTGTTATAGAAGTTCAAGCTGAGGCAACGCTTCTAGCAGCTCTCTCTTATGCGTCCTCTTAATTTCCATTATTTCTTCTTAGAATTGTTTCAAATGACATTTATGACTATCGGCTTGTGCCAATTGAGAAAATGTCGTATCCCATTTATTGCTATTAACATCGACTATAAATGTTTCAAGGTTGTTTACTATATTTTGTGATACCCGGCACTCGCTTTTCAATGTTTGGAAGTTATAGTAGAGTTCTCTTTGCTGATGAAAGTAGATAAAATCATCTAATAAGCTTATGGTGCACAAAGACAATGAAAAGGAAGGGGATGGCAACTACGAACGTGATTTTATTCTATGGTTTGGATGTGCATTTAGTTAGTTTATTAGATTCTGAAAGCTTATGTAAGTTAACATTTATATCAGTAAATATGTTTTTTCAAGCAATTCCTTGCTTATCCAGATCTCAATAACTATAATCAAAATAAAAACCAATATTAGTTTTTTGACGACCACTTGACACTAATTATTTGATACCTCACTTTACCCACACATCCAAACATAAAACACCTCTATGTTTGAGGTAGTATGTGTGTCATGGAATAACTCACACAATACATTGTTGTCCCACAGTCTAGGCCATATGGCAAGATATGTTTTGCCTCAGGGTTAGGCAACATATCAAAATGGGTATCGAACTTGCATTAGTACCGTAGCTTAAAAATATATATTTAATAAAAAATAGTAATAAATTGTGTTCTTTTTAGCATAAAATTATCATGTTGCTAAATGGTATCAATCAATTTAGTGTGAGTTCAAGATACCAATGGAATTATTACCTCAATTTTAAACTTAGCAACATAATTCATAAGAATTCTTCATTTCTTCATTCCATAAAACTCATCAAGTCTCCAGTTTTCTTTTCTTCTTTATAGGTATGGACATCAAAATCACTCCTCTTCAAGAAATGAACGCTTACAAAGGTAAATTGAATATAAAATTTAAGATAACATCTCTTTGGAATCACTATTATTCTGACATCAATCCATCAAAGTTAGCTGGCATTCATATGATACTAATGGATGGACATAGGACCTATATAACTTAACTTTATGTATGTAAAATAAACTCTTTCAATATAAATTCCTAAGTCACTATGATAAATTGCATAACCAAACAACATTTGAGGCAACCTATCCTAAATTTGTATGAAGTAAGCTTTACCAAAGAAGCTTCAAATATATGGACAACTGTGTAACACCCCCAATTCATGGATGCAGCGGAATTCAAACTGGGTGTTACTCGACGGCACAATAGTCACAATAATAGAAAACGAACTCCAATTGAGTCGTTTTAAAAGATTTATCATTCAAATTGTATAAATATCAGAGATTACAAAATGAGGTCCCAAATGGTTCCATGTTTACAATTTACATTAAATGAGTTTTTGAATGATAATAAAATTTATAGCCCTCTTGAGTATCCGTGCCCTTCCGTGCCATCCTTGATCGTCATGAACCTGAAATACATGCTTGAGAGGTCAACACAAAGGTTGAGTGATATTCATGGAGTTTGTTTAATGTTTGAACACAATGTGTTGGTCGTTAAATCGTTGAACACAATAATCGTAGTGTTTGTAGTTAAATCTTTTGAACACAATAATCGTAGTGTTTGTTGTTAAATCGTTTGAACACAATAATCGTAGTGTGAGCTATAGACTCACACCAATGTTTGGAAAACAAAACAGGTAGGCTACGTTATTATACGCCCGGAAAGGTTATTAATTCACTAAGCTTATGACACCAAAACGTTAACGTGTACCAATATCGATCGGCAGATTTATCCCGGTAGGTACTTTGCCGTCATACCTAATGTCTCAAATATTAATGCATTTGTTTGAACTTAGTCAAAACAAATGGGATTCGTCAATCCCAATAGGCCTATTCACAATATTCGCGCTCACTCGCAAGTAACCCTCGCAAGTGATTAAATGGTTCATAATAAGGGATCTTGGTTTGGCAAGGATGTTACTTAGTGATAATAAAACATAGTCGAATAGCATACAGTAGAAAGCATTGTGTTCGAGTAGAAAAATAATAGCATGTATTCCCCCCAAGGGTTTGTAAAACAATTAAGTAATGGAAAATGGGGCTATGAACTCACCTTAAGTAAGATAGCAAGTAATGAATGTAACGGTTGAATCATGAAGGTTTCTATGAGCAACCTATAATCGAATGTTGCGACTTAGGATCGGAGTAAAGAATATGAAGTAGTGCCTATATATATATCTTGCATTTAGTCCATGATGTGGTATGATGTATATTGTAAGTCTTTGAAAGAAAAGATTCATGAACATGTATGTTTTGTATATCGTTTACTACCGTTCGGGCCGACATAATTCAGAAGTCATGTTAGTAAACGTTCGAGGAGCCAGGACACTTTAATTCGTAAATCCACAACTCAACTCGACGGCTTACATAATGAACTCCTCACATGAGGCTCCCTACTATTGTAGTATTTGATAAAGTATATATATGTTTTGATCCGAAAAGTTACATGTCCGATATTTGAATAAACTTAGGAAAGTTTATTAGTACATGAAGATTGTTATTAGGGGTAGTTTCATAAGTTTTGTATGACCATTTTCTCTTTGTAATATCTCATGGTTCCTTTTTAAGTGAAGTAGATCCAAATTGCTTGTTCAAGTTATCGCCTAATTCATTGTTTCATGTTTACGCCTAAGTAAACTTACATGGTCATCTCGTCATGGCCTAGCCATGACCTTTGGTCCTTGTTCCAAGGTCATGAGACACAACCTTGGCTCTAGCCATGGTGGTGGTCTTGAATCTAGGTCATAAGACCTCTTTGGTCTATATAAACCATAACCTTTATATAGTGACTTTGGCCTAAAATGAGCTGTTTAGAATTTGAAGAATTTTATCACTCGGAAAGCATTTTCAAGGCTCGAGCTTCTTTGTTCCTGAACGAAAACGGCGTTCCGGACAACTTTCGTGTTTTAACTTTTTGATGAATCGGACCAGAAGGGTGACTTTCAAAAACTCAGAATGCGATTCAGTAAGGTTTAGGCAGTTTTGCCGGAAATCTTTGGTAACTTCAAATGGGCGTAACTTTTGACTCGTATACTCGTTTTAGGTGGTTCAAATTGCTATGGTTTCCTTGTTAAGTCCTCTACTGTAATATGTAATGATCCAACATCATATTTTTACCATTTTGATCAGGTCTTACCAAGAAAGTCACTAGTTTACTTGTTTTAGTAACTTGTCTTATCAATCATGTACAATAACTTGTTTTGCTCACTTTTATACATCATGGACATAACTACAAGACATAATATAGCAAGAATAACATGTAAATAACATGAACATGATATTTAAGCAAGAAGCATGTTAGGGTTTGGCTTACAACTTTTGGCTTTCAACAAAGAAAGGAAAGTTAACATGTAAGGATAGGACTTTGATAGACTTGCTTCAACCCACTTCACTTCATGCAATCTTTCTACTCTTGTAATCTTGAAAGATGGATGATGAAGGTTGAGGTGACTTGAGTGGATTCAAACTCAAGAGAAATCACCAAGTATATGAGGTTATGGAAGTGTTTGATGAATGATAACCTATCTAAGGTTTCTACCTTGAACTAGCACTTGAATCTTGCATGAAACTTGGAAGAGAATGAACAAATGAGATGGGTTTGGTGTGTGGTTATGGTGGACGGCCAAGGAGAGGGAGGGGGTATTTATATGGCTTGGAGGAGGTTAGAAATGTTGACTTGTCAACCCTTGGAGGCCAAGGTTAACACATGGATGAAATCTAAGGGTTCAATGCATAAGATTGAGCCACATAGTGTGAATCCCCCCTCCTAGAGGCGGTTCATGAGGCTTGGGGAACAAGAGTTGGCTTGTGATGATATTATCCAAGATATCTAGTATGTTTTGACTCCGTAAAATGCTAACCGCAAGTTGTTACGTCACAAAACGTAAAACCGGGTATCGTAAAAATACGAAACTTGGAGGAATGATTAAACTTGTCAAAATACTCCATAATAAAATATAAAATGAGTGGTAGGTTCCATTTGGGTGGTAAAACCCTGCTAAAACTGGAAACACGGGTCTAAAACGCGTAATACGTAAAATGTACGAATATTGCGTAAAATTGAGAAAAGTAAAATGTTACTTTTCTAATGTGATAAAAATGATTTAAAAAGACTTATAATGTCTAGACTGGGCTCAGTCTAGTGTCGGTTGGTATTAAATGTCTTTTAGACATCAAACCGTAAGCCTAAAAATCAAGGAATGACTTATAAAATCAAGGAATGATTTTTGGTCAATGGAGGAGGGAAAAATATGTTGACTTTTTCTAAAAAGTTGAAAACTCAAATCGTCTTAGAAATGTGGTGCAGGTATAGGCTAAGGTTACGGCTGAGTAAAAACGCTTAAAACTGAAAATTCCAGTTTTTCACGGCCGAGGTTTATTCTGGTCATGATTTTTCTCAGTCACGATTAATTCTCAAATAAATCATGAGTGTGTCAAACATTTTTCTGATGCGGGGTCACTTAACGCGACCGAATTTCGTTGTGCGTAGAATTTTTGAATGTCGTTTTACCCTAAAACGTGTAATTCCGTGTAATTCCTTAATAACTTTCACGAAAATGAGCTTATGAATGTCAAACTTTTAATTTGTCCTGGAAATGATTTATCACTTTAGCCAAAGAAATAAAAATCAAATTTCGGGAAAAATGAATAGTAAAAGTGAATAGTGAAATTTTCCGGGAAAAGTAATTATCCTGAAAATGCGAATTGTTACAGTCTCTACCCCTTACGGGGAACTTCGTCCCGAAGTTCTGTGTATGTTACATGTTGGAGTGGTGTCGATGAAAAGGTGTGGTTATTTATGCAGACTAGAGTCTAGGATTTCCAGTGATGTAGTTTGATTTGTCGTTTCAGTGTATGGTGTAGGATGAGGCTTACTTTTATGTAGGAAAGGTATGATAATAGTCGAATATCAAAGGAAATTGATATAGCAGTCGAATATTAATAGGAATTGAGATAGTAGTTGCAATCATAGTCTGGTTGGTAATCTGTTGTTGTACCTAGTGTTTATTGACTTCATACTTATGTTTATTTCGGATACAAATAAGCCCACTTATTTATAATTCTTTATTTACATAGAGAGGCATCCCAAACAATGTAAATAGGGAAATATAAACTTATGGTTCGGTGATTTACAATGTCTTTATTTAAATGAAAAGGCATCCCAATCCATTCAAATAATTACAAATCATCCTATTTAAGAATTCCCAACACAACATTCACAATTAGCCGGTGAGTTACAAGGTAGTGTGTTACGAGATGATACTGGTGTAGCAAAAGTACAAGATGAATATTCAATCTTGTAAAGCTGATAAGGGTGCTTGTGGTGTAACTAAGGATGATTTGAGCTTTAAAAGTGCATCAAGATCTGTTAATGAGCTTGTGGTTCCAACGGTTTTGAAGATAATGATGTGATATGTTGATGAACAAAAGTGTGTAGTGTATGCTTAACATTAATACTCTTAGGTATAGATGTTGAGTTTGCTTTAAAAATCTTAAGAGATTTTAAAAGTTTATGATGGAATGGTATCCTTAGGACCTAAACAGGATAGTACTTCTACAGGATGAAGAGAATAATTGATAACTGTCCCAAGATAGTAGTTCGGATTATCTCATAAATGAAACATTTCAAGAATGAATTTAGATCATGCAAATAAGGTGTTAAGATCTTGCTGAGTGGTAAGGCACTATCGTGTCTCTAGATTGTTTTAATGTATTCTGGTGTTTTATCGTGTTCATGTAGGAAATCAATCTAAACATAACCCTAGTACAACAATTCTCAGTATTTGGAAATTTTAAGTCGAATATAGTTAGTCAGACTATATTCCACTGTCCCTAGGTTAAATATAGGTGACTAGTCTATATTTAGCCAAGGTTCGATAAAATTTTCAAATACCTAAATTAGGTATACTTTTGATATGTCCGTTGCTTTCGGGAAACTGTCCGCTAAACAAAGGCGATGTTAAACAATTCAGTTGCAAGTCCCGCCCATATAAGACTTGTAACCTATGTTTTCATATTCTATTGCATAGAAGATAGTAAGGGTAGGTACGTATGGAAAAGAAGTTTTAAGTAGTTCTAAAATAGAACATACTTGGCCAGGATCACGGACTTTTAATAATGAAGGTTTCAGAAGAAAACTTTGATGAATGTAGAGCTGAACTTCAGCTTTTGTAGGTGATGGATTTGTTTGTCCTTTAGAAATCTCATATTTCTTGTTTTGAAATCGATAGATTGTGACGGGTTTTTGATATCATAAGAAATGATATTGATGATGTGATGGAATAATTCTAGAGACCATTTGCACAAAACATAATGTCTCGGAAGTAGGTTAGACCATTGTGCAATTCACAATGTCTGGGAAGTAGGTTAGGCCATTGTGTGACTCAAAACATTTGAGAAATGATTAAGACCATTGTATCATACAATGTCTTGGAAAATGAATGAGACCATTGTATCTCACAATGTCTTGGAAAATGAATGAGGCCATTGTATCTCACAATGTCTTGAAAAGTGAATGAGACCATTGTATCTCACAATGTCTTGGAAAATGAATGAGACCATTGTATCTCACAATGTCTTGGAAAATGAATGAGACCATTGTATCTCACAATGTCTTGGAAAATGAATGAGACCATTGTAATTAGTTACAATGTCTTGGACATATAATGTTGGAGTAGGAACATGATTGAGAGAGTGTGGCTGTGCCGAAATGCCTTAGAATAGGCATACACAGATATGTTTAGTCCATTGTTTAGATAAATGATTGAAAATAAACCGAGTTTATATATCAATATACTAATATGTTCATGTAGTATAGAATGCCTAGTGTGTATATATGAATATACTTATATGTTCATGTAGCATAAAATGCTTACGGGGAAATGCTCAATTATGTTAAGGGTACATATATCAATATGCAATTATGTTTGTGTAGCACAAAAATGTCTACGGGGAAATGCTCAAAATGGGTATATATGAATATACTAATATGTTTGTGTAGCATAACATGCTTACTAAGTCCATAATCGTCTGGAGGATGGAAGACACGAAGAGCGGAAGGCTATAAAATGTTTTTGTTTGTGATTGTAGTTATAGTTTAGGTCTCACTTAGACCCGTTTCTCTATAACCATGGCTCTGGTACCAATCTGTAACACCCCCAATTCATGGATGCAGCGGAATTCAAACTGGGTGTTACTCGACGGCACAATAGTCACAATAATAGAAAACGAACTCCAATTGAGTCGTTTTAAAAGATTTATCATTCAAATTGTATAAATATCAGAGATTACAAAATGAGGTCCCAAATGGTTCCATGTTTACAATTTACATTAAATGAGTTTTTGAATGATAATAAAATTTATAGCCCTCTTGAGTATCCGTGCCCTTCCGTGCCATCCTTGATCGTCATGAACCTGAAATACATGCTTGAGAGGTCAACACAAAGGTTGAGTGATATTCATAGAGTTTGTTTAATGTTTGAACACAATGTGTTGGTCGTTAAATCGTTGAACACAATAATCGTAGTGTTTGTAGTTAAATCTTTTGAACACAATAATCGTAGTGTTTGTTGTTAAATCGTTTGAACACAATAATCGTAGTGTGAGCTATAGACTCACACCAATGTTTGGAAAACAAAACAGGTAGGCTACGTTATTATACGCCCGGAAAGGTTATTAATTCACTAAGCTTATGACACCAAAACGTTAACGTGTACCAATATCGATCGGCAGATTTATCCCGGTAGGTACTTTGCCGTCATACCTAATGTCTCAAATATTAATGCATTTGTTTGAACTTAGTCAAAACAAATGGGATTCGTCAATCCCAATAGGCCTATTCACAATATTCGCGCTCACTCGCAAGTAACCCTCGCAAGTGATTAAATGGTTCATAATAAGGGATCTTGGTTTGGCAAGGATGTTACTTAGTGATAATAAAACATAGTCGAATAGCATACAGTAGAAAGCATTGTGTTCGAGTAGAAAAATAATAGCATGTATTCCCCCCAAGGGTTTGTAAAACAATTAAGTAATGGAAAATGGGGCTATGAACTCACCTTAAGTAAGATAGCAAGTAATGAATGTAACGGTTGAATCATGAAGGTTTCTATGAGCAACCTATAATCGAATGTTGCGACTTAGGATCGGAGTAAAGAATATGAAGTAGTGCCTATATATATATCTTGCATTTAGTCCATGATGTGGTATGATGTATATTGTAAGTCTTTGAAAGAAAAGATTCATGAACATGTATGTTTTGTATATCGTTTACTACCGTTCGGGCCGACATAATTCAGAAGTCATGTTAGTAAACGTTCGAGGAGCCAGGACACTTTAATTCGTAAATCCACAACTCAACTCGACGGCTTACATAATGAACTCCTCACATGAGGCTCCCTACTATTGTAGTATTTGATAAAGTATATATATGTTTTGATCCGAAAAGTTACATGTCCGATATTTGAATAAACTTAGGAAAGTTTATTAGTACATGAAGATTGTTATTAGGGGTAGTTTCATAAGTTTTGTATGACCATTTTCTCTTTGTAATATCTCATGGTTCCTTTTTAAGTGAAGTAGATCCAAATTGCTTGTTCAAGTTATCGCCTAATTCATTGTTTCATGTTTACGCCTAAGTAAACTTACATGGTCATCTCGTCATGGCCTAGCCATGACCTTTGGTCCTTGTTCCAAGGTCATGAGACACAACCTTGGCTCTAGCCATGGTGGTGGTCTTGAATCTAACCATAACCTTTATATAGTGACTTTGGCCTAAAATGAGCTGTTTAGAATTTGAAGAATTTTATCACTCGGAAAGCATTTTCAAGGCTCGAGCTTCTTTGTTCCTGAACGAAAACGGCGTTCCGGACAACTTTCGTGTTTTAACTTTTTGATGAATCGGACCAGAAGGGTGACTTTCAAAAACTCAGAATGCGATTCAGTAAGGTTTAGGCAGTTTTGCCGGAAATCTTTGGTAACTTCAAATGGGCGTAACTTTTGACTCGTATACTCGTTTTAGGTGGTTCAAATTGCTATGGTTTCCTTGTTAAGTCCTCTACTGTAATATGTAATGATCCAACATCATATTTTTACCATTTTGATCAGGTCTTACCAAGAAAGTCACTAGTTTACTTGTTTTAGTAACTTGTCTTATCAATCATGTACAATAACTTGTTTTGCTCACTTTTATACATCATGGACATAACTACAAGACATAATATAGCAAGAATAACATGTAAATAACATGAACATGATATTTAAGCAAGAAGCATGTTAGGGTTTGGCTTACAACTTTTGGCTTTCAACAAAGAAAGGAAAGTTAACATGTAAGGATAGGACTTTGATAGACTTGCTTCAACCCACTTCACTTCATGCAATCTTTCTACTCTTGTAATCTTGAAAGATGGATGATGAAGGTTGAGGTGACTTGAGTGGATTCAAACTCAAGAGAAATCACCAAGTATATGAGGTTATGGAAGTGTTTGATGAATGATAACCTATCTAAGGTTTCTACCTTGAACTAGCACTTGAATCTTGCATGAAACTTGGAAGAGAATGAACAAATGAGATGGGTTTGGTGTGTGGTTATGGTGGACGGCCAAGGAGAGGGAGGGGGTATTTATATGGCTTGGAGGAGGTTAGAAATGTTGACTTGTCAACCCTTGGAGGCCAAGGTTAACACATGGATGAAATCTAAGGGTTCAATGCATAAGATTGAGCCACATAGTGTGAATCCCCCCTCCTAGAGGCGGTTCATGAGGCTTGGGGAACAAGAGTTGGCTTGTGATGATATTATCCAAGATATCTAGTATGTTTTGACTCCGTAAAATGCTAACCGCAAGTTGTTACGTCACAAAACGTAAAACCGGGTATCGTAAAAATACGAAACTTGGAGGAATGATTAAACTTGTCAAAATACTCCATAATAAAATATAAAATGAGTGGTAGGTTCCATTTGGGTGGTAAAACCCTGCTAAAACTGGAAACACGGGTCTAAAACGCGTAATACGTAAAATGTACGAATATTGCGTAAAATTGAGAAAAGTAAAATGTTACTTTTCTAATGTGATAAAAATGATTTAAAAAGACTTATAATGTCTAGACTGGGCTCAGTCTAGTGTCGGTTGGTATTAAATGTCTTTTAGACATCAAACTGTAAGCCTAAAAATCAAGGAATGACTTATAAAATCAAGGAATGATTTTTGGTCAATGGAGGAGGGAAAAATATGTTGACTTTTTCTAAAAAGTTGGAAACTCAAATCGTCTTAGAAATGTGGTGCAGGTATAGGCTAAGGTTACGGCTGAGTAAAAACGCTTAAAACTGAAAATTCCAGTTTTTCACGGCCGAGGTTTATTCTGGTCATGATTTTTCTCAGTCACGATTAATTCTCAAATAAATCATGAGTGTGTCAAACATTTTTCTGATGCGGGGTCACTTAACGCGACCGAATTTCGTTGTGCGTAGAATTTTTGAATGTCGTTTTACCCTAAAACGTGTAATTCCGTGTAATTCCTTAATAACTTTCACGAAAATGAGCTTATGAATGTCAAACTTTTAATTTGTCCTGGAAATGATTTATCACTTTAGCCAAAGAAATAAAAATCAAATTTCGGGAAAAATGAATAGTAAAAGTGAATAGTGAAATTTTCCGGGAAAAGTAATTATCCTGAAAATGCGAATTGTTACAGTCTCTACCCCTTACGGGGAACTTCGTCCCGAAGTTCTGTGTATGTTACATGTTGGAGTGGTGTCGATGAAAAGGTGTGGTTATTTATGCAGACTAGAGTCTAGGATTTCCAGTGATGTAGTTTGATTTGTCGTTTCAGTGTATGGTGTAGGATGAGGCTTACTTTTATGTAGGAAAGGTATGATAATAGTCGAATATCAAAGGAAATTGATATAGCAGTCGAATATTAATAGGAATTGAGATAGTAGTTGCAATCATAGTCTGGTTGGTAATCTGTTGTTGTACCTAGTGTTTATTGACTTCATACTTATGTTTATTTCGGATACAAATAAGCCCACTTATTTATAATTCTTTATTTACATAGAGAGGCATCCCAAACAATGTAAATAGGGAAATATAAACTTATGGTTCGGTGATTTACAATGTCTTTATTTAAATGAAAAGGCATCCCAATCCATTCAAATAATTACAAATCATCCTATTTAAGAATTCCCAACACAACATTCACAATTAGCCGGTGAGTTACAAGGTAGTGTGTTACGAGATGATACTGGTGTAGCAAAAGTACAAGATGAATATTCAATCTTGTAAAGCTGATAAGGGTGCTTGTGGTGTAACTAAGGATGATTTGAGCTTTAAAAGTGCATCAAGATCTGTTAATGAGCTTGTGGTTCCAACGGTTTTGAAGATAATGATGTGATATGTTGATGAACAAAAGTGTGTAGTGTATGCTTAACATTAATACTCTTAGGTATAGATGTTGAGTTTGCTTTAAAAATCTTAAGAGATTTTAAAAGTTTATGATGGAATGGTATCCTTAGGACCTAAACAGGATAGTACTTCTACAGGATGAAGAGAATAATTGATAACTGTCCCAAGATAGTAGTTCGGATTATCTCATAAATGAAACATTTCAAGAATGAATTTAGATCATGCAAATAAGGTGTTAAGATCTTGCTGAGTGGTAAGGCACTATCGTGTCTCTAGATTGTTTTAATGTATTCTGGTGTTTTATCGTGTTCATGTAGGAAATCAATCTAAACATAACCCTAGTACAACAATTCTCAGTATTTGGAAATTTTAAGTCGAATATAGTTAGTCAGACTATATTCCACTGTCCCTAGGTTAAATATAGGTGACTAGTCTATATTTAGCCAAGGTTCGATAAAATTTTCAAATACCTAAATTAGGTATACTTTTGATATGTCCGTTGCTTTCGGGAAACTGTCCGCTAAACAAAGGCGATGTTAAACAATTCAGTTGCAAGTCCCGCCCATATAAGACTTGTAACCTATGTTTTCATATTCTATTGCATAGAAGATAGTAAGGGTAGGTACGTATGGAAAAGAAGTTTTAAGTAGTTCTAAAATAGAACATACTTGGCCAGGATCACGGACTTTTAATAATGAAGGTTTCAGAAGAAAACTTTGATGAATGTAGAGCTGAACTTCAGCTTTTGTAGGTGATGGATTTGTTTGTCCTTTAGAAATCTCATATTTCTTGTTTTGAAATCGATAGATTGTGACGGGTTTTTGATATCATAAGAAATGATATTGATGATGTGATGGAATAATTCTAGAGACCATTTGCACAAAACATAATGTCTCGGAAGTAGGTTAGACCATTGTGCAATTCACAATGTCTGGGAAGTAGGTTAGGCCATTGTGTGACTCAAAACATTTGAGAAATGATTAAGACCATTGTATCATACAATGTCTTGGAAAATGAATGAGACCATTGTATCTCACAATGTCTTGGAAAATGAATGAGGCCATTGTATCTCACAATGTCTTGAAAAGTGAATGAGACCATTGTATCTCACAATGTCTTGGAAAATGAATGAGACCATTGTATCTCACAATGTCTTGGAAAATGAATGAGACCATTGTATCTCACAATGTCTTGGAAAATGAATGAGACCATTGTAATTAGTTACAATGTCTTGGACATATAATGTTGGAGTAGGAACATGATTGAGAGAGTGTGGCTGTGCCGAAATGCCTTAGAATAGGCATACACAGATATGTTTAGTCCATTGTTTAGATAAATGATTGAAAATAAACCGAGTTTATATATCAATATACTAATATGTTCATGTAGTATAGAATGCCTAGTGTGTATATATGAATATACTTATATGTTCATGTAGCATAAAATGCTTACGGGGAAATGCTCAATTATGTTAAGGGTACATATATCAATATGCAATTATGTTTGTGTAGCACAAAAATGTCTACGGGGAAATGCTCAAAATGGGTATATATGAATATACTAATATGTTTGTGTAGCATAACATGCTTACTAAGTCCATAATCGTCTGGAGGATGGAAGACACGAAGAGCGGAAGGCTATAAAATGTTTTTGTTTGTGATTGTAGTTATAGTTTAGGTCTCACTTAGACCCGTTTCTCTATAACCATGGCTCTGGTACCAATCTGTAACACCCCCAATTCATGGATGCAGCGGAATTCAAACTGGGTGTTACTCGACGTCACAATAGTCACAATAATAGAAAACGAACTCCAATTGAGTCGTTTTAAAAGATTTATCATTCAAATTGTATAAATATCAGAGATTACAAAATGAGGTCCCAAATGGTTCCATGTTTACAATTTACATTAAATGAGTTTTTGAATGATAATAAAATTTATAGCCCTCTTGAGTATCCGTGCCCTTCCGTGCCATCCTTGATCGTCATGAACCTGAAATACATGCTTGAGAGGTCAACACAAAGGTTGAGTGATATTCATAGAGTTTGTTTAATGTTTGAACACAATGTGTTGGTCGTTAAATCGTTGAACACAATAATCGTAGTGTTTGTAGTTAAATCTTTTGAACACAATAATCGTAGTGTTTGTTGTTAAATCGTTTGAACACAATAATCGTAGTGTGAGCTATAGACTCACACCAATGTTTGGAAAACAAAACAGGTAGGCTACGTTATTATACGCCCGGAAAGGTTATTAATTCACTAAGCTTATGACACCAAAACGTTAACGTGTACCAATATCGATCGGCAGATTTATCCCGGTAGGTACTTTGCCGTCATACCTAATGTCTCAAATATTAATGCATTTGTTTGAACTTAGTCAAAACAAATGGGATTCGTCAATCCCAATAGGCCTATTCACAATATTCGCGCTCACTCGCAAGTAACCCTCGCAAGTGATTAAATGGTTCATAATAAGGGATCTTGGTTTGGCAAGGATGTTACTTAGTGATAATAAAACATAGTCGAATAGCATACAGTAGAAAGCATTGTGTTCGAGTAGAAAAATAATAGCATGTATTCCCCCCAAGGGTTTGTAAAACAATTAAGTAATGGAAAATGGGGCTATGAACTCACCTTAAGTAAGATAGCAAGTAATGAATGTAACGGTTGAATCATGAAGGTTTCTATGAGCAACCTATAATCGAATGTTGCGACTTAGGATCGGAGTAAAGAATATGAAGTAGTGCCTATATATATATCTTGCATTTAGTCCATGATGTGGTATGATGTATATTGTAAGTCTTTGAAAGAAAAGATTCATGAACATGTATGTTTTGTATATCGTTTACTACCGTTCGGGCCGACATAATTCAGAAGTCATGTTAGTAAACGTTCGAGGAGCCAGGACACTTTAATTCGTAAATCCACAACTCAACTCGACGGCTTACATAATGAACTCCTCACATGAGGCTCCCTACTATTGTAGTATTTGATAAAGTATATATATGTTTTGATCCGAAAAGTTACATGTCCGATATTTGAATAAACTTAGGAAAGTTTATTAGTACATGAAGATTGTTATTAGGGGTAGTTTCATAAGTTTTGTATGACCATTTTCTCTTTGTAATATCTCATGGTTCCTTTTTAAGTGAAGTAGATCCAAATTGCTTGTTCAAGTTATCGCCTAATTCATTGTTTCATGTTTACGCCTAAGTAAACTTACATGGTCATCTCGTCATGGCCTAGCCATGACCTTTGGTCCTTGTTCCAAGGTCATGAGACACAACCTTGGCTCTAGCCATGGTGGTGGTCTTGAATCTAGGTCATAAGACCTCTTTGGTCTATATAAACCATAACCTTTATATAGTGACTTTGGCCTAAAATGAGCTGTTTAGAATTTGAAGAATTTTATCACTCGGAAAGCATTTTCAAGGCTCGAGCTTCTTTGTTCCTGAACGAAAACGGCGTTCCGGACAACTTTCGTGTTTTAACTTTTTGATGAATCGGACCAGAAGGGTGACTTTCAAAAACTCAGAATGCGATTCAGTAAGGTTTAGGCAGTTTTGCCGGAAATCTTTGGTAACTTCAAATGGGCGTAACTTTTGACTCGTATACTCGTTTTAGGTGGTTCAAATTGCTATGGTTTCCTTGTTAAGTCCTCTACTGTAATATGTAATGATACAACATCATATTTTTACCATTTTGATCAGGTCTTACCAAGAAAGTCACTAGTTTACTTGTTTTAGTAACTTGTCTTATCAATCATGTACAATAACTTGTTTTGCTCACTTTTATACATCATGGACATAACTACAAGACATAATATAGCAAGAATAACATGTAAATAACATGAACATGATATTTAAGCAAGAAGCATGTTAGGGTTTGGCTTACAACTTTTGGCTTTCAACAAAGAAAGGAAAGTTAACATGTAAGGATAGGACTTTGATAGACTTGCTTCAACCCACTTCACTTCATGCAATCTTTCTACTCTTGTAATCTTGAAAGATGGATGATGAAGGTTGAGGTGACTTGAGTGGATTCAAACTCAAGAGAAATCACCAAGTATATGAGGTTATGGAAGTGTTTGATGAATGATAACCTATCTAAGGTTTCTACCTTGAACTAGCACTTGAATCTTGCATGAAACTTGGAAGAGAATAAACAAATGAGATGGGTTTGGTGTGTGGTTATGGTGGACGGCCAAGGAGAGGGAGGGGGGTATTTATATGGCTTGGAGGAGGTTAGAAATGTTGACTTGTCAACCCTTGGAGGCCAAGGTTAACACATGGATGAAATCTAAGGGTTCAATGCATAAGATTGAGCCACATAGTGTGAATCCCCCCTCCTAGAGGCGGTTCATGAGGCTTGGGGAACAAGAGTTGGCTTGTGATGATATTATCCAAGATATCTAGTATGTTTTGACTCCGTAAAATGCTAACCGTAAGTTGTTACGTCACAAAACGTAAAACCGGGTATCGTAAAAATACGAAACTTGGAGGAATGATTAAACTTGTCAAAATACTCCATAATAAAATATAAAATGAGTGGTAGGTTCCATTTGGGTGGTAAAACCCTGCTAAAACTGGAAACACGGGTCTAAAACGCGTAATACGTAAAATGTACGAATATTGCGTAAAATTGAGAAAAGTAAAATGTTACTTTTCTAATGTGATAAAAATGATTTAAAAAGACTTATAATGTCTAGACTGGGCTCAGTCTAGTGTCGGTTGGTATTAAATGTCTTTTAGACATCAAACCGTAAGCCTAAAAATCAAGGAATGACTTATAAAATCAAGGAATGATTTTTGGTCAATGAAGGAGGGAAAAATATGTTGACTTTTTCTAAAAAGTTGAAAACTCAAATCGTCTTAGAAATGTGGTGCAGGTATAGGCTAAGGTTACGGCTGAGTAAAAACGCTTAAAACTGAAAATTCCAGTTTTTCACGGCCGAGGTTTATTCTGGTCATGATTTTTCTCAGTCACGATTAATTCTCAAATAAATCATGAGTGTGTCAAACATTTTTCTGATGCGGGGTCACTTAACGCGACCGAATTTCGTTGTGCGTAGAATTTTTGAATGTCGTTTTACCCTAAAACGTGTAATTCCGTGTAATTCCTTAATAACTTTCACGAAAATGAGCTTATGAATGTCAAACTTTTAATTTGTCCTGGAAATGATTTATCACTTTAGCCCAAGAAATAAAAATCAAATTTCGGGAAAAATGAATAGTAAAAGTGAATAGTGAAATTTTCCGGGAAAAGTAATTATCCTGAAAATGCGAATTGTTACAAATTATAAGTTACTAATATCTTTACATATATATGAGGCAAGATATGAGTTGCACTTGATGCTTTGAAAGCTGTATCATGACCCTCAAATGCCACTTAGCATGAAGTACTGACTGGATAATATGAGTCATCATGTGACTAGGCAACACTTGACACGCTGGCAATTCATGCTAACACGAAATCAGAACAAAAAAGTGGACACATGTGGGAATCGAACCATGGTCTCTCCTACCATGCAACATAGTGTTAACCAATGGAGCAAGTTGGTATTTGTGTTAAATGAATACAATCCTAACATGTCATGCTTTAATTTCTTACACATTACTTTGTTTCCATTCAAAATTTGAAAGGCACCAATCAACTAAAAAATAGGCATTTTCTTCTCAATAAATCACTCACAATCAATTTATTCCGTGATTATATTCATATTCAAATTAAAATTAGGGTTCTATCAACAAAATCATAATTGAGATCAGAGTTAATCAACAAATCACAGAAGAGTTTAAACAGTCGTCTTCTTCTCTCCCGTTATCAAAACCTATTCATTATTCCCACAAGGTACGTTTGATACTAAATAACAAATTAGCCACTTATCTTTTTTTACTTTTTCATATGTAAACTGATTTTGATTTAACGATCATTCTGCGTTGCAAGGGATTTATGATTTTATACCCAAATTCTTGGGTGATGATTATTTCGGCTCGGTTTTAATGGGTTTTCCCGCCGCTGTCTGTTGGTTGGTATAAAATTATAACATCGGATCTTCATAAACCTTTAATTGGTATGTTTTGTATGGTAAGCCCAACAAACAAGCATGAATCAGTTTCTTTAGTTACGGTTTTTTATTGTAGAATTCGATTTTGATTATTTGGTAGAATGATTTTTTGGACTTAAGAGCATGTAGCTTTTATGCCCGCCAAGTGTTTGATAATATTGCCCGACTAATGAAATAGCTTTCGGATGTTATTCGCGGTTTTGATAAAGAAAATTGTGTCAAACATGTTGTGTATTTTGCAGCAATGTTTCATATTCTCAATGTAATTGCAAAACCAAGTGTAAGATCTTTGTGTCCACTATCTTTTTCGCTACTTCAAAATTTATATTTACCGTATGATTAATGAAGGCGACACATTCAGTTATGTAGCATTGTATCCAACACCAAATATTTATTTTGTAATCACACAACAATAATAGGTGACTAATATTTCAAGGTTATATTGTTTTTTAGTCAGTTTTTACAATGCTAATGAAGTGTGCTTCTGTCTTGCATCTTTATTCTTATAGGACAATCCACCATTCATGTTTCTTGGTTTTAGGCTCGTGCGTGCTGAATTTGTTTTGGTAAAATCTTTGACAATCTTGAATCTTTTATGTTATTTGACATGTCATGTTATCAGAATATATGTAAAACTTAATTCAGAACTGTAACAAAATTTTTACCTTTTATAAAGACACTAATAGGGTGCTTAGGATTGCATATTTAAATGCTTATTTATCTAACATAAGTACTTGTAAGTGCTTGGATATAACTGCTTTCCATCTGTTCACAAATGGTGTAATGTCCCAAGTCATAATTTTGAAAAGCCTACTCCTCTGGTGGTACATTGAATGATGAGTTTTGTGAAAATTCGACACCTTTTCCTCTTTCGTAAAGGTCATCACGAGATATTCTTTTTAAGCGGAATCGTTTATCAATCTCAGATTGATTGATGGGATAATAAACATTTCTGGTGGGAGAGTAGTTCGTCGTCAAATCCAAACGCGTAGAAGTGTGGTGGGTCAACTGATGGTAGTCAGACATGCACGTGTCATTGTGTGCAGGTATTTCTCAATAGCCATGATGTCATATTTGTATTGTCGTGTTAAATGCATGGGCTATCAAATGCATAATTCATATAATATTTTCTTATTAAGCTTCTAATGGGCTTATCATTTTTGGTGATTAGATTGAGGTAAAAAAAATATTCCATGCTAATTGATGTCCCTGCTATAATTCAATTATACTTTATAAGGTAGGATTTCTTAGGTTATCGAGACACAAGAATTAAGGAATCTCAATAGTGTTTCCAGGTCGTCGATGTTTATTGCATAGTTTGACTTTTGAGGTCAAAGATTATATTTTCTTATTCCAAAACTATTTAGACGTTAGTAACGAAAATTTCGGAAGGTAAATCATGTTGAAAAGGTTTCATGCGTTATCATTAGTATTAACTAAATATTTTTACCCATTTGACATGTTAAATTGAATAGAGTCCTTATAAAATTTAAATTCTTGAATGCTCGAAATTGGAACTCCTATGTTTAGGTTTTTTATGCTTATATGTACCAGATTTGATTAGTGCCTTTGACATTTAGTTTAATTATATCTAATTGGCGGCAAGTGAGAACCAGTCAAACCTATTCCTTCTTTGTCAGTTTTGTGATAAACAACATACTAAAATAGCCATAAAACACTCAACTGTTTTCTTAAGGTATTTTTGAATATTCTCAAGTTGCACATGTATGAGTATAGGGATTTATATGATTTATTTTAAATGTAGAAGAGTGGTTAAGTATTGGGATATTACATTTTCCACCACTGGAAATAAGAGGATAAGTATTCTATGGTTGCACATGTATAATGTAATACATACATGCAAAGCATGCATATATATAACGAGAGAGAAACTATATGATTTTTTATTTTGTATAACTTTTTTATATATGAAATGATATCAAAGTTGGTCTAGAAGAGTCCTACAATAATTGCCTATTTTAATAGAGTTGCATTTATATGATCTATTTTAAATGTAGAAGAGTTACAAACATACTAGATATGACGTTTAACAAAACATATGAGTTTATGAAAGTACTTGCTACTTTTTGGAAAATGGTTGTATCTTTGCTATTTTATTCAGGCCAGTTTTATTTCTAAGATATTGTGAACATGTTTCGTGAGTATGAGCCTTTGGAGCACTTTTATTTCTACGATATTGTGAGCATGTTTTGTGACCGGGAGTATGAGCCTTCGGAGCACTTTAATTTCTGAGATATTGTGAGCATTTTTTGTGATCGGGTGGAGAGCTATAATTTTATTTAAGTGTTTAACTATAACAAAATTAGGTAAAAAAAAGTTTAAGCATGTACATTGGATTGACCACATAAATGTTACGAGCTTACCTTTTTCGATATTCGGGGTACTAGACACTAAATAAGTTGTGTAGTAAACTAGATAAGCACCAAGTTAGGTTAATTCTTACTGGCGAATTATATGGTCATTTCATAGTTGAACATATGTATTTAGTTAAGTATATTCATCTTAGGATTAATTACACATGTCATGGCCTTTTGTTTGTTACTTCTTTTGCATTCTTTTTAGGTCTTCGACTCATTCATTTTATATTAAATGTGATAGGTAACAAAGACATTGTTGCAAGTCTATTGGCACCGTTAATGTAAGTGGTGCATACAACTATGGCATGTGAATGTGTTTATGTACGTGCAATGGTGATTAAAGCATGAATATGGATGCAAAGCCCGCAAGAAACTTT
Source organism: Artemisia argyi (assembly GCA_030686995.1). Lineage (NCBI taxonomy): Eukaryota > Viridiplantae > Streptophyta > Magnoliopsida > Asterales > Asteraceae > Artemisia > Artemisia argyi. The sequence goes on along the minus strand of CM060684.1, from coordinate 195,605,403 downwards.
TAAGTACAAGTGTACAAAGAATTTTATTTCGGATATAAATAAACACCATGTAATTTCTCTGTTTTCATACTTTATCATTGTTGTTTTCACGTATAGTACATGAACACTTTTTTTTGTTCCCAACATTTTGATTTAAGATAATTGTCGTTATTCATTATTTATTTACGTCCAGTCAAATTTCATCAAGTAATATCATGAAGCGAACCCGTCCATTGGGCGGGTTATGAAGCTAGTAACTATATATAAAAAAAGACGATACAATGAACTTGCAAAAACCTCTTATTGGCTTGACTTTTACTTATTTATAGACATCTTTTTTATATGCGTTTTTGTACCTACCGTGTAAATGCTAACGTACATGGATATGGTGACCTAAAAATATGTATGTGTTGAACCTTTATTAAAGATAGTTACAACTAATAGTTCCTCCACCACCCTAAATAAACACATTACAACAACTTTGGTGCATCATGTTATGGTGGAAAAACAAGCCATTTTTGTTCTTGCTGTTCCTAACTTTTATTTTGTTATTTGTCTTTGTGCATATGATCGTGGTACAATTTGATGGAAGTTATATCAACTATGCAACTTACTTAGGTAACAGAGTATACTAAGACAATAGCTCAAAAGTCTTTTCGCTTCATATATATTTTAATCTTAGAAGGGGGTTGTTGATGAGAAAAAATTAGGAAGAAAACCAGGATAAGAACATGTGAAAATTTTATAAACAATTCTTAGTGCTCTTTATATTTTATTGGTGTGGCCATCAATAATTACATGTCTTGTTGTACTTGCAATAAAATATAAACCATTTGTTGCTTATTAGTTGTGTGATTAGATGCTAATTTTTTCTTATTGTCATAATGTGCATGATTAGATACTAATCTTTTCTTATTGTCATAGTGTGCAGTGACTACATTTCTAATTCTATTATCATTGGCAAATTGTACTTTTCTAAGTCAGCTAAAAGAGTAAAAATTTTGATCAATTGATATATGAAAATTCACTAATGGTGGTATAATTGACACACGGGTTCAATAACAGGTCTAAGACTTGTAGAATTTAGTGAGGTTTACATTTCTAATTCTATTATCATTGACAAATTGTACTTTTCTAAGTCAGCTAAAAGAGTAAAAATTTTGATCAATTGATATATGAAAATTCACTAATGGTGGTATAATTGACAGACGGGTTCAATAACAGGTCTAAGACTTGTAGAATTTTAACCTTTTTATATTATAATATTATAGTTAAGAGTAAAATACACCGTTCGTCCATGAACTTGTCAACTTGCATCATGCTGGGTCAAAACTTGCAGTTTTTTTTTCGCCGTGAGTCCTTTTTTCATGTTTTGATCATGGTGAGTCCTTTGACCCGTTATTTTTTCGGTCAATGTCCCATTATCTGTTATAAAATCCCATTATCCGTTTTGGTTGAGGGCACAAGCGTCTTTTTAGAGTGACAATTTTCTCCTTCTCAATTGTACTATGCAGCAGACATCCCATCCATTTTCCCCCATGATCTCTAATATAACTAAGCCCAGTACTCATTGCTCATCCCTAAACTTGTCTTGGAAGCTTACCCAAAAAAACCCTAATGCAATGAAATCTAATTTTCTAAGTGACAAGTTAACAAGCCCAAACCTTGGGTTTACATTATGTCAAGTTAGAGAATAGGCTTTTATTGATAACCCTATGAAAGAACAAAACTATGCAATGAGGAGATATGGTAACTTGCTTGGTTATATTCGTTTTCAATGATATGATCGTACGATTGTATAAGTTATTTGTCGTTTAGGTTACATAATATAAGGAGGTAAGGATATTGTTGATTGTGTTGATATGAATACAAGAAGGAGGTAAGGAATGTATTATTGATTATGTTGTTATGATTGAGGTCTCTGTTGATGAAATGGATGCTCTTATGGTTCAAATTGGTTATGATGAAGGACAAACCAATTACTACTACTTTGTTAAGCCTGGTAATACAGTACACTGGATGATGGTTTGTACTTTGTATAGCTTCCATCAACCTGTGAATCTTAAGTTTTTGAAAGACATTGTCAAAGACCATACGTTACATTGATAGATATTTATGTTAAAATAGGTAAGACAAGATTAGAGTTAATGAAATGTCCCCACAATCAATTAAAACTGTTTTTAGGGAGATGGATGCAGAAAGAAGAAAAGTAGTTAGTGATGCTATCCAGTCATGTTGTAGACGATTGGTTTTAGATAACCTTGATAATGAGCCTGTACGAGAGCTTTTTCTGCAACTAACACAACTATCTTTGGACGTCAATAGTATTAGGGAATCTAGTCAGTTGCGAGAGATTGAACATGTCTTTTCAACCATTGCCATGTCCCTTGCCAGCCTACCTGTTGACAATATGCAAAAAAGATAAGCTTGCTGAGGTCTCTAAAATGCTAAAGAGTTGAATGTTGGATTTGATAGTGATGTTAGTGATAACAGTGATCCTTCATTAGAACTTACTGATAAGGATAATAATTTTTTTGTAACCATGATTTTTGACCTTTTGGCTGACTAATCCACGGGGTTTGAACCCACCACCACACAAATTCAAACCAGGTAAAGCCCTCCCTTTTCAGGAGGTTGGCGTGGCCACTTAAGGTTGTTTGCACCTAGCAGGAATTGAACTTGAGACCTCACACATTTAAAAGTGATAGTCACAAGCCCTTTTGCCACTAGGCCACCCTTAAGTGGTTAGTGATAAGGATAACAATTTTGAAGAGCCTGATAAGTGAGTCAGAGTAAGCAGTTAGGGAAAGTAGGAAGATCAGTGGTTGATGTGAATAACAAGTTTGAGGAGTGATGTTACTCTGTTCCAAGTGAGCCATAGTAGTCAGTTAGGCAATGTAGGAACATCATGACAGATAGTTGATGACTCAATTGTGGCAAATGAAGAGAATACTTGTAAGGAGAATGATATACAACTTGCTTTGTTCCAAGGGAGTATGAGTACATAGTCAGACAATGCATGAAGATCTTGCCATATAGCTGATGAAACGAATCTGGAAAATGAGTTAGCTGTCATAGATTTTAATGTCTTCGGAACTGCTTGTGGTTCTGAGTTAGAGGTAGGTAATTCTTGGATGCCAAGGTTAGATAAGAGAGCATTCAACTAGAAGGAAGTTGATTTTTCTAAAGAATGACAAAGAAAGAATAATGGTCACATGTAGGAGTATTGTTCCAGTTTCAGGCCCATGTGAAAGGATTGGGTATAGGCCCAAACATTGCAACTAAGGGTCCAATAACCATGAAGAAATTAATGGTATTAATGGCAGACAAAAATGATTCTTCACAAATACTCTGCCCATGGATGTTGTATGTCTGCAGAAAAGGTATGACTCAAACTTGGTCAGTCAGAACATATATACAGATGAACACATGTTTGCAATCAAGGGGGTCAAAGCTTTTAACTATCACTTTCTCTCAAAGCAAATAATAGAACAAGTTAAAATCAATCCACATATTATAGTCAAGGCAGTTCATAATCAACTTACCAACCAATTTGAAATTCAAGTTTCAATGCAGAAGGTTTTAAGGGTAAAACAAAAGGCAAAAACATGTATTAGGGGTGAATTTAAGCTACAATTAACCATGTTGAGAGATTATGTTGCAGAGTTGCAGAAGACAAACCCTAATACAAGAAAGAATGTGGAACGTCGTACTGATCATACTCTTCCAACAAGAGTATTCAAGAGAATTTATGTTTATTTAGGTGCATTGAAGGCAGGATTTAAAGCCTGTGACAGAGTAGTTGGGATTAGATGTTTTTTCTATTGATGGTCTTTGAATGGTCAACTTCTTACAGTTGTGGGAATTAATAACAACAATGGTATATACCAATTAGCTTATGCTTTTGTAGAATCAGAAAACATAAAATCTTGGACTTGGTTTCTTCAATGTTTATCTGATGATCTTAAACTATAGCCAAACTCAAACTTCACTTTTATTAGTGACATACAAAAGGTACTCCCTTAAATTGGTACTGAATTCATGATTTTATTTATTTATTTATTATTATTTTTAAAGACAAAGAATATATGTGATTTTGTGCAGGGTTTCATTCCAGATTTAGCAGAAGTTTTCCAAATGCAGAGCACATATTCTGTCTTAGAAACATTCATGACAATATAAAACTTCAATGGAAAGGTAGGGCCTTCAAAGACTATCTATGGAGATATGCAACAGCCTCAAGTGTTATACAGTTTGAGAAAGCTATGCTTGATTTCAAGAGATTTAGTGAACCTGCCCATGCTTCATTAAGTAAGATACCAACAATCCATTGGTCAAGGTCACATTTTTCAGGTAAATTATCTATATGTATAACTTTAAGCGGCATATGTTAATGCACTTGAAATGTATAAGTAATACAACTTTATTTATTTTTTGTTTAGGGAGAGCTCATTCTGATGTCTTACTTAATAATATGTGTCAAGTTTTTCATGGAAAAATAGTTGGTGGTATGGATAAACCAATCGTTACGGCCTTAGATTACATCACGGAATATTGTATGAAGAGAATAGTCAATGTTTACCAAAAAGGGTAGTCGCCGTGGGATTAGTCGGCTCGCAATGTCGAGTCGGAAACCCATGTTTACCAAAAAAAATAAAAAATAAAAAAAAATAGTCAATGTTTTGAATGTGTTGGGAAGACTAATGGGGCACTAACACCAAGTGCACAACACATGTTAGATAATATTAAGAAAGAGGCTGTTAAGTAGAATGTTTTATGGAATGGGGGAGAAAAGTTTCATGTTAGTGTACCATGGGGAGACCAATGATAGCTTTGATCAATTCATATATGTAAATTCACTAATGGTGGTACAACTAACAGATGGATTCAATAACAAGTCTAAGACTTGTAGATTTTAGTGAGGATAAGTGTTTGTTTAACCTTTTTTATATTATAAAGTTATAGTTAATCACATAGATTGTTCATGTGATTTACATCAAAACGCATCTACTGTTCTTTTACTTGACCAAACATCCGTTAAAAAAAGTAAACAAAGACTAGTTATGCAATTTTTTGAACCAAGTCCATTTTAAAGAAATTTGAGATTTTTGAAAAAAATTAGCACTACCATGTACAAACCCAGGAGTGTCCGTGAACCCTCAGGATGCACCCGCACCGTGACTCTGTCTGGCTTCCTTAAAATCCCCTGTGTGCAAAAGATATTTTTTGTCCTTACAACCTTTAATGTACTTTCGAATTTATAATTTAGCAAAAAAATCAAATTCATAAAATTGAAATAACTCCAAACATACATACCTGCTGGCATATACCGCTGACAAACAACCAATCACCATCTTCGTCGCCGACGTAAAACCCACCATTGTTCCGGCAGAAAACAAACCACCATCAACAATGTTTCCGGTATTGTTCAAGAAGCTTTTAGAGATTAGGAAGGTCATGACTCGAGGAACGGATAACATGTCCTAACGACCGGTGACACTTGCAGTAGGACTAAATAAATTCGGATAAATGACCACCAACTATTCATTATTCACACATTGCAACCCTATGTGTATCCCGGTATATAACCAATGTACTAAATAAAAGAGCAAGAGATATCCATTGATAAAGATAGTTACAACTAATAGCTCCTCCACCACATTAAATAGCACATTACAATGACTTTGGTGCATCGTGGTATGGTGGAAAAGCGAGCCTTTTGTTCTTGCTCTTCAGTCATACATAGGATTTACAGTCATAAATATACGTACAGCTTGATTATATCTATGTTTTGGCATGAACATGACGTATATACACAAATTTAAGCACACTGGAGTTGAGATAGTTGACCTTTCTGCTATTCCAGCTGACGGAAATTGGTATTGATACTTTGAATTTTAAGCTACGGAAGGCTGGTTCATTAGTCACAACAAAACAATGAGCCTAACCATCTCACAGGCTATTTGATTCCTATAACTTCACTCCCGCACAACGACCTTAACTTATTCAGCCACAATTCATGAGGCTGCACACCAGCCGCCCTCATCTGATAAAGGAACTTAATGGCTTCAACAAGGCACCCGTTTTGTACCAAACTAGTCAGCATAGCATTCCAACACGCACGATTCCTCCTACTTTCATTCATATTAAAAACCCTTTTCGCATCATTCATCAACCCGAACTTTCCATACATATTAACCAACCCACACTGCACATAACTCTTAGACGCCAATCCTAACTTAATTGCATTAGCATGAACCTGCTCACCACAATTCCCATCATCACTTATCTTAGAACAAGCACTAAGCGCACTAGACAACGTAAAACTATTCTTCCTAACACCCTCTTTCCCCATCTCATTAAAAAACCTCAAAAACCTCACGAAACCGTTCCTCCTTACAATTATTAATAATCCTAGCCGTCCACACCACAACATTTCTCCTTGAACCAATCTGATCAAAAACCAAATCCCCGTCTTCAAAACACCCAACCTTCCCATAAAAACTAATCAACGAACTCCCCACAAACAAATCACCTCCATACCCCGATTTCATCAACCACCCATGAACCTGCTCCCCAAGTTCCACATTCTGCGTCTCTCCACACGCCTTAAGCACACACATCATAATCCAACTAACCGGAAAACTCCCACAACTATACATTATATACCGAAACTTATCACTTACAAAAAGCTTAATCACTTCTCCATACTCACCGTTATCAGCATAACCCGCAATCATAATCGCCCAAGAATTAAAATCCCTTTTAGACATTTCATCAAACAAGTTACGCGCATTGTCCAAACACCCACAAGGCACATACATTATCAAAACACGGTTAATTAACGCTAAAGAAAGTCGCTTTCTACGGGTTTTTGTCATATGGGTATGTACTAAAACTGCCTCATTTGAATATTGAAACTGGGTGCATTCTTTTATAAGTGAAATGTAGACGGCATCTGGTACGGGGAAACGGAGCGTGTCGAGTAGGCGTAATTTTTGGTTTGATGGGTTTTAAGGGATTATGGTGGGGTTTGTGAAGGGGTAAGTTGATGGTTGTGATTTTGGATGGAAGGTGGTTGGTGGGTCTATGGGGCTTAGGGTTTAAGGAAGTTGAAATGGGGTTGAAAGTGAAAGTGGGTGAATTTGGTGTAATTTTGGTTGGGTTTGTTTGAAGAAGCATTGTGGGTTTGTTGTTTGTGAGGACAACGATTGGTTTTTGACTTTTGACTGTTATTGAATTTATACATTTTTGGTAGCAGTGTATTTATTTTTGTACCTGAAAAAGTTATGTTTTGCGCTTTTTTTAATATAGAAGACAATGCAAAAGAAATTGATTATAACTCCATAGCTGTGAAATTTTATGTTGACGTGTTCAAAAGTAATTATATAAGGATCCATACCCAAAGATACTATATTTTGCGGGTTTTTTTTTTTTTTTTTTTTTTTTTTTTTTTTTTTTTTTAATATTCTTTTTTTCTTCTTAAGTCATAGAGCAATATCAAAATCTATGATCAAATCTTTTTATCAAAAAATAAGCTTTTCAAATGAGTTATCTGAAAGTAACAATTTCAAAAAGTTAGGGTGCGTTTAGTTGGAGAGAAATTCTCTATTTTTTCAAGAATTTTTTAATAAGAAAATGAAAAAACGGAAAACGCGTTTAGTCGCATTTTTTTTCAACATTTTTCAAAAAAAATGAAATTCTCATTTTCTAAATTTTAACTTTGAAATTGAAAAGCTCATTCTATCATTCTTACTTTTTTCTTTCTCATTTTTTTTTCTCTAACTCCTAAAAAAAACATACACCATTCTACCCCTCATCTCTCGTGTCATCCTCCACCGCCCGCCATCGCCGCCACCGTTGCAATTTGAGATAATCTTCTTATCATTTTTAAAAAGGAAAAATATAACTCCAACTAAACGCGTTTTCAAAATTCTCAACTCTTCTCTATAGAAGAAAAACCATCCCCTTCTCAAGAAATTTAGAGATGGAAAAATTGAGAAATTTTTCACCAACTAAACGCCCCTTAACTAGTCTAAATATTGTGTTTACTAAATTCGATAAATAGAATGTACTGTTTTTTGAGTTTAGTAAACCAAAATGATGCCTATTATGAGCTTTAGCAAACCAAGTAAAAAAAATAGCAGGCAATATCTTTTCTTTTAAACTCCAACCTTCCGAAACCAAATTGTATGGGTTCATTTAAAACTATAAAAACTGCAGAGTTCATTTCGAAACAACTCACAACTCAAAGGACTAAAATCACGATTCCAGACAATAGGGGTTCATTTCGAAGCAACATCATACGTTAAAAGGACCAGAATCAGTTAACAGTTCAAAAGGACAACATTACCCCGTATATATAAATTTTTGCAAGTTTCTTTTAATTAAAACTATGTTACCATTCATTCAACTATTAGTACCAATAAAATGAACATTATTTATAAAAGTATACTACGCAAATCCTTAAAAACATTTTGTCCCAGGTTTTATCATGGGACATGCCACATGTTCGACAAAATGCTAAATGTGGTGAGTTGTGTTTGTCGGAGAACATGTTTGCTGAAACAGAAGTGAAAGACATTGTTTCATGGAACTTGATGATTAGTGGTTGTTTAAGCAATGATTGTCCTGATAAGTCTTTATGGTATTTCAAGAAAATGGTTTTGTGTGGAGTACAACTTGATAATGTGGGATTGTCGTGTGCTATTGCAGCGTCCACTTGTTTGCAAGATTTAGATATTGGTAAGGTTTTACATGGGTTCGGGTTAAAAAATGGATATAATGAAAGTTCTCATGTTTCTGTACTAAACGCTCTTGTTTCGTTATACTCTAAATGTGGGGATATTAATGATGCTGAAATTGTGTTTAAATCGATGTATAGCAAAGATTTGGTTTCTTGGAATACAATGATTAATGGGTTTGCTTCATATGGAATGATTTTGAAGCGTTTAGTCTCTTAAGACAAATGCAAGTTAGAGGATCAGTACAACCAGATACAGTGACAGTACTTGCCGTACTTTCATTATGTGCAGAATCCCTGTTTTTACGAGAGGGAAAAAGCATTCACGGGTTCGTTATAAGAAGATTGTTTGGATTAGACGTGTCAGTTATTAATAGTCTTATGAACATGTACTCTAAATGCAACCAAATTGATAAGGCCAGGAGCTTGTTTGTTTCTTTACAGGATAAAGATTTGGTTTCCTGGAGTACAATGATATCGGGATATGCCCAAAATGGGAAACCAACGTTTGCTCAAAATATGTTCAAGAAACTGATGTACGAGTGTTTGGAATGCAGTTTATCAACTGTTCTTGCAGTTCTTTCTTCTTGTGATTCACATGAATCTCTAAAATTTGGTGAATCGTTACATAGTTGGGCAATGAAATTAGGTTTCTCAATTAGTTTTCTTACGGTTAATTCATTAATTTTTATGTACACGAACTGTGGACACTTGAGAGCTGCTTTTGCATTGTTACAAAGTGTTTCAAGAGATGCCGACACTGCTTGTTGGAATGCTATGATTGCCAGATGCACACAAAACGGGTACTTTTTGGAAGCTTTAGAAACTTTTAAGTTCATGAGACGAGAAGCATATGCAAAACATGATGTCGTTACCCTCGTAAATGTCGTATCAGCTTCCGGAAATCTTGAATTAGTGTCTAATGGGAAACTGGTTCATGGGTTTGCTGTAAAAACTCTTGTTGATGATGATGTTCGTGTAAAGAACGCCTTAATTACAATGTATGGAAGATTTGGGGATGTTGACCATGCAATGTTGGTGTTTGGCTCGTGTCACAACCGTAACCTTTGTTCATGGAATTGCATCATTTCTGCTCTTGCTCAAAACAAAGAAGCTCAAACTGCGTTACATTTGTTTCAAAATCTTGAATTTGAACCTGATGAAATCACAAATTCGACAATTTTATCAGCGTGCAGTCAGATTGGATCAATTAGAAATGGTAAACAGATTCATGGACATGTTCTAAGATCCAATTTTCATACAAATTGTTACATAGTAGCTGCCTTAATTGACATGTATAGCAACTGTGGAAGGTTAGATATGTCAAATCACATTTTCAATTCCTTACAAGAAAAGAATATCGCATGTTGGAACTCAATGATTTCTGCATATGGGTTTCACAGTAAAGGTGAAAAAGCTATCAATTTATTCAACGACATGATAAAGTCCGGTGAAAAGCCGACAAAAACCACGTTTATAAACTTATTATCAGCTTGTGCTCATTCAGGTTTAGTCAATGAAGGTTTAAGATTATACAAATGTATGTTTGATGAATATGGTGTGGAACCGGTTATGGAACATCATGTTTGTGTAGTTGATATGTTGGGTCGATGTGGGAGGTTAAATGAGGCATACGAGTTTATAAAGAGTATGGCAGTGAAACCAGATCATGGTGTTTGGGGGGCAATGTTAAGTTCATGTAATTATCATGGTGATGTTGAAATGGGGAAGAAAGTGGGTGAGATTTTGTTTAGCTTGGAACCTACGAATGCCGGGTACTATGTTTCTTTAGCGAATACATATGTTGGTGCCGGGAGTTGGAGTGATGCAGTGAAGTTGAGAGAGTTTGTGGATGATGTGAGATTAAAGAAGCCGGCAGGCTGTAGTCTTGTTGATGTTGGTTAACAGTGACTATACTTTTAAGTCGTCCAATATGGTTAATTGTAATGTTAATTGCTCGTGTAAATTACTTTAGTTACGAAAAAAGTACATATCTTTTATTAAATCTAACGATTTTGTTTGTTAATTACTTGTTAATGTGATAATTATTGTGGTTATACATAAGTTTTTCATAATTCTAACTGTAACAAAGTTAGGTGAATTTTGATTACAACAACATATTCTAATAAAGTTATACCAAAAGAACCGAAAAAATGATGGTTGCAAACAGATAATATTACGTATATCAGTTTAAAGAAAAAAAAAAAAAAAGATACCAATAACAATAACAGCCATGTTTATTCGACCTCTGTACCTCATGTTTTTTAATTGAATTTGGCTCACTCATCCCACCATCGGGTAAAAAACTGGTATTTCTCAACACGTTACATACCAGTAAGAAAATGGCAGGAGGCAACAATTTCTTGTGAATAAACTAAAATAAGCCACTGGCAAATTCAAAATGAAAAAAGCTTTTTGTGCAATAAGTTGCTAACAATAGGAAAATCTGGTGCTATATCAACTGGGACCTGTAAGTTTAACCAAAATACATGTCAAATGAGCTTTAAAAAAATAAAGATAAATTCCTGACATATATGCATCTTAAAAGCTGAGAACTCGTAAAAATCAAAACTTTCCGTTATGGACTTTTTTTTTTGGGTAAAGGGATTCTTCCGTTATGGACTTATGGGACTCACTAGAGTAGACCACTAAATTTTACGAGCGGAGAGCCCAGATGGAATCATCTAAAATATGCCTATGATATTCAATAAGGCGGAATAATGAGTGGGTCGGTTAACAAGTCAAAACGGGTACTTTTTGGTACCCCCGGTTGGGTTGGATTAACCCAAAACATCTTTTGATTATTGACTAAAATGACTTAGGAAATTTTATGCATTAGAAAATGCCTTTCCAACTTTCCGTCCATTCATTTCTTCCAAGCAATTTTTTTAGTTGACATAAACATAAACCAAATCAGCCTATTCAAAGGTAAACTGAGTAAAACGCTTCAACTATGAGAAATTACACCAAGTGAAATTTACCTGAACTTTGGTCAATTTTTCCAAAGCAATGGTCAAAGGTTGTGTCATTTGACCATATTTTTCAAGAAGCTTTTGTGCTGCATCTTTATCACCTTTGGCTTGTATGGTAAGTATTTCCCTACTTAAGCTCTCAACCGCATCTTCAATCTATCACAACACATGAAAAAATTCAAACCAAAAAAATAAAAAAATAATCTGAAATTTCCTTCATTGTCATTTTAACATGGGTCAAAGAATATTAGAGGAGGTGTTATCTATTCAACATCTGAACCTAATTTTAAATATAAAAAATACTTGAAAAAACATACCTTATCAAAGTCAACAGAGAATGTTTGGTCAGGAAGCAAAACAAAGGCCTGTTTCTCGAATAACCAGTTAAACTGTAGTGCTTGTCCTTTGCTGATATACATAAATGAAGATCAATAACTATAAGACCAAAAATCAATATATATATATATATATAAAATAAAAAAAAAAAAAAATAAAAAAAAATAAAAAAAAAAAAAAAACTGTTAGTGAGTTACCCATGAGCTTCCTCTAACCCAAAACGTACTGAGCGAAAGCATCCAGCAAGGAAAGAAACATACATGGACTTCTCAAGGCTCTTTGGAAGTAATTCCTGGCCAAGCCAAAAAAAAGTCAATCAAAATTTATAAGAAAATCATAAGTATTTAACTTATCCCAATTACAGCTAAAGATATGCAGGATGGCGAAAACGCCATGAAAATTTAGAAAATACAAATAACTTCATGTTGACCCATCATAAATATAATTATCTTTTCCAAATTTATAAGGACGTGTTCGTCATTTGGCATGTTTTTTTGCCGGAACTAGTACAAATTATAGACTATATCTCACAATGCCCCAACTAACCTTTGTAATAAGGAAATTAAGGGCCCAAAGGCCAACAATGTCGGCTTTAGCTTCTTCAAGAGCAGAGTGAAGTTCTTGTAGCTCCTGTTTCATCAAATACACAAAGAAAAAAATTAAATAATGTTTCCCGTGAATTTCAAAATAGAGTTTTAAAACAAAACTGAGAAACTGACCAATCTCACGGTAGAACTCTGACCACTTGGAAGTGTAATTGTATGTGGCCCGATCCCGTGACAACACTCGTGACATATTGTGTGAGTGAAAAAAGAGTCAAAGTCAACAAGCTCTCGTTGTTCCTTTATAATACACAACTCAGCTATAGGCTGAAGAATTAGCTTGAACCTGTTTCGGATAATAAAATTGGTAATTATTAACACAAATTCATTCTAAAAGGTTTTAACTATAGTAAAAAAAAAATGTCTTTAAAATTAAGAAATATGGAAGAACATAATCACAGGTTTGATGACTTTACTTTGCCTCAGAAACATTCTTCAGCATGACCATTGATGACCCACGATCTTTTACAATACGCTCATCATTCGGAAGATTAAAGGCCACAGTTTGAGGTCCTTTCACATCCTTCATCAACATTATAAAATAATATCATACTTTAATCATATATTATGGATCAAACAGGTAAAATGAGACAGGGAACATTCTAAATGGGTCGAAAGAGTCGCAAGTCACCCTAAGTGTATTTATAAAGCATAATAGCATCCCCAGAGATTGGCATAATCCGATGGACAAAAGGTTGAATTTTGACGGAGGGAAAGCTCACCCCTGAATTGTAAACAAGCTGGATGACGCGAATAGGTGCAGATATCACATCTTTTGATTTGTACATGTCATCCAATGGAAGATTTTGTTCCAAAACCTACATATTGGAATTGGTTAGATAAACAAAAGCATCATTCATAGATTAAGCAAGTAAATTTGATCATGAATATTATCCAAATTTGAACCTGCAATTGATCGCCAAAGAGTTTGAGTTGAGTGGTTGCTTTATCATCCCGAACGCCGATAAATGCCTCAAATGTGGCCTGAGTACACAACAACAAGAAATACTTGATATTTGAACTAGTAAAACCTCAAACTAAGCAAACAAATACTAGAGGACTATGTCTTTATGCCACTAAATACTCATAAGACTGGAACCAAATTATTATACGAGTAAACAAAATTGCAAGTTGATTTATCAAACATAAAGCAAATATACTACTAAATGAAGAAGAGACACGATTACCTTGTATCCGAATAGAACATCTTCATAAGTCTCGTATGGGCCAATAGTAACATCCAACTTAGAGTCCTTGAGAAGAAGGAAAATGCATGCAGTTAGAACTATATTGAAAATGGTGATGCAATAGAGTGTCGTGTGTACTGACCAATTCCATCCAGGCTATATCTGAGTCATAATAGTCATTTGAGAGGAAAGCATCAGCCTTGCTATGTAACAGTCGCTTCAAACTACAAGATCGCAGATGATTTTATTAAAAGACCGTACTAATAAATACATATGAATCAACAAAAGTCTAATTAAGAATGTACCTAGGGGAACTAGTCAAATCCCCTGCTTTACGTAATAATTCAGTGGCTTTTGCGAGATAGGCAGAATATTCTTGAGAATAAGGGACGATACTAAGATCACTGCATCTATTGGAATGAGTGTCATTATGCCTTTTAATAACATTAAAAAAACCCGTTGCTTCTTGTTTTTCATTCTCTGAAAGCCCTTTCATCCATAATTCGAATTCCTGTCACAACAATCAAAATGGTTAGTCCGGTGGAAAGATGGGTGTATTGGGGCGCGTTGGGTTGACGCAAAAACTATATTGGCCTGATTTTAAACTTAAGATACTTTAATCAAACGCGGTAACAGAAACATGTTATTACAATTATGATCTAAATCACCCAAGGCCTTTGGTCTAGTGGTATGTGAGTTGCCCACCAACCTAGAGGTTGTGGGTTCAAGCCTCGCTGGAGGCATTTGTGTATAGGGTGTGAAAAAACTTGCCGTTCAAACAACAAAAAAAAAAAAACAAAAACAATTATGATTTAAATCTTTAAACAATGCGCTTTAGGAGATTGTATGCATAAACTATACACTTATACGTGACATTTTTAACCCATTTGACGTGTTTTTAGCTGAAAATTATATTTGACCCAATAGACCCGTTTGAGATAAACCTCGAGTCAAAATCTATTTGACCCCGTTTACACCTCAACTTAATAACAGATAAACCATATTTTCCGCAAACTCACTTTGAATAAATTTATAAATGATATTTTGAAAGAATTAACAAGTTTGACAAATTTATAACCAGGAAAAATAAATAAATAAATAAATAAATAAATAAAAAATAAAAAAACGGATACCATTTTATCCATATCTGGAGGATAGAAGCTGGCACCAGGAGGTTTCAAGATGGGAAATGCAGCTTTATATTCAAAACCTTTCCATCCGGCCACTTGTTTTGTTGCTTCTGGAAGCAATCTGACAGCAGAGTCTGCAGTTGTCAAAAACGCTTCATTTTCATCAAGACAAGACCTGCGAAATACACACATAAAATTCAACTTTTTTGGTATCACATATCAGAAAGAGTGACAAGTATGGTAATATGAGAAGATCATATTGGAAAGATGCTATAGTACTTTTAGGGGCAGTATCTTACCATGGACTCTTATTTATCGAATAATATTTCCATTTTAACATGTCCAACTCAGATATTTCACCGCGTCCGTTTAACCATCCCCTTAATGTTGAGTTGCTGTACCAAACCTAATTCACAAAGAAAAAAAATTGAATATAAATAACTAAACATTTTATCAAAACATTCATCTTAATATTAATATATAACATAGAAAAACCATCATTCATCACATGTGTATTAAACTAGAAAACGACAATCATCCATGAGTTTTTAGAATTTCATTAAATATACCTGGTGGTAAAAAATATCATCCATTATTTTTGCGGCTTGAATGAGTAAAGCCAGAACTTCCTTGTCCTCAACTGTCAGACCGGTCAACTGTCACATAAATGTTTAGTTAAACTCCTTTATATACAGTTATAATCAATAGATATAAGTGGGGAAAAAACCTCTGCAGTAAGTGAGATAGGAGCATAACGAGCGAGCTTTCTTTGCAGAAGCAAACTCTGTGCTTAATGAGGGTCTCCGTTAGCAAGTGTAAGTTATGAATTTTAGGAAATTTTATGAATTTTAGGAAATTTTATATGAATTTTAGGAAATTTTAAAGTGTAAGTTATGATTTGAAATGGTTCGTTATTCACTAAAATGGTATTATGAAGCACAATATACATCACAATATTCAGATGTTAATGTATACATATAAATGTGTTTATATGCTCAAAGATGTACCTTTTGATAATGATATCAAATAGTTGACCATAGGGTCCATCAACATTATAGGGAGCGTAATGAGGGTCTCCGTTAGCAAGTAAGTGCTTGTACTCTTCAACTGAGATATATTTAACGGCTGAAACTTCAGATTCCTACAAGGAAATATAACCATATTGTTTTTAATTGATCAACCCTGTGGGATTGTTTCTCAAAAGTAAATCAATGATTTATAAAATCTTTACCTGAAGAGTAAAAGCTTCCAATGGGATCGGGTCTAGTGTTGTCACGAGATAAACATCATCAAATTCATTATCAATGAACTTGCCATTATTTGTAACACTGCAACCATATGCAAAACCAAAATAGCACTTTGTGAATGCCAAAGAGGCGTGGCAAAAATGAACCAATTTAACATCTGACAGAAGAACATTCATTCATTGTTTAATTTCAAATAAACTTTAACCTAAAAAGGGTGTTTGGGTTTGCTTATTTAAGTGCTTATCTGCTTAGTTTTAAACCAGATAAGCAGTTTTCATTGTACGTCTGAAACTCGTTTATCTGCTTAATTTGAGCAGAATTATCACTACCAGCAAATCTTAAAGGCAGATCCAGTGGTTTAAAATAAGCAATCCCAAACACAACCTAAAATTCCATGAATAACAAAAGTTCCCTATTTCGGGATATGGTGGGCTAATTATATACAAAAACTACATGCCAATCATATTAAAAGGTCTACCATTCTTGTAGAAAAACAAACAGCAATTCAAAGGCATCGTTCGGGAGGGTAACACCGAGCTCCTCTTGAAGCTCTCTCCTGCAAGCATACATCACTTTAAAGTTATACATCATTAGATGTTATATAACATATGTGTCGTATACAGGTTACAAAATGACCCAAAAGTTTAGTTTAAATGCTTATGAATTAAATAGCTTATACAACAGGTGTGACCATTTGGTCTGATTACCTCGCTGTGATAAGGGATGTATCGCCAGCAGATACATGACCTGCACTAGAAATATCCCACAATCCGGGCCATGAATCCTTGCAATCAGCACTTTTTTGGAGTAGAAGTTGTTGTGTACTTTCAGCAAAGATCCACACATGAACGGCTCGGTGGTAATCACCATCTCTGTGAACAGCACTTCTGTACAAATAAAGTATTAATACGTTAGCTAAAGACATTATGTATAATCATAAACACTAACTCATCTATCCACATCATACATATTCCACGCTGATAATTATACTCAAACAGATAAGACCTACTCAAAACTTGTAGAAAATTTTGATAGTCACATACTCACATTAATATTTTTGTTTTGAAAGTGATACTGTGATATGAGACATAATGCTGTAACAAAAAAGGCTACAAATGATTAGTTTTTTGAGGAGCGTTTGGGATTGCTTACTAAAACTGCTTTTCTATAGCTTTTTAAATGACCAGGTCAAAATACACAACTCCAAACTGCTTATAGGCTTATTGCATTCGGAAATAAGCTGTTTAGCATAAGCAACTCCAAACTGCTTATTCACAACAGCTTATTACATTTACAAATAATCAAATTAGCAATTTGGATAAGCAGTCCAGTTAAGCGAACCTAAACACTGTTAAGGGGGTACTGTTAGGATCAGCTTACTTTGTCGGCTTATGAGCTTCTCATGAGCCGAAACAAATAGGCTTTACAAGCTTTTCCAAAAAAGGCTAATAATGATGACCTGTTTGAAACTGCTTATCTGATATATGTTTCTAATAAGCAACTCCAAACTGCTAACCACTTATTGCTTTTTGAATTAAGCAGTTATTCAAAACAGCTTATTAGATTATCAATATAGATAACCAATCCATTCAAATCCTAAACACCTTAAAAACTGTCCATTTCTGTATAGAAAGACAATTACCATATAAAAAGATTCAATAAGCAAATTCCAAACCATTCACTGACAAATACTCAGTAGATTTTTTTTTTTGGTTATAAGCTTCTTCTCATAAGCTGAAACAAATATGAGATTTATTCGAAATTCAAATAAGCCCATAAGCCGGCAAAATAAGCTAATCCTAAAAAAGTAGATAGTTAAGTAATGACATACCAATATAAATGAAGAAACAAGCTAAGAAATGATTGGAACGTGCCTGGGTTTAGAGAAGCCGGTTTTGAGACCAGTTTTAGTCAATATGTCAAACTCTTCTTCATGTAACTGGTGATGATCTTCATTGCCCATGTTGCTAATTGTTTTGTTAATTATAATTTGTTTTAAGTTAATGATTCACTAATTAGAAGATGGGTTGATTATATTCCAAAAACTTTAGTAGTGTTGAATAACTATTTGCGTTTGGGTTTTGGTTTTCGGCATATATTCATTTTCTTTTTAAAGTTATTGGTAACTAGTGGCCTACTTTTTATTATTCCTTTTAATAATAATACTCATTTCGTCTCAAAAATAATCCTCAGTATTTCTTTTTTAAAATATGTCAAATTAATTGTCAACTTCTCTATTTTAACTTTTAAGTAATCAAAAGGGAATATACCGGAGGAATATTCTATTTGAGTCGTTGAAAATTATAGTGATCTCATTTTTATTAAACTGTGTGATTTTTGTCTTCTGACAATTTTGCGACGGAAGGAGTACAAAATAGTACTTGTTTTGAAAAACATGAACCGAAGTGACTTGGTTCGCTTCGGTTTTGTGTCGGTCCGTCCGGTTCGGTTCGGTTTATACATTTTAGGTGTGTTTTTCTCGATTTTGGCTCAAACTGAACCGAACCGAGCCGAACCAAAAACCATTAATACATAGAACCGAAAACCAAACTGATTATGTTCGATTTCCGTATATTTTGCTAGGCCCTGGATCAAACACAATCTCCATTGTTTTGTCGTGGGTTAAATTATTACTACTGCTAAACAAGAATGATTATAGAAAACAATTAAAAAAATATATATAGTTACTTGCATTTTAGTGCACTTTCAAGTTCTTTAACCACCATAGTCATTGATGGACGTTGTTCTTGTAGATTTAAACACTGATAAGCAATAGTTGTAAACGCATTCAAAGAAAGATAACTTATCTCATCATTAATATTACTAAAAATTATGTCCTCCATGGTCTTTTGTGCAATCAAACATTCATTCTCATCCTTGTTGTTATCAAGAATATCCTCCTCGTGACTTGAAGTACTGCACCATCTCCTGTGACCATTTTTGAAATTCTTCAGCTGATGGTTTCTTTGTGTTTAGGATAAATACAACTACCAGCTTCGAATCATGATCCACTTTTTCTGCATATTTCTCCATATCATCTTCATCAGCTAAAACAACAAACTTATTAGCACTTTTTTGTATTTCTTTCACAGTTTCTGGACCGACTCTCCATACTTTTTTCCAATGATGGTGGAGATGTATTACCACTAGTCCCTTCTATACCAGAATTCTGCACAATTTCGTTTTCTTTACCTTTTCCATTCTCCACATTAGACTGCCCAATATTCTTCCCATTATCCTTCCCTTTATTCTGAGTTTCTTTAGGCCTAAACATATGTTTCTTTTGTTGAAAGTAATTTCCCCATCCATGATTCTTCCTATTTCTTACTTCAACAAAATCTTCTTCATTAACTCTTTAAGCATTTCCCCTGCGTTCAACTTTCTCCTCCCTATTCACTTTCTCCACATCAGTATCTTTCCTAGCCTTTTTCATGCTCATCCTCATTAGTTCTAGGCCTAATTTTACAATTATGCAGGCTATGAAGTAATACAAAGTTTTATATACCTTGTATATTGTGTCTCTTCAACCTTTATGTTTCCTTTAACCGTGATAGCTAATTTAATCCTGCAAGTAATACAGAAATCAGAAAATCAGTAAGTAACATATGTACGGTTCTTAGGAACCGATTTGACTCCTCTTGCATACATGGTGACAAACGTACCGTTCTAGGCCATTAAACTAATTTTTAACCATGAACCTTGTTTTTCAAAGCCATACCCTTCTTCACATCTCACATGCGCCATCTAGATAAACCATTTATTGCTTTATACATTCAAAACAACCAATATTAGAAGAAACAACTAATAAGAAAAACTGAAACATAAAACTTTAGTACTACAATATTTAGTTGGCACAAAGAGTAGATAAAGTTGATATAAGGACACAAGTTGTTGACTTGTTGCCTGTTGGACCCATATAAAAAAGTTACCCTTTTTGACCCATTAACCAACACGCGACACCAAGTTATTTTGAGACAAATTAATTGACTGGAGATAAAATAATATTCATGTCGACCCATTTTGAGACAAACGGGTCAAATTACCAACCCTACTTCAAGGGATGAAGGTCAGGACACACGAAAATCAGGAGTTAAGAGAAATGTCTGAACAAAATCTATGTATTTCCTCTAAGCAAATTAAAATACAGAGATCGATTTCAATTTATCAAGTTTTAAAAGCAATACGTGGCTCTAAAGTATGATGCATGTGCATACCAGTTTCTTGATTCTTATTAACTCTTACAAATATTACTTCTATTTTGTTATTTTATTTTTTAGGTATTTTATAGTACATAATTATGGAGCAAAAGATTCTATATATGAAGATTTTGAAGATTAAGAAGGGATTATTTGAAGATTAGTGGTAGACTAAACCAAGAGCTTAAAGCCCATAACTAATTAAGCAAGTGAAGAGAATTTCAGTCCAAAAGGTCCATTTCCAAAGCCCAAATTGAGCCGAAACATTGTTTGTTTTTTCAACGATTGGCTGTTGTCAACCCAATGGAAAAGGAAATTTATGTAAATGCATACAATGACTTGCAAATAACATATGAATCCCTATGGAATACAGGATACAAAGACACGACATTAAATTGCAACACATGTTGGTATTAATATTGACTCAACTACGATCCAATTTTTCTTGGTCTGCGCCCTCTTAGACGTTCAGGTGCTGCTGTACTGGCTGATCACTCACTTTCGGTGTGTGGTTTGAAACTGAACCAGCTGAATGCTAACTCTCAGAAGGAGAACTACAAAGTAACAATACCAAGTTAATACATACTGATAAACCTACACCAAAATATAATGTGTTACTTTTTTCCCACTGATATCATGTTAGCACTTGTGGTTCAACTAATCCACATACCTTTGTTGCATTAATGTCGAAGGATTAAAGAATTGAACTTTCACTTGGAGAAGCTGACGATTCTGCAGGAGATAGGCTAGGTGGTGGTGTCACATTAGAGACCTAATAAGAAGGCGTAGATTATGTTATAAGTACGTATTGTATATGTCAAATAAGAGACCTATATATGTGAACGATACTGGTTACAAACTGTTCATGTAATCAACAAAGTCGAAGGACGAAATCCATAATATCTTAAAAACCTCATAGATCATGTGTCCATGTGTGTAATTTACTCTACGGATAATAAAATTGTTAAGCAAAATCACATTTTAGATCAAAGTATTGAGCAACGGGTTAAAACAGACCCAAACCAACAAAAACCGAATCGAACCGACAAAAACCGAACCGAACTGAACCGATTTTTTGAAAAACATGAACTGAAAACTGAACCGAAGTGACTTGGTTCGGTTCGGTTTAATTTCGTGTCGGTCCGTCCGGTTCGGTTCGGTTTATACGGTTTAGGTGTGTTTTTCTCGGTTTTTGCTCGAACTGAACCGAACCGAGCCCAACCGAAAACCAAAAATATATAGAACCAAAAACCGAACTGATTATGGTCGGTTCGGTTTTGGTCGGACCGGTTCGGTTTTGGTCGGACAGGTTCAATTTTGGTCGGACCGGTTCGGCTCGATTTTCGGTCTATTTTGCTCGGCTCTAGATCAGACACAATCTCCTTTGTTTCTTCGTGGGTTAAATTATTACTACTAAACAAGAATGATTATAGAAAAAAAAATCTCACAAATATAAAAAATTAAAAAATAATAATAAAAATAAAAACTTACTTGCAATTTTAGTGCACTTTCAAGTTCTTTCACCACCATAGTCATTGATGGACGTTGTTCTTGTAGATTTAAACACCGATAAGCAATAGTTGTAAACGCCTTCAAAGAATGAGGATTTATCTCATCCTTAATATTACCAAAAATTATGTCCTCTATGGTCTTTTGCTGGTAGCATTTACGGACCAATCCTATTAAAGGTTGGCACTTGTCGAGGTTGCTGTCAAAACACAATCTCCCACACAACATCTCAAACAGCACTACCCCGAAGGAGTAGACATCTGACTTTTTAGTTAGCAAACCTGTCTCTGCGTATAACGGATCAATATAACCAATTGTCCCTACAGCATTGGAGACAAGAAAAGTGTATAGCTGGTTTGCAGGACCAAACTTTGATAGACCCAAATCTGCAATTCTTGCATTCCAGTTTTCATCTAATAAAATATTGGAACTTTTAATATCACGATGCAAGACTCTTTGTTGGGTCTGACCAGGATCATGAAGATAAGCAAGCCCTCGAGCCGCCCCAATGCATATCTCAAGGCGTTGTACCCACGTGAGATCTTTGTCAAGATACAAGTCGAGGCTTTTTCTTGACGCATACTCGTATACAAGGATCTTTTCACCACAATCGTCACAAAACCCTAAGAGAGAGACAATGTTGTTATGCCTGTAGGAAGAAAGCATGATGATCTCTTTCCAAAATTCAGGGTCTCCCTGCCCAAATCTACGATCTAGACGCTTCAAAGCAACAACTGACTGCCCCTTCGAATGGATGAGTTCTCCCTTGTAAACTTCTCCAAATCCTCCTTTTCCGATGTAATGGGAATCATCAAACTCGTTGGTTGCTGATTTTATAGCTTGTAGTTCTATTTTGAGGTGTTGGAACTGTTTTTTGACATATATTATATGAATGTTTGATAAATAAAACCTATGACCTCCAAAAACACTTAAGTTGAAGAGCATGACAATAAAATAAGATGTATTTGAAAAGAAATGACTAATTTACCCTTGTCTTCTTCCCCACTTTTATTTTCTTTTGAATTTGCACCACCACACAACCGGCACCATCACCACCACCCTCTAGCACCACCACCACACAACCACCCTTTACCCTTCATCTTCATCTTCTCCGGTGACGAAACACAGATTTCGGTGACCAAACCCAGATTCCGATCATTTTTTTTTCTAAACTTTTTTTTTTTTTTTAGAAACTGTATTCCTGAAATATCATGCTTGTATTATGTATAAATACGTACAGTTGGTAGTTTCATCAATCAAATTTTTAATACTAGTACTACATTTGTCAAGAAAAGGACTCGACTAAAATATCTCACCACATACGCTACTTTCTCAAATGTTACAACCAGTTGTCTTGTTAGAAGAAAAATAGAACCATTGACTACACAAAGACTTGCCCCAACCAATACTCCATGCAGCTTAGCATGTACCTAATAGTACAGACCCACATGAAATTACTTCGCAAGTGCCATGTTCAAGACTTTTTTGTTGAATTGGATTTTATGGGTTTAGCTACTTTCGTTTTTATGTTAGTTTTTTATCTTATTGAGTAGTTGATAAGTACTCTAGGATTTTAGTTCGCTGGAAATGGATCGGACCTTTTATTTGATCATCATTGTTTTATTTTTGGGTTGTATAATTTGTCAAAAGTATACGGGAATGATGAAGGCTCTCTTTTTTCCATGATTCCTAGTTTTAATTGTGTTTCCTGTTCAAGTTTAGTACTTCATAAGTTACTGCAATTGGTAACCTTAACTGGAATCATTTTCCTTGAAATTTATGAAGGTCTAATAAATCTCCATTGATTTAGTTCTGCTAATCGAGCTCGTAATCAAATTTATATGTCTAATACAGGTGATGCATTAAATGCCTTTAAGACACAATTAACTGATCCTACCAATGTTTTGCAAAGTTGGTATCCAACCCTCGTCACTCCATGTACTTGGTTTCATGTTACTTGTTACACTGAGAATAGTGTTACTCGTGTGTAAGTTTGTTAACGTGTTTCAACAAAATACAGAAGCCCCGCATTATTTGCATCAAATGGTGTTAAGCAGAGTCATGTATTTACTTTACGTGTGAATTTTGATGTTGAGATAATAGATTGTATAGCCTCTATTTAGTATCAATTGCATATACACTGTGTGTTGCTAATTGTTGATATCATGTAAGCAATACACCACTCAATGTGTGTAGTATGATTGCGAATTCAGATTAACACTACTAAGCAATACACCTACACGGAAGCGAAGATTAAACCTAAACCAGTAATCAACCAAACAAAGTAACGATAATAATAAACAAAGAACACAAACGATTTACGTGGAAACCCCCAATTTAATGGGAGAAAAAACCACGGGCGACGACCACAAAATCCACTATATCAAAAACTGAGTACAAACCTTCAATGGTATATAGGCCAGTTGAAGTATGCAAAAAGAACTAAACAATTCTCAGGAACTCTTAAACAAAATAGGGATTAGCAGCTATGGAGGTGATGATTCGAATGTATGTGTGTATTGGAAGAAATGCATAGGGCTCTATTTATATAGAGAAGAATCCTAGAATAACTAGGATACAATTCCTAGGAATCTCAGTAGCCATCCTGTAGTCCAAATATGATAATGACTAAATAATAATTATCCCAAATAGGAATGAAGTCCTACTGCTTTTGGGACACGATTCCAACAATCTCCACCTTGAACCAAAAGCCATAACTCTTCATAGTTGTCGTCGCCGCACCCCGAAGGGTATCAAACACCAGTAACACCAACTAAGTCCAGGCAATTTTTGAACTTAGTTGGGGTGAGAACTTTTGTCAACATATCAGCAGGATTGTCATTGGTATGTATTTTATCAACTAGAACTTCTCCTTTTTCAACAATATCTCGTACAAAATGGTGTCTCACTTCGATATGTTTGGTCTTGGAATGAAACTTGTTGTTTTTAGTTAAATGCACAGCACTTCGATTGTCACAGTATACAACAAGTACATTTTGAGATAGACCAAGTTCATTTACCATTCCTGGAAGCCATATAGCCTCCTTCACTCCTTCGGTAGAAGAAATATATTCCGCCTCTGTGGTTGACTAAGCTGTGATAGCTTGTAAAGACGAATACCAACTGATAGCATAACCACAATGTGAAAAAATATACGAGGAAAGAGACTTTCTTGCATCGAGGTCACCCGCATAATCGGAATCAACATATCCTACAATTCCATTTGGACTAGCACGACTTTTCTCAAAAGATAATCCGATAATACTAGTCCCTTTTAAGTAACGAAGGATACATTTAACAGCTTTCCAATGCATTCTTCCTGGATTATGCATGTATCTACTCACCACACTAACGGCATGGGCCAAATCGGGACGAGTACAGACCATGGCGTACATTAAACTGCCAACCGCACTGGAATACGGAACAAGAGACATATCTTCCTTATCTTCCTCAGACTTCGGGCATTCATGAGAGGACAACTTAAAATGTGGTGCTAACGGAGTAGGAACGGGTTTGCAACTGCTCATGTTGAACTTTTTGAGAACTTTTGAAATGTAATCAGACTGTGATAAAGTAAGCTTACCCATTTTTCGATCTCTACGAATTTCCATACCTAAAATCTTTTTAGCAGCTCCCAAATCTTTCATATCAAATTCATTGCTAAGCTGATCTTTTAACTCTCTGATTTGATCTTTATTAGGTGCCGCAATTAACATATCATCCACATAAAGTACAAAATAAAGAAAAGATCCATCTAGAAATTTTCGTAGATAAACGCACTCATCATAGCTACAACGATCATAGCCATGCCCAATGATAAAGGAGTCAAACCTTTTATACCATTGTCGAGGAGATTGCTTTAATCCGTAGAGCGACTTTTTCAATCTGCACACATGGTCCTCCTTTCCAGGAACTTCAAAACCTTTGGGTTGCTCGACGTAAATTTCTTCTTCAAGATGACCATGAAGAAACGCTGTTTTTACGTCTAGTTGTTCCAGCTCTAAATTTTTCAAAGCAACAATAGAAAGTAAAAGTCTAATTGAAGTATGACGAACAATAGGGGAGAATACCTCACTGAAATCAATACCCTCACGTTGATCAAACCCGCAAACTACATATCGAGCTTTGTACCGCTTTTTTTCAACCCCAGGAATACCATCTTTAATCTTGAATAACCACTTGCAGCTTATCACACGTTTCTCCCTAGGACGTTCCACGTTTCTCCCTAGGACGTTCCACCAGCTCAAATGTTTCATTTTTGTGCAAACTCTCAACCTCTTCTTCCATTGCCACGACCCATTTATCACGTTCAGGACTTGAGATTGCCTCAAAATAATTTTTAGGTTCACAATCTTCAATATGGGTTGCAATGGCAAACGCGTAAGCAACTAAATCACATTCATAATCCTCAAGTCTTGGAGGTTTATTTACTTGCCGCCTTTCACGATCCCGAGCTAAAAGAAACTTGGTTTGAGGCTGACTTTGTAGACTAGCATGTATGGTGCCATCATCTTGGGTTTCAATGTGTTCATCATCAAATGTAGTTTGAGTATGTGTTCTAGTTTCAACATCGAACTCAAACTCCACCTTACCTTCTGTATTACCAACATTATGAGATGCCACACAATCTTTACCAGGATTAACGATAACATCTTCATTAAAGGTTATGTCTCTACTATGAATAATCTTACGATACTTAGGATCGGGACACCAAACACTATAACCTTTGACTCCTGAACCGTAACCTAAGAAAATGCATTTAACAGCACGAGGAACTAGTTATCCCTCATTTATATGTACATAAACAGGACATCCAAAAACTCTAAGATCAGAATAATCAATTGAATTACCTGACCAAAGTATTTCTGGTATATTTCCATCCAAAGATCTATGAGGAGAACGATTTATCAAATATGCTGCTGTAGTTGCATCTTCAACCCAAAAATCCTTGTCCAATTTGGCATGAGAAAGCATACATCGGACTTTTCCATGATAGTCCTGTTCATTCTTTCTGCAACGCCGTTTTGCTTCGGTGTCCTAACAAGTGTGTGGTGTCGTGCAATGCCATACTTTCGACATAACGCATTAAACTCTTCTCCACAAAACTCAAGACCATTATCCTTTCTCAACTTCTTGATTTTTCTTTCTGTTTGGTTTTCTATCAGTACTTTCCACTCCTTAAAAGTGGGGAACACCTTATCTTTTTGCTTTAAGAAGAAAACCCAAACTTTACGAGAAAAATCATCAATAATAGTCAACATGTAACGCTTACCTCCTCAAGACGTAACAGGAGATGGCCCCCAAAGATCTGAATGAATGTAATCAAGAGCATCTTTGGTCCTATGAATACCTGAAGAAAAACTTACCCTTTTCTGTTTGCCGAACACACAGTGTTCACGAAACTCCAAGTTGCATGAAACTTTAATAAGACCTTTCTTTGCAAGAGTGTTCATACCTTTCTCACCCATGTGACCCAAGCGATAATGCCAAAGCTTGGAATCATTGGGGTGTGCTTTCGATGTAGCAATTCCAACCATTCCAGAATCTATGGTACCTTGTAGTACATATAAACCGCCTGATTGGATGGCCTTCATCAACAACAAAGCTCCCTTGAATATTTTCATGACTCCGCCTTCACCAGAGTACTTAAAACCATTAGCCTCAAGAGTGCTAAGAGATATAAGATTTCTTTTTAAGTTTGGAACATGTCGAACGCCAGTAATGGTCCTAACAACACCATCATGCATCTTAACCCGAATATTACCCTTCCCAATAACTGGACAAATAGTATGATTCCCCATATACACATTACCACCATTGAAAGATTCATAAGTGGAAAACCAACTTCGATGGGGAGTCATGTGGAAGGTACAACCAGAGTCAACTATCAATTCATCTCTTGAGTTTTCGGT
Organism: Artemisia argyi; assembly: GCA_030686995.1. Lineage (NCBI taxonomy): Eukaryota > Viridiplantae > Streptophyta > Magnoliopsida > Asterales > Asteraceae > Artemisia > Artemisia argyi. The sequence goes on along the minus strand of CM060684.1, from coordinate 195,577,590 downwards.
GTCAATAGCCAAATAGACATCACCATCAGATTCCACCTTGGCAATGGCTACCTCGGCTGTTTTTTCGGGTTTCTTCTCGTTATTTGCTTTACCTTCTCTTTCTAGTTTGTTCTTTAACTTGTAACAATCACAAACAATGTGACCAAGTTTCTTGCAATATTTGCAAGTCTTGTTTGAATACTTTCCACGAGACTTTGATCGATGTTTTTTATTGTTATTGCTACTCTCACCTCGGTCAGAAGTTCGGCCTCTGCTTGCAACCAGCCCTTCACCACTTTCTGGCTCAACATCATCATCATACTTTTACTTGGACAACAAAGCAGATTTAACATCATCAAACGATAGTGTTTCATGGTTGCCGTATAGCATGATTTCTTTAAAGTGTTTATAAGAAGTAGGTAAAGAGATAACCAATAATACGGCTTTGTCCTCATCATCAATGTCTACATCTAGATTCTCTAAATCAATGAGAATTGTATTAAATTCATCAATATGGTCTTGAACAGATGTACCTTGTTTCATACGAAAAGTGTAAAGACGATCCTTCAACCGAAGCTTGTTCGCGAGACTCTTTGTCATATAAAGAGATTCTAACTTGAGCCATAAACCAGCTGCAGTGGTCTCATGTATAACCTCCCGGAGAACTTCTCGAATTAGAAAAAGTTGGATCGTGGTTAAAGCCTTCTCATCTAATTCAAGCCAATCTTCATCTAACATAGCTTGTGGTTTGTGCTCAATACCCTTAAGGGCCTTCTTATACCCATGATGCGTTAACACCGCTTGCATATGAACTTTCCAAATAGCAAAACTAATCTTGCCATCAAACTTATCGATATCAAATTTGGTGACCATTGTGACCAGGCTTTGGTACCACTTGTTGTGGTTATGGAGCTTACACGGAAGCGAAGATTAAACCTAAACTAATAATCAACCAAACAAAGTAACAATAATAATAAACAAAGAACACAAACGATTTACGTGGAAACCCCCAATTTAATGGGAGAAAAAACCACGGGCGACGACCACAAAATCCACTATATCAAAAACTGAGTACAAACCTTCAATGGTATATAGGCCAGTTGAAGCATGCAAAAAGAACTAAACAATTCTCAGGAACTCTTAAACAAAATAGGGATTAGCAGCTATGGAGGTGATGATTCGAATGTATGTGTGTATTGGAAGGAATGCATAGGGCTCTATTTATATAGAGAAGAATCCTAGAATAACTAGGATACAATTCCTAGGAATCTCAGTAGCCATCCTGTAGTCCAAATATGATAATGACTAAATAATAATTATCCCAAATAGGAATGAAGTCCTACTGCTTTTGGGACACGATTCCAACAACACCACTCAAGCCGTTCACTTCAGGACTCGTAAGAACAATCAGAGAAGAAGATACCAGATCACTCTCTACAGAATTACCTACAAATACCTCGGATTTACTCATCACTGAACTGTTTAACTCGTTTGATACAAACGTATGTGCTGTTGAAGCATCTTCTTCTTTTGATTGGTAGTTATCAATAACATCTTCTTTAACTGATTCTTCTTTTTGCTTTCCCCTTTTACATACCTTAAAGACAACGTCAATAATCAAAGCTAACCCCACGAACGCATAGCCTGGGTACATGAGGATTTCGGTTGAAGTTGTGCCACTCTTTTATTCGAGTTTTGTGCAGCATTTGCGGGTGTGGCTGATTCATTTTTATTTTCACACTTGTTTGGCAACGGAACGCCACATAATTTAGGATTACCGATACAGCTGGTAGGAGTAAAACGGTCACCACCAGGTGGAATGCGGCCAGAAAAATTATTATTGAAAACATTGAAGGTTTCCAATTATCGAAGTCGAATTCGGGTATGGATCCTGCAAACAGATTGTTTTGAGCAATGAAATCTATTAATCCCGAGATTCAGGGCAAGCTAGGCAAATCTCCAGTGAACCTATTATCCGATATCTCGAGTATTTTGCGATTGTTCAACTCGGAGAGAGAATCAGGAAGTTTTCCCGGAAATTGGTTTCCATTTATGTTCAAGTAGGTGAGCTTTTTGCAGTTAGCAATCGCGTCAATTCTCACCATGGAGATTATTGTTATCGAGGCCAATAACAACAATAGAAGTGGCAAGAGTTAGCAGCAGTTAGTCAAATTTTGGACAAACAATGAAGCAACAGCATTGTCAAGATGGTTAAATCATATACTAAACCGTTAATTGGTTAATAGGTGACATTTCATCATCATTAATTAAAAAAAAAGTGAATTGGGTTTGGTCACCGGAGAATATGAAGATGAAGGGTAAAGGGTGGTTGTGTGGTGGTGGTGGTGCCGGTTATGTGGTGGTAAAGGAAGGTGGTGATGTAAAATAAAAGTAGGGAAGAAGACAAGGGTAAATTAGTCATTTCACATGGGATTTGACTTTGACTAACGGGTTTTAGTTACGAGCGTTAGCAAAAATGGGGAATTTGCAACTACAATAATGGTTCAAGGGCATAACTCGCAAAAAAAACGGAACGTTAGGGACATTTCTCGCAATTTTTAAGAAATGGGGACATTTCTCGCAAAAATCGCAAAGTTTAGGGACATTTTTTGCAGTTTACTCTTATTTGTCGGTTGTAGTTTTTTTTGAAAGGCAATATAAATTATATAGATAAACTAGCAAGATGCTAAAATTACAACGACACAAACATAACAAAACAAGCAAGCTACACCAATGAACCGACTCGATGACCAACTCTTACACTCGGGTCAAATAAGGATATCATAAAGTGACTATCTAACATACCGAGATACAACTTCAACACACCAACCTTGCCAAAGACAATGACACTAAGGGCAACACCTAGTAGAAAGTATGATACGAGTTGAAAACGACCACGACACACGACCTCACACATGAAACATAACCCGTAAGAACCTCAACACACTATCTAACCAAGTGGTGTCATTAGGAATAGCAAGACCGGTAGATTGAAGAGAATACCCCAAGATGTAAAAATAGCACCTAATGAAAACCACATACTGACACGAATGATCGACTCCTCGAACTTTTGCTTCAAGAAGTGGCTTGGTGCTTCATAGTTCAAACGTTCACATATATAAATGGATTGTACGGTGCACTTAGTTCTTTCTTCATTTATTTTTTTAATTTATTTAATATTTTTGAAGTGGCTTGGTGCTTGAATTTATAATTTAGCAAACAAAATCAAATTCATAAAATTGAAATAACTCCAAACATACATACCTGTTGGCATATAAACCACCGCTGACAAACAACCAATGAACCAATCACCATCTTCGTCGCCCACATAAACCCACCGTTGTTTTATGCAGAAAACTAACCCCTATCAACAATGTTTCCGGTATTGTTCAAGACGGTTTTAAAGATTAGGAAGGTCATGACTCGAGGAATGGATAGCATGTCCTAACCACCGGTAACACTTACAGTAGGACTAAATAAATTCAGATAAATGACCAACCACTGTTCAGTATTCATGCACATCAAGCCTATGTGTATCCCGGTATATAACCAATGTACTAAATAAAAGAGCAAGAGATATCCATTGATAAAGATAGTTACAACTAATAGCTCTGCCACCACATTAAATAACACATTATAATGACTTTGGTGCATCGTGGTATGGTGGAAAAGCGAGCCTTTTGTTCTTGCTCTTCAGTCATACATAGGATTTAGAGTCATAAATATACGTACAGCTTGATTATATCTATGTTTTGGCATGAACATGACGTATATACACAATTTTAAGCACAATGGAGTTGAGATAGTTGACCTTTCTGCTACTCCAGCTGCCAGAAATTGGTATTGATACTTCGAATTTTAAGCTATGGAAGGGTGGTTCATTAGTCACAACAAAACAATGAGCCTAACTGATGAGGCGAAAAATGAACCACTTTTAGGGGGTCATTTAAGCCCGGAATTGAATTTATTTGATCAAATATTGCCCTAAATCGTTCCTTTTGTGATTTTAGGTACTTTGGGAGAGAAATCTGGAAAAGGAAGCAATTCGGACGTTTTTGGAGCATAAAAGTGAAGAAAACGCCAAAGTGATGAGTTCATAAAAACTCATCATTTTTGTCCTGTTTAAAATACAAAAACAGTTAAAAACACACAGAAATACCACATAATACTATAAATATCTTTGAAATGTGTTTTTATATGTTTCAGGTGCAAAAGGATTGAAAACAGATGAAAAACGTGCAAAGTTTGCACAATTGGCAAAATCAGTCCTTGAACTTTCAAGAAATGTCAGAAATGGTCCCTGGGAAAGTTATTTTGAAGAAATGTCAACATAAGTCCCCCAGGAATCATGAAATAACAAATTTTACCCTTGAAAGTTCAAAATTGCACAAATGGCAAAACAGGTCCCCCAAGTTTCAAAACTTGTCAGTTTTAGTCCCTGGTAGTTTATTTTGGAAAGAAAAGTCAATTTTAGTCCTTGGGAATTCACAAAGTATCATAATTAATCCCTGGATAAAAAGTTTGAGGAAATTACAAAATTGGTCCCTGAAGTTTCAAAAATGGCAAAAATAGTCCCTGGGTATTTAAAAATGGAAAATTATCAAAATATACCCTTGTACTATTCATAATTAACAAATCAAGTCATTTTTTATTAACTTTTGGAAAATTACACTTTTTACCCTCAAACTTTATAAATTTGGCAAAAATGGTCCCCGAGTGTTTTTAAATTGGAAAAATATTAAAAAGACCTTATAATATTTTTAAATGGCAAAGAAGGTCCTTTGTGATATAATTTGGAAAAGTTTCAAGTTTGGTCCCTGGAAATCAGATTTTACAAGTTTAGTCCTTGGGCTAAACTTTACAAAACCAAACGGATCAAATAAATAACAAAATCTAAAATCCAATCCAAGAAAAAAATAAGCCTGGTCCATATTAAATCCAAAAGCCCAAACAACACCAAGCCCACTTCACCCTTTAAATAACACGGGCATTGACCCGCGTTGACCAACACCACATCCACCTTCTTCAACCTTCCCCCCCTTCCTCACCTGCTGCATCACCATCCACCATACACCACCCCCACTTGCCATCACCTTTCCACCTCTAGTCCACGTGTAACCCTCTCCAAGAGTCCCCAAAGCTCAGCTTTGCTCCACAATTGGACACGTACCACTCCATCACCCCTACACACCATACTACACCACCATCACCCATGACACCTCATTTGGTTCCCTTAACCCCCCCATTGTCACATCAGAAGCATTAAATGCTTGAAAAATGGCTGCAAGCAACCTATGTGGGTTTTGGCGCCAAAATATCTTTTAAACAGGTGTACATCAATTAGATACGTGTCAAGGTTGAAGAGTGGTGGGATTTGCCTGAGAAGACACCTGTATCATGTGGAGGCTATAAAAGGAGCAAGAGGCTGAGGAAGTTAGATATAGTTTTTTAGTTTTAATCAATGTATGTCGTTTAAGTTGTAATTTATAATTTCAGTTCAAATTTAAGTTTCCAAATATTGTACTAAGGTTAATAAAACTTATTTCAAGCTTTAATCTCAGTTTCATATTTATTTGTAGTATTTGCAATTTTAATATTTCCAATTTTCATGTTTAACTTAAACAGTTGTTATATATGTTGTTATAAGGCTTATAATCTCATATAAGTCCTTATACCAACTAGTTTAAACTATTAGAATAGTTAAAATTAATAATCTTACTAAAACAGAAAAATATAAAAAATATAAAGAAAAATAAAATAAAAATCAAAAATTCATGAAGAAAGCTTGGAGCAGGGTATATATTGGATTGCCTTGGGTTTAGATGCTTATTGGAAGCTTTAGGAAGTGGTTTTGACACTTGGTTCTTGGTATAAGCAGGATTGCTCATGGTAAGCCTTCAAACTCATTTTTAAACTCTTACTGTAGCATAGCTTATTATCTGCTTATTTTTGTTGCTTTAAGCTTATTTATAATTTGTTAGTGATAATATATATTAAAATCAGTAGCTTATTAATTAAAATCCATAGTTGCTAAAATTTCTATTTTTCACTGTCATATTATCATATTAGTAATTCATAGGGATAAGTGGTTTAGATTGTTGTTTCTGTGTTCTATTACACTTAAGTTATCTTAAAAGAACCTCTGGAATTGATTCCATAGTTTGAATCACTTTTATACTTAAGAAATTTCATAAACAGTATAATAAAGGTATGTTTGGATTAGCTTTGTTATCTGTGCTCTTGTTGTTGTTTTGTTGATGTTTTGGCTCAAACATGTATCATTAGATTGTAATAGGACATCAGAACCATAAAATCCAGTTATTTTTAAGTAAAAGTCAAATTGCTTTTAATTTTCATATAAACAGTTAACTTATTATAATTTATATATCATAATTATTAATTTAGTTGCATAAGTAGTTAGGTTAGCATAATTTAGTTTCATATAAACTTATAACATCAATAACAGTAAGATTTGATCATTCAAAGTTGGGATTAGTCAAACTTTAATGTGCATTCAAAAGTCAAAAAATTTCAAATCTGTCAAAATGATCAAATAGTCCAGATCTTGTGTAGGGCTTATTAAGGATTGGAAATTAAAACTTTTTGCTTATTTGTGTTATTTGGTAGCTTGTAACTTATTTCAAAAAAGAAAATCTGAGTTTGGATATCATTTGCTTATTAATAAGCACACTTGAAACTGACCCTTTGAGCAAAAAGCTCCCCTGCACCACAGGTTATGACCCATTTTCTTTGGCTCTTTGTGACTGACATAGTGGACCCCACCTCAAGCTTTTTAGTTTTTTAAGAAGCTTATCAGTCCAGCTTATAGGACCTTTGCTTATTTTTCCATTTCTAGCTTATTTACTAGGGCTGCACATAGCTTTTAGTTGTCCAAATCCACCACACACACTGAGTACTCAGTGTGAACCACCCAAGTTCAAGGTTTCCCCTAGAGCTTATTTGTGGGACCTAAGAGCTGATTCTTAGCTTATTGGAAAGCCTAACTGCTTATTTAAAAAGATCAGGTTTAAAATTGGATCTCTGATCCATTGTGTGGACCCCACACAAGCTTGAAATTTGTCCATTTACCTTACAAACCAAAGCAAATCAGGCTCATTGAGCTTATTTCATCAAGAGCTTATCAGTGAGCTTATTGACCTGTACCTTAGCTTATCTTGTAGCTTAATACCCCTTTTTCTCAGACCTAGGTTTAGTTTTGGCTTTAGCTTATTGTAAGTTAGCTTATTTGACCTCCTTTGTGACTAGGACTCAGAACCTAACACTGAGTAACTCAGTGTTTGCACCAAAGTTTACAAGCTCACCAAAAGCTTAATAATAAGCTATAAGCATTGCTTATTAGCTTATTGGGAAGCTTATCAGACCAGCTTTTAGGAACCATCTTAATCTTGGACCCTTGTGCTTATTTGTGGGCCCCACTCAGGCCTGCATATTGGCCTTGTGGACTGTTTGGTTGTAGCAGGATTCAAAAGTGCTTATTTGAGATTTTAGCTTATTTCCTTAGCTTATTAAGTTAATTTAGCTTATTTTAGGTGTATCTCAACTACTTGTAGCTTAAAATACTCTAGGTTTCCATTTTGTAGTTTATTCATAGCTTATTTCATTTCAAAAATCCAAGTTTGTTTTTTTAGCTAACTGATAAGCAAATAAGCTCATACAGAGCTTATTTGGCTGTTATAAAAAGTTTTCCTTTTTTAAAGTTTGTTATTTTTGCTTATTTAATAGGTTTGTAAAAAGAAAATCAAAAAAATAAAAGTTTGCAAAAATTTGGGTGTGTGTGGGATTCGAACTCGGGACCTCTTGGCTAGTATACATGCTTAAGTCACACACCCCTTCCATTAGCTCTGGGGCACCAGTTCCGTAAGAACTTGCATAATCAATTTACTTAACACAATTTTTGGCCAAATAAGCTTAAATAAGCCGTTTGGCTTATAACTGCTTATTCGAATAAGCTGTTTACCCAAGCTTATTTTTCCTAGGCTTGTCATCACTTAATATACTATCTATAATTTTTTTATAATTTTTACTTTTCAAATACTAATTATTTTAATTAATCCGTGTTTAATGAGTAATTAGGTAATATTAAATAATTAAATAGTTTTAATAATTTTTAGTTAATAATAACATTTTTTTATATTTTTTTAAAGTCTTATAGACCATAGGGTATTTGTAAAAAATAAATTCATAATTGTTACTGTTCATTTCCTATTTTCTTTAATTAAATTTAGTTAATTAGATTTTAAATAATAAATAAGTAATTAATTATAGAAATAGCTTTTTAATTAGTATTTAGGAAATTTATATTTTTATAAAGTTTCTGTTACTTTAATATAGTTGTATAAAAAGTTTTATAATTTTAACTTTCCATTTAGTATTTATTATAATTAAAATTAGTTTAATTAATAATTAGTTAATAAGTAAGAATGAAATAGCATAATTAATTTTTATATAGTAACACCTATATTTTATATTTTTCCTAGCTTCCATAAGTCATAATATAACTTTAATAATTTTTCTAGAATTTTTACTGTTCATTTAATAGTTTTCATAAATTAAATAGTTTAATTAGATATTAATTAATAAATAGAATAATAATTAGTTAACTAGTTTAAAAATATATAAAATAAAGTTTTTATAATTTTTTAGGATTCCCATGATGGTTAATTAGATATATAAAACTTTTCATAATTTTCTAAGTTAGTTTAGTATTATTTATAATTTAAAATAGTTTAATTAGTATAATTAATATAAATAGTTTTAAATTAATAGAAAATTCATAAAAAGACAAAAATATTTATTTTAATTTTTTATACTTTCTTCAAGTTCATTTTTAAGTTTAGAAATTATTTTTATAAATTTTTAGTTTAATTTATAGTGTTTATTATTTTTAGATTTAATTAAGTTAGTTTTAAATAAATAGTTAAATAAATTTTTAATTAAATAATTAATATTAAATAATAAAATAATCTAAAAAATAATTTTCTTTTTAAATTAGATTTTCTTTTAAGTTTAGGTTTGTAGAATTTTCAATTTTGCCCCCTGTAGTTTAAATTTGCATTAAAACTCACCTTTTTCCTGTACGTAGACGTAAGTTTTAAAGTTGTATACGTTTTTAAGTTCCCGTAACTGTTTAAAGTTATTTTCTTATTTGTTTAAATTGTATAAATCAGTAGTATAAATCAAGCTCACCTTTGCCCATTCATAATCACCCGATCCCAAATTTCGTTTTATTACAGATTTCACGCCTCGTTGGGAAATACGACCCGAGGATACATTGTACTCCACGGAGCATTAGTCTAAGCTGTTTTTGACTTATTAACCTTGGTTAATAATAATCTGACGGTTCAGCACTGATCAAATTTTGGCGCCGCTGCCGGGGAGGTGTGCTGCGTACAACGAATTTGGAAGCATACGTGGTTCTGAATATCAACTCACTGTACAAATACCATCAGTCTGTAAATTTTTGTAGAAATAAATATTATAACTGAAAAGTTCACTAACACTTTTCCTAAAGTGTTAAAAACGCCAAAAAAATTAAATAACAACAAAATAAATCGTGAAGTTAAATTACTTCGTTATCTTTAAAATCACAACCTGAAACAGCTGGTATAAGGTAAGTTCTGACATTAAATTGCAAACTGAAGAGGAATCCATTTATTTCCTCCCGCTAGCCTGCGAGTGATTTTAAAGGAACGATTTCGGTTAACGAATCGATTCCAAAAATATTTTCCAAGTTTTCACCCATACACATATACCCAAAAACATTTTCTTGTGAATAAATTAAATAACCTTCAGAATAAGTTCCCAAACATAAGATATAAAAAATTTAACGTAATATCCGTGTAAGTGGTGTACCTTTTATAAAGAAGCCATTTTACCTGTGATTATTGGGTTAAGTTTACTGTGGTTTTGCCTCGATCTTATTTTGAAAATTTTGTTTTTAGTACATGCACACACGTTCTTCTAGGTCTACAAGTCCTCATCGCGAGCTTGTTAGTATTCCTCGAAAACGTACACAATCTGCCCCGAAAATTGAAACTCAAATACAGACTGAACCTAAACCTGCAGTCATCATGGCAGAAGAACGCCCAATGTCAGAGCTTCTCCAGGCACCCATCGAGGGTTATGGAGATGCTATTATTGTACCAGCCATAGTATCTGATAATTTCGAATTAAAAACTGGATTACTTAATCTGGTTACTTCTAATCAGTTCTATGGTTTCGAAAGGGACGATCCTCATTCACATATAAGATGGTTTAACAAGATTACATCCACCATCAAATATAAGAATGTCCCATCGGAGGCTATTAAACTACTTCTGTTTCCATTTTCTCTCTAGGGAGCAGCCAGAATCTGGCTAGAGAAACAACCCCCTCGATCCATAGAAACATGGGAAGATCTAGTTAAGAAATTTGTGAATGAATTCTATCCACCATCCAAAACTGCCTATCTGAGGAATGAGATCACCAAGTTTACACAAAGACCTGGTGAGACATTCAGTGAAGCATGGGATAGATTCAAAGAGTTGCTTCGCAAATGCCCCCACCATGGATTTTCTGAGTTGATGCAACTCGACACATTTTATAACGGAGTAAGCCAAGCAGACCAAGATTCCCTTAATGCCTCAGCAGGAGGGAATTTTTTGAGTCGTACTGTCAAGGAAGCTTTAGCAATAATTGAAAATAAGTCCAAGGTTCGAACCATACGTAATAAACAGGTCGATCCTTCTACTTCTTCTACCGTGAGTCAATCTAGTACTGATGCTAAGATTGATAAACTCACGGATGCTATACAAGCCTTGGTTCACTCCAATCAGAAGAAAGTCTCGTTCCCACAGAATCCTTCACATGCTGAAGTGAAGAAAGTGGATGTTTGTGTTACCTGTGGTGGACCACATGCCTACTATAATTGTACTGCCACAGACAATAACACATTTGAAACCAACGCGATTGCTGGTAGTTCTAGCCAAGGAGGCAATCCTTATCGTCCTCCTGCTGAGCCACCATGGCGTCCGAGCACTTACTCTGTACCACCTGGTTTTAACCAGAACACCCAAAACCGTCCCCAAAACCCAAACAGAAGTAACCAAGGTTATCCTAACCAAGGTCACTTTAATCAAGGTTATCCCCAAAACTTTCAAAATCAGGGGAATAGAAATCAGGGACCGAGTAACTATAATCCTGGCTACTTTCATGGAAACCCTAATCAGGGACAATTCCAAAATCAAGGGTTTCAGCAGAACACTCGAGGGCAAACCCCTCCCGTTCAAACACCAGCTGTTGTTCCAAACCCTAACTCTTCTGATGAATTGTTAAAACAATTCATGAAAGCACAGGAAGAAACCAACAGGTTGTTGATCAGCCAGATTTCTGACATAAAGAAATCTTTAAATGATCGACCCTCGGGCTCAGGTACTTTACCTAGCAACACGATCGCTAATCCGAGGGGCGATGTTAAGGCGATCACCACAAGGAGTGGAGCTTCTTATAAAGGACCTAAAACTCCATCTACCTCTTTCTCTTCTCCTGAGGTACTGGAAAAAGAAGCTGAGGTTACAACGGACACGATACCTCCTATTCATAATGGAAGTACCGACGACGTCCCACCTCCAGTTATCCCGGTCCCGACTCCTCCTAAAAGAGTTGTGTTTGAAACTACCGAAGGTCCTGTTGAAAATCCAAAAGCCAACCCAAAACCAACAATTCCATATCCCTCACGATTGCAAGACCAGAAGCTCCGTGAAAAAGCTAATCATCAGATGGAAAAATTCTTTCAGATTTTTCAAGAACTACACTTTGATATTAGCTTTGCGGATGCTCTTCTTTTAATGCCCAAATTCGCATCAACAATCAAAAACCTGTTGAGCAATAAAGAAAAACTGTTTGAGATGGCACGAACTCCACTCAACGAGAACTGCTCTGCAGTTCTGTTGAAACAGCTTTCCGTGAAGCTAGGAGATCCTGGAAGATTTCTAATACCTTGCGTATTTCTAGGAATGGTTGACTGCTTTGCCTTGGCCGATCTTGGTGCAAGCATCAACTTAATGCCCTACTCAGTTTGGAAAAAGCTCTCTCTTCAGGCACTTAGTCCCACATGCATGACTCTCGAGCTTGCAGACCGTTCAATTTCACGTCCCCTTGGTATTGCCGAGGACGTATTTGTAAGAGTGGGAAAGTTCCATTTTCCGGCAGACTTTGTCGTTGTTGATTTCGATGCGGATCCCAGAGTTCCTCTCATTCTTGGGAGGGGATTCTTAAGGACGGGTCGTGCATTAATTGATGTTTTCGATGAGGAAATCACGTTACGAGTTGGCACTGAAGCGATAACGTTCAACCTTGATCAAACCTCGAGATACTCCTCGAATTATGATGCTGAATCGGTCAACCGAATTGATGTCATTGACATTGCATCCGAGGAGTATGCTCAGGAAATCCTTGGCTTCACTGATAGTTCTCCGAGTGGCAATCCCACTCCCTCTTCTCACCCCATAATCGCTAATTCTTATCCTTCCCTCACTCCGTTTGAGGGAAGTGATTTCGTCCTTGAGGAATTAGAGGCCTTTCTCAAAAGTAATTCAGTTCCCGAGGGGATTGATAACCAAGAGATTGACCCGGAAAGGGATATACTTCTCCTCGAGAAGTTATTGAACAAAGATCCCTCTCCCATTCCTGTTCTACCTCCACAACTTCATAACGCGGAAGTCAAATATGTTGAGAAAACTAATGATTTCCCCGAGGTCGAACTTAAGGACCTACCTCCTCATCTAGAATATGCATTCTTGGAAGGTAACGATAAGTTACCGGTCATTATTGCTAAAGATTTAAAGGATGAGGAGAAAACCGCGCTGCATAAGGTTTTAAAGTCCCACAAGCAAGCAATTGCTTGGAAACTCTCAGACATAAAGGGTATTAACCCGGATTTTTGTACACACAAAATCCTAATGGAAGAGGACTTTAAACCTACCGTGCAGCATCAAAGAAGGGTAAATCCAAAAATCCACGAAGTTATCAAGGAAGAAGTTATCAAACTTCTCGATGCGGGATTGATTTACCCTATATCAGATAGTCCTTGGGTTAGCCCAATACATTGTGTTCCAAAAAAAGGTGGCATCACGGTTGTCACAAATGAGGATAACGAGTTGATACCAACTCGTTTGGTTACAAGGTGGCGAGTATGTATCGATTACAGAAAACTTAACGAAGCCACCCGCAAAGACCATTTTCCTCTGCCCTTTATGGATCAGATGCTCGAGAGACTAGTGGGGAATGAGTATTATTGCTTCCTCGATGGCTTCTCGGGTTACTTCCAGATTCCCATTGATCCACAGGATCAAGATAAAACTACCTTCACATGCCCTTACGGAACATTTGCCTATCGTCGCATGCCTTTTGGGTTATGCAATGCTCCGGGCACCTTCCAGAGGTGCATGATGGCTATTTTCCACGACATGATCGGGAAAACTATGGAGGTATTCATGGATGACTTCTCAGTCATTGGGAATTCTTTCGACTCATGCCTTTCCCATTTAGAAAAGATGCTTCAACGTTGTGAAGACACTAATCTTTGTCTAAACTGGGAGAAGAGCCATTTTATGGTTAAGGAGGGCATTGTCCTCGGCCATAAAATTTCAAAAAGTGGGATTGAGGTCGATAAGGCCAAAATTGATGTTATAGCTAAACTGCCTCATCCCACCACTGTTAAAGGAATCAGGAGTTTCCTTGGCCATGCCGGGTTCTATCGGAGATTCATTCAGGATTTCTCCAAAATAGCCCGGCCCATGACTCATCTTCTTGAAAAGGATGCTCCTTTTATCTTTTACCCCGAGTGCATCGAAGCTTTCTCTACTTTAAAGAAAAAGCTTACCGAGGCACCAATCCTTGTTGCCCCCGACTGGGACTTACCCTTCGAACTTATGTGCGATGCTAGCGATTTCGCTATTGGTGCAGTTCTGGGGCAACGCAAATCCAAACATTTTCAGCCAATACACTATGCAAGTAAGACCATGAGTGAAGCTCAAGTACATTATACCACCACAGAAAAAGAATTATTAGCTGTGGTATATGCCTTTGAGAAATTTAGGTCTTACTTAATCCTAACCAAATGTGTGGTGTACACGGACCACTCGGCTTTGAAATACCTGTTCACTAAACAGGATGCAAAGCCAAGACTGCTCCGTTGGGTCCTGCTCCTTCAGGAATTCGATATACTCATACGAGACAAAAAAGGAGCAGAGAACCTTGCTGCTGATCACTTATCCCGGTTAGAGAATCCTCATCAGGATATTCTCGAAAGAAAAGAAATTAATGAAACTTTTCCTCTGGAGACTCTCAATCTAATCTCTACCCGGGATGATACTTCTACCCCATGGTTTGCAGATTTTGCAAACTACCATGCGGGTAATTTCGTTGTGAAAAGGATGTCGTCCCAACAGAAGAAAAAATTCTTCAAAGACGTTAAACACTATTTCTGGGACGACCCCTACCTCTTTAAGATATGTGCGGATCAAGTCATCCGACGGTGTGTCCATGGTAATGAAGCCATGGAAATCCTGAAAGCCTGTCATGATGGACCCACTGGGGGACATCACAGCTCAAACTACACCGCCAAAAAGGTGTTTGATTCTGGTTTCTACTGGCCCACCATCTATAAAGATGCCCAAGAACTTGTCAAAACTTGTGATGCTTGTCAGCATCACGGGAATGTTTCTAAGAAGGATGAAATGCCTCAAAACATCATCCAAGTCTGTGAAATATTTGATATCTGGGGCATTGATTTTATGGGCCCATTCCCATCTTCAAGAGGTAACAAGTATATACTCGTGGCTGTAGACTATTTATCTAAATGGGTTGAAGCAAAAGCTTTACCCACTAATGATGCCCGAGTAGTTGTAAAATTTCTGAGGTCTCTCTTTGCTCGATTCGGGACTCCTCGTGCCATTATCAGTGATCGTGGTACACACTTTTGCAATGATCAATTTGCAAGAGTGATGCTGAAATATGGTGTAACTCACCGTCTTTCTACTGCATATCACCCCCAAACTAGTGGGCAGGTGGAGGTCTCAAATCGAGGCATAAAGAGAATTCTGGAGAGGGCGGTTGGTGAAAACCGTGCCTCTTGGTCGGACAAATTGGACGACGCACTCTGGGCTTTTCGTACAGCTTATAAGACACCCATTGGGTGTACTCCATACAAGTTAGTGTACGGAAAGACATGTCATCTTCCGATCGAATTAGAACACAAAGCCTACTGGGCTTTGAAACATGCAAACTTTGACATTCAGA
Organism: Artemisia argyi; assembly: GCA_030686995.1. Classification (NCBI taxonomy): domain Eukaryota; kingdom Viridiplantae; phylum Streptophyta; class Magnoliopsida; order Asterales; family Asteraceae; genus Artemisia; species Artemisia argyi. The sequence continues at coordinate 195,562,311 of CM060684.1, read as the reverse complement.
CAGCGGGTGATCACCGTAAGGTTCAGCTAAATGAACTAAATGAACTACGTGATCAAGCTTACGAGAATTCTTTAATCTATAAAGAAAAGACTAAGAAGATACATGACTCTAAAATAAAGAACCGCGTTTTCAACGTTGGTGACAGAGTTCTTCTTTTCAATTCAAGATTGAAAATTTTCTCGGGCAAGTTGGTCTGGACCATTTACTGTAGCAAAAGTATACCCATACGGAACTGTTGAGTTATCGCAACCCGACGGTCCCAACTTTAAAGTAAATGGACATCGTTTGAAACACTACTTTGGAGGGGACATACCACAAGTGGTTGTCCCAGATCTCCAAACTTTCCCCATGGACTAATTAATACGGGGTCGAGTCAAGCTAGTGACTCGGAAAACAAAAACATTAGTATCATGTACATAAATAATAATGAAATTTTGTAAATTTTTGTTCAAATATCTATCCTTGTATGTATATTATATACTTTATCATTCAACTCCCTAGCTGTCAGGACATATTTATTACAGTTAATCATTCACAAGTGATTAGCTAGCGTGGTAAACCTGACACAAGCCTGGGAGGTAGTGATTACATAAACAATATATAAAATACAAAAATATTTTTCCCTTTGCACACAACTTGCCCAGTTTGATTAGTCCCTTAGTTACAACATTTAGTTGTTGGCTGTTTACAGTTACTGAGCTCTGTCAAACCCAGATTCCCTTTCGAGGGGCAGTTGTAAGGAATTTTCTTTCTTTTGTACATATATATAAAATTTAAAAATACAAAAACATTTATAAAAAAAATTAAAAATCAAAAACAGTAGAATAAACATGGGTTTTCACCCATGTGTATCACCCAAGTGTAGGGGAGTTGCCCTACTATAAATAAAGTACATAGAATAAAAATAAAAAATACAAAAATAAAATAAAAGTTGTTCCTACATTTAGCTTGTAATATTACCTTTTTACGTTCAAAGAGTCGGCATAATAGCCGGGACTTTGAATATTGAGGACAATATTCATTTCTAAGTGTAGGGGGGAAATTCTAGCGAATTTAATCACATTATACATCTAGTACCCCCGTTTTTGCCAAAAATTTGAATTTTTTTTTTTTTTTTTTTTAATGAAGTACTTGGCATTAACACAACAAATGGTTATTAGTCCACCATGTCTAATCCACACAAGGACTGGCTAATCCAGGAGCAAACGGCTCTTGGTAAAGATAACTCAAACCCGTTTATGGCTTGCAATTTGCCAAAAATTGTATGGTTCCTCAACTCCCCATATCCCATAAATCAAATGAGTTGGCTAGCCCGCAAGATTATGGCTTGTGGAAAAGGCAGTGAAAATCCATAATTGGTAATCAGCTCACCAAGATGTTGACTTAGTCCATCAAGAGTTGGCTAGTCCAGAAGCAAACGGCTTTTGGTAAAGACAAATCAAATCCGTTGACAGCTGGTGGTTTGCTCAAAATCACACGGTTATCAGGTGTACCACAGTTTTCACACCTGGCTACTCCAGAAGTAATGGCTGTCTGGTAAAGAGATATCAAAAATCCATTAAATTTTAAAAAATGGGTTATAGTGGATGCCAGATTGCTAGGGACTAGCAATAGTTAAGTGTAGGGGATTGATGAGTTCATAAAAACTCATCATTTTTGTCCTGTTTAAAATACAAAAACAGTTAAAAACACACAGAAATACCACATAATACTATAAATATCTTTGAAATGTGTTTTTATATGTTTCAGGTGCAAAAGGATTGAAAACAGATGAAAAACGTGCAAAGTTTGCACAATTGGCAAAATCAGTCCTTGAACTTTCAAGAAATGTCAGAAATGGTCCCTGGGAAAGTTATTTTGAAGAAATGTCAACAAAAGTCCCCCAGGAATCATGAAATAACAAATTTTACCCTTGAAAGTTCAAAATTGCACAAATGGCAAAACAGGTCCCCCAAGTTTCAAAACTTGTCAGTTTTAGTCCCTGGTAGTTTATTTTGGAAAGAAAAGTCAATTTTAGTCCTTGGGAATTCACAAAGTATCATAATTAATCCCTGGATAAAAAGTTTGAGGAAATTACAAAATTGGTCCCTGAAGTTTCAAAAATGGCAAAAATAGTCCCTGGGTATTTAAAAATGGAAAATTATCAAAATATACCCTTGTACTATTCATAATTAACAAATCAAGTCATTTTTGATTAACTTTTGGAAAATTACACTTTTTACCCTCAAACTTTATAAATTTGGCAAAAATGGTCCCCGAGTGTTTTTAAATTGGAAAAATATTAAAAAGACCTTATAATATTTTTAAATGGCAAAGAAGGTCCTTTGTGATATAATTTGGAAAAGTTTCAAGTTTGGTCCCTGGAAATCAGATTTTACAAGTTTAGTCCTTGGGCTAAACTTTACAAAACCAAACGGATCAAATAAATAACAAAATCTAAAATCCAATCCAAGAAAAAAATAAGCCTGGTCCATATTAAATCCAAAAGCCCAAACAACACCAAGCCCACTTCACCCTTTAAATAACACGGGCATTGACCCGCGTTGACCAACACCACATCCACCTTCTTCAACCTTCCCCCCCTTCCTCACCTGCTGCATCACCATCCACCATACACCACCCCCACTTGCCATCACCTTTCCACCTCTAGTCCACGTGTAACCCTCTCCAAGAGTCCCCAAAGCTCAGCTTTGCTCCACAATTGGACACGTACCACTCCATCACCCCTACACACCATACTACACCACCATCACCCATGACACCTCATTTGGTTCCCTTAACCCCCCATTGTCACATCAGAAGCATTAAATGCTTGAAAAATGGCTGCAAGCAACCTATGTGGGTTTTGGCGCCAAAATATCTTTTAAACAGGTGTACATCAATTAGATACGTGTCAAGGTTGAAGAGTGGTGGGATTTGCCTGAGAAGACACCTGTATCATGTGGAGGCTATAAAAGGAGCAAGAGGCTGAGGAAGTTAGATATAGTTTTTTAGTTTTAATCAATGTATGTCGTTTAAGTTGTAATTTATAATTTCAGTTCAAATTTAAGTTTCCAAATATTGTACTAAGGTTAATAAAACTTATTTCAAGCTTTAATCTCAGTTTCATATTTATTTGTAGTATTTGCAATTTTAATATTTCCAATTTTCATGTTTAACTTAAACAGTTGTTATATATGTTGTTATAAGGCTTATAATCTCATATAAGTCCTTATACCAACTAGTTTAAACTATTAGAATAGTTAAAATTAATAATCTTACTAAAACAGAAAAATATAAAAAATATAAAGAAAAATAAAATAAAAATCAAAAATTCATGAAGAAAGCTTGGAGCAGGGTATATATTGGATTGCCTTGGGTTTAGATGCTTATTGGAAGCTTTAGGAAGTGGTTTTGACACTTGGTTCTTGGTATAAGCAGGATTGCTCATGGTAAGCCTTCAAACTCATTTTTAAACTCTTACTGTAGCATAGCTTATTATCTGCTTATTTTTGTTGCTTTAAGCTTATTTATAATTTGTTAGTGATAATATATATTAAAATCAGTAGCTTATTAATTAAAATCCATAGTTGCTAAAATTTCTATTTTTCACTGTCATATTATCATATTAGTAATTCATAGGGATAAGTGGTTTAGATTGTTGTTTCTGTGTTCTATTACACTTAAGTTATCTTAAAAGAACCTCTGGAATTGATTCCATAGTTTGAATCACTTTTATACTTAAGAAATTTCATAAACAGTATAATAAAGGTATGTTTGGATTAGCTTTGTTATCTGTGCTCTTGTTGTTGTTTTGTTGATGTTTTGGCTCAAACATGTATCATTAGATTGTAATAGGACATCAGAACCATAAAATCCAGTTATTTTTAAGTAAAAGTCAAATTGCTTTTAATTTTCATATAAACAGTTAACTTATTATAATTTATATATCATAATTATTAATTTAGTTGCATAAGTAGTTAGGTTAGCATAATTTAGTTTCATATAAACTTATAACATCAATAACAGTAAGATTTGATCATTCAAAGTTGGGATTAGTCAAACTTTAATGTGCATTCAAAAGTCAAAAATTTTCAAATCTGTCAAAATGATCAAATAGTCCAGATCTTGTGTAGGGCTTATTAAGGATTGGAAATTAAAACTTTTTGCTTATTTGTGTTATTTGGTAGCTTGTAACTTATTTCAAAAAAGAAAATCTGAGTTTGGATATCATTTGCTTATTAATAAGCACACTTGAAACTGACCCTTTGAGCAAAAAGCTCCCCTGCACCACAGGTTATGACCCATTTTCTTTGGCTCTTTGTGACTGACATAGTGGATCCCACCTCAAGCTTTTTAGTTTTTTAAGAAGCTTATCAGTCCAGCTTATAGGACCTTTGCTTATTTTTCCATTTCTAGCTTATTTACTAGGGCTGCACATAGCTTTTAGTTGTCCAAATCCACCACACACACTGAGTACTCAGTGTGAACCACCCAAGTTCAAGGTTTCCCCTAGAGCTTATTTGTGGGACCTAAGAGCTGATTCTTAGCTTATTGGAAAGCCTAACTGCTTATTTAAAAAGATCAGGTTTAAAATTGGATCTCTGATCCATTGTGTGGACCCCACACAAGCTTGAAATTTGTCCATTTACCTTACAAACCAAAGCACAAAGACTTAATTTTCCTTGCTGGGAACAGTAGGTGACGGCGTCAAGAAGGAAATTCTGACGGCGTCAAGAGTAATTTCCATGACGACCCAGTACAGAATTGAAGGCGTCACGAGGTAGAGCGTCAAGAGTAAAATACGTGACGGCCTGGAAAATGCTATAACGTGACGGCGTCAAAAGTAGATCAAGGCAGTCCGAGAAGTATTTTGGCGGCGAGATGACGGCGTCACCAATTTGGTCTTGACGCCGTCATCCTCAATTTCCTATATATAGTTTTCTAATTTTCATTCATAAAAAAGAGAAGTTTTGGAGAAACCCTAAGGCCGAACTTAGTACAAATTTTACAGGTTTTTCAAGGGTTCTCAGCCCTTGATCCCTTTCATGTGTAATTGAGATAAGTATTCTTTTAATTCAATCAATATGTCTATGTGTTGATTGTCTATATCTTGTTCTTGTCTTAATTCCATCATGCTAGGCTAGATCTATCTTGTGTTTGCTTGGATCTAATGAAACCTAGATGTTAATTATGTGTTGATTACTTGTTTATGGTTGTATTGGATGAATGATTTCGATGTTAGGCTTAAGAAAAATGGCAGATCTCCAAATGGTAACATGCTTGAACGTCTTAGGAAACATGAACTGACGTGCACTAGGTTTTATTGGTTGTATTTAATGCATGAGTAAATTCTAATGATCCCATGTTAGGAGCTTCTTAGCCGGCTCGACATAGGAGTGAAGTAGGCACTCATAGGATTGGGGAATTAAGTGCGCCACCCCATGAATGGTATTAAGGAATACAACTCGTCATCCACGCAACTATAACAAGTAATTAACGTGTAAAAGATATCTAGGGAGTAGTGAAATCTAAGTAAACACAACTTCTCCACTTATTGCTCACAACCTTAGTTTAATTTAGTTTGTTTTCATTTTTAGTATTTTATTTTGATTGCATCTTTAGTATTGGGTTAGTTGACTAGCAACTAATTCCGCCCAAATCCTTCAAAACCCGAGATTTTTACTTGCTTTTTAAAAAATATAAAAATACAAAAATAATCATCCCTCATCTTTAGAACTAGTATTTAGGTTTTCTAATCCTAGCGACACTATTCCTAGCTGAACGATCAATCCCCCGGTACTTGTCACTATACTATACTACAACGATCAGGTACACTGCCTGGTGGGGGTTGTAAGCTTCTCAAGATCCCTCGAGAGGTAAAGCCTGGTGCAATCCCTATGCATCAAGTTTTTGGCACCGCTGCAGGGGAATAGTTATTGTCTAGGTTAGAATCTCTTTTTATTAGGTCTACTTGCTAGATTCCTTTCTAGTAAGATTTTATTTTTATTTTTAGGTTCTCTTTAGTCTATCTTATTTCTTTGTGTTTTTGTTCGTAACTCTTCACCACCTTCCATCATGGCAACCGACGAATCCTCTAACCTTAGGATCACTAGGAGTCGTAGTTCCACTAGAAACCTTGTCTTGCCTTATGCAGAACCCGAAAGAGAAATGCATAGATTAAGACAATATCACTCAACTTCTGAACCACTGCCATCGATTTTGATGCACCTTTTCTGAAGAAAATTCAGAAAATCATGTTACAACCCCTAGCTCCCAACCCAACGACGAGATGAGTACCCCCGCAACTCCCATTCCTAAGCGCCTTAAGGACTACTCCTCCCCAACCCCTCGTGGCTTCTCAAACGCCATTGTCTACCCAAATGAACACACCAACGAGGTCTTGCATGAAAACGATGTTTGGCTTGTCCAAAGTGTGTGTAAGTTTTGTGGATTAGATGAGGAAGATCCCATTCAACACGTTAAAGACTTCTTGAAAATAGTAGACACCCTCCATAAGGATGGGGCTACTAGGGACACGTCCCGATTACGATTCTTACCTTTCACCCTATATGAAAAAGCCCAAGAGTGGTATGATAAACTTCCTTCTGAATCTATTTTCACATGGGAGCAACTCATATCCTAGTTCTATAAGAAGTTCTTTCCACCTGGAAAAACCTCAGCATTTAGAGATAGGATCCTCCGTTTCCGAAAAGGGAAGGACGAACCCTTCCATAAATCGTGGATTAGATTCAAAGATTTAATAAGACAAGTTCCCCATCATGGCATTGAGCTCTGGCTCTTGGTCCAAATCTTCTACGACAATGTCTCCTCTAATGATCGAAACGGAATCAACCAATCTAGAAAAGGGAGATTGGCCAATCTTAGTGCCGAAGAAGGATGGGATAGGATTGAAGAATATGCTTAAGACCAGGATGACACTTGGGATGAACCTGAGTCGACTGTCAGCATTTCTGAAATCACATCATATCGGTTGAGAAAAATTCACAAAAGAGTGGAATACCTAGCTGGGTCGCAGTTACCTAAACAACTTTCGAATCCTTACTTAATCTGCGATTACTGTGGGGGCCCGCATGAGGTAGAAGAATGCGGAGGAGCAGCCACAACTGAACATGCATGCTTGTCAGGAGGGGACATCTATGCTGATCCCTCCCTTTTGCCTTTTTACCAAAATGACGATTACACCCTCTGGGGAAATCTGGTGAAGAGAAAAGAAGGAGAGGAAGGCCCTGAATTCGAAATCAGGAGCACTTTTGAAGATGACCTTGGTCACTTCACTCATGAAAAAGGCTTGCAAATGAAAGGTCTTAATGAACTTGTCGACGAGCAGCAGGATGACATTGGGGAATTTTTCAACAAGCTCAACGCAGCCCTAGATAACCTTGAAATGCCATCAGTAAGCAAAAAAGACCCCATGCTCGCGATAACCACTCGAGCTGGAACAACAACCAAGGACCCACCTTACCCAAGCTCGTCCCCCATCGCCCCCGATCCAAACAAACCTGGCGAGGAGGAGGAGGATGTAGGCAGCAAGACCCCCGACCAACCTCCCTTGACAACCCCTTCCCCATCAATCCTACCTAACCAACCTGTGAGAATCCCGTTCCCCTCCCAATTAAAGAACCAGAAAACTGAGAATGATAATAAAAGATTCTTGTCATACCTAAAGGACTCGGTTGTCACCATACCCCTCCTTGATGCTTGCTATCACATGCCAAAGTATAGCGCATACTTTAAAAAACTACTTGCTAACCGGAAGAAACTCGAGGGTCTTGTGACCCTGGGGGAAGAATGCTCAGTAGTGACCCATTGAGGGCTACCAAAAAAGGTAGACGATCCAGGCAGCTTCACCCTGCCTTGCTCCATAGGATCTCTATCAATAAAGAATGCTCTTGTCGATCTGGGAGCAAGTATCAATCTCATGCCTCACTCTATGTTCCTTAAACTAGGATACTCTGGATTAAAGTCTACCCGTATGAACATCCAACTAGCCGATAGATCAGTCAAGTACCCCGTAGGGATATGCGAGAATGTGCTAGTCAAAGTTGGGAAATTCAAATTCCCGGTCGACTTCGTAATCCTGGATATGGAGGAGGATGACTTGGTACCCATCATCTTAGGGAGACCATTTCTTGCTACCGCTCGTGCAGTCATTGATGTTTATGACGGCAAATTAACCCTGCAAGTGGGAACCGATAGCACAACCTTCGACATTAAGGATTCTATGGATCTCTCTCTCGAAGCAGCTAACCGGCTCTATTTCATTGGGGAGGTCGATGAACTCACAGATGTCATTGATAGTTGTGTCGATGAACAAATCGAGGAAGGCTGGCTACGGGACGAGAGTTTTCTACCCCTGCTAGAGGTGGAAAAGATGGAGGATGTTGGTGCAGTCTCCTTCTACCCCAGACAAGAGGCAACGGAACATCTCGAGCTCCGAAAGCCCGAAAACAAGCTTAAACCTTCTATTATCGAACCTCCTGAGTTAGATCTTAAAGAGCTTCCTAACAATTTAGAGTATGCCTTCCTTCAGGGAGAGGACCAACTGCCGGTAATCATAAACTCTTCCTTGGAACATGAACAAAAAGGTAAACTCTTAGAGGTCCTAAAGAAATATAAGGGAGTGCTCGCATGGAGTGTAGCCGACATTAAGGGGATTGACTCAACTTTTTGCACACATAAGATTCTCATGGAAGAAGATTATAAACCTACCGTGCAACCCCAGAGGCAGGTGAACCCCAACATTAAAGAAGTAGTAAAGAAAGAAGTCATCAAACTTCTAGATGCAGGATTGATTTACCCAATCTCGGATAGCCCATGGGTCAGTCCTGTACAGGTTGTACCTAAGAAGGGTGGAATGACTGTAGTTAAGAATGACAAGGGTGAGATGGTGCCCCAGAGAACGGTCACTGGATGGCGAGTATGCATTGACTATCGAAAGCTCAATGATGCCACGAGGAAAGATCACTTTCCCTTACCATTCATTGATCAAATGTTAGAGAGATTGTCTGGACACGAGTACTATTGCTTCTTGGATGGATTCTCTGGGTATTTTCAAATTCCCATAGCACCTGAGGACCAAGAAAAAACCACGTTTACTTGCCCTTATGGAACATTTGCCTACAAAAGGATGCCTTTTGGGCTATGTAATGCCCCCGCCACTTTCCAGCGATGCATGACCGCAATCTTTCATGAACTCATGGAAGACAGCATGGAAGTGTTCATGGATGACTTTTTGGTCTTCGGGAACTCCTTCGACCGCTGTCTTGCTAATCTAGAAAAGATGCTTAAACGTTGTGAGGAAACCAACTTGGTGTTAAACTGGGAAAAGTGTCATTTCATGGTAAAAGAAGGGATTGTGTTAGGGCATAAGATCTCAGGGAACGGAATAGAGGTGGACCAAGCTAAAGTTGAAGCTATATCTAAGTTACCATACCCCACGACTGTTAAAGCAATACGTAGCTTCTTGGGGCACGCCGGGTTTTATCGGAGATTCATCAAAGACTTCTCCAAAATAACTCGGCCAATGACTCAATTGCTTGTGAAGGATGCTCCGTTTGATTTTTCCCAAGAGTGCAAGGATGCATTCGATCTCTTAAAAAAGGAGCTCACACAAGCTCCAATCATGATCACACCCAACTGGGAGTTACCGTTTGAAATCATGTGTGACGCTAGCGATGTCGCTGTCGGGGCTGTATTGGACCAACGGCGTGACAAGCTTTTTCAACCTATTTATTACGCTAGCAAAACCATGAATCCCGCTCAAGAGAATTACTCGACCACCGAGAAAGAATTGTTAGCCGTAGTGTTCGCATTCGACAAATTCCGGCAATATCTTGTCCTTTCAAAGACAGACGTTTTCACTGATCACTCGGCTCTTCGATATCTTTTTGCGAAGCAAGATGCTAAGCCACGACTAATTTGGTGGATCTTGTTGCTACAAGAATTCGATGTTGAGATTCGCGATAAGCGGGGGGCAGAAAATCTGGCCGCAGATCATCTATCTCGTCTTGAAAACCCCTTGGATAAACACGATAGAAGTGAGATTAGGGATTCATTTCCTGACCAACAACTCATGTTAATGATTGATTCGGAGCCTTGGTACGCCGACTTTGCTAATTATCTCGCAAGTAGACTTGTTCCGGAACACCTGACTAGATACGAAAGAAAAAGGTTCTTTTCTCAGTTAAAATACTACTTTTGGGATGAACCATTTTTATTCCGAAGGTGTCCAGACCAAATTATAAGACGCTGTGATTCGGAAAGTGAGGCAGTAAAGATTATGAGGGAATGTCACTCTGGTCCCTCTGGCGGGCATCATGGGATAAATACCACCGCCCGAAAGATTTTCGATGCGGGATTCTATTGGCCTACAATTTTCCGTGATGTCAAAGAGATGGTGCAGGCATGCGATGCATGTCAACGGGCCGGGAACATATCACATAGGGATGAAGCACCTCAGAATTTTATACAAGTATGTGAGGTCTTCGATGTTTGGGGAATTGACTTCATGGGACCCTTTCCATCTTCAGGGGGGAATGAATACATTTTAGTTACCATCGATTATGTTTCAAAATGGGTTGAGGCACAAGCCCTTAGGACCAATGATGCCAGAGTAGTTATTCATTTCCTGAAAAAGCTTTTCGCTAGATTCGGGATTCCTAAATCTCTCATCAGTGATAGGGGGACCCACTTTTGCAATGCACAAATGGAAAAGGTCATGAAGAGGTACGGAGTATCCCATCGGTTCTCCACAGCCTATCATCCACAAACCAATGGCCAGGTCGAAAACACCAATAGGGCTATTAAAAGAATACTTGAAAAGACGGTTAGTCAAAATAGAAAAGACTGGTCATTTAAACTCAACGAAGCCTTGTGGGCATTCCGAACCGCCTACAAAACACCTATTGGAACGACCCCGTTTCGCATGGTGTATGGTAAGGCATGTCACTTACCAGTGGAATTAGAACATAAGGCTTATTGGGCGCTTAAGACATGTAACTTAGATTACACAATTGCTGGAACTAATAGGTTCTTGCAATTACACGAGCTTGATGAACTTAGGTTAGAAGCCTACGAATCTTCCATCACGTATAAAGAGAGAGCAAAAAGATGGCATGACCAGAGAATTAAGAAACCCAAAGAGTTTTCAGAGGGAGACAAAGTCCTATTGTACAATTCTCGGTTGAGATTATTTCCGGGAAAACTTAAGTCTAGATGGTATGGACCGTTTACGGTGAAGAGTTCCTCTAAAACTGGAGCCGTGGTGCTATTAGACGATGAAGGTAGGAAATTTACTGTTAACATACAACGTGTAAAACATTATCAAGAAAATAACAATGCAATGATTAGTGAGGAGGATGTGACGTTTGATGATGAGATCACGTAGTAACCCATGACCTTGAGTCTAGCTACAAGACTCGTAAATAAAGAAAAGCGCTTCTTGTGAGGTAACCCATGTTTTGTGTGATTTTATTTTATTTGTTTGTTATTTGCTTCCGTATGCATGCTTTATTTTTGTTGTTGGTAGATCATGTTTCTCGATTAAATAGTGGAAATACTTTACTTTGTTGTTTTGGCCTAGTCTTAACTCCACCTAAAAGTATTTTTGCAAAAGATAAGTGTAAGGGGAAACCCCAAATATGTTTTCAAGAAACAAACCGATTATGATTCTCCACAATATTAAGTGAACATGTATATTCGTATCTGTTAGAGTCAAATGCTTGTATCGAGTCATAATGAAGTTTTGCAGGATTTTCCAGGAAGTGAGACCAAGTTTTTCCAGAAATTTTCCGGAAACTTAACATAAGAATTTCTGCAGGTCACTTCTAACGGCGTCACGAGTTAACACTTGACGGCGTCACGTGTAAAAATCTGGAAATTTTACCGGTTTTGTTTTTCTAACGGAGTCTTATGGTTTTTGTGAATTATTAAGTTTTATAATCTCCAGGAAATCTGCAAACTTTATTCCACAAGCATTATATCTTATTTTGTTTTCTAGGATTTAGTAACTTATGTAGGTTACCGCCGATTTTATGCGAGGTTGTCTTGTCTATTTTCTCAGGATTTACAGGTTATGTATGACAAGAAGGTGATTTATATTCTGGAAGGGAAGCTTTGATTGTTCATTTTCTTGGAGGAAGATTTAACCTGGCCACCTTATTATCCATACCGAGCGAATCAGGGGAGTATTTGATTTCATTCTTTTTACTTATTTCACTTTTACATTCTTTACTTGAACATTGGGGACAATGTTCATCTTAAGTGTAAGGGGAGGGTAAAATGATGATACCTTACATGTACACTTTCGCTTGAGTTTGTTTTGTTTAATGGTAGATGTGTAATAAAACTATGAGAAATACTTGTTAGTGCAATTTTAGCACCAAATTAAACAAAATTTTACAACATTTAGGAGTGAAACTTTAGCCATAGCAAGCGTCTCATGGATAGGAGATTGTATGACTAGCACATAACCGTATATTCAGAAAAATTTTCCACCCAAATATGTGAGGTTCGCCTTTAGATTTGATAGGGAAAGCATTTACTATTAGTGCTTATGAGTGTACCGGTAGCATTTAGATTCTAGAACTTGCGTTAGTGATGCATCCCGAGCCTGCTAGTGAGACTACATTCGTGTAGTAGTATTTACTACATGATAAGAGGCATTAGGATCACCCTTGTGTTAAACCCGTATTATAATTACTTGACCATTTATGTCATATTACTTGGCTAGTTAAGTCAACTAATTTTTCCCACACCCTTAGCGTTGTACTCATTTTTAGTACACGAAAACCCTAGTACACCCCTCCGAGCCTATCTTTTCGTTTCTAACTTTAAGCATCTTACTTAAAGGAAGAATTTGTTACACCCCACTTAAATGTACACCCAAATCGCCTTAGCCTTCCGTGTATGCGCTCATTTTTAGTGCATTATTGTTATTTGTTAATCTCTAAGTTAACTATCTAATTGATTACATGGTTGCTAAGTCGAGTCATATCCTTGTACATATTGTTTTGGGACGATTGGGACTCATGGGTAAAGTACTTATTTATGGAGTAATGGGGAAGAACATCATTTATTACCCCCATATGTACGTTAATCTTAAAAGTGCTCCAAGTGTTTTGATTTTCTTAATTCGAGTCATTAGTTTAGTTTATTGTAAAGTATGTAAAAATTCAAGTGTAAGGGGAATTTTCATTCCCTATGATGTATTATTTTGGATGGTAGGGTAAGAGTGTATGCAAAAAAAAAATAAAAAAAAAAATAAAAAAAAAAAAAAATCGTAAAAAAAAGGAAAAAAAAAAGAAAAAGAAAAGAAAAAAACATACGGACTACCATCCATTTTTATTCTATGTTCAACAAAACCGTGTATTTCATATCCCTACACCTAACGTTACAACCCTTTAAAAGACCTCTTTGATAGTTTATCCTAGGTGCTTACGCCATGTGGTGGAGGTTTGATCCTTTCCCAAGCCTATGGTAATCTATTTTGCTATGACAGGTAGTGAGAGATATCTTCCGTTTCCATATTGTAATTTATACTTTATTACACCTGAGAGATGTGAGTATCTAAACACTATTTGTGAGGTGCTAGTGTATGACCTCCGTGCTTGTCTATTGGTCTTTAGTGGAACAATTATTTATTGTAATTACTTTTATATTAGTGTTAAATGACCCCTAACTTGTATTTTGAGTAGAATAAAAGCGCATTTGCTTGAGGACAAGCAAATCTCAAGTGTAAGGGTATATGATGAGGCGAAAAATGAACCACTTTTAGAGGGTCATTTAAGCCCGAAATTGAATTTATTTGATCAAATATTACCCTAAATCGTTCCTTTTGTGATTTTAGGTACTTTGGGAGAGAAATCTGGAAAAGGAAGCAATTCGGACGTTTTTGGAGCATAAAAGTGAAGAAAACGCCAAAGACTTAATTTTCCTTGCTGGGAACAGTAGGTGACGGCGTCAAGAAGGAAATTATGACGGCGTCAAGAGTAATTTCCATGACGACCCAGTACAGAATTGAAGGCGTCACGAGGTAGAGCGTCAAGAGTAAAATACGTGACGGCCTAGAAAATGCTATAACGTGACGGCGTCAAAAGTAGATCAAGGCAGTCCGAGAAGTATTTTGGCGGCGAGATGACGGCGTCACCAATTTGGTCTTGACGTCGTCAGCCTCAATTTCCTATATATAGTTTTCTAATTTTCATTCATAAAAAAAAGAAGTTTTGGAGAAACCCTAAGGCCGAACTTAGTACGAATTTTACAGGTTTTTCAAGGGTTCTCAGCCCTTGATCCCTTTCATGTGTAATTGAGATAAGTATTCTTTTAATTCAATCAATATGTCTATGTGTTGGTTGTCTATATCTTGTTCTTGTCTTAATTCCATCATGCTAGGCTAGATCTATCTTGTGTTTGCTTGGATCTAATGAAACCTAGATGTTAATTATGTGTTGATTACTTGTTTATGGTTGTATTGGATGAATGATTTCGATGTTAGGCTTAAGAAAACTGGCAGATCTCCAAATGGTAACATGCTTGAACGTCTTAGGAAACATGAACTGACGTGCACTAGGTTTTATTGGTTGTATTTAATGCATGAGTAAATTCTAATGATCCCATGTTAGGAGCTTCTTAGCCGGCTCGACATAGGAGTGAAGTAGGCACTCATAGGATTGGGGAATTAAGTGCGCCACCCCATGAATGGTATTAAGGAATACAACCCGTCATCCACGCAACTATAACAAGTAATTAACGTGTAAAAGATATCTAGGGAGTAGTGAAATCTAAGTAAACACAACTTCTCCACTTATTGCTCACAACCTTAGTTTAATTTAGTTTGTTTTCATTTTTAGTATTTTATTTTGATTGCATCTTTAGTATTGGGTTAGTTGACTAGCAACTAATTCCGCCCAAATCCTTCAAAACCCGAGATTTTTACTTGCTTTCTAAAAAATATAAAAATACAAAAATAATCATCCCTCATCTTTAGAACTAGTATTTAGGTTTTCTAATCCTAGCGACACTATTTCTAGCTGAACGATCAATCCCCCGGTACTTGTCACTATACTATACTACAACGATCAGGTACACTGCCTGGTGGGGGTTGTAAGCTTCTCAAGATCCCTCGAGAGGTAAAGCATGGTGCAATCCCTACGCATCACTAACCATCTCACAGGCTATTTGATTCCTATAACTTCACTCCCGCACAACGACCTTAACTTATTCAGCCACAATTCCTGAGGTTGCACACCAGCCGCCCTCATCTGATAAAGGAACTTAATGGTTTCAACAAGGCACCCGTTTTGTACCAAACTAGTCAGCATAGCATTCCAACACGCACGATTCCTCCTGCTTTCATTCATATTAAAAACCCTTTGCGCATCATTCATCAACCCGAACTTCCCATACATATTAACCAACCCACACTGCACATAACTCTTAGACGCCAATCCTAACTTAATCGCATTAGCATGAACCTGCTCACCACAGTTCCCATCATCACTTATCTTAGAACAAGCACTAAGCACACTAGACAATGTAAAACTATTCTTCCTAACACCCTCTTTCCCCATCTCATTAAAAACCTCAAAAACCTCACGAAACCATTCCTATTTACAGTTATTAATAATCCTAGCCGTCCACACCACAACATTTCTCCTAGACCCAATCTGATCAAAAACCATATCCCCGTATTCAAAACACCCAATCTTCCCATAAAAACTAATCAACGAACTCCTAACAAACAAATCACCTGCATACCCCGACTTCATCAACCACCCATGAACTTGCTCACCAAGCTCCACATTCATCGTCTCTCCACACGCCTTAATCACACACACCATAATCCAACTAACCGGCAAACTACCACAACTATACATTATATACCGAAACTTATCTCTTACAAATAGCCTAATCACTTCTTCATACTCACCATTATCAGCATAGCCCGCAATCATAATCGCCCACGAATTGAAATCCCTTTTAGACATTTCATCAAACACGTTACGCGCATTGTCCAAACTCCCACAAGACACATACATTATCAAAACACGGTTAATTAAATTCAATGACAGTCGCTTTTTACGCGTTTTTGTCATATGGGTATGTACTAAAACCGCCTCATTCGAATATTGAAACTGGCTGCATTCTTTTATTAACGAAATGTAGACGGCATCGGGTATGGGGAAACGGAGTGTGTCGAGTAGGCGGAGGATATCGGATGGTGTGGTGGTTGTTATGGGTTTTGGTTTGTGGGTTTTGATGTGTTTATGGTGGGGTTTGTGAAGGGGTAAGTTAATGGTTGTAATTTTGGCGGGAAGGTGGCTGTTGGGTTTATGGGGCTTAGGGTTTAAGGAAGTTGAAATGGGGTTGAAAGTGGGTGAATTTGGTGTAATTTTTGGTTGGGTTTATTTGAAGAAGCATTGTGGGTTTGTTGTTTGTGAGGACAACGATTGGTTTTTGACTTTTGACTGTTGTTGGTTTTAATACATTTTGGGTGGCACTGTCTTTCAGACTTTCACTATTACCATTTTTGTACGTGAAAATTTCACTATTCCATAGCTGTGAAATTTTATGTTGACGTGTTCAAAAGTAATTATATAAGGATCGATACCCAAAGATACTATATTTTGCGCCTTTTTTTTTCTTTCTTTTTTTTTTTTAATATTCTTCTTTTCTTCTTAAGTCATAGAGCAATATCGAAATCTATGATCAAATATTTTTATCAAAAAATAAGCTTTTCAAATGAGTGATCTAAAGGAACAATTTCAAAAAGGGTTAATTACTTGAAAATGTATCATACTTTGCCATTTTTTATTATTGTATGCAGTGAACTATTTTTTTTTCTTCTTATTGTGTGTACTGAACTTTCAAATTTTGATTATTGTGTGTATTTTATGACTATTTTAGCCATGTAAATGACCATTTTACCCTTTGAAATTTGAAAAAAGTAAGGGTAAAATGGTAACAAAATACATACAATAATCGAAATTTGAAAGTTCAATACACACAATAAGAAAAAAAATAGTTCACTACATACAATAACAAAAAGTGGCAAATATGATACATTTTCAAGTAATTAACCCTTTCAAAAAGTTAACTAGTCTAAATATTGTGTTTACTAAAATCCGATAAATAGAATGTATTGTGTTTTGAGTTTGGTTTACCAAAATGATATCTATTATGAGCTTTAGCAAAACAAGTAAAAAAAACATAAAAAAATAACAGGCAATATCTTTTCTTTCAAACTCCAACCGTCCGATCCGCAGATATAGTCAGTCCAGACAACAAACCAAATTGTTTGGGTCCATTTAAAACTATAAAAACTGCAGGGTTCATTTCGAAACAACTCACAACTCAAAGGACTAAATTATGGGTGCTACTTTTAAACTTATCAAACAATAGGGATTCATTTCGAAGCAACATCATAAGTTTAAGGACCAGAATCAGTGACCTGTATTACTCTTCAATTCCTTTTCAACACTTCATGTTTTTTCACCTGCACAAGCTTCTTCGAGAGCTCTTTAATATCCTTCAACCCCTTAAATGTTAAATAGATACAAATTTTTGCAAGTTTCTTTTAATTAAAACTATGTTACCGATCATTCAATTGGTACCAATAAAATGAACATTATTCATAAAAGTATACATCACTAGAGGTTTTATTTTATTATATAAAAAAGATAAATTTTTCAAATAAGTGATCTAAAGTATTTGTGTTTACTAAATTCGATAAATAGACCGTATATTTTTTTGAGTTTGGTAAACCAAAATGTTGCGTTTTATGAGCCTTAGCAAAACAAGTGAAAAATCTTCAAAAAAATATAACAGAATAATCTAAGCGGACAATATCTTTTCTTTTAAATGCGGTCCACAGTAGGGGTGTTCATGGGTCGGGTAATTAACCGAAAACCGAACCGAACCGAACATATAACCGAACCAAACTTGTTAAAACCAAACCGAACCGAATTAAAATTTCGGTTTTCGGTTTGGATATGGGTTTGGCTATCTGAACCAAAAACCGAATTTATATAAATATATGTATATTTTTATATATTTATATTATTTTATATATAAAAATTATCCATTAAAATTTTATACTAATATAAAAAACACTTTTTTATGCTTAAAATATTTTCTTTCCCCAAAAATATATATAATTAAATTAAAAAATATATAAATAGTGTAATTCAAGTATAAATTTCGGTTTTCGGTTTTGACCCATAACCGAACCGAACTTCGGTTCGGTTCTCGGTTCGGTTCGGTTATAGATATTTTCGGTTTGGTTCGGTTCGGTTTTCGGTTATGACCCAAAATTTTTTTTTAACCAAACAACCCGAACCGAATAAACCGATTAACCGAGAACCGAACCGATGAACACCCCTAGTCCACAGTCCACACAACAAGTGAACAAACCAAATTGTATGGGTCCATTTAAACTATAAAAACTACGGTGTTGATTTTGAAACAACATCACAACCCAATGCATCCGCCAATAACAAAATTCTGGGGCTTCTTGGAGAGCTCTTTAATATCCTTCAACCCCTTAAATAGATAGTATACTAGCTTAGAAGACCCGTTGACACCGGGTAATTTTTTAAAGAAATAGATAAATGAGATGATAAGAAAAGTAATAACGTAAACATGTTCCATTCAAATTATGAAACAAAGAATGAGACAATACGTCCAAGTTTGGGGTCTCCAAAATTGATTTTCTTTAGTAGCAAAATGAGATGATAAGAAAGCTTCTAACGTAAACATGTTCCATTTGATATATGAAAGAAAGAATGAGACAATGCGTCAATTATCCGATAAGCAATTGAGTTTGTTACAATTAAACTAAACATGTTCCATTTGATATATAAGTTTGTATAACACTTATATAAATGTCTTGTATCATCAATTTCTTGTAAGCAAATTAAGCAATATGCCCACTGTCCATTATATGAACCATATATTATCCATAAGTCATGCATAATTATTAGTGTAACATCACCTTTTGAGACTAAGTTCACTTGATCAATTCATTAAACACTTGGTATAAATGTTATTAACGAAAACAGATGCAACATCAATTTTCAATATACGAAGTAAAAGTTGGTTGCAATTAAGTTGTCTACAATTTAGTGATTACTTACATCTTTTACAAATTTAATCAAGAAAATCTCATCCAAACACCACTATATAATCACTCTCTCCGTTTTACATATGCATCACACATCAGAGGCTAACCAAAAAGGGTGTTTCAGATCGCTCCTTGTTCTCGCTTATTACTTTGAGTGATTGAATAGCTTTAACAATTGATCAAACTATGCATAATTTTACTTGCCCACTCACTAACTATCAATATTCAAGTCCTATCTGCAATCACCTAAAGCCTAAATTTATCCGCTAACCTAAAAAATAAGAATATGGTTTCATTAAAGTTTAATCTATTTGAGGCAGAGATGGCAACTATTGCAATTATACTCTAACCTTCATATAAACTTTAATGAAACCATATTCTTAATTTTTATGTAATCGCTACCTGCAACAAATAAGGGAATATATATAAAACTGACCCGTCTAACCCGTATTAAGCCATCACCAATTAGTCGACTTGAGCTTGATATTCTTGAACCTGCAAGAAATATAGTGAATGATTAGATCATAAACATTATTTTAAACACCGGATAGCATAATGAATGTATAACAAATACACTTTGGGCTTCCTACTTCATAAGCTAAATTTCTTAATATACCCTGGAGTTTCTTTACTATAATCACATCTTCATTTTTTTTATTGTTTTTTTCACATCAAATCAGTAACATATATATATCAATTTCTTGATATAACCCATTCCGTATACCTTTTTGTTCTTTTGTAAAAGACATCGCAAACCTAAGAACAAAGATCATTCATCAATCATCCTCATTCACTTATTCATATGTTCAATCAATTAATTAACTATATAAAATAAATCAAATTTTCATGAACTGATGAACGGTTGGTATATATGAATCATGAACGTCATGCAATATTCTGAGCATGTTGAAAGAAGGCAGATGTATGATTATGTAAGTTATAAAAAGAACATATTCTGAGCATGAACTTAATGACTATACCTCTGGAGGCTTAAATGCTTCTTCTCTCTTGCGCTTGTTCTCTGCAGCTTTTTCTACTTGTTTTTCCTGCCTTTCTTGCCATTGCTTTTTAGACTTCGTTTGTTCGAACCAACTTGGTAATGGAAGTGATTAACCAACTTGCTTATAACCTTGTAGGGATGAGTAGGGTTACTCTATCACGGCATAACTTAACTACAACCCCAAGAATACTACAACCAATGAATACAATCACAAAGTAAATATAAAAAAAAAATGATTAGCACCTTATCATTCAAGCTCTCAAGGAATTAATTTTTCTTCTCGAGCACGTATCCACACACCTTGACATCACCTGTTAAAAACAAACATCAAATTGAGCCACATTAGGTGTAAACATCTATTCATTTTTTTTTTACTACTTTAAAATAATATAACAAAGAGGTAACTTGGTTGTAAACACAACAAAGCAACAATTTAAAAGAAAAGAAAAAAAGAGTAACTAACCTTTTGTTGTTCCATTAAGAGATCGTCCATATGCATTCAGTATAAAACTTCATTTTGATTGCACATCATAGATGTTTTACCTGCTATTAAATAAGAATAAAGTACTGCAAGGTAACCAATGTTTGCTTATTTTTAAAGCTTAATGAATTTAGTAATTACTTACATCTTTTACAAATTTAATCAAGAAAATCTCATCCAAACACCACTATATAATCACTCTCCCAGTTTTACATATGCATCACACATTAGAGGCTAACCAAAAAGGGTGTTTCGGATCGCTCCTTGTTCTCGCTTATTACTTTGAGTGATTGAATAGCTTTAACAATTGATCAAACTATGCATAATTTTACTTGCCCACTCACTAACTATCAATATTCAAGTCCTATCTACAATCACCTAAAGCCTAAATTTATCCGCTAACCTAAAAATTAAGAATATGGTTTCATTAAAGTTTAATCTATTTGCGACAGAGATGGCAACTATTGCAATTATACTCTAACCTTCATATAAACTTTAATGAAACCGTATTCTTAATTTTTATGTAATCGCTACCTGCAACAAATAAGGGAATATATATAAAACTGACCCGTCTAACCCGTATTAAGCCATCACCAATTAGTCGACTTGAGCTTGATATTCTTGAACCTGCAAGAAATATAGTGAATGATTAGATCATAAACATTATTTTAAACACCGGATAGCATAATGAATGTATAACAAATACACTTTGGGCATCCTACTTCATAAGCTAAATTTCTTAATATACCCTGGAGTTTCTTTACTATAATCACATCTTCAATTTTTTTTTATTGTTTTTTTCACATCAAATCAGTAACATATATATGTCAATTTCTTGATATAACCCATTCCGTATACCTTTTTGTTCTTTTGTAAAAGACATCGCAAACCTAAGAACAAAGATCATTCATCAATCATCCTCATTCACCTATTCATATGTTCAATCAATTAATTAACTATATAAAATAAATCAAATTTTCATGAACTGATGAACGGTTGGTATATATGAATCATGAACGTCATGCAATATTTTGAGCATGTTGAAAGAAGGCAGATGTATGATTATGTAAGTTATAAAAAGAACATATTCTGAGCATGAACTTAATGACTATACCTCTGGAGGCTTAAATGCTTCTTCTCTCTTGCGCTTGTTCTCTGCAGCTTTTTCTACTTGTTTTTCCTGCCTTTCTTGCCATTGCTTTTTAGACTTCATTTGTTCGAACCAACTTGGTAATGGAAGTGATTAACCAACTTGCTTGTAACCTTGTAGGGATGAGTAGGGTTACTCTATCACGGCATAACTTAACTACAACCCCAAGAATACTACAACCAATTAATACAATCACAAAGTAAATATTAAAAAAAAAATGATTAGCACCTTATCATTCAAGCTCTCAAGGAATTAATTTTTCTTCTCGAGCACGTATCCACACACCTTGACATCACCTGTTAAAAACAAACATCAAATTGAGCCACATTAGGTGTAAACATCTATTCATTTTTTTTACTACTTTAAAATAATATAACAAAGAGGTAACTTGGTTGTAAACACAACAAAGCAACAATTTAAAAGAAAAGAAAAAAAGAGTAAATAACCTTTTTGTTGTTCCATTAAGAGATCGTCCATATGCATTCAGTATAAAACTTCATTTTGATTGCACATCATAGATGTTTTACCTGCTATTAAATAAAATAAAAGTACTGCAAGGTAACCAATGTTTGCTTATTTTTAAAGCTTAATGAATTTAGTGATTACTTACATCTTTTACAAATTTAATCAAGAAAATCTCATCCAAACACCACTATATAATCACTCTCTCAGTTTTACATATGCATCACACATCAGAGGCTAACCAAAAAGGGTGTTTCAGATCGCTCCTTGTTCTCGCTTATTACTTTGAGTGATTGAATAGCTTTAACAATTGATCAAACTATGCATAATTTTACTTGCCCACTCACTAACTATCAATATTCAAGTCCTATCTACAATCACCTAAAGCCTGAATTTATCCGCTAACCTAAAAATTAAGAATATGGTTTCATTAAAGTTTAATCTATTTGATGATTGATGATTGATGAGGAGCGTGGAGCAATAGTTACATTATCAACTTCTTGTTGAAAGTATGTCGATTGGAGCCCAAGCAACGTGTTCGACATAACATCTTAAGAATTTCATGGTAGTCCGTTAATACTAATTTGGATTTTTTGTTATATTACCTTAAGAATGAAGATCAGATATAACGAAACTATTTATCAACCCTTCCTATACTTGGCTCATGTTTTCCTCTACAAAGAACTCTTTCATGTGCAAAGTTCAATAAACAAAATCCGCGTGTAATTATAGGATCAAATGCAACAAAAACCATACCTTACACCTTCCTCCTCAAGTGATTTTATCGCCGCAGGCATTGCACAAACCATTTTCTGCAACACATATTTAATTCTTGTTAGATCATTTATGTTAAAATTTAATCGAGGATAGTCTTGATAGATATATTAGCATTCTTGTATAAGATAAAAAAAAGAACTTCCACCAGCCCACATTAACACCCAACTTCCACCAGCCCACATTAACAGGTCTCAGTCTAACTACTGGATCGAATTTTAGCTTAACCAATGTTTGCTTATTTTTAAAGCTTAATGGCGTATTTCAATTTCAAAACACAATACACTCAAAACTTGCTATCGTTCAAGGTTTTCTATTGTTCAAAATATACAATGATCTTTTATTGAAAAAAGTATATAGTCAAGCATTTCATCAAGCACTTTGTAGGCATGAAATTGTAAAAACTTACAGTAAGAAACAGAGTGCACAATCCAGATGAGAAGAGACCTAAAAAAAGATTAGATTGATTATTTAAAAAAAAAAAAAACAATGTATTTTAAAACATCGTAACTATGGGATTTACACCGAAAACCTAAAAAATAAAAAAGGTTGAATAGATTCAGTACTTACCAAATCACTGGCAAATGAAGAACAATTTAATTGTTTTCCAAACTTACAAACAAATCGCTCAAAGTCAGAGGTTTTGTGCATAGGGTTCTGGTAAAATACAAACAAATTTAAACAGGATGATTGGAAATTACCTTATAGCTGAATCGAAACAAAATAATGAAATATGGAACTAATAATTCGATACCCATTATAATAAATCAGTACTTACCAACACTTTCTTATTGACAGCATATACAACACCAGCACACACATGAATCAATCAAAATATTTTCTTGATGATTTTGAATCGGTATGGCATAGAAAATCATGGAAAGGAATTGGGTTTGTATTATTTCTTAGAATAACAAACTTAGGGAGCAAGAATCGTATATGGGAAGATTGAAGAGGAGCGTGGTGTTTATGGAAGAGGAGCGTTTATTTTTTCTTTTAAAAAAAAAATAAAAATAGAGGAGCGTTTGTATTAAATGTGGTATTGAATAGGTTGACCGGGAATGAATTTGTTTGACCCTATATAAGGAATTTGCTGCTTAAAAAGAGTTGTACTAACACACTATATAAGGAAATCCACATCATAATATTAATTGAGTTTTTAATGCGGCGCGCTTAGGAGGACTTGTACAAAACCTTTGTTTATTAGATAGTATATAGATTTATTACTCCGTATATACAAATTTTTGCAAGTTTCTTTTAATTAAAACTATGTTACCATTCATTCAATTAGTACCAATAAAATGAATATTACTCATAAAAGTATACTACACAAATCCTTAAAAACATTGTATCCCAGGTTTTATCATGGGACATGCCACATGTTCGACAAAATGTATCAAACAACACAACATTACAACACTTTTGTTTGTTTTTGTTTTTTTGTTTTTGTTTTTTTTTTGATGTTCGTGATCTTGTTAAATGTTACTAAAGTTCATACTTTAGCTTATAAGAAGATTCTTTGGATTAGATGTGTCGGCGATTAATAGTCTTATGAACATGTACTCTAAATGCAACGGAATTGATAAATCCGAGAGCTTGTTTGTTTCTTTATGGGATAAAGATTTGGTTTCTTGGAACACATTGAGATTGGGATATGCCCAAAATGGGAAACCAACGTTTGCTCAAAATATGTTCAAGAAACTGATGTACGAGTGTTTGGAATGCAGTTTATCAACTGTTCTCGCGGTTCTTTCTTCTTGTAATTCATGTGAATCTCTAAAATTTGGTGAATCATTACATAGTTGGGCAACAAAATTAGTCTTCTCAAATAGTATTCTTACGGATAATTCATCAATTTTTATGTACACAAACTGTGGACTCTTCAGAGCTTCTTTTACATTGTTAAAAAAAAGTGTTTCAAGTGATGCCGACACTACTTGTTGGAATGCTATGATCGTCGGATGCACACAAAACGGGTACCTTTTTGAAGCTTTAGAAACTTTTGAGTTCACGAGACGAGAAGCATATGAAAAACATGATCTCGTTACCATCGTAAACATCATATCAGCTTGCGGAAATCTTGAATTAGTGTCTAATGGGAAACTGGTTCATGGGTTTTCTGTAAAAACTTTGGTTGATGATGATGTTCGTGTAAGGAAAGCCTTAATTACAATATATGTAAGATTTGGGGACATTGACCATGCAATGTTGGTGTTTGACTCGTGTCACAACCGTAACCTTTGTTCATGGAATTGCATCATTTCAGCTCTTGCTCAAAACAAAGAAGCTCAAACTGCGTTACATTTGTTTCAAAATCTTGAATTTGAACCTGATGTAATCACAAATTCGACAATTTTATCAGCGTGCAGTCAGATTGGATCAATTAGAAATGGTAAACAGATTCATGGACATGTTCTTAGATCGAATTTTCATACAAATTGTTACATAGTAACTGCCTTAATTGACATGTATAGCAACTGTGGCAAGTTAGATATGTCAAATCACGTTTTCAATTCCTTACAAGAAAAGAATATCGCAGGTTGGAACTCAATTTATTCAATGACATGATAAAGTCCGGTGAAAAGCCGACAAAAACCACGTTTATAAACTTATTATCAGCCTGTGCCCATTCAGGTTTAGTCAACGAAGGTTTAAGATTTTACAAATGTATGTTTGATGAATATGGTGTGGAACCGGTTATGGAACATCACGTTTGTGTAGTTGATATGTTGGGTCGATGTGGGAGGTTAATTGAGGCGTATGAGTTTATAAAGAGTATGGCAGTGAAACCAGATCATGGTGTTTGGGGTGCAATGTTAAGTTCATGTAATTATCATGGTGACGTTGAAATGGGGAAGAAAGTGGGTGAGATTTTGTTTAGCTTGGAACCTAAGAATGCCGGGTACTATGCTTCTTTAGCAAATACATATGTTGGTGCCGGGAGTTGGAGTGATGCAGTGAAGTTGAGAAAGTTTGTGGATGATGTGAGATTAAAGAAGCCGGCAGGCTGTAGTCTTGTTGATGTTGGTTAACAGTGACTTTATACTTTAAGTCGTCCAATATGGTTAATTATAATGTTAATTGCTCGTGTAAATTACTTTAGTTGTGAAAAAGGTACATAACTTTTATTAAATCCAATGATTTTGTTTGTTAATTACTTGTTACTGTGATAATTATTGTGGTTATACACACGTTTTTCATAATTCTAATTGTAAGAAAGTTAGGTGAATTTTGATTACAACAACATAATCTAATAAAGTTATGCCAAAAGAACCCAAAAAATGATGGTTGCAAACAGATAATATTACGTATATCAGTTTAAAGAAAAAAAAGATACCAATAACAATAACAGTCATGTTTATTCGACTTCTGTACCTCATGTTTTTTAATTGAACTTAGCTCACTCATCCCACTATCGGGTAAAAAAACTGGTATTTCTCAACACATTACATACCGGTAAGAAAACGGCAGGAGGCAACAATTTCTTGTGAATAAACTAAAATAAGCCATTGGCAGATTCAAAATGAAAAAGATACTTGTTTACTTTTTGTGCAATAAGTTGCTAACAATAGGAAAATCTGGTGCTATATCAACTGGGACCTGCAAGTTTAACCAAAACACATGTCAAATGAGCTTATAAAAAAACAAAGATAAATTCCTGACATATATGCATCTTAAAAGCCGACAACTCGTAAAAATCAAAACTTTCCGTTATGGACTTATGGGACTCACTAGAGCAGACCACTAAATTTTACGTGCGGAGAGCCCAGATGGAATCATCTAAAATATGGCTATGATATTCAATAAGGCAGAATAATGGGCGGGTTGGTTAACAAGTCAAAACGGGTACTTTCGGTGGGGTTGGGTTGGATTGACCCAAAACATCTTCTGATCATTGACTAAAATGTCTTGGGAAATTTTATGCGTTAGAAAATGCCTTGTCCAACTTTCGGTCCATTCATTTCTTCCAAGCTATTTTTTTAGTTGACATGGTCCATTCATTTCTTCCAAGCTATTTTTTTAGTTGACATACTCGACCTCTTAGAGACAAAACATTAACCAAATCAGCCTATTCAAAGGTAGACTGAGTAAAACATTTCAACTATGAGAAATTACACCAAGTGAAATTACCTGAACTTTATCGCCTTTTGCTTCAATGAACTTGCCATCATTTGTAACACTGCAACCATATGCAAAAACCAAAATAGTACTTGGTGAAAGCCAAAGAGGCATGGCAAAAATGAACCAATTTAAGATCTCACAGAAGAACATTCATTCATTGTTTAATTTCTAAATTCTAATAGACTTTAACCTAAAAGGGTGTTTGGGTGTCATGGGTCATTTGGGAAGTCAACCCAAAAGTCAACATAAGTCACGTGGCAAGCACATGGGTCCTCAATAGAAATTCCCGCCTCAACCCAACTATAAATATCACCATTTCCTTTCATTTGTTATTAAGCTTGTAATTGTGATTTCACTTCTTCTCTTCTCTGTTTGTAACTCAAACACAATTCTATAACAAATCATTGATCAATTCTTTCGAGTTCATTTTCTTATTTCTATATGAATTCCTAAGTTTGATTGGTTAAACTACATTTCCAGTAATTGTTAGTTTAGCACATATCATTGGGCTTGCTTATTTAGGTGCTTATCTGCTTAGTTTTAAACAAGATAAGCAGTTTTTTTATCAATACTTGCAAATCTTAAAGGCATATCAGTGGTTGAAAATAAGCAATCCCAAACACAATCTAAAATTCCATGAATAACAAAAGTTCCCTATTTCAGGATATGGTGGGCTAATTATATACAAAAACTACATGCCAATAATATTAAAAGGTCTACCATTCTTGTAGAAAAATAAACAGCAATTCAAAGGCATCGTTCGGGAAGGTAACACTGAGCTCTTCTTGAAGCTCTCTCCTGCAAGCATACATCACTTTAAAGTTATACATCATTAGATTATTACTATATATATACAGTATGAATTATATAATATAATGTGTCGCATACAGGATACAAAATGACCCAAAAGTTGAGCTTAAACGCTTATGATTTAAAGAGTTTATACAAAAGGTGTGACCATTTGGTCTGATTACCTCGCTGTGATAAGGGACGTATCACCAGCAGATACATGACCTGCACTAGAAATATTCCATAATCCGGGCCATGAATCCTTGAAATCGGCACGCTTTTGGAGTAGAAGTTGTGTACTTTCAGCAAAGATCCACACGTGAACTGGTCGGGGGTAATCACCATCTCTGTGAACAGCACTTCTGAACAAATAAAGTATATATATGTTAGCTTAAGACTCGTCTATCCATGTTATAGATAGTTCATATCGAAAATTAAACTCAAAACTTAAGTGAGATGAGACAGAATCAGATAATTGGTTTTAACAAAAAAGGCTGAAAATGATGAAATGTTTGAAACTGCTTATCTGATATTGTTTCTAATAAGCAAGTCCAAACTGCTAACCACTTATTGCTTTTTGAATTAAGCAGTCTAACTTAAGCAACTTCAAAATGCTTATTCAAAACAGCTTATTAGATTCTCAATTGGGATAACCAATCCATTCAATCCTAAACAAACTGTTCATTTGCTGAATAAAATGGGTCGTTTTTTTTTTTTTGCTTATGAGCTTGTCATAAGCTGAAACAAATGTTGCTTATGAGCTTGTCATAAGCTGAAACAAATGGGCTTATGAGTTTTTTTCGAAATTCAAATAAGCCCATAAGCCGGCAAAATAAGCTAAAGCTAAAAATGTAGATACTTAAGTAATCACATATCAATGTTAAATGTAAATCTTAGACTTTAAAGAGTCAAACTTGATTTAAATTCTTAACGACATTTATTATACTCCAAACAACAGAAAAGTAAATAAAATTCATAGTTGATAAAATACATACTAATACAACTAACCAAAATATAACATGTTACTTTTGTCCCACTGATTGTGCGATTAAACTAATATACATACCTTTGTTGCATTAACGTAGACTAAAAGGTCTTTTACGGTTCTGCAGGAGATAGGCTAGGTGGCGGTGGCACAATAGAGACCTAATAAGAAGGCGTAGATTATGTTATAAGTACATATGGTTATATCGAGTAAGAGACCTCTATATGCGAACTATACTGATTACAAACTATTCATGTAATCAAAAAAGTCGAAGGACGAAATACATAATATCTTGAAAACCGCATAGACCATATATGCGTGTAATTAACTCTACAGATATAACCGTTAAGCAAAATCATATTTAAGATCAAACACAATCTCCTTTGTTTATCTTGGGTTAAATTATTACTACTAAACAAGAACGATTATTGGAAAAAAGTACACACAAAAAAAGAAAGAAAAAAACTTACTTGCAATTTTAGTGCACTTTCAAGTTCTTTCACCACCATAGTCATTGATGGACGTTCTTCTTGTTCTCTATTTAAACACTGATAAGCAATAGTTGTAAACGCCTTCAAAGAATGAGGATTTATCTCATTCTTAATATCACCAAAAATTATGTCATCTATGGTCTTTTGTTTGTAGCATTTACGGACCAATCCTATTAAAGGTTCGCTGCCAAAACACAATCTCCCACACAAAATCTCAAACAGCACTACCCCGAAGGAGTAGACATCTGACTCTTTAGTTAGCAAACCTGTCTCTGCATATAACGGATCAATATACCCAATTGTCCCTACAGCATTGGAGACAAGAAAAGTGTATAGCTGGTTTGCAGGACCAAACTTTGATAGACCCAAATCTGCAATTTTTGCATTCCAGTTTTCATCTAATAAAATATTGGAACTTTTAATATCACGATGCAAGACTCTTTGTTGGGTCTGACCAGGATCATGAAGATAAGCAAGCCCTCGAGCCGCCCCAATGCATATCTCAAGGCGTTGTACCCACGTGAGATCTTTGTTATTAAGATATAAGTCGAGGCTTTTTCTTGACGCATAATGGTATACAAGGATCTTTTCACCACAATCGTCACAAAACCCTACGAGAGAGACAATGTTGTTATGCCTGTAGGAAGAAAGCATGATGATCTCTTTCCAAAATTCAGGGTCTCCCTGTCCAAATCTACGATCTAGACACTTCAAAGCAACAACTGACTGCCCCTTCGAATGGATGAGTTCTCCCTTGTAAACTTTGCCAAATCCACCTTTTCCGATGCAATGGGAATCATGAAACTCGTTGGTTGCTGATTTTATAGCTTGTAGCTCTATTTTGAGGTGTTGGAACTGTTTTTTGACAGATATTATATTAATGTTTGATCAGAGATTGGAAACAAAACCTATGACCTCCAAAAACACTAAAGTTGAATAGCATGACAATAAATAAGATGTATTTGAAAAGATATATAATAAAAGGCTAGAAGCTCCCAGTCAACTCTAAAATAAGAGTTGACCAAAGATATCCTATTACATGAAGAAAATTAACATTGGTAAATCGCTATGTTACTATTTGGCCCACTCATATATCAAATCTGGCTTCGTCACTGCTATTACGGTCTACATTTATATTACGGAGATGGCCGCCCCGCCCCAACCCGCCCCGTTGACATTCCTAGGTAAATGGCTGAAATAGGCTCAATTGAAGCGTTTGGCTAATTGGCGTAGGGTAAACAAAGTAATTAAAAAAATAATAAAGATAACAATTCTAAAAACCTAAGGGATTAGTTTAGGGATCGACAGGTGGCGGGTTTTCCTAATTGTGGTTTATTAAGGATAGATAATATAAGCCGAATTCAAATAATCTCATAAACCTACAAATAAGATTAACCAAACACCCCTCAAAATGCAAAAACCCACTTTGAAAATGTTTGCTCCAAACTCTACCCATGACGTTAGCCTTGTTACTCTTATTTTTCCTTTTTTTTAGTTGCCATCGATTTTATCACAATGGCCTAAATTTAAGAGAATTTAGTTACCTTCTTCTGTATGGATGATGATGTACCTTCAACTATTGAGTTATTATCCTGTAACATCAATTGCAATAAATACGCGAATTACTAACTAATAAATAAATACATGGTATATACGGACATACGGTACATATTAAGAAGAGAAAAAAGGCCTTACATAATTTTGTGGTTTCAATTGAAGTTCCAAAGCTTTCTCGAGTCTCGGGACAATGTCATCTATATCTGGGCGTCGTGATCGTTGATTGTCCAAACACTCATACGCTATGTCCGCAAACATGTTGAATGAATGCAAGTCCATTTGTTTCAATAATTCCTTATCAATTATACTAATGAGTTTTTTCTCTCTGTAAAGGGTAATGGCTAGCGGAACCAACTGATTATCACCTCTGTTGTCAATTATTGATTGCCTACCACACAGTAGTTCAAGCAACACTATTCCAAACGAGTACATATCTGATTTGTGGTTCACACTTTCAGTCTCAAAATATGTTGGGTCTACATACCCTTTCACATACCAAACTTCATTAGTATGAAATGAATGGTGCCTTTGAGAAGCTTTAATCTTCATGGAATGATCAAAAGCATATAACTTGGGTTCCCAGTTATCGTTTAATAGAACTGCGTTACTCGTGATTCGCCGGTGTATTACGCTAAAGTCGCGTGGCTCATCATAATGAATGTAACTCAACGCATTCGCAAGACCGACAGATATCTCCAATCTCCGCACCCATGTCAACCGCGTCGAATCACTTAGATAGTTTCCAAGAGTTCCCCTGGTCTCATTCTTGATAATGATGACCTTCTCGTCATTCTCATCACAAAACCCAACTAATGAAACAAGATTCTTATGCTTGAGACTTGAAAGCATTGAAATCTCCATCCAAAACCACTGTTCTCCATCCACCCAGTCTTTATTTAACCTATGAGCTAAGATATCAATCAACTCACCCGACCACAAAAGCTGCCCCTCGTAATCGTTACTAAATCCACCTCTGCCGAGGACATTTTTTTCAGCAAAGTTGTTGGTGGCGGAAAGTATGTTTTGAAGGGGGATTTTAAGGTGAGCAAAGTCATCGGGAGAAAAAATCATGTTTGTGAAATCAAGAAAAGCCATTACTAAAAAGGGCGTTTAATTTGGGGTTACAAAATGATGCGAATTGACTTGTCACAAGATCTGGAAGAACAAATACAAAGAGAGAGAGAAGGGGTGAGGTAGATGGTGCCTGTTGGTGACAATATTAAAAGGAGTACTCTCACGCGTTTTGTATGTGTGGTTGTGGATGACACTCTGTCCCCACACGTTTTATTTCTTCGTAATATTAAAAGACTATTGAATTTTGACTTTTGACTTTACGAGAATTCTCCGTAAAATGTCTAAAGTGTATTAGGAAATTTCCAAAAATAAAAATAAATAGTGTATAGGAAATTTCAAAATAAATAAATAAATAAATAATGAATACTGTATAGAAAATTTCAAAAACACAACATGACACAAAAACAATTCACCCCACGGTGAGTCACCTCGACACTTTGTCACCGTAACTTCATAAGTAACCATCGCCATCCTTCTTCAAGTGACAAACATCATTCTAAGTCAAGCGGCGATTACTTATCCCTTTCTGGCCCGTCTATCCTCATTTCAAACAACTGACAAACTTGGTGTTACACATTTATATTTACTAGTCAACTTGACAAAATATTATATCAATGTTCATTCCAATATGCTTGCTCCTTCGATCTTATTTGTAATTTACTCGACGTGTGACTTATATGATTATCACAACTTATGCAATTAATCAAGCCATAGATATGAATTGTGCAAAACTTATTTTCTTTTTTACTTCTAGTTTGAACGATCGAAAAAGATATGAATAGACATTTTGTCTTTATATGTATTTTAGTAAGAAAATAGTCTCACCTTATGAAAAAAGATATCAAAACATAATTATCAAACCGTATAACAATAATCAAACCATATAACAATAATCAAAATGAGACTTTTGCTCATCTTTATAATAACAGTGATTTATACATACCAAATGCACCTTGGAAGTCTTAATAAGAGCACGCACGAAAGAATATAATTTAAAATTGGCCAAAATACGTATTAATACTCCAAACTTGGCAAACATGATCATTTAGACCCTGAACTTTTAAAAGTGTAGAATGATACCACGAACTTGACAAACTCGAAAACTCCATAACTTATTATTATTTTTTCTAAAAAATCAAGTTTACCAAGTCCTAATGTAATATAAATAATTTGTAGTTATATTTAAGATAATTAATCATATTTTAGTTAAAATTTAGTTAATTTCATTTTTATTTTAAAATATTATATTACATTTAGTTATTGAGAATAAATATATATTTGAAATATACTTTTGATATATGGATATCCGTATATATATAAAGTGTTTGTTTTAATTGTTTTTGAAACCATAAACTATTTATTTCTTCATATGCATATGTTAAATTGAAAACTACAAAAACTTATATATAGTTAGTTATAAATTTATCTAAAAATTATTTGTAACAAACATTTAAAATGTAATATGAAGATATTAAGAGTAATGCGTAAGAAATATTTTAGAAATAGATATTACATATATATTCTTTATATTCTAAATAATCAATTAAAATAGTATATTAATTTAGAAAAATGAAATATAATTATATTTTAGGAAAAAATATATTTACTTAGCCAAAGTTTTATATAAATTATTTATTAAAGAAAAATTTTACTAAATAAATTTTTAGAAAGAAAAAAACAATTAATTGTTAAGTTAATTAGTATATGGTAGTAGAAATTCTATTTTGTCAAGTTCAGGATACTATTCTGCACCCTTAATAGTTCAGGGTATCAGATAATCTAGTTTGCCAAGTTTGAGGTACTAAGGCTAGTGACAGTGGTGACCTATATTACATCATCTTTCTGATTGCCACCTCAGCTTTCTGTCTCCTCAACCCATATTCACCTCTCTCATCACAGTGGCAACCCATATTGCATTATTTTTTTTTAACTAAAAAAAAAACTATTTTAACACAAACTTAAATTTGGAAAAGTTCATTCCATTGTCGTTTGGGTAAATTTGGGTCTATTGCCAAATTGTAGAATATTAAGTCTTGCTCCCGTTTTGTGATGGTCATGATTTCCTTTTGGTTCTCTTGGATTTCCACTAACTTTTGTTGAAGTTCCATATTGCATCATTTTTTTAATGCAAAGTGCCAACATGCAAAAACCATCATTTGCAAATAATACGTGCCAACATTTGCAAAAACCATTTACTTTTCATGCAACGTGAAGGTATGCCAACATGCAAAACTAAATATGTATATATACCAACATTTGCAAAAACCATATACCAACATATACTTGTCACTTATACATATACCAATATTTGGATGTCGAAGCTGCAGTGGCTCGTAAAAAATCAAGTATGTATATTTGGTTTTTGTTTGTTTCAAGCCAAACTCTTTCAAGTTTCAAGCAAACAACACATCGACATCCATTTGGTTTTTGTTTGTCAATATGGGTTGTTCAAACAACCGATTCTCACTTTATCATCCGGCGACCGATTTCATGAATGAGGCTCACAGTGGCCATGACTGATCTTTAAATCGGTCGACCCATATGCTCGACCGATAATTTTTGAGCCACTGCTACTAGCCTAATATGTAGTTTGGCCTTTAAAATTACATCAACATACCACAAGCAAAAAAGGAATGAAAGTATTTGACCTTATGGAGGAAATTATGAACTCGTGAATAACCAATCTACCACTTTCTCAAAAAATAATGACCAAAAAAACAAGAAATGGTAAATTTGTCATATTTGTTAAACACCAAATATACAACATTAACATAACACTAATATGCAAGTTGCCAAAAACTTATTTTCTTCTTTTAGATTTTGATATTTTGAACCCAAAGGCATCGCAAATCCGCAAATACTTGGAATAGTAAAGTAAGTAAACCGTAATTATTTTGAAGTTGGTAATTGATAACCACAATATTCAACAATAATATCAATTAATACATGTAGTATGTATAATGTAACACTTCTTTATTCTTATTCCATAATATATACTAGCATATTAGTTCCGGTCATGGCATTTTTTATATTGCCTTTGGAAAACGTAATATCAAGAAAATAAAAACACCAAGTGAATATTAAGGCTAGGCCATCCTCTGTCACATCAGTTTTTTCTCTCCGATGACCAGACACGACCAAGTTGCCACAGTCGATGACTTTGAGGGGTTTTTTTTTTTTTTTTTTTTTTTTTTTTTTTTTTTTTTTTATCAAACAGATCGCTTTTTATGGAATATTGTGAGTACACAATCGGTCAAAAGTTCGACCGATAGTTGTTTTCTTTTGTCCTCGACCGATATGTGACCCAATAACCACAAAGGGGATGACCGACCTCAAAGTCGGTCGACATGGCATGACCGACCGATTTTTTTCTTCCAATTCTACCAGCATAACAGGTATCAGAAAAGTAGTTCTCATTGTCACAACAACTTATGAGTTTTTTCTTCATGTTATCATCTTTGACTTTTAAATCGTTCCAATAGATTTGTGAGAAAAGGAAAAAACAACTGGTTTCTAGTAAAAGAAACATTTTGGCTTATATTATAAGAGTTAGGATCAAATGAGAAGAAAAATTAAAATGAGAAGGATGAGAATAAACCACAACCACACATTTCAGATGCACCTACAAAAAGAGATGCATCTCCCCTTGAAATTCTCCCTCTTATTTGAAATGTGTGGCTGAAATTCCTTCTTATTCTTCTTATTTTAGTTTTTCTTCTCGCGGAATCTCTTCCCTATATTATAAAACATGTTATCATTTGGTAAATAGTTTTTCAAAAAGTGATAGATTGGCTAAAAACTCGTTGTACATGTTTTTGTTTTAGCAAAATAAAAAAATAAAAAAAAAAAAAAGTTTCACAACTAGGGTAAACAAGTGAAGAAAGTTGTTTGGTCAAAAAGTAATTATATGTCCCGAGGACAATTTATTGGGCAAAAGTTTTGATGCGGGACTGAATGGTCGGTGCAAAAGGAGTTACCGATTTATGTTAAGTTGGTGTGCACCGTTAGGGCCGAGCATTATAGACCGCAGCCCGGATCAAACCGAGAAACAAAACCAAACCGGACCGACCGGACCGAATATATTTCGGTCCGGTCCTTAGTCCACCCTTTAACTCATTTTTGATCCTCGGTCCGGCCGCTCTTGCGAAGAATATGCTTTGGTTGGACCGGACCGGCAACCGACCCAGACATGGACCGAACATTTCGGTCCGGTCTTCAGTCCGAACTTTGGGACCGAATCGGTTTTCGGTCTGGTCTGTTTCCGGTCTGTCCGGTCCGGTTTTCGAACCAGGATCAGCCCTATGCACCATAATGGAGGTATTTATTTGTTGGTTGTAGTCTGAAGTGGCTTGGTGCTTCAAATTTCAAACGTTCACATATATAAATGGATTGTATGGTGCACTTAGTTTTTTCTTCATTTATTTTTTTTAATTTATTTTATATTTTTTAAGTAGCTTGATGCTTGAATTTAGTATAATTTAGCAAAAAAATCAAATTCATAACATTGAAATAACTCCAAACATACATACCTGTTGGCATATAAACCACCGCTGATAAACAACCAATGAACCAATCACCATCTTCGTCGCCAACGTAAACCCACCGTTGTTTCGGCAGAAAACTAAACCCCGTCAACAATGTTTCCAGTATTGTTCAAGAAGGTTTTAATGATTAGGAAGGTCATGATCTGAGGAACGGATAACATGTCCTAACTACTAGTAACAATTGCAGTAGGACTAAATAAATTCAGATAAAAGACCAACCACTATTATGTATTCACACACTTCAAGCCTATGTGAATCCTGGTATATAAACCACTGTACTAAATAAAAGAGCAAGAGATATTAATAAAGATAGTTACAACTAATAGTTCCTCCACCACCCTAAATAACACATTACAATGACTTTGGTGCATCGTAGTATGGTGGAAAAGCGAGCCTTTTTGTTCTTGCTCTTTAGTCATACAAAGGATTTAGAGTCATAAATTTACATACAGCTTGATTATATCTATGTTTTGGCATGAACATGACGTATATACACAAATTTAAGCGCACTGGAGTTGAGATAGTTGACCTTTCTGCCATTCCAGCTAACGGAAATAGGTATTGATACTTCGAATTTTAACCTATGAAGGGTGGTTCACAAGTCACAACAAAGCAATGAGCCTAACCATCTCACGGGCTATTTGATTTCTATAACTTCACTCCCGCACAATGACCTTAATTTATTCAGCCACAATTCCTGAGGCTGCACACCAGCCGCCCTCATCTGATAAAGGAACTTAATGGCTTCAACAAGGCACCCGTTTTGTACCAAACTAGTCAGCATAGCATTCCAACACGCACGATTCCTCCTACTTTCATTCATATTAAAAACCCTTTGCGCATCATTCATCAACCCGAACTTCCCATACATATTAACCAACCCACACTACACATAACTCTTCGAAGCCAATCCTAACTTAATAGCATTAGCATGAACCTGCTCACCACAATTCCCATCATCACTTATCTTCGAACAAGCACTAAGCACACTAGACAACGTAAAACTATTCTTCCTAACACCCTCTTTCCCCATCTCATTAAAAACCTCAAAAACCTCACGAAACCGTTCCTCCTTACAATTATTAATAATCCTAGACGTCCACACCACAACATTTCTCCTTGAACCAATCTGATCAAAAACCATATCTCCATCTTCAAAACACCCAACCTTCCCATAAAAACTAATCAACGAACTCCCCACAAACAAATCACCCCCATACCCCGACTTCCAACCACCCATGAACCTGCTCCCCAAGTTCCACATTCAATGTCTCCCCACATGCCTTAAGCACACACACCATAATCCAACTAACCGGAAAGCTCCCACAACTATACATTATATACCGAAACTTATCACTTACAAACAGCCTAATTACTTCCTCATACTCACCGTTATCAGCATTGCCCGCAATCATAATCGCCCACGAATTAAAATCCCTTTTAGACATTTCTTCAAACCGTTTACGCGCATTGTCCAAACTCCCACAAGAAACATACATTATCAAAACACGGTTAACCAAACTCAAAGGCAACAAATGTGTAACTTAAAGGACTATAATCACCATTTTGTGTAACAAATTTTTGACATCTTGGTTGTCATTTTACCAAAATATTGACAAATTATTCAACCTGATTTCATTTTACCAAAATATTGGTTGTCATTTCGAAACAAAGTGTAACTTAAAATACCACATTCGTTAAAATATTGACAAAATTCAACCTATTTCGAGAAATAATTAAACTTGGCCCGATTTGAATCAACATACTACTCATTTCAACTCACTAACTGACATATTTATGTTACCAGTTTGATACTAGTAATTACTTGTTGGGTTAAGTAACTATTTAAGAGAATGTTGGGCTTATTTGTTGTAGTACTTGCTGGGTTAAGTTCTTAAGGAAAGTATGGGCTTATGTATGTCGCATAAGTGCTTCATTTTCATTTTTTTTAGCAAAGCATAAGTGCTTCATTTGATAGCTTGGTTTTAGGGGGTGTTTGTTTAAGCTTATTTAGGGATTATATTCTTATTACTTTGTATAAATAAAAATAAGCTTAATTAAGTTTTTGGTTAAGCTTATACGGTTAGGCTTATGAGCTCATATAAGAGAGTTTTTATAACCCAAATTTTAGGCTTATTTGAGAAAATTAGACGTATGTAACCGATATTTTATAAAAAATAAAAAAAACTTTATACACACATCTAATAATCACAGTATCACACATTTTAATGTTCATGTACCTTTTTTAATATCTATGTTATTAATTATAATAAACTAAGTCAAACTTATGAGCTTATTATTTATAAGTAACAAGTCGCTTATAAAATATAAGATTAAACCCAAAACATAGACTTAACCAAACACATCCTTAGGTTGCTCTTTGTATAACTTGTTCGGTGTGAAAATATAACTGTACCATTTTGTAACATGAATCACGCTGGGTTTCTTTTACGAACAAGTTATTTTGAAGTATCTTTGAAGTTACATGTGTTATGCTAGTTGAAATAACTATAAAATGTAAATTCAAATTCATCAAAACACTAGTACAAAATATTAAGAAATGGTTTGCTAGCTCAAAAATGATATATTCAGAATCACTCTTATGCATATCGGGCCTAACTTTAAGTAACCAATTGAATGACCAGTTCAGCATGGGTGATCCTTTCACGCTTCTTTAATTTAGCTTACCGCAAATTAGCATGCCAAAAATAAAAGAATGTGAAAACTCGTCCTGGTTGCAACTTGCAACCACGGACTCAACTGATCATCCAACTTGTTAACAAATGACAACATACTATATGCTTTTAGATTGCACCTTAATATGAAGTTTGCCCCTTAAATAAAATCTACTAGTTACATTTACGAGCTCTAGCTCGCATCTTCAACCGAATATTAGACACTGGTTTCAGTTCTGTCGAATACGTGGCTTTATGGCTAAATGATATGTCGATGCCGTGTTTTGTTTCGTACATTTATTTGTATAGCGTCAATCCGAACAATATTTACTTTTTCCAATATTAACTGTGATTCTCCTTCCCATATTGCACCAATAATTTGGACATTTAAATGAAATTTTTTGTTTTTGGTCTAGCTGTTTGTACTTTGACTTTGCTTTGAACAAACTTTCTAACTTTAGCAACGACTCTTTTAACTTAGGACAAATTAATACGTGATTGAGGTGAGATCTATGTAAAACAAGTATCACTTAAAAAACAAATAAGTCAATCTCAACCATCCATCCACCTTTTATCTAATGGCTAAGATCAAATAAAAAAATAACAAATGGAAGGCAAAATTGGCATTTTAGCTCATTTAATATAAAACCCACTTTTCACCTTTTTTTAAAACAACATATCTTGCAAACGGTAAATCTTCAAGCTACGAAAAATACATCATCGCGACGAGAAAAAAATTATCTTTCTATAGATATGCATTGTTATATACTTTCGACGAACTTTTTTCTTCAAAATTCCGTCCAAAAAAATCTCACGGGATTCGTAAAAAATCCCATAGGATTCGTAAAAAGATGATTTTTTTTTCAAAATTTCCGTCCAAAAATCCCACGGGATTCGTAAAAAGACGATTTTTTTTTTTTTTTTTTTTTTTTTCAAAATTTCCGTCCAGAAAAATCCTACGGGATTCGTAAAGAAATCCCACAGGATTCGTAGAAAGATGATTTTTTTTTTTTTTTTTTTTTTTTTTTCAAAATTTCCATCCAGAAAAATCCCCGTGGGATTCGTAAAAAGACGAATTTTTTTTTTCAAAATTTCCGTCCAGAAAAATCATACGGGATTCGTAAAGAAATCCCACGGGATTCGTAAAAAGACGATAAATTACAAAGGATTCAGTATGAATCCCATGGGATTCATTGTGAATCTCATGGGATTCTTTGGTGCATCCCATGAGATTCATTGTGAATCCCATGGGATTCACATGAGATTCTGTATGAAATCACAAGGGAGTATTTTTTTTTTTTATGAATTTGCTGTAACAATTACATTAATCCAATCATCTCACATTACATTACTATCGAGGAAGTCAAACTTATACCCAATAATATTAAAGTATCAAACTTCTTTTTTATATAAACATATAGTGAAAATGTAAGCAATGAGCAACCGATCTAAGAATTAGAAAGAGATGTTATATGTCGTCCCAAATGTCTATAACTTTTATTATATTGTTCTTGTTGCTGTATATTTTCAATCTTAACCACAATAATACCTCCCCTGTCAACTTTCTCGTTTCCCTTCACTCCCACACACACTAAACATACACTAAAAAACACACACACTTTAACAGCCATAACAAACTTAACAAACTCAACAGTAATCAGTTACAGATCGATGAACTTATCTCTAATTTCATTCTAACTTATTCATCTTAGGCTTTCAGTTAACTTTTGTAATTGATGACATCACGCGGCTTAATCGGATGGTCACTGCCATATCAGCAACCTTTAACATCGGTATCTGAAGTCTCTGAGCCATCGGAATCATCATCGCCGTATATGGATATAACTACGGATCCTATTGGACCAGAAGTTGATGACGTGGAGGATGAAATGGAGGAGATCGAAGTCACCGGTATCTAAAGGTTTGGTGGTGGTTTTGGGTTGGGTTGGGGGTGACGGGTGAGAGAGAGAAGAAATATGTGTGTGTGAAAGTGCGTGTGTTATGGTTTAGATTTGGGGGTATTTGTATATAATATAAAATGACTAAAATGCCCCTCAGACTATTTTAATTTTAAAATCATAATTAATCTAAACCATTGGATGGAAAGAGGATAGATGGTTAAAATCTTGTGGTTTGTTCTTTAGATAAATATTGTTTCGTATGGAACTTTTCTCGTAAGGGATTAGATAAATATCCTTTTTGTCTCATTGATGCATTGAGTTGTCAAATTAGAAAAGAATGAAGTACCGACACGTAGATTTTTTATTTTATTTTATTTTATTTTTATTATTATTTTTTTTTTAATGTAAAGTTACAAAATAATCGACTCTAACTAGTACTGTGGGTTGTATATCTGTCTCCATAATTCTTCAATTAGTTTGTTTGATTATGCAATTACATTGATCAACAATTATTAAGGTTGTGTCACATTTTGGTAAAAAGATTTAGAGTTCAAAATTTGTTGCAACACGATTGACGAGCTGAACATTTTGTAAGTCGTCCAAAATGAGACCTTAATACACACAGTAGTTTAAATCATTTCTATTGAAGTGCTTATTAGTTTAGGGTTGTGATATTCTTTTTTAATTTTCCTAGACATGTGCAAAACTTCATTTGAGTCATCGATGATTTATGGTAAACTTTGAACTCCACAATCGTTACGCAAGAACTGTGAAGCCTGGTAAATTTCTAGATTTTCACACCTCAAATAAATTTACATTTTTAGCTAATTATAAAAAGATCAATAATAAGAAAATAATTTATTCTGTGTTTATCTTTTTACTTTTTATTTTTTGTTCATCTAATTCGCATGACATATAGGAAATAATGATTAGATCTCTCTTTAAAAAAAAAAAAAAAAAAAAAAAAAGAAAAGAAAAAAAAAAAACAAACAAAAACAAAAACATTAAAACTACAGGGATCATTTCATAACAGCATCATTTCATAACATTAAAACAAGGCACAATTACATGTATATCCTTAAAAATTTTAAAAATTACATATATATCTTTTTTACTAGTTTTTTATGCATAAAGTACAATACTTTTAATGTATCAAAAAAATATATATGTAATTTTAAAAATTTCCAAGAATATATATGTAAATGCCCTTAAAACAAAAACATAAAGGCCCACAATCACGTTCCACATGTAAACAGTTATGACATTTTGGTCCACGTTTCCACACCCATAACAGATTATGTAACAACAAGGTATTTAAATATCTCAACCCGATACGATATGGCTCGGTTCAATACGACTCGCACTAAAAGGTTCTTTTTGAACTCCAACCTTGTCACCGTCCATAGTCCACACACCAAACATGAAGATTCTAAACGTTGACGTTCAGCAGTGACGGAGCTAGGATATTATTTTGGAGTGGGCCGAAAAAAGATACATGTTAATAAGTGTAAAAGTATGAAAGGCTAAACACATAGTTTTTGATCATATATTCGAAATAGTAGTAAAGAAATTCTATTAAACCATGTAAATATAATCAATTTTACTAATGTTTTTAAACAAAATATTAGCACAAGTATACATTTTGCAAAGTTAGGGTGGGCCTTGGCCAACCCAACCACCAATGTGGCTCCGTCAGTACGTAATTATAGATTGCATAAAAGAGATAAGAATCTGATTTTATCTGTTTAAAATCATATTTGTGCGTAAGAAAGTGGATTCGAGTACTTTATTCATCACACTTGATTTGCGTGACAGCAAGTAATTAATATGACTAATCACAATAAGATGCATGCAATATATATTATTCATTGACGATACTATGGTGCTGCAGGGAATAACCATCAACAGAAATGCATGGTCAGACGCTGGACACTCAGGAAATCATATATATGATATTCTTTACATGATGGGACGGGATGATGTTGCGGTTGGTGATTGGTCGTTCAAAATCATAACGGTTCTCTTGTAGTCACAATTTGACGTACTTCAGTATAACATTTCTTTATCTTGTTCGTCTTTAATCTTTAATCTTCAGAAAATTCATTTTGATAGCTTTATGTAAATAATAAAGAGAAGAGAGAATAAGAACAAGGACAACAACAGAGGGAAACTCAATAGAGAATTATATTACATTCAACTTAGAAAAGGTGGAGTACCAACATACAATCACATATTGATCCGTACATTCGTTGCATATGTATTCATAACAGTAATAGACCAACTTATTTTTTGCATGGGCAATATGTATCGTGGTAGACACATAATACCCACTGTCACTTTAATGCACAAACAAAAATAAAAATAAAAAAAAACGTACAATCAACCATGAAAAAAGACACCATAACCATCACTGGAGCCACAAATCTACCACCACCATTTGTTGAATTTGCGGCCTCTTCATCTGTTTAATAACCGCCGGGAGCATCATAATCATCATCATCTCCAAAGAGTCCAAACGGACCCGGGCTCTGAGCGGTGGTGGTGAGGGCGAGGAAAGAGAGGGAAAGTGGCGACATTGTCTGTGATGATGGTGAGGAGGGGGGAGATAAAGAGGGTGAGTGAGTGGTATGTGGTAGATTAAAATGTGCGTATATATATATATACTCTCCATGTGGTATTAGATAGAGGCAAGTGCTAACCTCCACCGATATTTTTTACTTCCTCTATCCTAAAATATAAGTCTATTTCTGATTTTTCAAAGTCTTTCTTTTGCGACTTTGACCAT
The DNA here is from genome assembly GCA_030686995.1 of Artemisia argyi. NCBI lineage: Eukaryota > Viridiplantae > Streptophyta > Magnoliopsida > Asterales > Asteraceae > Artemisia > Artemisia argyi. Next base: position 195,518,398 of record CM060684.1, on the reverse strand, counting down.
AATTATTTTTTTTCGTGTTATATAATACTTGATGAAAAGTATACCAATGACAATGCATTTAAAAGACAAATCCATTTATATATTTTACATCAAGTATTATATAACACGAAAAAAAATAATCATGGTCAAAATCGGAATAAAAAAAGACTTTGAAAAAGTCAAAACAGACTTATATTTTGGGACGGAGAGAGTATTTTTTAAATCCTATTAGTACATGATCAACCATGACATAAAATATACAGACCATGAAATAAAATATACAGACCATGACCATTTAAAATAAGAAGACTTTAGCCTTCAAATAAATAAATAATAAAAGAAGACCGTAAAACACGATAATAAATATAAGAGGTGTGCTACACCCACCAAAACTTTACAAAACTTTTCCCACTCGCTGACGTGGCAGAGTGTTGATTGGTTGGTTTTCTGTGGGCGGCCCACAGAAAACCAACCAATCAACACTCTGCCACGTCAGCGAGTGGGAAAAGTTTTGTAAATTTTTGGTGGATCTAGTATTTTTTTTTCTAAATATAACGATTCAAAGGCATCCAAAGACAACAATTGCATGTAGTTTATTCTATTTAGTATTTCTATTTCATATATTTGCTACAAATGTTATGTATTTATTTATGATACTCCATCCGTCTCGTATTAAATGTCTAATTTTTGATATTTGGAGTATTTTTTTCTTAATTTTTAATTTAAATATTTTTGTTTGTATTATATAATACTTTACGAAAATTATATCTAATGAAAATACATTTAAAACTCAATTTATTCATATATTTTGCATCAAGTATTATATAACAAACATATAAATATTTAAAGTCAAAGTTTATAAAAAAACTTTGAAAAATCAAATTGGACATTTAATATGGGACGAATAGAGTACATTACTTTTCTATAAATCCATGTTTTTTAGCTGATACGCGCACTACAATATGTGATTTGTACATAGAAACATAAACAAGTCAAGCCGAGTTGAACACTATTAACCTCGAATTCGACTCGACTCTTTAAACTTGATTACGATACTCGACTCATTTAAAACTCGAGCTCGATTATTTTCACATTTCAAGCTAGAACTCGATGAAAAATCAATATATCAAGCTCGACTCGACTTTATATGCAAATTTGTTTATTACATGTATATGCAAGAGTAAAAGTGTAATGTACTTGAAACTCGATAAGGCTCACGGCTAGTCACAAGCCAAGTATTTTGGAGTTCGAATTTGGCTTGAAAGTTTACTTGAGTAGCACAAGCTCAACTTGTTTATATCGAGTCGGTGTCGAGTAGTTTACGAGTCGATCTCGAATAACTCACTAGCTGTCTCGTCTCGTTTACACCTTTATATTCACACTATAAACATGCAGATGTGATTGTGAGTCATATGCATTACAAATATAATTTTGTAATGTTAACATTAGTTCTAATGGTGTACATATCAATTTATCTTGATATCTTCAAGCAATTAAGACACGTTACTGCAAGTTGAATTAAACTTTAATGGTAAGCAATTTTAGTGGAGTTTAATTTAAGAATGAAAAATGATTTAAAGAAAAATGTCAATTGGCACGTTATCATACAAAAATTAATAATAAGCAATTTTAAGTTCACAAGCAATGTTGGTTGACTTTGTTTTTTTTATTTGTAGGCGAATATGCTTCACGGGTCGATGCATAATTAATAATTGTGTATAGGGATGATCATTTTGACCCGAATCTTGAAATCGTATCAGAACTATACCGATTTCTGATATATAGTATGATACCAGGACTACGAAATAAGGTGGAAAAAATGGGGATCACTAATTCGGTACGGGACCGGTACCAAATCGGAAAATTCCTGAAAAAAAAATGAGAAAAACCTGATTTCCTAGTACCGATACCGATACCGGTACCGGTATCCGAATCCCGTTCGGTACGGTACCAGTACCACTAATTTATGCTCAGAAAAAAATCGGTAGCACTAATTCGGTATGAGATCGGTATCGTGCTCACCCCTAATTGTGTATATGTGTTGTAGTAATTATATTGTACCTATTCCGAATTATATTTTATTTACAAGTTAATTGAAGAGATAATGGTCTATAAATGTATTTTACTTATCAATGTATTCTTTTATATGTATTGAATTACGGAGTAATTTTTTTGCTATTATATATACCAAACTTGCATTTTACATTAGGGTTGAGCAAAACTTGACCGACACTTGAAAACCGTCCCGATCCCGACGTCCCGAATCGTCCCGAATCCCGAACCGACCATACTCAGGTCGGGACTCGGTTTGGGTTTTTCAGCTTGTCGGGATTCGGGTCGAGTCGGGAGTCGGGACGAAACGGGATTACAAAGAAAAACCATACAAATCGGTTTCGTTTCGGGACTCGGGACGGGATTCGGGACGATTCGAGCTAGACTCGGGTCGGGATTCGGTTAGGATTTTCAAGCTTGTCGGGATTCGGGCTTCGTCGGGACGAGTCGGGACGGGTCGGGTTCCGGCCCAATGCACACCCCTATTTTACATCACTAATGTGTATTTTGTGACTTTTTGTACATCAGAGAAATTTTATTTGAGTCCTTTAAGTGATATAGGTAAATTTGGACTTTAGGAATCATTTTGCAAGATCCGTGAAGCAAGATATGCTCGATGACTAGGTTGGTTGACCCAATCCTAATTGTAGGCTTTGGGCCTACTAGGTTTACGGTTTAAGATTACTTGTTCACAAAGCTATGCATTTATTATAAATACAAACTAGGTTGGCGGAAATCCGCCGCGTTGCGGCGGGGCGGCGGTTATGCATTTGAACAGACAGTGTCTCAAATTGCAATTGTTATATGATACAACACAATTTTTTGCGCAACACAATATTCATTGGTAAAACTCAGAAAACAGGAAGCTGGCTTCCATATCAATGTAGATCTTACATGAGGATGTTTAGTCATAGGCCCTTGACAATGAACTCATTGGCAAAATTTCTAGCAGATTTTAGTGAGCTAACATGAAGCTCCATGATATCAATGGTAGCATTCGGGTAGTCCTTGATTATGGTTTCTTTGCACTTTGCAGTGGGTTCCAAGTTCAGCGCTGCCATACCAATATTGAAACAAAATGGGTAAGTTGGTGACTTACACTTTTTTGAACAAATTCATTGTCAAACCATGGACAGTGTTTAAACAATCTAGAAATTATACCCAATATCCTAAGAAAGTCCCATCGAATTCATGAAACTCAGTATTACTTCACAACCCGACACCATAAGTTCAAAAAAGATCTAACTTGATCATAATATTGAATAGTAATGAAATTACCAGCTAAGGTTGTCGAACTTGTTTACTGTCTTATTTTCCAACTGGGGAACGGCTCGAAACAGGGGGATCATTCCCGCTAAAATCTACACCCTAGGGATCATTCCCTGTAATATGTAAATGCATGTATCGTCAATAATTAGGTTTGCAACATGTTAGTACGCCAATTATATATCTTAAAGCATGAAAAGTAAGTGTAATGGTCTTCAAACCACTTACAACAACAACGATGGACCATCTGCAGTGAATGAGCTAAGACTCTTTGAACCTTTTGAAGTTTAATGACACCTGACCTAGACGAAGTGGGTCGAACCTAAAGACAATAAAACACAAAATAAAAGCAGTTTTAGAGAAATGATTTGGATGTCGCCTAGATGAAGCATGGGATAAAATAGAGAATTGTCTTTATGTAATTACTCATATAAACTTCATATGATTCTACATGGTTGTGTACTATAACGTGTTTTGAGTATCATCGGGCTAGGTAAGTACCTCAGCCCAAGGGAAATCCCCAACGGCTGTAAAAGCTAGTGTGACAGCAGAGTTCATGTGCGTACCAGAGGTTATGTCCAACTGCACAAATCATGACAGTTACAATGTTCTTACAAATTTTTATAGCACCAAAGATGTATCAAAACTAATTCATAACCACCGAAGATGTATCAAGTACTGTTTATAGCAAATCCGACCGAAACATGTTCTTACAAATTTTGGAAAAAATATTGTATAATTTCTTCGATATTGTAAAGTATAATTTCTATCTATCAAAAGTATTAAGGGGGCAATTTCATCGTTTAACATTGTTTACCGGTATAAATGAAATTGATACGCATTTACATCTCATACAAATAGCCTCAATCTATCTATTGGTGATGATAAATTTTAATTCCAAAAAAAATCATCGTATTGCATATTAAGCTCAAAGTGCTTAACTAAGTTTCTATTAACATACGTATTGTATATTATGATAGCTAAAATCATAAGGCCTTGAGTTTTTAATATACCATGATATTTGTGCGTATATGATTTGTAACTTACAGAGGATCTAAGGTTGTTGAATAGGCACCTAATACTGGACACGCACCAATGTTTTCATACATCAAAAATACTATAACCGGTGCACGCCATAACGCTTATTCAGTTCCTCCTCATTTAGGCTCATGAAGCTAAATACCTGCAACTTAACATTCTCACAAAAATAAGAAGTAAAAAGCATTCAACTCAAAACAATATGAAGTAATCCGAATAATAAAAGAAGCAAACCGAAGGAAGGTAACAAAAAACTAAGATAGCCCCATAACATACCAGCCTCTCCATCAAGCTGTTCACAAATACATTATTTTGAAGGGAACATCACCTTAGAGGTGGGCGACCAAAACTTCTATTTCGACTTCAGCACCTAGAACTACTTAGGCTGTTAGTCTCCCTTGCAAAATAAATAGATGAGTGAATTCCATATAACCATAGCTATCCAACTGTACCGTAACAGTATATCCATGTACATAGTAACGCATAGCCACACATAGCATCAACTAAACATCCGAAATACAAATAACCCAACATACCTTGTATCATAAAAGCATTCGATCCATGACTGGCAAGAACGATTTCTAAAGCAACCGCTCTATGTGTTTGTATACCTGTAACGACATCAAGCTGGAGGAAATTGGAACACTTTAGAATTGCGATTAAACAATCAAGTTGCAATATTTTGTACGACTACTAACTTGCATCAAATAGCAAGCACTTTTTGACGGTCGAAGCCTTCGCTAGAGTTATAATGGTTCTTAGAAACAATGAAGTAACAAAACCGTACCCGCATATGTTTTACGCAATTTTTTAGACACGTAGCAGTTTTTTCTGATGCGACATCTCTTATGTGCAGTTGTACAGTTCTTCATATTACTTGCAAAACAATATCTCCAACTTTACCTGGCACAGTCTTCGCAATCATATATAATCTAGTTAGAGGGTGTTTGATTCAACTTCTATTGCCAACTTATGGCTTATTTCGTTTTGGGCTTATGTTTTAATAAGGTCACATTTTGTGGCTTATTTTAAAAGTTTTCGCCTTATATAAGTTTAATATGTCCTAATAAGTTTATATAAGCCATAAAGTCTTAAAATTAGCCTTATGTTCACAGATACCCAAATGAATTAAACCATACCCAAATGAACATAAGGCTAATTTTGAAGATACCCAATTCATAAAAATACAAACATAATCCAAACCCTAATGTTGACAATTAAAAAAAAAGGTTTAACCAAATTAGAAAACCATACCCGCATATTGTAAACACAGCTCCATCTACAGTTCTTTTCCATCTTGAAATCAAAAATCTTCTCCTTCGCCCAATTTAAACCTTCAAATTAAAAAGAAAAACAGAGTATCAACAAAGTGTGAAAACTAAAATTAATATACTAAAAAATCAATACCATAAATCAATAGAACAATGATTTACAATTAAGCTTGGAAAAACCAAAATCAATATAAAGTAAATCTTACATATGTAAATCTTGATATCACTATCCTCCTTGTTAACCTAATAAACGGGTCACGCCGCATCGACATATTTCCCACAGCTTTAGTAAAAAATGGGGATTCATGATGGGAGATGAAGTAGAAAAATGGGGATTCATGATGGGAGATGAAGTAGAAGGCGTATTGTTTGTCTGTCTCCAGAATATTCGAGCGTCGTAGGTTTGTATAAGAGTCTTATGGGCCACCCTAGGTATCAAGACAGGCCAAAAGAAGCAGGGAATATGGGCTGGCCAGGGCGTGCAGTTTTTGGCGGGAAAATGGCGAGGAAAACGGCGTCGTATCGAACGAGAAATAAATATATATATAATGCAATCTCTTTTATGTGATCACAAAAACACGTCAATAAATATATCTTTGCTATTTTACAAGATGAACCACTAGACTTTCACGGTTTATATTGTAGGATTAGAACGAATGATCCCATAACATTTACTACGTCCTTAATATTGATAAAAAGGTTAATAGTTAATACATACTGATGTTACTTAATTTTGTGGTTTTTTTCATTTAAGTTACTTGGTTAATTTTTTACTTAGATCACCTAGTTTATAATAACTAAAGATTAGATGTTTCTTTAAGAAAGTAGATGTTAATACGATCGATATGAATATAAAACTTTTTTGTTTATTAACTTATGTATTGTGTTAGTTAATAATTAATAAGTTTAGTAATCTCAATATGTATTTTTATGAGTTTAGTAATTTAAATGTCTCGTTTTATAAGTTTAACAAAATGTTTTTTAAGTTTAGTAACTTAAATGTCACGTTTTAATGTTCTTTAAATTTAACAAAACAAGTAAGAAAAAACCGAAAAACCGAAAAAATAATTTAAGCTAACAAAGACATTATCTTCGTTACTTCGTATATGTTAATCCACCTTTTAAAATTTAAACATACGTCGACTTGATGTGACTCATCTTTTAAACACCAACCTGGTTAACTGATTCACCATCCACAGTCCACATACCAAACTAAATTCCAGGGGCTCTTTTAAAACCATTAAAACTACAAGGCTCATTTCGAAATAATGTAATAACTTAAAGGACCACAATCATTGCTCCATAGTCCATGTGCAAAAGGTCAAACCATTTTTACCCGGATCTGCCAAATGGCCAATACACCAAAACCAAATTGCAGGGGTCCTTCTAAAACCATCAAAACTATAGGGTTCATTTCGAAATAACATGTGATTCCTTATAACCAATGTTTTGAAAACAGGGTTCGAAATTGACCCGGTTGAGTCACCGGGCACCGGGTCAACTGGTTCGACCGGTTTGACCGCCGGATCAACCCGATTTTCAATTTATTATTTTTTTATTTTTTCGACCGGGTCAACCCAGGTTTTTACTAAAAATTTTTGAAAAAAAGAAACCCGGCCGGGTTTCGAGAACCGGGTTGACCGGGGTCACTCAAAACCTGGCGGATCTAACCGATTAACCCGGTTTTAGAAACCCGGGTTTTTAGCCAAAAGATCCGTGTAGAACCAATTTTTACTATAGAACCAATCAAGCAATATTAGCCACTCATTTTTTTTTTATCAAAATAAAAATAATAAAACTTTCACTTTTTTTTTAAAATTAAATATCTCGCAAACTGTAAATCGTTACGCGACAAAAAATACCATCGCGACGAGAATTAAATTATCTTTCTATAGACATGCATTGTTATATACTTTCGACGAATTTTTTTCTTCGATGAACTTTTTTTTTTCAAAATTTCCGCCCAGAAAAATCATATATGATTTGTAAAAATCATATATGATTCTTACGAATCATATATGATTTTTTACGAATCATATATGATTTTTACAAATCATATATGATTCATAAGAATCATATGTGATTTGTAAAAGTCAAATCATATGTGATTTTTACGAATCATATATGATTTTTCTGGACGGAAATTAAAAAAAAAAAGTTCGTCGAAAGTATATAACAATGCATATCTATAGAAAGATGATTTAATTCTCGTCACGATGGTATTTTTTTATAACTTGAATATTTACCGTTTGCAAGATATGTTGTTTTTTTAAAAAAATGTGAAAAATAAAAATGGGTGGCTATGATTGGTTAATTGTGTTGGATCGATATACTCTGATCAAACTACTTTGTAGCTTGTAAAGGTTTAACAATATTGAGTAAACTCAACACTATTAATATTGAACCACTGTTTTACCTTGTAAAGTATGCGGAATCTACTAACACAAAGCTTAAGAAAAACTTTTATATTAACCAAACTTTGAACCTGCTTTGTTACACAGATTCACTAACAATCCCTAACTATTAACTTTGATCGACTTCTAAACGTATCTAAGACTTGTAAAACTTATAAAACTTGTATTGACTAATACCTCTTAAGGCTCTTTATATAGATAACCTTAAGTCGGTTTACAACATGTAATCCTTGAACGACAAGTCATTATCCCTAACTAATTCTAGAATATTCGTTTAATATTACACATTACTCCTTATCTAATATTGCACATTAATCCTTGTTTCCTTCGAAGTACTTTAAGCATTCTTCAATAACAGCAGTACTTTGACTTTATTCTTCAGCAGTACTTTGACTTTATTCTTCATGCAGCAGTACTTTGACATCCAGAAGTACTTTGATATTTCATATCCCAACAATCCTCCCCTAACTTGAACTCTACTTGCTTGATTTCAAGTTTCTTTGTTATCTTTAATCTTCAAATCTTTAATTATGCAGTGAGGTTGTTTCTTTATTCCTTTTCTTCTATCTGTCATCTGTCAAAGTACTCTTCATCAGCATCATATCTTCCATATTATCTTCTCAGCAACACATCAACATTTTGGTACAAAAATCATCAAATCTTAAAAGTTTCATACTATTCTCATCACTTCCAGGTGTGTTAACTCCTGTGAGAGGTGAATCATTGAAAATTATGATTTTTAGCAAATCATCAGCTATCAACGGATTTGATATGTCTTTACCATGAGCCGTTTGCTATGGACTAGCCAACTCTTGATCACTTGGATGTATGGTGAGTTGATAACCAAGTTTTTGGTAAACTATCAACCATCTGATGTACCCTCATGATGAGTCAAACTCTTTCTTGTCTGTTAAACATGGTGAGTTGATTACCATTTGTTGTGTAGTATAAATACTAACACCATGTGTTTCTTTTCAAATCCTTTTTCTTTTTTAAACATCAAAACATTTATTTTTATTTTAAAGAACTTATACTGTTTATATCAGCAAGCAGTACTTTGATAAAGTACTGTTTGTTTTTGCAGTACTTTGAAAAATACTTTAATTTTACAAAACAGATCATACCAGTATTATGCAATATTACTCTTCAGACTTGACCCATCTGATAAATAGCTTGATAACATCCAAAGCTACTTCAGATTCATCTTCAAGTTCCATTCCATGATCCAGCATCCTGAGCATTATTTCTCTGATCAATGGATATCTCCTCTCAGCCAACATGTGAATCATGGTACCATCTTCCATCTCTAGTGTATGAACTCCTGATAACTAAAAGAATCTCCATCTTGTTATTTCCTAATTCTCTTGATCATTCCAGAGAGGATCAACACTTGTTTCTTCAGTATCCCAGATGGTAAATAAGTCTCCAAGAAGAACTAATCCCACTCCTGAAGCTTCATTCTCTGCATAGTAAGTCTGCACTTGCACATATAAGTCATAAAGATCTGCCCTTGTGATACAGTGCAACAAATCCCATAACATATAAAATGTTGTGAAGCTTTCATCTTCTCTGTGGATCATAAAATAATTTCCCTCTTTAGATTCAACCACAGAAAATGAGATTATCTTGGACTTCTTTCCAGAATCTTCAATCCTTTTGTTCTCAAAATCAACAACTCTAAAATAATTTCTGAGTTCATCAACTGTATCTTCATGAACTAACTTCAGCCTTTTTGTCAATTGATCATCCTCAGCTAATTTCTTTCTTTTCAATCTCCTTTGCTCAGCTTGTTCCTTCCTTATATCTTCTAATTTCTTCTTTCTATCAACTTCCATAGGTACAAAGCTTTCTACTTCTCTTCTGATATCTTCTTGTACTTTATCCCATAAAGCTTTTATTTCTGGATACCTTTGTCTATGTAAATTCTTGTATCCCTTCTTTCTTAAGAATTGCATCATCCAATTTCTTTCCTGATCTTTGGTCATTGGCTTCTTTGTAATTGGCCTACTGACTTCTTCCAAATACTCAACATCATATTCAGCTTGTTGCTTTCTAGCAAGATCTAAATCATCTGCAGTCTCTAATTCTCTAATCTGAACAATAGAAAATTTCTTCTTCTTCTTCTTAGTATCTTTCTGAACCATTATCCCTTTCCCTTTATCTTTTGGATCTAGTTTTTCTGATTCAGAAGTACTTTCATCATCTTTTTGTGCAGGCTCAGATATATGTATTCCTCTAGTAGGTCTTCTTAAATTCATCATAACCTGAACAATTGTTACATCATCACTAGCAATATGCACTCTTTCTTCTTCTTGCTGTATAAAAGTGGAAGGACCAGCTTCATCTTCATGATACTTTATAGAAGGACCAGCAATATCTTGTTCAACAGTATCTTGCACAACAGTATTTTCAACAAAAGTACTTTGAGCATTATCCCCTTCTAAATCAATTTCCTCTGTATCCCCACTTTTTACATTCTCATGCTTAACTTCAAGATTAATTTGCTCTATCTCACCACTTTTTCTTTCAGTACTGTTTTGAGCAACATTTTCATCTTGATCATTCTTGTCCTCTGAAAATTGAACCATATCATCAAATCTATCCAAATTATCATCCTGATTCCTCCCCAATTTGATAGATGATGATTTCCTATGCCTCCTCTTGGACTTAGACTTCTTCTTTGTAGATTTTGGCTTCTGAGACTGCTTCTTTTCTTTCACATAAAGCCAAAAATTTTGAACAAGAGGCCAAACAAATTTCTTCAATCTGATAAACTTCTTTCTAAGGTGTTTGATTTTTGCAGCTTGAGCAGTAACAGTGGACTTGAGCTTCTCCAATTCCTTAGCCAAATCAGAAGTACTCTCAGTACCTTTATTTCCCTCATCTCCTCCAGGTGTTTGAAACCCACCTGTGGAAGTATAATCATTGGGATTTGGGACTGGTGAATCCTCTGAAGCAGTACCTTGAGGATCAGTACTTTGTGGAGAAGTACCTTGAGCAGAAATAGATTTATCCAAAGAGGCTGTAACTGAGGGAGTCCTTTCACCTGAAACAACATGCTGAGGAGAAACAATAGGTGGTGTAGGAGTATGTACTGAAGCAGAATGCTCAGCAGAATCAGATGGAGCATCATGGTTAGAATGTGCAGAACCACTATTGTTTTCTTCATCCCTAACAGCTTGAGCTACCTCTAACATATAAGCATTAAGAGGTGTATTCCTACCCGAAAATTTAACTCCCTTATGTGACATAAAAGTGATAACTTTAGATGGCATCCTAATGGTAGGTACATAATCTTGAGGTTTGGGTATACCATCTAGTGGATTTTCTAAAAGCAATTGAACAAACCTAGGGTACATAAGAAAAGGTTTGCCAGCCTGAATATGAGTAAGCATACCCTCAAGGATCATGTAAGAAAAATTAAAAGGCTGATTGGTAATAAAACCAACAAAAGCAGAAGCTATGGAATGACTGAATTGATCCCAAGCAGTACTCTTTGGACTCAAACAATGTAGCAAAACATGAATAAGAAATTTCCAATGAGGACTAACCATAGCTTTCTGAAAAGTAAGCTTAGTCAAAGAACCTTCATACCCAATATCTCTAAGTGTATTCCAAACTTCTTGTTTCCCAAACAAAACAGAGCCTCCTTCATCATCAAATAACAAAACCTCCCTAATTGAAGCTTCTGTAACTCGTATAGCTCTTCCAGCAACTGTAGCAGTAATGATATCCTCTCCATCTTCAACATGTGACCGTGCTGTATCCCAAAAAGCTTGAATCCAGGGTCCGATAATCTCAGGGTTGACAAGGATGGAATAACAGATGTTGGAACCAGTGAGAAAATCAATAATTCCATGAAAATCAAGGTTTGCTGGGGTTTTCTCAAGGTTTGCAACCATGTTGTGTTTGGTGTTGGTACGTCGATTAGCCATGATGATTAGGGTTAGAGTAAAAAAAATGATGATCGATGCAAAGTAGGTATGAGTTAATATGGACGAATAAGGTGAATAAAAGGAAAAGATATGAGGTATATATAAGGATAAAATTACAAAAAAATCACGGTAATTAATGATTTTACCGTTATTTTGGAAGGAAATATCCCATATCTTTCGAAAGGTTGTTAGCCGAAAATCTGACCGTTGGAACAGTATCTGACACATCAGCGAACCCTTTTAATAACACCAAGCAGTACTTTCCATAAAGAATGGAGCAGTACTCTCCACCATAAGCTCAAACAATATATTGACCAAAGTACTTTTCCACTAAAAATCTTGAATATTGACCATTTGACCAAAATATCTTAGAAAGTCAACCCTCATTAATGACTAGCACCAAATTAAATCCCAAAACAACCAGGGTAAGTAAACTTCAATACACTTCATTAAATGCCCATTTACATTCACCTTGCTTATAAAAGCAACTTCACCATTAACTTGCAAACACCATATCTTCTTATAACACAAAAATAAGTAAACACAATGAGTCACCTTCCAATTGTGAACATCTCATCAGACTCAGAAGGCACCACTGACTCAGAGATAAGTTACTATTCAGATTCTGAGTTTGAAGATCCGGGATGGTTAGACTACTTTCCTCCTCATATTCAGTGGATGGGACACCAAGAATCTTCATCAACAATAAGTGCTGCCCACTCAACCATAACTGATGCAGGCAGTACCACCAACAAAAAGTCTTAAAAAGAAAATTGGTTCTGGTTCATCGCTGGCTAAAGAACTTCCATATGCTTTGACTCAAGCTCTAGAAACAGCTATCCAGAACATAAAGTGGCCTGCTCCAAGAAAAGAAAGACCTCCCAAATAGGTTTTTGGCCTGGCTTGCCCAAGAAAACAGACTTCTTTTGATGACAAGAGAAGGGCGGCTCAAAAGGGAAAGCAAAGCTATGAAGGCAAGGGTAAAAGGCCTATGGAGTAGGGTATGGAGCTTGGTAGTAGGTTGATGGAGTCTTGTGTTTTTGTTGTGTTTGTTGTGTCTGTGTCTGGTACTTGAAAACAAAAATGGTGTTGTACTTCTGAATGGTAGTTGTAAGAATATGAATGAATAAAATCCTTTCTTTGAATGATATATGTAGCCTCCCCTCAAATAATGACTAACTAATAACTACTTATGCCTCCCCTAAAAAATAGCTTACATATTAATCATGACAATACTCACAACTAAGAAAGTAAATCTTGAAACATCAAAGCCCTTTGTGAGTAGATCTGCTACATTATCATCAGTATGAACTTTAACCACATTGATAAGCCTTTGTTCATAGCAATCTCTGATAAAGTGATGTCTAATCTGAATGTGCTTGGTCTTTGAATGATAGACTGGATTCTTAACAATACAGATGGTACTCTCATTATCAATGTTGATAGGAGTATTCTTGAAATTGAATCCATAATCCAAAAGCTGATTTTGCAACCAAAGTACTTGTGCACAACAGCTTGCAGCAGCTACATACTCTGCTTCTGTGGAAGAAGTTGCTGCAATTGTTTGCTTCTTACATTGCCATGACACTAATCTGCTTCCAAGGTACTGGCATCCTCCAGTTGTGGACCTTCTGTCATAGTTATCTCCAGCATAATCACTATCTGAGAAGGCATGGAGATGGAAAGGTGAATCCCTAGGATACCATAATCCTAGCTTAGGTTGTTGCCTAAGATACCTGAAAATCCTCTTGACAGCATTCAAATGAGATACTTTTGGATTAACCTGATGTCTTGCACATAAGCTCACAGCAAAAGTAATATCAGGTCTTGATGCAGTTAAATACATAAGACATCCAATCATAGACCTGTATAATGTGACATCAACATCTTCTCCATCTTCATCTTTTCCCAAATGCAACTTTTCCTCCATAATAAGCTTTAAAATCTGACAAGAGCTCCTTTTCTCCTGTCATACTGCCAGAGCAACCACTATCTACAATAAGATGATCTTTAAGCTCCTCCTCTGAGTTGCCCTGCATTCACATGAAAAAGGTTAGTTATTTTTAGGAACCCAAGCCATTACTGACTTGTGTTCCCCTTGTGGAGTGACATACTCAAAATTTTTGAGTATGTAATCACCACTGTTTTTGAAAGCATGATCAAGAATTAAGGTTTTTGTTTCCAAAACAGTTGATTTTTCAAGATCACTTGTCCCTTTTTCACACTTAACTTCTGAAAGTACTAGTTTTTCCCCAGCAGTACTTTCTTTCTTAACCCATTTAGTTGTAACTTTTGGAGTTGGGTTCTGTGTCCTAGCATCTTGTTTTGTGTTGTAAGGCTTTCTAGGGTTGTAATAATTGTGCCTCCTAGATCTTACACTTAAGTATTTGCTAGAAACATTAGGGAACTTTCTATCAGTACTTTGTGAAGGTACTGAGGGTTTGGAGTATGACCTTTTCTGATGAGGGTACCTATAGTCTTTTGAGAAATTACTATGGTTGACCCTATTTGTATAGTTCCAAACTGGTTTGTTATCCCTTGGCCTATTCTCTTTATAACTTGGTTGTGCATTTCTGGTCTTAGGATATTTACTTAGATATTCTGAATGATAATTACAGTCTTTAATCAAATGATTAGGACTATAACAAACATAACAGACCTTTGGACCAATATCCCCAAATCCCCTTCCATAAGTGTTTCTAAAATTAGCAGTGTTTTGAAAGAATTTTCTTTGAGGTACTGCTGAGTGATCAGCAGTTCTTTGAAAAGTGTTTGAAGGTACTGCTTGTTTTGAAAACTTGATCTCTTCAACCTTAGGTGCTTCAACAGACTTTTCTAAAGTTTCAGGATTAAATTTACTTTTAAGCTTTTTCCTAAACTCTAGATTATCTACACCATAACAATCAACATCTTTTCTAGGTGGTTGAAAGCTACCTGGGGGGTGAGGAACTGCATTATAACCCTTTTCTTTCTGAAATACAGGAGGTGTTGGACTAGGGGATTCCTCATCACTAGAAGTGTTTTCATCTAGGCTTATGAACTCTCCATCACTAGTGGAGGTATCAACAGTAAGATTTAGTTCCTTGCTTTTAAATGGAATACCTTCATTACTATTATAACCTAGTCCTGTCTTAATATTAGATATTCTTTGCTTTTCAACAAATTGAACATGTGACACACCTGCCTCATTTCATACAGCAAGTTTTTCTAACAACTTATCCCTTTCAGCAGTCATTTTTTCTAGTTCAGACACCTTGCAACCTAGTTTCCATTCATTCAACTTAACTAGGTAATCCTTTTGTTTATATGTTTCAAGCCATGCTACTTCATTGTTTTCATGTGTAAGGATTTTGGCCTCCATTGACTCTAGAGTTAATTGATAACCAGTTATCTCAGCCCTAGCCTTTTGAAATTTATCTCTTTCAGCTACATATTCACTAAGTAACTTTTGATAAATATCATTACACTTAGAGCATACCTCAGATTTGGTGGATGAACTTGGTGAAGCAGCTACCATAGCAAGCTGAACTGGTGCTTCTTCAAATTCCATGCTCCAATCAAAGCTTCCTAACTCATCTCTTGACTCCAAAGCAGCATATCCAGGCTCTTCATCAAATGCTGTGCTCCAGTCTTCCAATGCAACCATTGAATAGGTTACAGGTTCATCATCAAACTCATTGGACCAATCAATCTCTGACAGATTCTCTTGAGCAACCAAAGCTTTTGGTTTTGGTTCAGTAATTGGAATCTCTTTTCTTTCAGGCTTGGGTGGTTCAATCATCTTGTTTGCTTGATACTTTGCAAATTTGTACTCCCTTGCAAAGTGACCAGTCCTTTGACAGTTGAATCATTCAATCTTGGACTTGTCAAATGTTATGCCTTGTTTAGCTCTGAAGTTGATGCCTTTTCCTGTCTTGTTCACATACTTCTTGATCCTTGCAGTGAGCATAGCAACTTGCCATCTGATATCAATTTCTTCCAAAGCATCATCATCTATTTGCAATACGTCTTCTTGATAGGTGACAGACATAGATGCTTGTTGAGCAAAGAATGAACATAGAACTTCATCTGAGGTGGGGGTTAGTGATTGTGATGAATTGGTGGTGACCATTGTTGTGCATGGAACCTGTGTTTCAGTCACAGTACTTTGAACAGGGTAAGCAGTACCTTTGTTAGAAGTAATGCTTATCTTTTCAGAGGAGACAAAAGCAATGTTCTGTTGTGTGCTTGAACCTGTAGTACCATTCATCTCATGCTCATACACCTTCAGATTGTTGTAAAGATCATCAAAGTCCATAGTATCCAGCCCTGATTGTCCTCTGATCATAGTAGCAACTACATGCCATGCTGATGGCAAGCTTCTTAGAAACTTTAAATTAGCATCTTCAACTGATGCCTCAGCATCATACAGTTCTAGCATACTCAAAAGATGTTGAAATCTTTCATAAGCAGAATCAAGACCTTCTCTTTCACCAACAGTGAAAGTTTCAAATTGTTGCTTCAGCAAATTCCTATGCATCTTCTTGGAAGCATCATTACCTCCAAACTTCTTCTTTATTGCAGCCCAAAGTTGTTTGGCATCTTTGGCATCATGAAACTTTAGTAGGTGACCATCAGGAATAGCAGAAGGCAGTATGTTGAGAGCTTTGTCTTGATTTCTTTTGGTAGCAGCAGGTACAATTATTTTTGGTGGTGTTGGTTGTCCAGGTACCTCTACTGGTTCTTCGATTTGCATGTTACCATTGACAATCACATCCCACAAAGCATGGTCTGTGATGGCAATGTACTGCCTCATCTTCATGGCCCATAGGTTGTACTCTCCCTTCTTAACAATAGGGATTCTAACAGCAGTGATTGAGGGAGCAGGTGCAGCATCTGTCGACATCTTAAAAAGATTTGTAGTGAAATCGGTTTAAAGGTTTTAAAGGTTTGTCTTCTTAATCAGAGTTTCCAACACAAGCTCTGATACCACTTGTTGGATCGATATACTCTGATCAAACTACTTTGTAGCTTGTAAGGGTTTAACAATATTGAGTAAACTCAACACTATTAATATTGAAACACTGTTTTACCTTGTAAAGTATGCGGAATCTACTAACACAAAGCTTAAGAAAAACTTTTATATTAACCAAACTTTGAACCTGCTTTGTTACACAGATTCACTAACAATCCCTAACTATTAACTTTGATCGACTTCTAAACGTATCTAAGACTTGTAAAACTTATAAAACTTGTATCGACTAATACCTCTTAAGGCTCTTTATATAGATAACCTTAAGTCGGTTTACAACATGTAATCCTTGAACGACAAGTCATTATCCCTAACTAATTCTAGAATATTCGTTTAATATTACACATTACTCCTTATCTAATATTGCACATTAATCCTTGTTTCCTTCGAAGTACTTTAAGCATTCTTCAATAACAGCAGTACTTTGACTTTATTCTTCAGCAGTACTTTGACTTTATTCTTCATGCAGCAGTACTTTGACATCCAGAAGTACTTTGATATTTCATATCCCAACAAATTGGTTATATGACAAATATAAGTTCTATATTGATCTCATCTCCGGGTTTTTATTGTCCATTTTTTTGCCGGAACTAGTCGACCCGGATTTCAAAACACTACTTATAACCAATTTGGACATGAACCGCATGTAAATATCCACTAATTGGCCCTAGTTATGTCAACCTTTTAAAGCTTCTCTTTTATTTCTAGGGGTTCATTTCGAAACAACATCACAACTTAATTAAAGGACCCGAATCATGATTCCTTGTTGGTCCACTCCACCAATAATTAAACAGGTCTAGTCCATCATCACTAACATCATTGTTGTTGTTTGTAACTCAAAAACGGATAGTATTGGATACTGCCTGATGATTTCTTTGCTATATATGTTGTATCTCCTGAAGCTCAACCGATCCGAATCCGATTTGCAGGTCAGTTCATTGTTTTTGAACTTTTTCTTTATATGATTTAGTTGCATGCATAACACTAATTTGCCATATAAGTTCTTTATATGATTTACAGGTCAGTACTTAATGCTCATGTTGTTGTAACATTGTGTGTGGTTCTGCATGTAATGGATGCATAACACTAATTTGTTTTTTTTCCTCGTTAATTTTTCCATGGCTTGGTTACATAAAAGATAATTCACGGTTTTATAATTTTTTTTTATTTGTCGGTGTATAACTGTATATTGTAGGTTAATTGGTTTGTTAATTAAACAAAAAAAGTCTTTTTATTCATCCGATTTTCATATTTGTTAAGCATAAGTGCATGACTAACACCATATACTTTCGCTTCCTAACTTACAAGTATTAAAAAAAATTTAAAAAATGAAAAATAAATAAATAAATAAAAATCACTGTCATATCAATTAGATTATATAACTAAACTCTAAACATGGAAGCAAAATCACAAACTAAATACGAAACCTGTTGAACAACTACCTAAAAAACAATACAAAAATAATTATTGGCCATTGCCCTAAACTCTTATGCATCAATATAATGTCTAATTTATTTTTAGACAAGCGAGCTAACTTTGAATCGTCATGTTTTCAAGCCTGTCGCATATGGGAGTTGGAAACTCTGAACGTAATAAGTGTTGCTTCTCTTCGTAGTTGCAACGTTTCCTAGCAAACTTTAAGTATTCGCCTACGATTTGGTTTTCAACATGTTCTCTAGCCGGAGTATCATTAGGATACTTCTTATCAAACTCATCTGGTGACTTTACGTAATACTTGATTTTGGGCTCCGTCGTCATTGTCATCATTGGAAACTCATAATCGCCATGTGTTGTTATAGAGTACAAGGGTTGTGGACGATAAACATAAGCAACTCTAAACATCACGACAAAAAACACAAACGCGGTCGTGATATAACATAATAAGAATATCAGGTCAGATAAGCACGGCTGCGTGGCATTATTTGTTGTTGGTTGAGTAGGCAATGGTGGCGCACTCCCAATGTTAATACGTGCATCCATGGTTATTGTTTCACTGTATTCATCCACGAGAAAACTCTTACTCAAATTAAGATTTTAAGCGTTACGTTAATAACTCCTACTAATATTAACATGTAGCATGAACATATAAACATCAAAGCATCAATATTCATCTGATTTACTAGAAATCAAACATTTTTTTTTCTAACCAAATTTGAACATACCAATGGTAAAAATAAAAGGCACTAACCTTATGTATGGATCAGAGAGTTTCGTTGTTAAATTTTAATAAAGACTTCAATTTTTTTTTTTTTTTTTTTTTTTTATATATAGAGTAAGAATTATAACATGATAAACACATTAAACAAGATACGAATTAAAGTCAAATTAGTATTCTAGTTGGACTAAAATTAATGGGCTGGTTTAAGCCCACGTTTATTACTTTAAGGTCATATTTATAAGAACCTACTTTTTTTTTTACTGTTTGAGCCCATAATCAAAAGACAGTTTAAACAAGTAGGTTATCACTTTTAACTGTTTGCCATCTTCTTCCACTTTCTACATAGAATCAAACGGTAAATACTCAATTTTTTTTTTTTTTTTTTTTTTTTTTTTCTTCTCCTTATTAAAGTTTTTATAAATAACTAGTTATAATGCCCGCGCACGCGCGAGTTTTTTTTTTTTAAATTTTGGATCATATATTTTTATTTGTTAAAAAACAAATAATTTAATCTTTGTTTTGTTTGATTAATGATTTTTAATTATAGTTTTTTTATTATTAAAGATAATTATTAAAAAAATTTAATCCTATTATTAATTGAATCTTATCTATATTTTTTGTATTTATCTTCTACTTGTGTTATGGATAAATATAAAATATTACCTAATAAGAAAATAACATTTTTTTTAAAATAAAATTATTACTAAATAAGGTATGAATGCATTTTTTTGAAATGGAAAATTCCCAATAGGGGTTTTGTTGTATTATATAAAAAATGTTATATAGTGAAATAGTTATGACTTATCACATGTGCAATTAAAAAGTAGACTATTGTAGTTGTTGACGTGTTGGGGCTTTTTTTTTTTTTAATTAAGTGTAACAACTTTATTCATAACAGTATGGAATTAGGGTGGGTCTCGAGGGGTCTCATGGATTTTTTGTGATGTATTGTTAATTTTGTTAAAAAAACTTCGATTTTTTATAAATGCACTATATATGACATGGTCAATTTGTGTTTGTTATTATTGTTTAGTTTATTTTAAGTGTCCCGGTCATTTTGTGTCATGGTTACGTCACTATTTATAACCTATTTTTTTGTTGTGTAACAGAAGTTTATTAGTTAGCCTCGTAGTTGGTACTTGAGCGGTCGGCTACGTTGTAGCTAGTAGTTGGCTTGGGCGATTGTCCATGCGATGATAACAATACGTTTATAAACATTAATACTATCGCTCAAATACTTCAATCTGAGTTTTGACTGAGTTTGATCAAGTTATGACTTTGTTGTGACTCGCCTTTGACTTTGTAGCGAGTAGTAGCCGATTACTAGGCCTTGTAATCCTTGTTAGTTCTTTCTAAAATAACTCAAGTCAAAGGGCAGACTTGAGTTTTGTAACAGGTTTGTTACAAATTAATAGTATTTGAAATCTGGTTTTAGACCTTTATTACGCAAAACCATCTTTTAACAACTCCGCTAAAATGGAAAAAATAAGAAGTTTGTTACTAGTATTAAAAAAAAACCCCCAAAATATAGTTTTTACATATAATGTTGTTACCACCAGGATATTGGTCTAGTGATTAGGCACCCGATGACCTCACAAGAGGTCCAGGGTTCAAGGCCTCACTAGGTACACATTTAGAGGTGTGAGGGAAAGGGTCGGAAATGGTCACTGGAAGGTTAGCCTGGGTACATTTGGGTAACAAGGGAAATGGTCACTGGAAGGAATATTGCGTCTGTTTATCCGTTTGCATATAATATATCTTTAATTTGATGCGATAAACTTTTTACTTGTGATATCTAATATCATGTGTGTTAGTTTTTCTGAACTAGAGTGTAACATACATCTAAATGATTACTTTTGTTTGTATTTTTATTTTACTAGGCTGTAGACAAAATGGATAGCTTTTTTCCAGCTCAATTGAAAACAAAGTTGGAAGAAGGTTCTTCCTCGCAACAAAATGACACTTGCCCTGAAACTCAAGAATCCGAGAATGGTTCCGGTATGGGCATTTTCTCGCAACAGCTCAATTTGTTAATGTACATCATAGATTACTATAATAAGCAAGTGAACCGGCCTCCATTACTCGCTCCTGTTCTTTGTTTGAGGTTTTACTTATCCTTCGGAATCAAGATTAATGAAGATCATCTGATGAGAATTGGCAACAACGATGAATTTGTTGAGATGATAGAAATGGTTACAAAAGCTGATGAGAATTTTGATAAAGATGTGTTGAATAAGGCTCCTTTGATTCAAAATGATTTGATCAACTCGTGCTCGGTAGAAACAACTAAAGCCATTGTAAACGATATATGTGGTGCGTCTAATGGATACTTTGCTATATTGGTGGATGAGTATGAGGATGATGTAGGTGACGAGCATATTGTGGTGTGTTTGCGGTATGTTGATAAAAAGGGAGATGTTGTTGAGAAGTTTCTTGGTATTTCACGTGTTATGGATCATAAGAAGGACGTACCTCTTAAGGATGCGCTAAATTCTTTGCTGTCGAAGAATTCACTGAGTTTTAGTAATGTTCGTGGGCAGAGTTATAATGGTGTTAGGAAAATGTACTATGATGTCAGTGGTCTCAAAACATTGATCAAGAATGAAACTCAATCAGCGTATTACGTTCATTGTTTTGCTCAACAACTTGAACCAATTCTTGTTGCAGTTTCCCAAAAAAACGATGATTGTGGTATGTTTTTCTATATTCTTGAAAAGTTAATAACTCTTGTTGGTGTTTGTTGGAAGGAAAGTGAAGTATCAACTGAAAGTCGTTTCCAAAAACTTGCACAAGTCTTTGAAGACATTGAGGTTGAAATTCGTGAAGGTTCAGATGAGAAAGCTAGTTGTGGGCCCCACTATAAGTCTGTTTTGAAAGTGATTGACTCGTATGATGAAATACTTCATATGCTTGATATGATGGCGAATGTCATTTTAAGACAGGCGATTCATCATTCATATCTCAGCACGGTTGATAGAGAAGTTTTCTCTTTCGGGTTTGTTTTCATGTTGCATTTAATGAAGACACTTTTGGGAATATCAAGTGAATTAAACATTGCTTTACTGAAGAAAGATCAAGACATTGTTAACGCCATGTCACTTGTGAAGTTAGTCAAGGAACAATTGCAAATAATAAGAAACGAAGGATGGGAATCTTTATTAGCTTCGGTTGTTTCCTTTTGTGAAAAAAATGACATAAATGTTCCTAATATGGAAGATATGCATCCTCCAAAACTAACAAGAAGAAATCGTGAACTAGAACCAACTACAACAACCCTTCATCATTTCCAAGTTGACGTATTCTATTCCATCATTGATAAACAACTTCAAGAGCTTAACGAACGATTTGATGAAGAAAGTATGGAGTTACTTGGGTGTATGGCATGTTTGAGCCCTGCTAAGTCTTTTTCGTCCTTTGATAAGAAAAAGTTGCTCAAACTTGCGGAATTTTATCCTAACGAGTTCTCGACCGCTGATTTGCTTCATCTGAGTGATCAACTCGACAAGTACATTCAGGATGTGAAGAAAGATAAGAGATTTAAGGGGTTGAAGGATATTAAAGAGCTCTCGAAGAAGCTTGTGCAGGTGAAAAAACATGAAGTGTTTAATCTCGTCTATTTGCTTATCAAGTTGGTGTTGATCCTTCCTGTCGTGACAGCTAGTGTTCAAAGAGGTTTCTGGAGAATGGCTTTTGTTGAGAAGGAACTAAAGAGTAATACAGGTGATCAGTTGTTGAATGATCGTATGGTTACTTATATAGAGAGGGATGTCTTCATCACGGTTAGCAACGAGGATATCATAAGTAACTTTGAAAGTAAGACTCGTCAAGAGTGATTGTAAGTTTGGTTTTAGTAATTGTTTTGAACCTGTAAGTCTGTAACCGGATGTTATGTTTTCCTTTTGAACAGTTTAAGTACTTGTTTTTAATATGTATCTGGATGTTAAGCTGTCCCTTTGAACAATCAGTTAATGCTATGAATTGTATGATTAGCTGTATACTCATGATTATGTGTCTACCCGAGCATGAAATCCCAAATTTGTCACCATCTTTGATCTGTGTATATGATCTATACCATACGCATGCAGCCAAAATTGCCACCATTAAATAACATGTATATATAAGCATCAAATTTAAGAAGTTAGATAGAAATACCATATGTCGATATCTATGATTTCTTCCTTGCAAATGATAGATCCTTCTCAACAAACGTAGGCTGAAACGAGTTTCAGGTGTCGTGTTCTTTCGATCCAACTTTTTTATGAGATGTGAAAAGGCACACGCCTTTCGTTGCATGCCAAGAGGAATGAGTGTGATATCAAGCATTGAATCAAACACCACTTTTGCAGCTAAAGGGTCTAGAAACATGTTTAGTTCAGCATATTTGTTTATAGGAACAGTGAAGATGTTTCCTTTGTCTTTCTTCTTCTTGTAGTCGACATTTCCGCCTACTATGAATACATCCTGCAATTCAATATATGATACATGCAGGATTCTTTAAGGATAGTACAGTTATGAACTTTATTCCCGAACTACTAAAGTATCCACACTAACCTGAATGATAGAACTAGCATTTGTGTCTGCAAGTATAATCTTTGCTAAAGTTGTTAATGGTCCATTAGTCAAAATGGTAATTTTAGATCCAAGATCAATAGATTCCACTATGGACTTCCAAATTTCTAGTGCTAGTGGTTGTCTAAGATGCGGGAAATCAGTAGTCCGAGGAGCTCCAAACTCTATGGAATTTTCTGCTGTATACCTGCAATATAACGACCCCTTTGACCCGTTCCTCTTTTAGCTAAACTTTTTTATTTGATCTATTGGATCCGGTTTGAGATAAAGCATGACTCAAGTTGACAGATCATAAGTAACTTTGTTAACATATACATTTTGTTGAAAAACTTGTAACTGAGAATAAAAGTACCTTCTTGGGCTTCTTGGTAGATCACGGGCAAGTCCAAAGAGAGTGTCGGAATCCAAAAAGCCACCACTACCATGTGGGACAGCTTTCGAGTACTTACAGTTGCCAACACTAGGGTCATTCGGGTAAGATTGGTTTAAACCAAATGAATCCCCTAAACCAACAATAATGTCATCACGACCCATCATGTGTAGCAAATCATAGACCACATCTATTGTTGCTGCATTTGCCCACCCTGTTGGAGTTACTAGTATTGCCTGGGATAGAATATTAAAAAGACGTAACGCACATATGATTCTCATATTCGTATAAAAATATTTAATAAATAATTTACAGCAGTGAATAATAAAGATCATATTACCTTAAGATTTACTGTCTCCATGGGTACTTTGAGTAGATAAAAGAGAGCCAAAAAATCACCAGCACTCATATCCATGTCAAACACAACTGTCTTTCCCAATTTTCGCCCGTTAAAGTTTGGTTTGTATAGAACTTCTTTGTAATAAGAAAACTGTGCTGTAAAATTGAATCTGCCTTTATTTTGTGGTCGGTTTAGTACCTAGCATAGGAATTAAGTTAATTAAATCATAGTTTCGTTTTCATATGCTAATAGCATGTGACAACTTATAAAGCTTAAAAGTACCAATCTTTTTAGTAGAGATGGAAAGATGGATGGGTTGGGTAATGGGTCAAAAATATTAATTACTCGATACCGTAGGATTAAAATAAAAAGATAAATATTCGTTAAAAGCATAAAGATATTAAGAAAATTAAAATGTTTTTTGAAAAATTCTCAAAAAATTTCACAAGATATATGATATTGGTGGATAAAAAAATTGTGAATTAAGTTTTTTTAAAAGTGTATAGTTTTGATGAAAATTATGAAGAAAAAAAAAACGTTTACGCATTAAAATTTTGTAAATCGACATTTCGTGCATCAAAAATTCATTTTTGCTTCCAAGTTCTTTTTAGTTTATGTATCAAAATTTTATTGTACATCAATATATAACAAGTTAAAAATTTTGTGCATTAAAATTTCATTTTTTGTTCATTAAATAAAAAGTTTAAAACTCAAAATAAAATGTATATATATATATATATATATATATATATATATATATAAAACTCCATTCATAGCTTTTTTATGCATCACTAAGTAATACAACTTACCTCCATTGCAGATTTCGGGTGGCAATTCCCCTGTCAACTATTATCAAGAAATTTAACAAGAAGCAAAGACGATGAACTCCTAAGACTCCATGGAATTTCACGAGTAAGATTTACTGGTATATGGATAGACCTCCAAAGTTTTCGAATCTCCTAGCACTTGTGGGATTTGTCCAGTGAGATTGTTTCTGAGAAGCTGAATTTTGATTTGGGTAACCGGGCGGTGTATGGATGGTAATTCCAGTTAATTTTTTTTCGAGCATTTTGATAACATGGAGCTCGATCAAGTTTCTTAGCTCTTCCAATATCTCACCACGGATGCATTTTTGTAAAGGTCCAACACTAGCATTTTTTTTCAAAAAAAACTTTAACTCTCAGAATTAAACCATTTAGAAAATTGTGGAGTAACGAGTTTTTCTTCCCCGCATGTAGTAGCGGGTTTAGATGCATGCAATTTAGGTTGTCCAAAATTATAGGTTTGTTAGCAAATACAATTTCTGAAGTCCAAAATTTGAGATATCCAAAATCATATTTCTTTCTAGTATTAAAGTTTGATGACAAACTATTCCCCTTTAACTCTCATAACTTTATTATGTCAAAATCACCAATTTTGGCTAAAAGTTTCTCTTTAGTAGAATGTTTGTGGACTTTTTGCCTTAGTGGATGATTAGACGCATCAGATCATGGTGAAGACACGTAAGACCACGGGCTACACCAATCACAAAATATGATGTTGTGTTGGCGAATCTAAATGACAATAAGCACTATGAAGTGCATCCTAAAAGTTTACATTTGAAACAAGTTGTAATCCAAACTCGAAAATTAGCCATACAACTTAACTACATTTTTGTGACTTATGTTTCCTAAAATGTCAATTCAGTTGTAACTACCTTGTTCATAATCTTTTGGTCACAAGAAGATTCATCTGTTGTTTTCCGACTACAAATTTTCTTAATAACAACAATCTCTCTATTGAAAAAATTGATCTTAAAAACAGTTCCTCACTTTCTCGTCAATCAAGCCTTCCAAAATTTTATTTTGATCGAAAATTTCATACCAAAAAAAAAAAAAAAAAAAAAAAAAAAAATTGCTATTCCTCTTTTAATTAGCTTGTTTAATTGAGAGGGGACGCCTTGTATTGTATGTTGTTTTTCTCCCTTTTTATAGGGTCTTAATCTATTGTTGCCTTTCCAAAAAAAATCTTTCGTACAAAAGGTTTTCACATTATAAGAGATATTAGAAGATCGTGTTTCGTTGTGTTTAAAACATGGGAAAATCATCCCTGCTGTAAATAGCAGGGAAGTTTTCTTCTGTGGCTTTATAGTGGAGGGTGTATCATGTATAACTTAATATCTTGGAGGGTGAAAAGTGTAAATATGAAAAAAAAAATGCCCCTTACTGTTGGTATAATAGCTGCTGTAAACAGCAGTGATGCTAAGCCCTTAAAACATACTAGCAGGGTACCCGCGCGTTGCAGCGGCGGGTACCCTGTGACAATTAACCAAAGAAATAGATCCCGATAAGGCATGACTCACAAATTTGTATCGGTTCCAACGGGTCCTCTTGAGTTCATTTTCGGATGGCTTTTATTGGCTAGCCGAACCAGTGGCGACACCGGTTCCCGATTGAACTCGTGGTCCGTCTACCACTTACTTTTTGACACATGCTCAAAATTATTATTTGATGTTAGAGTGGTTGGTTGACACTTTAAAGAATAAGAATATAAATGGGGCTTCAACTTTTGTGTGTCACTGAATTTAAAATAAAAAACGTAAATATTACTTTGATTATCACAAATCTATACATTGATGATAAAGAGATACTAACAAAAAGAAAAAAAAAAAAAAAAAAAGAAAAAAAAAAAAGGAAACTATTGAGTATTGACCTTTTAATGGGTTATAACAAATGATGTTAACAAATCATATGGCGGTGGCCCGATCCAACCCAACTTTAATACATTTTATACAACCGGTTGTGAAAGTCTTAACCCTAAACAAATTATCACAGACATAACGCCCCATCCCCTTTTTTTCCTTTCACCAAACAATTCTCACATCTTCTTCATCTCAGATTAATCTCACCAACAAAGACCCTTTAATAATCTCAGTTTCTTCATAAAGTTGATTCAGTCATACGCGTACCATAAACCACTTCGTCTTCAGCTCTTTTGTTCGAATCTTATCAAGACAGATATCTCTTGGCTTCAAGATCTCATTCAGAGGTCTCGGGTAGGATAATTTCTGTTTTTCGTTTTGTTTTTGGTCATGAACGAACCAAAGAAATGATTGAAATCGATTGGTTTTGGTCTTTCTTAATATTTCGAATATTAACACAAAGTTATTGATCTATGATGATAAGGTAGGTGATTGTTTGTTTTGGTTGATGGTCGAGACTTGTCGAGGTTCTTCTTTTTCTTTTTTTTTCTCTTTTTTTTTTCGGGATATAAAAAAGAGAGCTTTGCTTTTGATAGATTTATGATGATTTCTCTTGATGTTTTTGTTGTTAAACGATAAATTTTTGGATTATCGAAAGAGAAAGCTGAGATCTTTATTGCTTTCGTGTAAGGAGGAAATTACAAAGCCGAATGCAATATGTTGGAATAAGAGGTGTGGGTTTGTGATGAGATTGCAACAAACTAAAGAAAAGGAGTTGTTTATAAGAATTACAGTTTACATATTTGCTGCAAATGCAAAGCCAAAGATCCTTCTTTTTGATAAATTTTGGAGTTATTATGTTTAGTTCGAATATTTTGGGTATTATTTTGGGAAATATATATAGGGTTGTACATTATGTTCTAATAATTGTAATATTATGTTTAGGTGTGTTTTTAATGGTATTTAATGTATAATTATAAGATTTTGGTCTGAATTCTGAGTTATGCTTGTTTTTGTTGTACATAATGCTTTGCTTGTTATACTTATGAAAAATCATTGCTTTAAAATGTTGTAAACATTGCATAATTTTTTGTACATTTAAAATTTTTGGAGAGAGAGTCATTTGTCTATTATATGTAGTATAGATATCTTAATAGTAACAAATAACCTACAATAAAAAATAAGTCACCACAACAATTCCACAAACCACCTAAATGTAATTATGTTTCTACAAACATAGAAAAAAAAAGAAGTTAATCTTCGAATTTAGTGTTTTCGGGAATACAAAGTTTTTGTTTCTCTCAAAAGTTTTCTAGCGATCCCACTTCTATGAAGAGGACATGAATGGTTCCGGAAAGATGATTATTCGAGAAGTTCATTAAATTTGAAAGTAAATCACCAAGGCTTTATGGGACAAAAAATATTATCATAATTACTGAGACATCAAGAACAAATAATGAATTTTATTTAAGATAGTGAACTATGGATGTTATTTTATTTACTTGTAACGATAACATATCGAGTCTCTTTGAGCCACCAACTTCTAAAGGTATTGTAAAAATAATCCAATTGTTGTTGAGATCAATTTTCACTAGATTAGAAAGTTGTGGAATTACAGACGGGATAGCTCTAGGGATACGATCACTTTGTAAGTGAAATTTTGACAATTTTATTTTTTCTTATCATTTGGGTCCACGTTTCCACCCATATTAATGATTCCTGGTCCAGTCCACCATCACTAAATTGTGGGGGTTCTTTTTAAACTTATCAAACAATAGGGGTTCATTTGAGAAGCAACATCATAAGTTAAAGGACCAGAATCAGTACTCTACATCAGTAAACTGGTCCAGTACGTCATCATTCTTCTAGGGGTTCTTTTAAAACCATCAACATTACAAGGTTCATTCTTCTATTATGGTCCAGTTCACCATCACTAACTAACTAATTAATCCCGTCATCTTTCTCTATATCATTTCTTTTCCACATTTCGTTAACAATGAAGATGTTATTGCTATGGATGACGTCACAGGGGCGGAGCCAGAAAAAAAATTTAGGGGGGGCAAATTTATTTATTTATTATTTTTATTTTTTTTTATTTTTTTTTTATACATCAAGCTTGATTTTGAAGGAAAAAATATGCGTGCTAACTTAAGAATTTTTAATTTATTAAACAATATGTAAAAAAAGAATTGCAATCATTGAATAAAACAATAAAAGCTACTGTAAAACTTTTATTATACTCGATTAATGGTGAGGTTCAAAATAAAGAACACCATACACAAATAAGCTACACCTTCTTCAAAAAAAATAATAATAATAAAGAACACGATATACACAAATAAGCTACTACTCGTACTACAGAATTATAAAATCAAATACTATAAACTAAACAAGGCTTGAGAGGTAATTAAAAAAAAAAAAAGGACAACTCTTAACTCATCCACGTGACTAACCAAAACATGACAAAATTTATTTTTCTTCTTTCACTTTCATCTTCTCCGATTAGACACCTCCCATTCACCTTAAAACAACTTTCATTTTCAGTTTTAGATATCCATATCTCACCAATTCATCAGAACCGAAGTGACGAAAGTACTTGTGAGGGGGCAAAATGCCAAAAAAAACGAGAATCTGGAAAAAAATACACTACGCCGGAAAGTTTTGGGGGGCATGTGCCCACCGTGACCCCCCGTAGCTCCGCCCATGACGTCACTGTTGTTGTTTGTAACTGGTGAACCTCAAAAAAACGGATAGTATTGGATACAGATGTTGATACTCATGATTTCTTTGTATCTCCGATGAACTGCCTTCCCAAATTGAACCTTCTCAGAATGAACCTTATTTTTTAAAAAAGTTTTAAAAGAAGGCCTGCAATTTGTTTTGTTGTGTGAACTGTGGGACGGTAGTACAGTATTAGCGGATCGGGTAAATGGTTGGACCTTTTGCACATGGAACCCTAGAATTTTGTTTGGTGTTTAGGGTGTGGTGGCCATAATGTCAGAATTGTAACACATTTACAAGTTTTTCAACAAACTTTATATGTTTGTTTTCAAGAGGAATCAAGATGGGTTAAAACAGGTTCGGCTTCCTTCAAAACCTTTTTTGTCTATTTTTCTATAGTACTAGTAGGTTGTATGCACCCACTTTAACCCAAATTGACCCATCACAAGTGACTTTGTTGACATTACACCCTCTAATTTTTACTGTCTTTAAGGAAGTTAGAAGTCATGTGTTTATTTGCAGATATACGGCAGAAAATTCCGTGGAGTTTGGAGCTCCTCGGACTACTGACTTCCCGCATCTTAGACAACCACTAGCACTAGAAGTTTGGAAGTCCATAGCGGAATGTATTGATCTTGGATGTAAAATAACCAGTTTGACTAATGGACCATTAAAAACTTTAGCAAAGATCATACTTGCAGACACAAATGCTAGTTCTGTCCTTCAGGTTAGTGTTGATCCGCGTGCCTTAGAAGTTTGGGAATAACAATACTATACTATCCTTAAAGAATCCTGCATAAATCATATATTGAATTGCAGGATGTATTCATAGTAGGTGGAAATGTCGACTGCAAGAAGAAGAAATACAAAGGAAACATCTTCAATGTTCCTTTAAACAAATATGCTGAACTAAACATGTTTCTAGACCCTTTAGCTGCAAAAGTGGTGTTTGATTCAATGTTTGATATCACACTCATTCCTCTTGGCATGCGACGAAAGGTGTGTGCCTTTTCACATATAATTAAGAAGTTGGATCTACAGAACACGACACCTGAAGCTCATTTCAGCCTACGTTTGCTGAGAAGGATGTATCATTTGCAAGAAAGAAATAATAAATATCAGCATATGGTATTTCTATCTAACAACTTTACTTGCATGCTTTAATATATATTCTAAGGGTGGCAATTTTGATCCATTTACTCAATTTGGGCTACATTTTACCTCGACCCGGCCTTTACCAATAAATGACCTTTTTTTTTTTTTTTTTACTGTTACCATACACCACCCATTCATAATCTATACGGTTATTTACACATGTGTCTCAAGATATCTTATAACATATAGTAGGATAATTCTGCGGGGAGATCCTTGGTGCAGTTATATTGGCTGGTAATCAACAAATTCTATCTCAGCCTTTGAAGTCAAGCATCTTATGTAACATGTCAGCATCAATACAGGACAAAAGAAAGCATTCAAAGTATTGGAAAAGTTTGACCATGTATCATATTATGACGAGTTGCAGACATCCTTGCTGATGACACAGAGTCTGCAGTCATTGGAAGCTTTCGTAAGCAAAAAAGAGCTTGGAGCACACCACATACTAAAGGCGCTGTTAAAGATTACATTTACTGAATTGTAAAGACATTGATAAAAAGACTTTAGGGTGAAATTACATTTTTCTATCACATGTTTTGGCTGCACGCGTATGGTATAGATAATGTACACAGATCAAAGATAGTGACAAATTTGGGATTTCATGCTCGGGTATGCACATTATCATGGGTCTAGCATTAACTGATTGTTCAACAGGACAGTTTAACATCCAGATACATATTCAAAAACTAGTACTTAAACTGTTCAAAAGGACAACATAACATCCAGTTACAGGTTCAAAACAAGTATTAAAACCAAACTTACAATTACTCTTGATGAGTCTTACTTTCAAAGTTACTTATGATATCCTCGTTGCTAACCGTGATGAAGACATCCCTCTCTATATAAGTAACCAGACGATCATTCAACAAATTATCACCTGTATTACTCTTTAATTCCTTTTCCACAAAAGCCATTCTCCAGAAACCTCTTTGAACACTAGCTGTCACTACTGGAAGGATCAACACCAACTTGATAAGCAAATAGACGAGATTAAACACTTCATGTTTTTTCACCTGCACAAGCATCTTCGAGAGCTCTCTAACATCCTTCAACGCCATAAATCTTTTATCTTTTTTCACATCCTGAATGTACTTGTCGAGTTGATCACTGAGATGAAGCAAATCACCGGCTGAGAACTCATTAGGATAGAATTCCGCAAGTTTGAGCAACTTTTTCTTATCAAAGGACGAAAAAGACTTAGCAGGGCTCAAACATGCCATACACACAAGTAGCTCCATACTTTCTTCATCAAATCGTTCGTTAAGCTCTTGAAGTTGTTCATCAATAATGGAATAGAATACTTCAACTTGAAAATGATGAAGGGTTGTTGTAGTTGGTTCTGGTTCACGATTTCTTCTTGTTAGTTTCGAAGGATGCATATCTCCCATATTTGGAACATTTATGTTGCTTTTTTCACAAAAGGAAACAACCGAAGCTAATAAAGATTCCCATCCTTCGTTTCTTATTATTTGCAATTGTTCCTTGACTAATTTCACAAGTGACATGGCGTTAACAATGTCTTGATCTTTCTTCAGTAACGCGATGTTTAGTTCACTTGAAACTCCCAAAAGTGTCTTCATTAAATGTAACATGAAAACAAACCTGAAAGAGAAAATTTCTCTATCAACCGTGCTGAGATATGAATGATGAATCGCCTGTCTTAAAATGGCATTTGCCATCATATCAAGCATATCAAGTATTGCATCATAAGAGTCAATCACTTTCAAAAAAGACTTGTAGTGGGGCCCACAACCAGCTTTCTCATCTGAACCTTCACGAATTTCAACCTCAATGTCTTCAAAGACTTGAGCAAGTTTTTGGAAACGATTTTCAGTTGATACTTCACTTTCCTTCCAACAAACACCGACAAGAGTAATTAACTTTTCTAGAATATAGAAAAACATACCACAATCATCGTTTTGTTGAGAAACTGCAACAAGAATTTGTTCAAGTTGTTGAGCAAAACAATGAACGTAATACGCTGATCGAGTTTCAATTTTGATCAATGTTTTGAGACGACTGACATCATAATACATTTTCCTAACGCCATTATAACTCTGCCCACGAACATTACTAAAACTCAGTGAATTCTTCAACAACAAAGAACTTAGCGCATCCTTAAGAGATACGTCCTTCTTATGATCCATAACACGTGAAATACCAAGAAACTTCTCAACAACATCTCCCTTTTTATCAACATACCGCAAACACACCACAATATGCTCGTCACCTACATCATCCTCATACTCATCCCTCAATATAGCAAAGTATCCATTAGGCCCACCGCATATATCGTTCACAATGGCTTTAGTTGTTTCTACCGAGCACGAGTTGATCAAATCATTTTGAATCAAAGGAGCCTTATTCAACACATCTTTATCAAAATTCTCATCACCTTTTATAACCATTTCTATCATCTAAACAAATTCATCATTGTTGGCAATTCTCAACGGATGATCTTCATTGATCTTGATTCCGAAAGATAAGTAAAACCTTAAAAAAAGAACAGGAGCTAGCAATGGAGGCTGGTTCACTTGCTTATTATAGTAATCTATGATGTACATTAACAAATTGAGCTGTTGCGAGAAAATGTCCATACCGGAACCATTCTCGGATTCTTGAATTTCAGGGCAAGTGTCATTTTGTTGCGAGGAAGAACCTTCTTCCAACTTTGCTTTCAGTTGAGCTGGAAAAAAGCTATCCATTGTGTCTACAGTCTGGTAAAATAAAAATACAAACAAAAGTACTCATTTAGATGTATGTTAAACTCTAGTTCAGAAGTAAAAAGATTATCACACCAAATTAGAGATAGATATTATATGTAAATGGATAAACGGACAAGGTTTTCCCTTGTTACCCAGATGTAGGCATATGGTAACCTTCCTTTGACCATTTTCGACCATTTCCCTCACACCTCTAAATGTGTACCTAGTGAGGCTTTGAACCCTGGACCTCTTGTGAGGTCATCAGGTGCCTAACCACTAGGCCAATGTCCTGGTGGTATTGGCATTATATGTAATAAACTATATTTTGGTTTTTTTTCTTTGTATTAAATACTAACGAACTTCTTATTTTTTCCATTTTAGTCGAGTTGTTAAAAGATAGTTTTGTGTAATAAAAGTCTAAAACCAGATTTCAAATACTCTCAAGTCTGTCTTTTGACATAAGTTATCACGTAAAGAACTAAAAATTACCGAAATTCACTATATGT
This sequence comes from Artemisia argyi, assembly GCA_030686995.1. Taxonomy (NCBI): domain Eukaryota; kingdom Viridiplantae; phylum Streptophyta; class Magnoliopsida; order Asterales; family Asteraceae; genus Artemisia; species Artemisia argyi. Next base: position 195,484,228 of record CM060684.1, on the reverse strand, counting down.
TTTGAGTGTTGTAAAACAAAGGCCGAGTAATCGGCTACCTATGTAGCACCGAAACGGGAACGGCAAAGGGATACGGGAACGGGAAACGGCAAAAATAAAAAATTTAAGATACGGGAACGGCATAGATACGGCAATAAAAGATATAAAAATTAAAAATATATTAAAGAAAATCCAAAATAGATATATATTGATTTAAATTGTAAATTCCAAAAATACTAAATCTTTTAAAGGTAATTAATTATCAATAATCAAATCATTTATACATATATGTTTGTTTGGAAAGTTAAAAAATATCGCCTCTTAATGTTAAAAGAGGTAAAATAAAGTCACTTACGTGTTTTATTTTTAAAAGAAATATATTTATTGCTTTTTCATTCATGTCACGTGGGTAATATTTATATCTAATGATTGTACTTTTTGTCTTTTTATATTTTTGCACAATCTCTTTCTCTTTCCAATAACTCATCTTCTTCCTCATAATATATCGTCAACTTCAGATCTAATTGCTCATGTTTTTTTCTTCTTCCAATGTAACACAAATTTATTCCAGCCGTTTGGAATAAAAAAGGCCATTAAACCCATAAGAAAGGGCTTGAAAACTTCTTAAATATCCAGAATCGGCTAGGGATACGGCGTGTAATCCAGAAACGGCTATGGATACGTCGGAGAAACGTTTCGGGGATGTTTCCTTCGCGTTTCCGTTCCCATGGCGTTCCCAAACGGGCATGGGGGCCTAACAGGCGTTTACAAACGTACTTTTATCGTCGCTACAAAGTCAATGACGAGTCACAACAAAGTCAAAACTTGATCAAACTCAGTCATAACTCGGATTGAAGTATTTGAAGTTTTGAACGATAGTATTGATGTTTACAAACGTACTTTTATCGTCGTATGGACAATCCTATGGTCCTATGAAGATTTCATACATATAATTTCAAAGCTCACCCAAGCCGATTACTAACTACAAGCTAGCTGACCGCTCAAGTACCAACAACCGAGTCTAACTAATAAACTTTTTGTTGAAAAACAAAAAATAGGGTTATAAACAATGATGCAACCACGAGATAAATATGCACTTAGAATAATCTATATAATACTACAAACACAGTTTTTAAAGACATGGTGCATTTACAAAAAATCAAAGCTTTTTTTTAACAAAATTAACACTACATAACAAAAATCCATGGATGTCTCGAGACACTTCACTTCGAGACCACCCTAGTTCGGTCCCTAGTTATAAATCAAGTTGCCGCACTTAATTAAAAAAATAAAAAAGCCCCAGCAAAACAACTACAATAGTCTACTTTTTTCTTGCACATGTGATAATTCATAACTCATTCACTATATAACATTATTTATAAAAACTCTAACAAAAACTACAAAAAATAAAAGAAAAACAAAAGTTTTGAGTATTTACCGTTTGATTCTATGTAGAAAGTGGAAGAAGACGGCAAGCAGTTAAAAGTGAAAACCTACTTCTTTAAACTGGTTTTTTATTATGGGCTCAAACAGTAAAAAAAAGGGTAGGTACGTTCTCATAATTATGGGCTTAAAATACTAAACTTGGGCTAAAACCAGCCCATTATGATCAAAACCTTTCTTTAGTCCAACTAGAATACTAGTGCGACTCTAATTGTATCTTGTTTATCATGTTAATAATTCTTTATCTATATATAACAAAAAAATTCCATGTTTTTATTAAATTTTAACAACTCTTGAATTCATACGTAAGGTTAGTGCCTTTTACTTTTACCATTGGTATGTTCAAAATTGTTTCCTATTTCTAGTAAATCAGATGAATATAATATTGATGCTTTGATGTTTATATGTGTTACATGTATTAGTAGGAGTTATTAACGTAATGCTTAAAATCTTAATTAAGCAAGAGTTTTTCTCGTTGATGAATACAGTGAAACAATAATCATGGATACACGTATTAACATTGCAAGTGCGCCACCATTGCCTACTCAACCAACAACAAGTAATGCCACACAGCCGCGCATATCTAGCCCTGCGATATTATTATCATGTATCACCGTGATTATGTTTTCTCTCGGGATGGTTTGCGCTTTTGCTCTCTTAGGTTCAACAAGTAAGGCCTTGTACTCTATAACAACACACGACGATTTTGAATTTCCAATGATGACAATGACGGAGCCCAAAATCAAGTATTATGTGAAGTCACCAGATGAGTTTGATAAGGAATATCCTAACGATACTCCGGCCAGAGAACATGTTGAAAACCAAATCGTGGACGAATACTTAAAGTTTGCTAGGAAACGTTGCAATTACGAAGATAAGCAACACTTGTTACGCCCAGATTTTCCAACTCCGGTATGCAACATGCTTGAAAACATGACGATTCAAAGTTAGCTCACTCGTTGTCTAAATGAATTTTAGACATTGATTCATAAGTTTAGGGCAATGGCCAATAATTATTTTTGATTGTTTTTTAGGTGTTGTTCAACAGGTTTCTTATTTAGTTTGTGATTTTGCTTCCATGTTTAAGAGTTTATATAATCCAAATTGATATGATAGTGATTTTTTATTTATTTATTTATTTTTTTTGTTCTTTTTTAATACTTGTAAATTAGGAAGTGAAAATATGGTGTTAGTTATGCTCAACATGTGATTTTGTGAAAAATAAATAATATGACATCTGCCTTATCTTTTGTTTTACTTCTTTGAAGAAAAAAAAAAAAAAAAAATTACGTTTATTTTTATGTTTATGATTTTCGGTAGTCGACTAAACAATAAGGTTTAAACTTATCGACACACATACTCAAACATTATACGTTTTAAAGGCTGACTTGAGACCTCTCGTATAATGCAACCTTTTGCTGTTGTGTCACGTTTTATTCACGTAAGTTATACCAATACGAGTACTTTTTAAATCACTGAATTTAATAAAAAAGACGTTTAGATTAATTTTTATATTTAAAAACCTTAAATAGCGTGTTTAATAAGTTTTAACAAAATTATTGATATATTAGTACCCGTTATATTGTTTGACCGTGCGGGTTCTAAAACGAGTATAAGTTTAAACAATTAACCTGTCAAAAATTATTATATACAAACACTTTGCAAAAATTTTTTAATCAAAACTATGTTACCATTCATTCAATTAGTACCAATAAAATGAATATTATTTATAAAAGTATACTACACAAATCCTTAAAAACATATTTTCCCAGGTTTTATCATGGGACATGCCACATGTTCAACAGAATGTCTCAAAGAACACAACTTTGCAACACTTTTGGTTTTTTTGATCTTCTTGATCTTGTTAACTACTGTAAGCAAACACCCAATGTTACAAATGTTACTCAAGTTCATACTTTAGCTTTTAAGGTTGGTGTTCTTGCTCATCTTCCTACTGCCACGTCACTCGTTATAGCTTACGTGCGAGCAGGGCGTTATACTTCTTCTGTCGCAGTTTTTCGTGAGGTTTTTAACAAAGATGTGGTTGTTTGGAATGCAATGATGACTTGTGCAGTCGAAAATGGACAAGTTTTAGATGCAATGCGAGTTTTTATGCAAATGCTGCGTGAACGAGTTAAGTTTGATTCTGTAACTCTTGTGATTGTTGTTTCAAACAGGTTAGCGTGTTTACAGTGTGTACATAGTTTAGCATTAAAGTTTGGTTTGCTTTCGGATACTGATTTGTGTAATGCGCTTATTAACGTGTATGCTAAATGTGGTGAGTTGTGTTTGTCGGAGAACATGTTTGCTGAAACAGAAGTGAAAGACATTGTTTCATGGAACTCGATGATTAGTGGTTGTTTAAGCAATGATTGTCCTGATAAGTCTTTATGGTATTTCAAGAAAATGGTTTTATGTGGAGTACAACTTGATAATGTGGGATTATCGTGTGCTATTGCAGCATCGACTAGTTTTCCAGATTTGGATATTGGTAAGGTTTTTTTTTGGTGCAAAGGTGAATTTATATTATACTCCAAAAGATTTGTACATCATAAGAATATCAGAACTGAACATGGACATTTCCAAGTCAGAATACAAGAATAAAAGATACAGCTATATCTGATGTTAACTAGTATATTATTCAAACAGATGTCTATATGTATACACAAAACAGAGCATTCATCTCTACAATTTAACCCATCTGCCCAATCAGAATTCACCTTTTACAACACCCACCATCTAACTACATTTCCTTAACACCCTCCACCAAGTCCATTCAACCATCATCCACAATAGACCAAGGTAGAAAGGGTGAAAGGCATCGTTAGGAATAGAATGGATATTGGTAAGGTTGTACATGGGTTCGGGTTAAAAAATGGATACAATGAAAGTTCTCATATTTCTGTACTAAACGCTCTTGTTTCATTATACTCTAAATGTGGGGATATTGATGATGCTGAAATTGTGTTTAAATCGATGTATAGCAAAGATTTGGTTTCTTGGAATACAATGATTAACGGGTTTGCTTCACACGGAATGATTCATGAAGCGTTTAGCCTCTTAAAACAAATGCTAGTTAGAGGATCAGTACAACCAGATACAGTGACAGTACTTGCTGTACTTTCATTATGTGCAGAATTCATGTTTTTACGAGAGGGAAAAAGCATTCACGGGTTCGTTATAAGAAGATTGTTCAGAATAGACGTGTCAGTGATTATTAGTCTTATGAACATGTACTCTAAATGCAACCAAATAGATAAGGCCGGGAGCTTGTTTGTTTCATTACAGGATAAAGATTTGGTTTCCTGGAATACAATGATATCGGGATATGCCCAAAACGGGAAACCAACGTTTGCTCAAAATATGTTCAAGAAGCTGATGTACGAGTGTTTGAAATGCGGTTTATCAACTGTTCTCGCAGTTCTTTCTTCTTGTGATTCACGTGAATCTCTAAAATTTGGTGAATCGTTACATAGTTGGACAATGAAATTAGGCTTCTCTATTAGTTTTCTTACGGTTAATTCATTAATTTTTATGTACACAAACTGTGGATACTTGAGAGCTTCTTTTGCATTGTTACAAAGTGTTTCAAGAGATGCCGATACTGCTTGTTGGAATGCTATGATTGCCGGATGTACACAAAACGGGTACTTTTTGGAAGCTTTAGAAACTTTTAAGTTCATGAGATGAGAAGCATATGCAAAACATGATCTCGTTACCCTCGTAAATATCGTATCAGCTTGCGGAAATCTTGAATTAGTGTCTTACGGGAAATTGGTTCATGGGTTTGCTGTAAAAACTCTGGTTGATAATGATGTTCGTGTAAAGAACGCCTTAATTACAATGTATGGAAGATTTGGGGATGGTGACCATGCAATGTTGGTGTTTGACTCATGTCACAACCGTAACCTTTGTTCATGGAATTGCATCATTTACGCTCTTGCTCAAAACAAAGAAGCTAAAACTGCGTTACATTTGTTTCAAAATCTTGAATTTGAACCTGATGAAATCACAAATTCGACAATTTTATCAGCGTGCAGTCAGATTGGATCAATTAGAAATGGCAAACAGATTCATGGACATGTTCTAAGATCCAATTTTCATACAAATTGTTACATAGTAGCTGCCTTAATCGACATGTATAGCAACTGTGGAAGGTTAGATATGTCAAATCACATTTTCAATTCCTTACAAGAAAAGAATATCGCAAGTTGGAACTCAATGATTTCTGCATACGGGTTTCACAGTAAAGGTGAGAACGCTATCAATTTATTCAACGACATGATAAAGGCCGGTGAAAAGCCGACAAAAACCACGTTTATAAACTTATTATCAGCTTGTGCTCATTCAGGTTTAGTCAACGAAGGTTTAAGATTATACAAATGTATGTTTGATGAATATGGTGTGGAAGCGGTTATGGAACATCACGTTTGTGTAGTTGATATGTTGGGTCGATGTGGGAGGTTAAATGAGGCGTATGAGTTTATAAAGAGTATGGCAGTGAAACCAGATCATGGTGTTTGGGGGGCAATGTTAAGTTCATGTAATTATCATGGTGATGTTGAAATGGGGAAGAAAGTGGGTGAGATTTTGTTTAGCTTGGAACCTAAGAATGCCGGGTATTATGTTTCTTTAGCGAATACATATGTTGGTGCCGGGAGTTGGAGTGATGCAGTGAAGTTGAGATAGTTTGTGGATGATGTGAGATTAAAGAAGCCGGCAGGCTGTAGTCTTGTTGATGTTGGTTAACAGTGACTATACTTTTAAGTCGTTTAATATGGTTAATTGTAATGTTAATTGCTCGTGTAAATTACTTTAGTTACGAAAAAAGTACATATCTTTTATTAAATCTAACGATTTTGTTTGTTAATTACTTGTTAATGTGATAATTATTGTGGTTATACATAAGTTTTTCATAATTCTAACTGTAACAAAGTTAGGTGAATTTTGATTACAACAACATATTCTAATAAAGTTATGCCAAAAGAACCGAAAAAGTTATGGTTGCAAACATATAATATTACGTATATCAGTTTATAGAAAAAAAAGATACCAATAACAATAACAGCCATGTTTATTCGACTTCTGTACCTCATGTTTTTTAATTGAACTTGGCTCACTCATCCCACCATCGGGTAAAAAACTGGTATTTCTCAACACGTTACATACCAGTAAGAAAACGCCAGGAGGCAACAATTTCTTGTGAATAAACTAAAATAAGCCATTGGCAGATTCAAAATGAAAAAAGATACTTGTTTACTTTTTGTGCAATAAGTTGCTAACAATAGGAAAATCTGGTGCTATATCAACTGGGACCTGCAAGTTTAACCAAAATACATGTCAAATGAGCTTTAAGAAAATAAAGATAAATTCCTGACATATATGCATCTTAAAAGCTGAGAACTCGTAAAAATCAAAACTTTCCGTTATGGACCTTTTTTTGGGTAAAGGGATTCTTCCGTTATGGACTTATGGGACTCACTAGAGTAGACCACTAAATTTTACGAGCGGAGAGCCCAGATGGAATCATCTAAAATATGCCTATGATATTCAATAAGGCGGAATAATGAGTGGGTCGGTTAACAAGTCAAAACGGGCACTTTTTGGTACCCCGGTTGGGTTGGATTGACAAAACATTAACCAAATCAGCCTATTCAAAGGTAAACTGAGTAAAACATTTTAACTATGAGAAATTACACCAAGTGAAATTTACCTGAACTTTTGTCAATTTTTCCAAAGCAATGGTCAAAGGTTGTGTCATTTGACCATATTTTTCAAGAAGCTTTTGTGCCGCATCTTTATCACCTTTGGCTTGTATGGTAAGTATTTCCCTACTTAAGCTCTCGACCGCATCTTCAATCTATCACAACACATGAAAAATTCAAACCAAAAAAATAAAAAAGTAATCTAAAATTTCCTTCATTGTCATTTTAACATGGGTCAAAGAATATTAGAGGATGTGTTATCTATTCAATATCTGAACCTAATTTTAAATATAAAAAATACTTGAAAAAACATACCTTATCAAAGTCAACAGAGAATGTTTGGTCAGGAAGCAAAACAAAGGCCTGTTTCTCGAATAACCAGTTAAACTGTAGTGCTTGTCCTTTGCTGATATACATAAATGAAGATCAATAACTATAAGACCAAAAATCAATATATATAAATAAATAAATAAATTAAAAAAAAAAAAAAAAAAAAAAAAAAAAAAAAAAAAAAAGCTGTTAGTGACTTACCCATGAGCTTCCTCTAACCCAAAACGTACTGAGCGAAAGCATCCAGCAAGGAAAGAAACATACATGGACTTCTCAAGGCTCTTTGGAAGTAATTCCTGGCCAAGCCAAAAAAAAGTCAATCAAAATTTATAAGAAAATCATAAGTATTTAACTTATCCCAATTACAGCTAAAGATATGCAGGATGGCGAAAACGCCATGAAAATTTAGAAAATACAAAAAACTTCATGTTGACCCAACATAAATATAATTGTCTTTTCCAAATTTATAAGGACGTGTTCGTCATTTGGCATGTTTTTTTGCCGGAACTAGTACAAATTATAGACTATATCTCACAATGCCCCAACTAACCTTTGTAATAAGGAAATTAAGGGCCCAAAGACCAACAATGTCGGCTTTAGCTTCTTCAAGAGCAGAGTGAAGTTCTTGTAGCTCCTGTTTCATCAAATACACAAAGAAAAAAATTAAATAATGTTTCCCGTGAATTTCAAAATAGAGTTTTAAAACAAAACTGAGAAACTGACCAATCTCACGGTAGAACTCTGACCACTTGGAAGTGTAATTGTATGTGGCCCGATCCCGTGACAACACTCGTGACATATTGTGTGAGTGAAAAAAGAGTCAAAGTCAACAAGCTCTCGTTGTTCCTTTATAATACACAACTCAGCTATAGGCTGAAGAATTAGCTTGAACCTGTTTCGGATAATAAAATTGGTAATTATTAACACAAATTCATTCTAAAAGGTTTTAACTATAGTAAAAAAAAAAATGTCTTTAAAATTAAGAAATATGGAAGAACATAATCACAGGTTTGATGACTTTACTTTGCCTCAGAAACATTCTTCAGCATGACCATTGATGACCCACGATCTTTTACAATACGCTCATCATTCGGAAGATTAAAGGCCACAGTTTGAGGTCCTTTCACATCCTTCATCAACATTATAAAATAATATCATACTTTAATCATATATTATGGATCAAACAGGTAAAATGAGACAGGGAACATTCTAAATGGGTCGAAAGAGTCGCAAGTCACCCTAAGTGTATTTATAAAGCATAATAGCATCCCCAGAGATTGGCATAATCCAATGGACAAAAGGTTGAATTTTGATGGATGGAAAGCTCACCCCTGAATTGTAAACAAGCTGGATGACGCGAATAGGTGCAGATATCACATCTTTTGATTTGTACATGTCATCCAATGGAAGATTTTGTTCCAAAACCTACATAATGGAATTGGTTAGATAAACAAAAGCATCATTCATAGATTAAGCAAGTAAATTTGATCATGAATATTATCCAAATTTGAACCTGCAATTGATCGCCAAAGAGTTTGAGTTGAGTGGTTGCTTTATCATCCCGAACGCCAATAAATGCCTCAAATGTGGCCTGAGTACACAACAACAAGAAATACTTGATATTTGAACTAGTAAAACCTCAAACTAAGCAAACAAATACTAGAGGACTATGTCTTTATGCCACTAAATACTCATAAGACTGGAACCAAATTATTATACGAGTAAACAAAATTGCAAGTTGATTTATCAAACATAAAGCAAATATACTACTAAATGAAGAAGAGACACGATTACCTTGTATCCGAATAGAACATCTTCATAAGTCTCGTATGGGCCAATAGTAACATCCAACTTAGAGTCCTTGAGAAGAAGGAAAATGCATGCAGTTAGAACTATATTGAAAATGGTGATGCAATAGAGTGTCGTGTGTACTGACCAATTCCATCCAGGCTATATCTGAGTCATAATAGTCATTTGAGAGGAAAGCATCAGCCTTGCTATGTAACAGTCGCTTCAAACTACAAGATCGCAGATGATTTTATTAAAAGACCGTACTAATAAATACATATGAATCAACAAAAGTCTAATTAAGAATGTACCTAGGGGAACTAGTCAAATCCCCTGCTTTACGTAATAATTCAGTGGCTTTTGCGAGATAGGCAGAATATTCTTGAGAATAAGGGACGATACTAAGATCACTGGTACTATTGGAATGAGTGTCATTATGCCTTTTAATAACATTGAAAAAACCCGTTGCTTCTTGTTTTTCATTCTCTGAAAGCCCTTTCATCCATAATTCGAATTCCTGTCACAACAATCAAAATGGTTAGTCCGGTGGAAAGATGGGTGTATTGGGGCGCGTTGGGTTGACGCAAAAACTATATTTGCCTGATTTTAATCTTAAGCTCAAACGCGGTAACAGAAACATGTTATTACAATTATGATCTAAATCACCCAAGGCCTTTGGTCTAGTGGTATGTGAGTTGCCCACCAACCTAGAGGTTGTGGGTTCAAGCCTCGCTGGAGGCAATTGTGTATAGGGTGTGAAAAAACTTGCCTTTCAAAAAAAAAAAAAAAAAAAAAAAAAAAAAAAAACAATTTTGTTTTAAATCTTTAAACAATGCGCTTTAGGAGATTGTATGCATAAACTATACACTTATACGTGACATTTTTAACCCATTTGACGTGTTTTTAGCTGAAAATTATATTTGACCCAATAGACCCGTTTGAGATAAAACTCGAGTCAAAATCTATTTGACCCTGTTTACACCTCAACTTAATAACAGATAAACCACATTTTCAACAAACTCACTTAAATTTATAAATGATATTTGAAAGAATTAACAAGTTTGACAAATTTATAACCAGAAAAAAAAAAAAAAAAAAAAAAAAAAAAAAAAAAAAAAAAAACGGATACCATTTTATCCATATCTGGAGGATAGAAGCTGGCACCAGGAGGTTTCAAGATGGGAAATGCAGCTTTATATTCAACACCTTTCCATCCAGCCACTTGTTTTGTTGCCTCTGGAAGCAATCTGACAGCAGAGTCTGCAGTTGTCAAAAACGCTTCATTTTCATCAAGACAAGACCTGCGAAATACACACACAAAATTCAACTTTTTTGATATCACATATCAGAAAGAGTGACAAGTATATGAGAGATCGTATTGGAAAGATGCTATAGTACTTTTAGGGGCAGTATCTTACCATGGACTCTTGTTTATCGAATAATATTTCCATTTTAACATGTCCAACTCAGATATTTCACCACGTCCGTTTAACCATCCCCTTAATGTTGAGTTGCTGTACCAAACCTAATTCACGAAGAAAAAAAAAAGAATATAAATAACTAAATATTTTATCAAAACGTTCATCTTAATATTCATCACATGTGTAGTAAAGTAGAAAACGATAATTATCCATGAGTTTTTAGAATTTCATTAAATATACCTGGTGGTAAAAAATATCATCCATTATTTTCGCGGCTTGAATGAGTAAAGCCAGAACTTCCTTGTCCTCATCTGTCAGACCGGTCAACTGTCACATAAATGTTTAGTTAAACTCCTTTATATACAGTTATAAACTTATAATCAATAGATATAAGTGGGGAAAAAACCTCTGCAGTAAGTGAGATAGGAGCATAACGAGCGAGCTTTTTTTGCAGAAGCAAACTCTGTGCTTCCATGTTTTTTTGGTACCTATAAAAAGTTTTAAAAAATTCTAAATTATATGAATTTTAGGAAATTTTAGAGTATAACTTATGATTTGAAATGGTTCGTTATTCACTAAAATGGTATTATGAAGCACAATATACATCACAATATTCAGGTGTTAATGTATACATATAAATGTGCTTATACGCTCAAAGATGTACCTTTTGATAATGATGTCAAATAGTTGACCGTATGGTCCATCAACATTATAGGGAGCGTAATGAGGGTCTCCGTTAGCAAGTAAGTGCTTGTACTCTTCAACTGAGATATATTTAACGGCTGAAACCTCAGATTCCTACAAGGAAATATAACCATATTGTTTTTAATTGGTCAACCCTATGGGATTGTTTCTCAAAAGTAAATCAATGATTTATAAAATCTATACCTGAAGAGTAAAAGCTTCCAAGGGGATCGGGTCCAGTGTTGTCACGAGATAAACGTCATCAAATTCATTATCAATGAACTTGCCATCATTTGTAACACTTCAACCATATGCAAAAACCAAAATAACACTTGGTGAATGCCAAAGACACGTGGCAAAAATGAACCAATTTAACATCTCACAGAAGAACATTCATTCATTGTTTAATTTCAAATAAACTTTAACCTTAAAAGGGTGTTTGGGTTTGCTTATTCAAGTGCTTATCTACTTAGTTTAAACCAGATAAGCAGTTTTCATTGTACGTCTGAAACTCGTTTATCTGCTTAATTTGAGCAGAATTATCAATACCTGCAAATCTTAAAGGCAGATCCAGTGGTTTAAAATAAGCAATCCCAAACACAACCTAAAATTCCATGAATAACAAAAGTTCCCTATTTCGGGATATGGTGGACTAATTATATACAAAAACTACATGCAAATCATATTAAAAAGTCTACCATTCTTGTAGAAAAACAAACAGCAATTCAAAGGCATCGTTCGGGAGGGTAACACCGAGCTCCTCTTGAAGCTCTCTCCTGCAAGCATACATCACTTTAAAGTATCATTAGATTATAAATATGATACTCCCTCCGTCCCAAAATATAAGTCCATTATGAATTTTTCAAAGTCTTTTAATTCCGACTTTGACCTAAATTATTTTTTTCCGTGTTGTATAATACTTGATGCAAAACCTATAAATGAATTTGTGTTTTAAATGCATTTTCATTAGTATATTTTTCAGGGTGTATTATATAAAAAAAAAAATAATTAAAGTCAAAGTCGTTAATAAAAAGACTTTGAAAAAGTCATAATGGACTTATATTTTGGGACGGAGGGAGTATGTTATATAGCATGTGTGTCGTATACAGATTACAAAATGACCCAAAAGTTTAGCTTAAATGCTTATGAATTAAATAGCTTATACAAAAGGTGTGACCATTTGGTCTGATTACCTCGCTGTGATAGCTTATACAAAAGGTGTGACCATTTGGTCTGATTACCTCGCTGTGATAAGGGATGTATCGCCAGCAGATACATGACCTGCACTAGAAATATCCCACAATCCGGGCCATGAATCCTTGCAATCAGCACGCTTCTGGAGTAGAAGTTGTTGTGTACTTTCGGCAAAGATCCACACGTGAACGGCACGGTGGTAATCGCCATCTCTGTGAACAGCACTTCTGTACAAAATAAGTATTAATACGTTAGCTAAAGACATTATGTATAATCATAAACACTAACTCATCTATCCACATTATACATATTCGACGCTGATAATAAGACTCAAACTGATAAGACCTACTCAAAACTTGTTGAAAATTTTGTTTTGAAAGTGATAATGTGATATGAGACATGATGCTGACATGCTGTAACAAAAAAGGCTACAAATATTGAGTTGTTTGAGGGGCGTTTGGGATTGCTTACTAAAACTGCTTATCTTCTATTGCTTTTTACTTGATCAGTTCAAAATACACAACTCCAAACTGCTTATAGGCTTATTGCATTCAGAAATAAGCTGTTTAGCATAAGCAACTCTAAACTGCTTATTCAAAACAGCTTATTTCATTTACAAGTAATCAAATTAGCAATTTGGATAAGCAATCCAGTTAAGCGATCCTAAACACCCTTAAGAGGGTACTGTTTGGATCAGCTTATTTTATCGGCTAATGAGCTTATTTGAATCCGGAAAAGCTCACTCTTTTCAGCTTATGAGCTTCTCATAAGCCGAAACAAACAGGCTTACGAGCTTTTCCAAAAAAGGCTGATAATGATGACTTGTTTGAAACTGCTTATCTGATATCTGTTCTAATAAGCAACTCCAAACTGCTAACCACTTATTGCTTTTTGAATTAAGCAGTTATTCCAAACAGCTTATTAGATTATCAATATAGATAACCAATCCATTCAAATCCTAAACACCTTAAAAACTGTGCATTTTCTGTATAGAAACACAATAACCATATAAACAGATTGAATAAGCAAATTCCAAACCATTCACTGACAAATACTCAGCTAAGTGGCCCCAAACACTCTAAAGGGAGAAAGGGTCTTCTTTTTTTCTTTTGGTTATAAGCTTCTTCTCATAAGCTGAAACAAATATGAGATTTATTCGAAATTCAAATAAGCCCATAAGCCGGAAAAATAAGCTAATCCTAAAAAAGTAGATAGTTAAGTAATCACATACCAATATAAATGAAGAAACAAGCTAAGAAATGAATGAACGTGCCTGGGCTTAGAGAAGCCGGTTTTGAGACCAGTTTTAGTCAATATGTCAAACTCTTCTTCCTCTTCTTCATGTAACTGATCATCTCCATCGCCCATGCTGCTAATTGTTTTGTTAATTAGTATTTGTTTTAAGTTAATGATTCTGACTAATTAGAAGATGGGTTGATTAAATTCCAAACACTTTATTAGTGTTGAATAATTTGTGTTTGGGTTTTGGTTTTGGGCATATATTCATTTTCTTTTTAAAGTTATTGGTAATTGGTGGACCACTTTTACCTCTCTTTTTAATAAAGATACTTTGTTTTTGTCCTCTTTTGTTTCGTATTTTATATTAGGAATTTTCTAACTTGTGATTTTAGGAGGATGTTAAGAGGTGGCCTTTGTGTCGTTTTTTTTTTTTTTTTTTTTTTTTTTTTTTTTTTTTTTTAGATTTTTGTCATTTTTCAAATAAAAAAACTATTTTGTGTGTACTTTTTGTGGATCCTTAAGTAAAAGAGATACACGGGCCCGCACATGTTAGAAAAACCCTTTATTTTATGGTTTGTATGAGCACTTTTTAACATTTTTGTCTTGTCAAAATTTTTACATTATCTTTATTATGTTTGGTACATTGTAATTTTATAAATAAAACAAAATTCTGAAAATTAAAAAACATTAGGGTAAAATGCAAAAATGGTCCCTAAACTATCACGAAATCGCAAAAATAGGACCGAGACAAAAAGTCACGCAAAAAAGCCACTAACGTTACGCAAATTTGCCAAAAAACCACCGAGAGCCATTTTCCGTTAGTTTTCTCGTTAAGTGCCATGTCATTGAGGGTAAGATTGTCATTTCACTGCTTTATATCCACGTGTCATAGCAATGTTACTTTAGGGACTAAATTTGCAAAGTAACTTTTAACATACATTTCACAGTCACCACCACCCTCTACCACCACAACCACACAACCACCCTTTACCCTTCATCTTCATCTTCTCCGGTGACCAAACCCAGATTCCGGTGACCAATCCCAAATTCCGACCACTTTTTCTTTTTCTTTTTCTTTTTTTTTATTGTACAACAATCTCATCTGGATTAGTATAATTTCTATACGTTATCATATTTCTTTGTCATTAACTAGACTTGTCAATAAGTCAGTGCCACTCTCCAAATTCATACCAAGAGATAGCTGCTTTGGATCCCCATTTACCAAATATTCCTCACATTGCTTTATTGCCATATGCAGGTCTCGCAAGTGACCCCACTTTGGCTGCCTTATAAATCCTATATTGCACAAGTTATCCGTGTAAATCTCCTGCAACTTCATAATAGCTAGTAGATGGTTGGTCTTAGCAAGATATTGGAAAATTACCATACTCATCTATTGGGGCGTCATAATTATAGCTTGTAGCAATCAGAGGTCCTCCAGCTGTCCGTCCAAAATTTGTTCCACCAAAATACTGCAAGATATATACAAGAACATCACGTTTCTGAATTTACAAATCTATGTCATTAATAAATAATGTTTAACATGAAACGAAAAAGGATAAGTTAAATATACCATATAATAGTTATGAAAAGTGCCTCCTTTCTCAAAAAAATCGTGCAACAGCAAAGGCCAGGTCTTCGACTGGTCGATAAGGTACAGGGTATCCAAATGAAAGAAACATATAATATCAAAAAGAACGGTATACCACTTTTGCATAATCATGTATGACTATTTAAAATGCTTTTTTGGAGTGAAAGTCAAAGCAAAAGGTCAAGTGTACCATCCAGTGTAGTCTTCTGTCCACATTTTTGGCTTTGAAGGAGAATTTGGGATAAAAGTATCACAGTAGAACCCGTTACATGTGTTTATCTACATATTTTGATGTGCAATTTAGTGGTGTGTTACTAGAATTAGGATATAGCCTATAATTTGTTACTATCTTATGCAGACAACCCTTTCAAAATTACATTTTACATCATGAGATTGATTGTCAAAAGCTTGTATATCGCTTTGCAAATGTTTGGCTTTTCCGCCAATGGAGCCTGTAATTATGCATGTTCCTTTTTGGCTTATTAGTTATAAGTGACATTTTAACCTTATTAATACAGGTATCAGGCAAAGCCTCTAGTATGAGAAAAGCACTCTATCAAGTAGCAGCTCGTCTTCATGATAACCCATCATGGACACAGCACTTGCTTAATTCGTCCACACCTAATGCCTATCCTGGTGCTGGTGCTCTTATTGGTACAACTCCCGGTAAACCAATTATGGGTCTAAGTTCATTGGTTGGTGGTTATGGTGGATACAAGCCTGAAGGCGAAGATTGGTCTCGCGGTTTCTACCCAGGACAAAGGGACGAGTCTGCTTAGAGAGAATTTTCTCTTCGGTTGATATGTCCTACTGAAAACGTTGGCGGTGTGATTGGGAAGGGTGGTGCTGCAATTAATCAAGTCAGGCAGGAAACCAGAGCAGATATCAAAGTTAATAGTTCAGTGGCTGAGGGGGCAGACGATTGCATAATATCTATTTCATCAAAGGAGGTATGTTTGAGACTTAGTCTCTAGTTGAACTACTTCATGAAATATGAAGATTAAAGATAACGCCTTATGTGATTGTAATTTTATTTATGTATAGGTATTTGAAGACACATTTTCTCCAACTATTGAAGCTGCGTTGCGCTTGCAACCCAAGTGCAGTGAGAGAGTTGAAAGAGATTCAGGTCAAGTTTCATACACTACTCGATTGCTTGCACCAGCTTCTCGGATTGGATGCCTTATTGGGAAGAGAGGATCGATAATCTCATAAATGAGGAGAATTAGCAAAGCTAATATTCGTATTATTTCAAAGGATGACCTTCCGAAAGTTGGTGAGGATGATGATGAGATGGTACAGGTAAGCATACAAAATGCGCCTTATTTGACATAATCGGATATATGTGTGCAATTATCACAATAACCTTTGGTTTATCCTCTTTTCAGATTACATGAGAACTTGATCTTGCTAAGGATGCACTCTCCATGCTGCTAAGTATCCAGTTAATGACAAAGAAATATGATAACGTATAGAAATTATACTAACCCGGCCAGATGAGATTGTTGTACAATAAAAAAAAAAAGAAAAAGAAAAAGTGGGTAAAATTTGGGATTGGTCACCGGAATCTGGGTTTGGTCACCGGAGAAGATGAAGATGAAGGGTAAAGGGTGGTTGTGTGGTTGTGGTGGTAGAGGGTGGTGGTGGCTATGAAATGTATGTTAAAAGTTACTTTGCAAATTTAGTCCCTAAAGTAACATTGCTATGACACGTGGACATAAAGTAGTGAAATGACGATTTTAACCTTAGTGACATGGCACTTAATGAGAAAACTAACGGAAAATGGCTCTCGGTGGTTTTTTTGCAAATTTACGTAACGTTAGTGGTTTTTTTGTGTGACTTTTTGTCTCGGTCCCATTTTTGCGATTTCATGATAGTTTAGGGACCATTTTTGCATTTTACCCAAAACATTAAAAAATTTAAAAAGACTAGACGAGTACCCGTGCATAGCAACGGGATTTTATAGCGACAGATAGTTTATTGATAAAAAAAAGTTTATAGGTTATAAATGAAAAATAATAAAAGTTTGAAGATTTGGGAATTAAACATAATGTTTTGAAATCCGGTTCGACCCGGGTGGTTCAACCGGTTGAACCGTTCCGGTCGAAAAATTGGTCGATTTAAACCGGGTCAACTTGCTAGGTTGGGTCGAAAACTGGTCAAATTAAACCGGTTCAACCCATCGGGTTTGAAGCATCCCGTGTCAACCCGGTTTGTGATTTGTATTAATTGTTTTAATTGGTTGTATTTAATTTGGTAGATATGTTTTTAATTGATTGCACAATGTGAATAAATCATTGTACTTTTAATTAATGGGGTATTTTGATAAGAGTATTAATTACATTTAATAATTTCCTTTAATAAGATTTTTCAACATTTCACATTACTTAACTTTTCACTTTTCTACTTTTTCACTTTGACCATTTTTCCTTTACTAGACGAATACCCGTGCATAGCAACAGGTATTTATAACGACAGATCATTTAGTGATAAAAGAAAGTTTATTGGTTATAAATGAAAAATAATAAAAGTTAGGGGTGGCAAATCTTGCCCAATTTGTAATTTTTGGGCGATTTTTGAGACTTTTTTAAAAGTTTGGGGCGTTTTTTGCCCCCTTGCATTTATTTGATGGGCTCTTACAGGCAAAAGATAAAAACAGATATTATTAGATGGGCTTTCGAATCACACAATTCAACTTTCAAGCAATTACTCTCATTTTTTTCCCGACCAATTCACTTGTCACTGGTAACTATAAAACATTCCAACTATTTTAATTTTAATTTATCTCATTTATTAACTATTTTCTGCATAATTATTTAATACTCTAATTAATTGATAGATATATTTAATTAGTTGCATTTTTATTCATTTAATACTCTATTTTTTTTTAAGAAAAAATAATTAAATATAGTTAAGACTTAGATACTTGATCTTTTTTTACAAGATGAATTAAAGGGGTTTTTAGGACTGTTCCGAATGTTTTTAATAGTTGAATTATAATTTGCTCGTTTTAGCCCGTGCCCGTTTGGCCCGATTTATAATTTGTCCGTTTAGCCCGTGCCCGTTTTAACCCGTGCCATTTTAGCCCGTGCCCGTGCCCGCCCATTTTGCCACCTCTAATAAAAGTTTAAAGATTTAGGGATTAAATGTGTTGACTTATTGACTTATTGACTTTGTTGACTTATTGACTTTGATACTTAAGCTCATGTTAACATAATGTTTTGAAACCCGGTTGAACCGTTCCGGTCGAAAAATGGGTCGATTTAAACCGAGTCATGCTTTTAATAACTGAACCTGTCGTGTCCAGTTTTCAAAACTATATGTTTTTCCCAGTTGAACCCGTTGGTCCGGTCCAGTTTTCAAAACTATATGCAACATCAACTTGTTAGCTTGTATAAAGTTTTGTGTGTTTTATTAATTTGTATAATGTGTATAATAACATATACTTTTCATTTTAGGGTGTTTTAAAAATAACATTAATTTGTGTGTTTAATTATTTTATATTTTATATTATGTTGTAGTTTGTTTAAATTGTATATTGTAAAAATTTTATTATACTTTTTTAGTAAATGGTGTTTTAATTGATTGTTTTAATTTGATATAGATGCTTTTAATTGGTTGTACCATATGAATACATTATTGTAATTTTAAGTTATAAGGTGTTTTAATAAGAGCATTAATTACATAATTCATTTTCTCTCACCCTTGTAGTATAGAAGGGCAAAATGTGGATTGACTGAAAATTCAGTTTTCCACTTTTCCCCTTTGACTAAATCTACATTATAAGTAGTTAAGATATGTAGTATAGATAAGAGCATTAGAATCATGTTAAAGGGTATGTATATCGTGTCCCTTGTTTAATAAAGTATATATTTTATTCTTATCAAAAGCAATATTTTCAACCTTTTTATATTTATCGAGAAATTATTTTCCCAATTACTTCTACCTATTATAACCTTTTATTTATTTTTTATTTTTTTTTCTTTTAGTGCAAATATGTCTTTTCAAAGCTCAAGTCATTACTCAACTCACTTAAAGATTCTGAAATCATCGAGTAAATAAAGCTTTTACTTTAATGACAAAAACTTACCCAAAAAAAATTCCTTTACATCTCATTTGTAATGCCCTTATATTAGAAGAAACTAGATCCGGATTCAAGAAGGTTTTCACGTTCCGGTAAATTATATTTAATTTTTTCTCTTATTGTACATTTTTGTTAAAAACCCAATTTCTTTTAAATAAATATGGTCATTTACGTTACATGTTGTTCATATTTTATTATAAAAATTACCCTTATTTTAACTTAAATAAATAGCAAATTATTATTTAAATTGAAAATATTACTTCTATTTTGTTATTTTATTTTCTAAGTAGTTTACAAATAATTTTGGAGCAAAAGATTCTATACATGAAGATTATTTGAAGATTAAGAAGGGATCAGATTATTTGAAGATTAGTGGTAGCCTAAACCAAACCAAGAGCTTAAAGCCCATAACTAATAAAGCAAGTGAAGAGAATTTCAGTCCAAAAGGTCCATTTCCAAAGCCCAAATTGAGCCGAAACATTGGTTGTATACATGTCAACCCAATCGAAATGGAAATTTAAGTAAATGCATACAATGACTTGAAAATAACATATATACAAAGACACAACGACATTAAATTGCAACACTTGTTGGTATTAATGTTGAATCAACTACGATCCAACTTTTCTTGGTCTGCGCCCTCTCAAACGTTCAGGTGCTGGCTGATCACTCACTTTCGGTGTCTCTCAAACGTTCAGGTGCTGGCTGATCACTCACTTTCGGTGTGTGGTTCAAAACTGAACCAGCTGATTAATGCCAACTCTCAGAAGAACTACAAAGTAACAATACCAAGTTAATACATGCTGAATATCTGTAAAAAAAAGTTGACGAAATTGCAGCACTGCTTGTTTATAGTCATGGTGTTGGACTGTTGGTTGCTGACTTGCTGGGCAACCGAGGTCTTACAAGTTATGAAAATAAGGCTATGTATACGACGAGTTATATTTGCACCAAACATGAAATGTCACATCTCTTCAACCATTATATGAGTTCAATATAGCATAACTACATTACAGAAGTTACATACATATAGAGGATGATTAACATGTAATCAACAATATATGATTGACATTAACAATATGGTTCTGCTGACATGCGCAACAATATTTAACCACATGTCATCGATTAACATCAACATTGATGGATAAGTCAATTCACATTTGACGAACATCACCTAAAAAAAGGCCATTTAACATCAGCATGATATATAGCCTCTCGGACCAAAACACAAGATTATAGAAACTAAAAGAGAGATTCAAAAACAACCATAACCGGTCTAAGGTTAGCATGTACAACCCTTGATCAGCTTGTAATCCAACTAATCATTTCATTCCCACTATTCCTGTAATTCCGCATTCTTTCAAAGTCCTATAAACTACTTTTGTATACATCATGGAGAAATATTTATCAGTAGTCGGGTCGAATTCTATGAGGTTTAGGCCTAGCTATAAGACTGTCGGTTACCCAACCTGCAAGCTCCCTGTCATGTTTAGCGTGATTAAATTCCCCCGTCTACATAATCTAATGATATTTGCAGCATTCCCCCAGGCCAACAATCGGCAGATATACCTATGGAATTAAGCCCAATGTTTTTCTCCAACCAGCAGAGGTAACTCACGTGGAACATCGACTTGAGCACTCTTGTGCTGAGCATACATCTTTCAATATCACCTACTCAGTAACAGACTTCCAGAATTTCTCTTTCAGCCTTGAACTTATGCCTCTTTCCAGTTTAGCCTTCCAACTCTTGATCTTATTGACCATCAAAGTTTCTTTTAAAACTTAAACACTGAAACAACATATATATAAACTCATAATCAATACAAAATATACCAACCAATATGTTCTAAACTGAGATAACATCTTAAACAGTGTAAAGATGGGCATTCTTTAGTGATTATTACCATAATGAATCTTAAGAACCATTTTAGTGAATTTAAAACGAATATAGAAATGAACTTACACTAATATCAGGCAAAGGAATCTTGATTTTTCGAAGCATTGTTTTCCAGCCACGTTCGTCTCTGTACATGTCAACCCGAAAAGGAAAATTGTGAAAATGCATACAAATAACTTGAAAAGAAAAACATTGCAAGTTCAATAGTTATAAAGTAGTCGAAATAGACGAGAATGTAATGGCACAAAGAAATTGCATTATACTAGCTATTCAGCACATCCACATACTGTATCCGGGGACCCTCGGATAAAGTGACCGGAACTCCAACGTTTGGAGTATCGTCCGCCATTAGCATCCTCTGGTCAAGTAAATCTGACTCTGCAGGAGACGAGCTGGATGCCGGTGGCTCATTAGAGACCTAACAAAAGGTGTCGTTAGTTATAAGTACAAGTACACAGATTGTTTTATGTGTTATTGTATTATGATAAAAGTAGTTTAACATGAATGAATTAACAGAAGAAAAAAGTCTTACTTGCGCTTTAAGTGCACTTTCAAGTACATTCACCACCATAGTCATTAGTGGACGTTGTTCTTGTTCTCTCATCAAACACTGATAAGCAATTGTTGTAAACGCCTTCAAAGAATGAGGATTTATCTCATCCTTAATATTACCAAAAATTATGTCATCTATGGTCTTTTGTTCGTAGCATTTAAGGGCCAATATGGTTAAAGGTTGGCGCTTATCCTGGTTGTTGCGAATACACAACCTCCCACACAACACTTCAAACAACACTACTCCGAAGGAGTAGACATCCGACTCTTTAGTTAGCAAACCTGTCTCTGCATATAACGGATCACAATACCCAACTGTCCCTACAGCATTGGAGACAAGAAAAGTGTATAGCTGGTTTGCGGGACCAAACTTTGATAGACCAAAATCTGCGATCCTTGCATTCCAGTTTTCATCTAATAAAATATTGGAACTTTTAATATCACGATGCAAGACTCTTTGTTGGGTCTGACCAGGATTATGAAGATAAGCAAGCCCTCGAGCCGCCCCAATGCATATCTCAAGGCGTTGTACCCAGGTGAGATCTTTGTCATTAAGATACAAGTCGAGGCTTTTTCTTGACGCGTACTCGTATACAAGGATCTTCTCACCGCAATCGTCACAAAACCCTAACAGAGAGACAATGTTGTCATGCCTGTAGGAAGAAAGCATCATGATCTCTTTCCAAAATTCTGGGTCTCCCTGCCCAAATACACGATCTAGACGCTTCAGAGCAACAAGTGACTGCCCCTTCGAATGGATGAGTTCTCCCTTGTAAACTTTTCCAAATCCTCCTTTTCCGATGAAATGGGAATCATCAAACTCGTTGGTTGCTGATTTTATAGCTTGTAGTTCAATTTTGAGGTGTTGGAACTGTTTTTTGACAGATATTATATTAATGTTTGATCAGAGAGATTGGAAACAAAACCTTATGACCTCCAAAAACACTAAATTAAAGAGCATGATAATAAATTAAGATGTATTTGAAAAGATATATAATAAAAGGCTAGAAGCTCCCAGTCAACCCTAAAATAAGAGTTGACCAAAGATATCATTATTTATGTATAATACTATCGTTTAAACCTTAATAAGGCTTGTTTGTAATTTATTATTGACAGGTTCTTGATTATTAAGTTATTGCTAAAGTTGTAAAAATTATAATAAATGTGAAATGATGCGGCTTAATTCGAGAATCGCGCCAAAAGATGACACCCTGATAAGATCCTCGACTAGTTTTGGGGTGGGTTTGGGGAAGCATCCCCCAACCCACCCACCCCGCACCCCCCAATGGGGCGCCCCGATTAAATCCCCCTTGAGGCGGGTTTGGGGAAGAATCCGGTTTGGGGACGGAGATGGCCGTCCCGCCCCAAACCTGCCTTGTTGCCATTCCTAGGTAAATGGGTGAAATACGCTCCATTGAAGCGTTTGGCTAATTGGCATAGGGTAAACAAAGTGTAATTAAAAAAATAATCAAGATAACAATTCTAAAAACCTAAGGGATTAGTTGAGGGATTGACAGGTGGCGGCTTTTCCTAACTCTGGTTTATTAAGGATAGATAAACCTATAATTATAAGCCGAATTCAAATAATCTCATAAACCTACAAAGAAGATTAATCAAACACCCCTCAAAATTTAAAAACCCGGTTTGAAAATGTTTGCTCCAAACTCTACCCATGATGTTTGTGTTGTTTTTCTTATCTTTCCTCTTTTTAGTTGCCAACGATTTTATTACAATGGCTTAAATTTAAGAGAATTTATTTACCTTCTTCTGTATGGATGATGATGTACCTTCAACTATTGAGTTATTATCCTGTAACATCAACTGCAATAAATACACGAATTAGTAAACTATAACTAATAAATAAATACAGGGTATATACGGACATACGGTACATATTAAGAAGAGAAAAAAGGCCTTACATAATTTTCTGGTTTCAATTGAAGTTCCAAAGCTTTCTCGAGTCTCGGGAGAATGTCATCTATATTTGGGCGTCGCGATCGTTCATTGTCCAAACACTCATACGCTATTTCCGCGAACATGTTCAATGAATGCGAGTCCATTTGTTTCAATAGTTCTGGATTAATTATATTAATGAGCTTTTTCTCTCTATAAAGGGTAACGGCTAGCGGAGCCAAATGATCATTTGTATAACCACACAGCAGTTCAAACAAAACTACCCCAAACGAGTACATATCTGACTTGTGGTTCACACTTTTAGTCTCAATATATGTTGGGTCTCCATACCCTTTCACATAAATAGCAGTATTAGTATGAAATGAATGGTGCCTTTGAGAAGCTTTAATCTTCATGGAATCTACAAAAAAAGATAACTTGGGTTCCCAGTTATCGTTTAATAGAACTCCGGCACTCGCGATATTCCGGTGTATTACGCTAAAGTCGCGTAGCTCATCATAATGAATGAAACTCAACGCATTCGCCAGACCGACAGATATCTCCAATCTTCGCATCCATGTTAACTGCGTCGAATCACTTAGATAGTTGTTGAGACTTCCCCTGGTCTCCCGTCTGGCAATGGTGATCTTCTCATTATTCTCATCACAAAACCCAACTAATGAAACAAGATTTTTATGCTTGAGAGTAGAAAGCATTGAAATCTCCATCCAAAACCTCAGTTCTCGATCCTTCAAGTCTTTATTTAACCTATCAGCACGGAAATCAATCAACTCACCGGACCACAAAAGCTGCCCCTTGTAAAATTTACTAATTTCACCTCTGCCGGTGACATTTTCTTCAGAAAAGTTGTTGGTGGAGGAAAGTATATTTTGAAGGGGGATTTTAAGGTGAGCAAAGTCATCGGGTGAAAAGATCATGTTTGTGAAATCAAGAAAAGCCATGACTAAAAAGGGCGTTTAATTTGGGTTAAAAAAATGATGCGAATTGAAGGAGTACTTCTTCTCACGAGATCTGGAAGAACAAATATAGAGAGAGAAGAAGTGAGGTTGCTGGTGGTGATCAATCATCATATTATTTGATCATATATATAAATAATAAATGTGTTTTATACGCGTTTTTTTTATAGAATAGTCATAGACTCAATTAAACGTATATATCAATTTGTTTTCCATTTCTTTTTAATATGTATAAATAATGATAAATATCTTTTGTACGCGTTTTGTATATGTGTTGTGGATGACCCTCTATGTTCCCGTCAAGTGTTATCTAGATCCAGTATGTCTTTGCATTATTATTTCCTTATATTAGTAATATTATTAAAAGACTATTGACTTTATAAACATTCAAATTACACAAAGTGACGGCATGATAAATTTATCTTATAAAGATTTCCTCTGTAATGCCGATGTATTTAATGCTCATTTTAACATTATCAAGGTTACGATATGTCGTGAATGAGAACATACTGAATAACGTTTGATTAACGACTATTTTGACATACGACATAACATGGGTGTTATGAACAATGTTATAACAAGATTTCCAAGGTTTAGCCAAGGATTAGCTCATGACCCCACTACTCGTCGTATTTGGTATAGCGCGAGCTTTGGCGTGATGGCATAACCAAGTCTCATGTCTTAGCGGTCAACCTTTGCGTTTTTAAAGCGTGACATAATGCGGAAAATGAAATGAATTTTTTTATATATTTCTATCATATTTCATATATATCGTGTTTATAAAAAGCGTTGTACATAATGAATAAGGTTAAAAAACTATCCTTCCATGTAATATTCTTCATTTAAAAAAAAATCGGAGTTGAATTAAAAAAAAAACGCCGCCATGCCTTAGCGTGTATTATCGCGTCTTTTCTCGCATCATCTCACGCCACGCTTAGAGTCGATGCTTTAGTCTATTTCATAACGTGAAGGTCACGCCTTAGGCTTTAGCGGCGCCTTAACGTTGTCATGGCGCGTCTTGTAGAAACAAGGTTATGACTTGAGTTATTAAGAAAGATGATTTGAGTGTGCGGTGATGAAGTTGTGTTAAGGGGGAAAATTATATTGACATGGCGCAAAAAGCGCGTCTAAGATATGGTGGCAAAATATATTTTACCCTTTGCTCTAAAGACAATTCTACGAGTGCATCTAAGTTATGGTGGCAAAAAAATATTTTAACCCATTGACATTTTTTAAGTTAGTGAAACAAAATAAAATTGTTAGTAATTCAAAGACGAAACAAACAAATAAATTCGAATAAACAAAGCAGAAGCTTTATTCAAATTACCAAACCAAATACAAAACTAAATTTTAACGGTACTAATACAAAATTCTAATTCAAACGATACCAACTTCTAATTCAAATGTATAAATATTCTAATAATAATGATCCCTATTTATAGGTAAAACTAACCATCATATTTTAGTTTTCAAATTTCAAACAAACTTTTAGGACAAGTCACACAAATTATCAAATTTACTAAATAATCCTCGAAGTTTAAGTCACTTTCAAACAATCTACACCGTGACTTCAGTGGCGGAGCTACGGAGGGGGCACGGTGGGCACGTGCCCCCCCCAAAACTTTCCGGCGTAGTGTATTTTTTCGGAGATTCTCGTCTTTGTCGTCAATTTGCCCCCCTTAAAAATAATGAAGAAGATAACAGACGTTGCTCTGTTCTTGTAGAATTTGTGGAGAAGATGATGTATCTAGGAGAGAGAGGGAGAGTAATTAAAAATTAAAGTTAAATGGTACAAAGTTATAGTAAAGTCACGTGAGGATTGGATGTGGGATAAGCTTTTTTAAGTTTAGTATGTGTCATAGAAAATCGTGAAAGCTTTTCAATTTCAAGAAATCATTATTTAGTTTTTAAGTTTACTATTTATATGTTTCTCTTATAAGATGGTGAAACTTTAGCAATTTAATACTCAACAATTTACGTATATGTTTAGGGGGTGGCAATGTTGCCTAAGCATGCCTCAATGTAAAATTTAATTAGCTAATAAAATGATGCCAACACATTTCATACCTAACCATGCCTCAATACTTATTTTTAGTGGCAATGTGATGCCTAACCACGCCTCAACATTGTAACACAATTTATAGGGCTAACGGTCAAAAACATTTATTGCCTCTTGTTTTACCGATTCGGTAAAACATACCGAATGGTATGCCGAATCCTCCATGCCGAACCCATAGAAATGGGGATGCCGATTCATGCCGTGTGATGCCGAGCCTTTACCAACTACGTTGCCACCCCTTAGAATCTAAATGTCTTGAATATGATAATGAGAGATAAAGGTAAATAATAGTTATAGTTGCTTTTTACAAGTTTACTTATTATTTAAGGATTTTGGTAATTTAGGTATTGTCTAAAATGATGTGACTATTTGATTTAGTTACTACATCCGTCTCATATTAAGTGTCCATAATGGAATTTTGGAATGTACCAAATTAAGTGTCTATATTCTATTCTAACCAATGAGATGAGACTTTAGTGGGTAAAAATTATACTCCCTCCGTCCCATATTAAGTGTCAACAATAGAATCTTTGGATGTCCCAAATTAAGTGTCCACTTGTACCTTTCAACCAATTAGATGAGAGTTTAGTAGGTAAAAGTAATATTTGATTGGTGAATAGTTTAGTTAGTGGAATCTTATAAAACTTTATGAATTATGAAAGTGGACACTTAATATGGGACGGAGGTAGTATTTGATTGGTGGAGAGTGTAGTTAGTGGAATTTCTTAAAACTTTGTGCATGATGTAAGTGGACACTTAATGTGGGACGGAGGGAGTATTTTTTTTTAACTTATCGAGTTACTTTATTTTTTTACTTTTTGTAGTTAATTGGGTTATTAAGACACGGGGTTTTAGCCCGTCGCAAAGTCAAACAAAGTCATGGCGTAACTAATAAGAGTTGTTACCGGTTTTGGCAAAAAAAAATTTTTAACGATACTACTGCACAATGTTTTATTCTTCGACTTGCCATGGCACTAAAAAAAAAAAAAAAAAAAAAAAAAAAAAAAAAAAAAAGTGCCCCCTCATAGTAAATATCCTGGCTCCGCCCCTGCGTGACACTCGAAACGTCAAACCAAACGAATCTTTCGTCTTCAAATTCAAATTTCCAAAGATACTAGCCTAATTTGAAGCGAACGATCGATTCCCAAAAACGATCCAAAACAAACCGAACAAATACAAACGCCGATAATCTTCAAAATGAACAATCAAACGTTAACCGATAAATTCAAAACGGTCAACCAAACAAAACCAAATCGGCTCAAACGATCTTCAACAAAGACAATTAAATTCGGGCAACCAACTTCAAAATCCCGACAAACGAAAATCCAAAATTTCAAACTAACAAATTCCAAACGACCTAATACTAATTAAGTCTCCAAACACCAAATCGATCTTCAAATTCTAAATATCAAATACAAATTCCAATGCCCCACTTATTTTATAAGCATTACGGTCCAACTTCAAATTTATTATCTGAGTATTAAACAAATTCAAGTTAATAAATAACTTGACAAACGGGCTCTTTTAAATCAAACGCCCCAAATATAATACGGATAATAATTCTAATGACCCACTTACAGAATAAGGATTACGGTCCAAATTCAAAATCCTAATGAATTTATCAAAAATCAAAACGAACAGATGCCAACAGACCAATAGCAATCGTTGATCTCAAATTGCTCCAACAAGGTGGGCGACGGCCCGCCGCGTTGCGGCGAGGCATCATTTCACGTCGTCGATCATTGCACAGTAGATGAATCTGAAACCTTGAATAGAGTATAAGTGATTACTAATTACATATGTTTGGTAACTAAAAAAAGAATACAGATTCTATAGCTAGAATTTATTAACTTTAGTTTGTGTGATTCAGGCTATTTTGACTATATTGAGGTCTGGTAAGTTTGGATCTTTTTTATGTTTGTGTTTTTGTTTTTATGTCTTTATGTTATTTCATGTCCTATTTGATTGGGTTATATCTGTTCGGGGCTTCATGTACTTTGCTTCTTTGCTATTGGCATACGAATATACGATATAATAAAATGAAACGGGCTAACATTTGGCTGGAGTGGGCTCCCAAACACCGGCCCCTGTGACACAAATTAGAAGTCATCAAAATGGCAACCAATGAGCCCACCGATTTGACGCTCTATCTTTTATATAATACAACAAAACCCCTAGTGGGGACTTTCGTATTTCAAAAAAAATATTATTTCTTTATTAAGTAATATTTTAATTAATTATTATTTTTTAATTTATAAATTTCTAAATTCGTTTTGTTGATATATACTAAACAAGTAGAAGATAAATACAAAAAATATAGATAAGATGCAAAATTTTTAAATGATTATCTTTAATAATAAAAAACAATAATTTTAAAAAATATAATTATTTATTTTAAAAACTATAATCATAAATCAAACAAAACAAAGATTAAATTATTTATTTTTTAATAAATAAAAATATGTTATTCAAAAAACTTAAAAAAAAACCCGCGCGTGCGCGGGTATTATAACTAGTTAGTTATATAGTAATACTCTAATCAATAAATATCTTCAAACAAAAAATCAAATCCAAAAAAATTAACTACTAATCCAAAACGATTTCAAGTTTCTTGAAATCACCAAAATCCAAAGCTTAATACCAAAACAGAACAAACTTGCAAACCCAAACTCTAGAAATTCAATGCAAGCCCAACTTAAACAACAGCCCAAGTTCTAACAAAGACCAATAACGAAACAATTTGATGGAGCCAGGAAAAGCAAACAAACGAATAAATTCCAATTACAAAGGACGAATTGTTCAAACCTCTTCTTTTTCCTTTTCTTCTTCGTAGCTAAATCAACCTAGCTCGGATACCACTTGTTGGTACTTCAAAGATGAAACAAACAAACGAATTCGAACAAACGAAGCAGAAACTTTATTCAAATTACCAAAACAAATACAAAACCAAATTTCAAAGGTACCAATACAAAATTCTAATTTAAACGGTACCAACTTTTAATTCAAAAAGTACAAATAATTCTAATGCTAATTATCCTAGGTAAAACTAACCGTCATAATTTAATTTCCAAATTTCAAAAAAACTTGTAGAACAAGTCACACAAATTACCAAATTTATCAAATAACTCTTGAATTTTAAGTCACTTTTTAATAAAAGTAAATTGGCATATGAAAAAAATTAAAATTTGTTGGAATTACAATCGACTAGTTGCACATCTTGCATGTACTTCAAAAACTAACTATATACACACACAATATTTTTAAGTTGTTTCTAGTGAAAACTTTCCGAAGTTTTCTATCTTTACAAGAGATAAATTTCTTTTTAGTCATCTTTGATGATTTAGGTAAATTTTAGACCCCACAAATCATTATGTGGGACTTATTATGAAGCCTGATAAATCGTTATAGATCATGTGATTAAATGAGTGATCCCAAAAGAATTTCATCGTTAGCTACTCACACAAAAGTTGATACACACGGATGTTACTCAACATTGTGTGTTTGTTAACTTAGATCACCCTATTATTAACTTTCTTTTTAGTTATGTCTTTAAATTTATAAAGAAATGATAGATTAAATCTCATTAACAAAAACAGTTGTTAAAAGTTAAAACAAGTAATTTGAACCAAATGATATGTGTTTCAATGGTATCACAAGTTGTGTGAGAAGCTCCCCAATCAAATGACTGTGAGTTCAAGTTTTGCTTAAAACGTGTGAAATAAATTTGTGATGCAAATATTGTGAAAGTAAACTACTAAAATTAGTATAAGTGTAGTAACCTAAGTATCGTGTTTGATAATCTGAAAGTTTAATTTTTTAAGGTTAGTATCGTGTTTGATAATTTTTTATGCTTTATA
This sequence comes from Artemisia argyi, assembly GCA_030686995.1. NCBI lineage: Eukaryota > Viridiplantae > Streptophyta > Magnoliopsida > Asterales > Asteraceae > Artemisia > Artemisia argyi. Next base: position 195,453,535 of record CM060684.1, on the reverse strand, counting down.
AATTTGGCATAAGTAAATACAAAAATCAATGGTTATTAGGGATGGCAAAAAAACCCGAACCCGACGGGGAAACCCGAAACCCGAACTTATTGGGGCGGGGCGGGGCATGCTTATCGGGTTTTGGGGCGGGTTTTGGGGCTTTAACGGGGATTCTTATTGGGTTTGGGGCGGGGATGGGGCACACTATCCCCGCCCCGCCCCGCCCCACCCCGAAACATATACATATACATATACATATATCTATATACCTAAAATATTGTGCTAGTATTTACGTATTAAATATAATTCTCTAATTTTTGTTAATTTTTATCTTTGTAATATTTCAAACTATGATCATAAAAGCTTGTTTTGTATCATAATATTATAAAAAAGTTGTGATTTATTCCAATGCTTAATATATTATTAATACGTTCTCGATTCTTTAAATTATTCCATAAAATCATATTGTTAATAGTTTAAAAGTAAGAATAAACGGGGAACGGCACGAGTATGATGGAGCATCGCGGTCAAAAAAGACAACCCGATAAGACCCCAATGGGGAATGGGGCGGGTTTGGGGGAGCATCTCGCCCCAATGGGGCGCCCCGATAAGATCCCCAATGGGATTGGGGCGGGTTTGGGGATGATTTTTGTAATCGGGTTTGGGGATGGGGATGGCCGCCCCGCCCCAAACCCGCCCCATTGCCATTCCTAATGGTTATGTTGGTGAATAAAAACAAATTTGCAAAATTACTTTGCGTGTAGTAGTAATCCATGCTAAATTATAGGGGTTCTTTTAAAATGATTGAAACCATAAGGTTCATTTTAAAACATCATATGTTAAAGGACCAAAAATCACCACTCCTAGTGAAACCGATTATGACATTTTGGTCCATTGCAGAGCTTTTTGAAGTTTTTTGAGGCGATGAGCGGTGAACAATAAATTTTTTAATTTTTATTATTCGTTTGGCAAATGATCGGCGAGCTTTGTTATTTTTTAGAAATGCTCATTTTTTCAATACTTCTTTATGAAACTGTGAGCGATGAGATATGAGCTGTGACTACTGCTCTCACTGCTACTGTTACCAAATACACTCATGTCTCCACCCAATACGATCTGACTCTCGGTTCTAAAAAGTTCATTTTGAAATCTAATCGTGTCACTCGCTCTAAAAGGTTCAACTATTGTCTGTGAATGTGTGATTTTTTAATTTATTTATTTATATATATTTACTTTACTTTGACTTTGTTTTAAACAAACTTTTTAACTTTAGCAATTATTTTAATCTAGGACAAAGTAAAAAGTGATTTAAAAAAATACCCATTTCGTCCTTTTTTTTTTTTTTTTTTTTTTTTTTTGAGTTATCTCAAATTAATTGTCCATTTTCAATTGATAAATAATATATATCAAGTTTTCATATTAACCTCACTTAAGGTTATTATTACAAACTTTAAGAAAATTATAGAATAATTGGTTAAAGGTAAAACTATATTAAAAAAAAAAAAAAAAAAAAAAAAAAAAAAACTGTAATGATGATGATTTATTAAATTGTGTATTTTTTGTTTGTGAGCAAATTATTTGGAGACGGAGAGTTTTTTTTTTTTTTTTTTTTTTTTTTTTTTTTTTTTAATTGAAATGTTCGGATGTCACTTTATTAAAGAATGACTGAACAACTTGATAAACATTTTCAAATAAAGTTAAAACACGAATCGACTCTAGCTAGTAGGTTGTACATCTTTCTCCATCATTTCTCAGTTTGATTATGCAATTATGTAGGTTAACAGTTATTAAGGTCGTGTCAAATTTTGGTAAAAGATATAGAAATTTTGTTGGAGTACATTTGACGAGTTGAGCATTTTGTAAGTCTCCCAATATCTATCTTGTGACACACAGTATTTTAAATCGTTTCTATTCTGCACTACGTAGTTTATGGTTATAATATTAGATTTCTATATTTCTGTAAAGGGTTTTTCTAAAAGCAGCCCTTAGGGCTTTTGATAGCAACTAATTTCCACCAAAATCTCTTGAAAGTTAAAGACAAAACAAACTTGTTCAACATTACCACAATGAAACGTTTCTTCATCCCATTTTTTTCTCATGAGTTATCCATTTAATAATTTTTAAAATTTGGGATGTTGTATGTGGAGCAATTAATTAATTTATTCAAACAAACATTGAATAAGATACAACCAAATTTTCATACAGAAGCATGAACATGCAAAACTGGACATAAAGATACTAGTAAACACACTTAAGGAAACATAACAAGGTTCATTTCAATTATTGAACGTAAAGACACTTAAGAAAAACATGAAAGTTATGCAAATAGTAACAGAAATATAATCTTTTAGTGCTTCAAATTAAAAACCGGATTTAGCCCCGCATTGTGTGGCAAACATCTTTTCTTCTTCTGTGACGTACTTGTAGCATCATTTACCATGAAAATAATATTTTCCTTCTCCGGGCACTTAGGTTTTGTATGTCCTCGTTGTTTGCATAAAGAACATCTATTTTGCCCCTTACTCACCAATTCTTTTCCACCCTTTTCCCGCCCTTTTCTTGGACGACCTTTTGGTGTTGATTTTGGAGGACAAAGAATGTGATTTTCAGTATCCGGCATGTCGTCCAAGTTAATATCTTCATGGTTTATCGATGTCTGATCAATTGATACATCATTATCCTTGGTACTCTTTTGTAAGTTATCCGAACACCAACGTAAAGGCAAGTAAACTGGTGGTATCTTGAAACAATCTTTGTGGAGAAGTACCCGAAATATATGACGACAAAGTATCCCCCAAAATTCAAAGTTTTTGCAACTACAAGTGATTATATTTCCATCCCAAAACACCTTGTGATTTTTTTTATCTCCATCAAAATATCTAATTATAAATTCATCACCGTCAATGTGAACTACCAAGTACCGACTTGCTCTTTCGAATTCTTCCTGAAACTTTTTGAAAGCAAACGGTGTGAGAACTTCAAAAGCTTGTTCTTCCAATGGCAATTTTGTCTTTAAAGATGGATGTCTAACTCTTGATAACATCCTGTTATGCACTTCTGCTTTTTCAATTTCTTCTATAGCGAGATCCACCTAAAAAGGTAAAGTAAAACTCACATGAAATATTATATATACAACATTAAGAATATTAATGTTGAAGGTAAAGTTGATTCTCTTTGTTAGACTGTCATAGTTAGAAAACATATATCATTTTGTTTTCACTATCAAATACGTAATGCTGTTGTGCTTATACAACTATACAAGCCCAAAGCGCTTAGCAAGAATTAATTTCAAAACTATCATCATGAGATGCTAACTTAAAAATGAACAAAAATTGATTTATGATTAAATTATGATTAAGTTATACCTGTTGAACAAAGTCCTTCAAACTTGTACGAGAGGAAACAAATCTTTTAATGAAAGCATTTATACTTTCTGATCTGCTAGTTGATGTCATCCCTCCAAAAAAATAATTGCGAAGATAACATGGAGCCCAAGACATCCTAATTTCGTACAAACCTTGCACATGATTATTGTTTTGCAAATTATACTTTGCAACTAAAATTGGCCAATTATGCTCAAACTCTTCAGCGGAAGTCATTCTATAAAGCGTATAAAAGTCACCACACCAACTTTGGTACTCAGTACGTAAAAGAGCCGAAAACCAACAACTAAATTTTGAAGTGATATGCCATATACAGAAGCTATGTTTTGTCGTTGGCATTTCAATGGATATTGCTTGTGACATCCATGGATCTTGATCTGTTATAATTGTTTTGGATGGTTTTTTCATTATAGTAACAAAGGTCTGCATTTTAAAAGAAAAGATGAATAAAGTTAAGAACTAAATATCGAAAGTAGAGTATGTATGTTTTGATAATTACCTTCATTAACCACCTAAAGGTTTGGACAGTCTCGTTACGAAGAAGTGCACTTCCAAATAAAACGGTTTTACCATGATTGTTGACACCAACAAATAATGCACAAGGCATGTCGTACACATTGACCTTGTAAGTGGTATCAAAGACAACTACATCGCCATACTTTTGATACCAATCGAAACTCTGTGGATGACACCAAAATAAGTTTTCAAGTCTTCGCTCTTCATCCATGGTGTATACATATTGAAACTTGACATCTTTTGCTTTAAAGATCTCATATACTCTATAAGATTCATTGCATCGCTGCCTCCAAGAAGTCTCCTCACTTTTGTAAATAAATTGTGAATATCCTTATCAAGGAATGAAAGATCCCCATGTTTCACATTTTTCTTTAGCTCCATTACCCGAATAATTTCCCGAACATTAAGTCCAGCCTCTTTGTATAGCAAAATTTCTTTTTCATCCTCTGGAGTGATAATGCGATTAGCAGGAAGAAAACGCATCTCCTCGTGTGATAGGAGTTCATGATTATGATTCTTGATGAACTTTGTAACATGCCATTCTTCGGGAAATATATCAAAGCTCTTTTTTAGAGTTAATCGCATATGAACCTTGCACCAACATTTTATTGACTCCCTATTTCTACGATTTTTGGAAACGACAGGTGATTTTTTTGCTGGGTTTCCACCACGATGACAACAAATATCACGTCTTACTGACTTGTTATTTCTTGTGTCGGAACGGTCTCTGCGAACTGAATAACCATGTTGAATAGCATACGCCTGATAAAAAATATGCGCCTCTTCCAAACTCGAAAAGGTTTGACCAATGAAAGGTTCATTATCTAGAGTTTGGTGAACTAAAGTTTCATCATCTTCTTCATCAGGAGGCTTGTTCAAGTCCAACATTATTGACTGCAACAAATAAAAGATGTATGGTAATAGTAGCGGAAAATTATTGTTACTGAATGCAACAATCAAGCAAATACATGTACTCACAAAATGGATTTTTATTTTTGTTTATATACTATTGTGGACCAACATTCAATATAACCTGTTATAACATATCAATTCAATATAAAAATATGAATTAAGCACACTGGATTCGTAAATTTATGCAAGTATTAGACAAAAAGCTTTACCTTGGAAAGAGGATATGATAGTAGTTACACATTAAAGAGTACATATAATATGTAGATCTAATAAAAAGAGGTGAACAAAATATGGAGTAAATTTGTTTGAGTAAAAAAAGGAGAAGAAAAAGGGTGGGGAATGGCGCCATCAGAATTATAAGGGCGGGAGCTTTGGTAATGTTGAACGAGTTTGTTTTGTCTTTAACTTTTAAGAGATTTTGGTGGAAATTAGTTGCTATCAAAAGCCCTAAGGGCTGCTTTTAGAAAAACCCTTAACTTTTAAGAGATTTTGGTGGAAATTAGTTGCTATCAAAAGCCCTAAGGGCTGCTTTTAGAAAAACCCTTCTGTAAACTAGACAAAATTCTATTCGATTTTATCTTTTGCGATTCAGGCAAACTTAAGGGGTGTTTACTAAATTAAGTGGTTATATATAAATGCCTATATTTAGGCGTGAGCAAAACCATCCGAGTCCCGACAACCGATCCGATCCCGACATAAACTGATAGTCCCGAAACCGAATAATAGCTTCTCGGGTCGGGAGTCGGGATGGATTTTTAGCATTTTCGGGATTCGGGATGGGTCGGGACGGGCCAAAAACCGACAAAATACAAGCAAAAACCGACTACTTTCGGAACGGGTCGGACGGGCAAAAAACCGACTACTTTTGGTTCGGTAATCAGTTTAAAATTTAAGTGACTTTCAGGATCGGGATTAATCGGGACGAGTCGGGTCGGGATCCGGCCCGATGCTCAGCCCTACCTATATTAGCATCTTATTGGAGTGAGACAAGCATTAATAAGTCTCCAACTTAATAGCCATTAAAGGTTTTGGACCCACTTGATTCTCCATTCTAAAAATCGTTATGCAAGACCTATGAAGCTTGACAAATCACTAGACTTTCACTATTTTTAGATAGGGATTAGGACATATTGATTGGGAAAGGATCCGGAGAGAATACTAATTAAAATGAGAAGTAATTCTAGTTAAACATTTCAAATGAGGAGGAAAATTTTGAAAAAGGATACACGCATTTTTCATTTTTGTAAGTACATCTATAATGTGTGAATTTGATTACTTCTCATACTTCTCATTTTAATTATTCTTTAGATCCTAACTCTCTAATGACTTTCAAAAATCAAAATTTTACATGCTTAACTATTTATAAAGAGTTTAACATATTTGGATTACCAAATTTTGTGTTTCTGTTTGTTTATTCCTTTAATTTTTTTTTTCACTTGATATTTCTATCTCTTTATAAAACAAAGCGTTAATGTAAGCAATTATATGTGTAAACATTAGCATCAAATATTCATGATGACCACATTAATCTATTATGCCACAAAGATTTTAGAATATGAGAATAACCACATAATTACATAAACGAGTAAAACATACCCGAAGCCGTAGCGGATGTCGACATGATGCAAAGAACACCTTAAGCATAAACTAGTTTCTCTCCCTTGACCCACTTGAGTGTAGAAAACTTGATGAATAGCTAAATGATTCTACTTATGTGTGTTGTAGGGTAGAGAGAGGACTAGTTTATATAGGGCTTTTAGGTTGGCATGTCCATCAATGCCAGTATATGTAACGGTTAAGATATAATGATCATTAGGAGCATTCATCATAATATTGAATAGATTGATTACATCATTAGTACACATTGAAGTATAGGTAACCTACAAATCAATATGGGATTATGAAACCAATGTAATCAATATGGGATAATGACATCAATATAATGTCACATTCTTACATTCTCCCACTTGACATGATATTCCCTAATGGTATAACATAAGGCTAGCAATTAAATCTTATCAACCGTTAACATCATAAGTATCTTGACACAACAAACTACATAATGAGGATTATGGCGGTTACACACAGTATACTCGTATACTCCCTTCCATATATCACAATATTATGAGCTCATCATGCTAGATTCTTAAGTTATATAAACAACATACAGTCCACATACTTGTTATTGTTAGTGCAAATATTACAATATTTAATCTATACAGTCTTGTTTGTTTTGATTGATGACAAACGTATAACTTGATACATAACGTAAAATGTACAAGTTACTTGTAATCTTACTTTGTCTCAACAAACATTCAACACATCTCAACGTCTCGAGTCATCGTATGCTACAACACAGGTTCGTACATGTTTGTTATGTAGCATTATGATCAAACCCCTTGACCAACCATTTAGAATGACTAAAATACTTTTAGAGTCTTTAAGTATTTTAGGTGTCAAATAGAATAAGTGCCACTTTAGGTGTTAAAGTAATATTAGTAAGTTTTACAAATGACAAAAATGTGATGACATTAGGAATCAAACATTTTTAGTAACTCATTAACTTACTATAACAACATTACTTAGGTAATATATAAATTTTACAAGTTTACTTTCATATATATTTCTTAATCTTAAAATAGAAATATATATATATATATATATATATATATATATATATATATATATATATATATATATATATATATATATATATATATATATATATATATACATCACATCATGTGCATTTATGGAAAGGTTGAGTGTTTGACTTTCCATAAGACCTCTTACACATTTTGGAAGGATTCCAACTTTATTTATTGTGTGTTTGACTAGAAGTAACTTGATGTGACATTGTTAGATATGGAAAGTTATTGTAAATAGTAGTTTGTCTCTTCCGGCGGAACCTTCGGGCATAACGGACGGAACCCTCAAAAGGGTTCCGCCTGATCCGTGGGTCTGCTAAAGCCTTTGGCTATAAATAGCAGGCCATGGTCTTCTCATTAGGTTGATGACTTTGAACATACATTCTCTCCATCATAAAACACATATCTAGATCAGTAGCAAACAATGTAGACACACACATGAGTCACCCTTTCAATAATGATCATAATGCTTCTAACATTCATCTTTGTTGTAAGCATATCATACTTCATGATCCACCAAGAAGGTTACAAGATCTTGAAGTCATCATTCATCAAAGCATTCCAACATATGAAGATTCAAGGGCACTTGACATCCTCAATGATTGAAGACTTCTTATTCAAGAAGTTCATGTAGATTAGTTATTCATATCCATTAGACTTTTATGTCTTGGATCATCATTGTATCATCATAATATAGTTTAGATGGTGTAACAATTCGCATTTTCAGGTTAATTACCATTCCCGGAAAATTTCACTATTCACTTTTACTATTCATTTTTCCCGAAAATTTTCCCGAAAGTTGATTTTTATTTGATATTCTCAAGTGATAAATCATTTCCATGGCAAATTAAATGTTTGACATTCGTCAGATCATTTTCGTGAAAGTTATTAAGGAATTACACGTTTTAGGGTAAAACGTCATTCAGAAATTCTACGTACAACGAAACTCGACCGCGTTAAGTGACCCCGCATCAGAAAAATGTTTGACACACTCATGATTTATTTGAGAATTAATCGTGACTGAGAAAAACATGACCAAAGACTTCCCGGCAGGTCACCCAAACCAGTACTATTCTTACATGAGCACGCTTAACCGTATGGGCGATTAACCGTTAGACCACAAAACGCGTTTCTAAGACTATTTAAGTTTTCAACTTATTAGAAAAAGTCAACATAATTTTTCCCTCCTCCATTGACCAAAAATCATTCCTTGATTTTATAAGTCATTTCGTGATTTTTAGGCTTACGGTTTGATGTCTAAAAGACATTTAATACCAACCGACACTAGACTGAGCCCAGTCTAGACATTATAAGTCATTTTAAATCAATATTATCCTATTAGAAAAGTAACATTTTACTTTTCTCAATTTTACGCAATATTCGTACATTTTACGTATTACGCGTTTTAGACCCGTATTTCCAGTTTTTAGCAGGGTTTTACACCCAAATGGAACCTACCACTCATTTTATATTTTATTATGGAACTTATTGACATGTTTATCAATACTTTCAAGTTCCATAATTTTACGACACCCGGTTTTACGTTTTGAGGCTTAATCATTTACGATTGGCATTTCCCGGAGTCAAAACTAACCAAGTATCTTGGATAATACCAAGAAAAGTCCACACTTGCTCCCCAAGCTTGACCAAACCGCCCTAGGAGGGGGGAGTCACACCCATGTGGCCCAATTTCATGAATTTACCCTTAAATCAACATTTATTTACAACTTGGTCACCAAGTTTTAGTAATTTCCTAGCACTTTCCTAACCTCCTCATTTTTGGACTATAAATACTCCCTCCCCTCCCCTTTGTTGCCGTGCATCCCCAACCCCATAACCATCCCATTCTTAGCTCATTTCCTTCTAGTTTCATGCATGGTTCAAGTGATTCTTCAAGGTAGAAACCCTAGATAGGTTATCATTCATCAAACACTTCCATAACCTCATATACTTGGTGATTTCTCTTGAGTTTGAATCCACTCAAGTCACCTCAACCTTCATCATCCATCTTTCAAGATTACAAGAGTAGAAAGATTGCATGAAGAGAAGTGGGTTGAAGCAAGTCTATCAAAGTCCTATCCTTACATGTTAACTTCCTTTCATCTTTGAAAGCCAAAAGTTGTGAGCCAAACCCTAACTTGATTCTTGTTAAATAATCATGTTCATGTTATTTACCTATTATTCATGCTATATTATGTCTTGTATGCATGTCCATGATGTATAAAAATGAACAAAACAAGTTATTGTTATTGATTGTTAAAACAAGTTACTAAAACAAGTAAACTAGTGACTTTCTTGGTATGACCTGATCAAAATGGTAAAAATATGATGTTGGATCATTACATATTACAGTAGAGGACTTAACAAGGAAACCATAGCAATTTGAACCACCCAAAACGAGTATACGAGTCAAAAGTTACGCTCATTTGAAGTTACCAAAACTTTGCGGCAAACTGCCAAATACCATTCTGATCAAATTTGGGTTTTGAAAGTCCCACTTCTGGTCCGATTCATCAAAAAGTTAAAACACAAAAGTTGTCCGGAACGACGTTTTCGTTCAGGAACAAAGAAGCTCGAGACCTAAAAATGCTTTCCGAGTGATAAAATTCTTCAAATTCTAAACAGCCCATTTTTAGGCGAAAGTCACTAGATTATGGTTATACTTTGAAAGGGAACAAGAGGTCTTATGACCTATAATCAAGACCACAACCATGGCTAGAGCCAAGGTTGTGTCTCATGACCTTGGAACAAGGACCAAAGGTCATAGCTAGGCCATGACGAAATGACCATAACAACTTACATAGGCGTAAACATGAAACAATGAATTAGGAGATAACATGAACAAGCAATTTGGATCTACTTCATCTAAAAGGAAACCATGAGATATTACCAAGAGAAAATGGTCATTCAAGACTTATGAAACTACCCCTAATAACAATCTTCATGTACTAATAAACTTTCCTAAGTTTATTCAAATATCGGACATGTAACTTTTCGGATCAAAACTTATATCTATATATTTCATCAACTACTACAATAGTAGGGAGCCTCATGTGAGGAGTTCATTATGTAAGCCGTCGAGTTGAGTTGTGGATTTACGAATTAAAGTGTCCTGGCTCCTCGAACGCTTACTAACATGACTTCTGAATTATGTCGGCCCGAACGGTAGTAAACGATATACAAAACATACATGTTTCATGAATCTTTTCTTTCTAAGACTTACAATATACAACATACCACATCATGGACTAAATGCAAGATATATATATAGGCACATCTTCATATTCTTTACTCCGATCCTAAGTCGCGACATTCTATTCTAGGTTGCTTGTAGAAACCTACACGATTCAACCATCACCTTCATTACTTGCTATCTTACTTAAGGTGAGTTCGTAGCCCCACTTTCTATTGTTTAACTATTTTACAAACCCATGGGGGGAATACATGCTATTATTTTTTTCTACTCGAACACGATGCTTTCTACTGTATGCTACCCGACGATGTTTTATTATCACTAAGTAACGATTGCCATGTTCGAAGTCCCTATATCATGAACCATTAGTCACTACCTTTAGTGAGCGCGAATATTGTGAATAGATCTATTGGGGTTGACGAATCCCATTTGTGTTGAACAACGATGAGTTCACACAAATGCACTATATTTGAGATTTAGCGGTATAACGGCAAAAGTACCTTGATAGGGCTTCTATAATGCCAATTTTGTTGGTTCGATGTTAATGTTTTGGTTGCATGAGCTTAGTGAAATAAATAACGATTTTGTTTTCTAACTATGAGTGTGAGTCTATAGCTCACACTACGATTATTGTGTTCAAACGATTTAACTAAACTCTACGAATATCACTCAACCTTTGTGTTGACCTCTCAAGCATGTATTTCAGGTTCATGACGATCAAGGATGGCACGGAAGGACACGGATACTCAAGAGGGCTATAAATTTTATTATCATTCAAAAACACATTTATTATACATTGTAAACATGGAACCATTTGGGACCTCATTTTGTAAATCTCTGATATTTATACAATTTGAATGATAAATCTTTTAAAATGACTCAATTGGAGTTCGTTTTCTATTATTGTGACTATTGTGCTGTCAAGTAACACCCAGTTCGAATTCCGCTGCATCCATGAATTGGGGGTGTTACAGATTGGTACCAGAGCCATGGTTATAGAGAAACGGGTCTAATTGAGACCTAAACTATAACTACAATTACAAGCAAAAACATTTTATAGCCTTCCGCTCTCCGTGTCTTCCATCCTCCAGACGATTATGGACTTATTAAGCATTTTATGCTACATGAACATATAAGTATATTTATATATACATTCGAGTTATTTTCAATCATTTTATCTAAACATATCTACACATGCCTATTCTATGGCATTTCGACACAACCACATTCTCCCAACCATGTTCCTACTCCAACATTTTATATCCAAGACATTGTAACTAATTACAATGGTCTTTTCTAGTTCCCGGACATTGTATGACACAATGGTCTTAATCATTTCTCAAATGTTTTGAGTCACACAATGGTCTAATCTACTTCCGAGACATTGTGATTTGTGCAATGGTCTCTGGAATTATTCCACCACCTCATCAACATCGTTTCATATGATATCAAAAACCCATCACAATCTATCGATTTCCAAACAAGAAATATGAGATTTCTAAAGGACAAACTAATCCATCATCGACAAAAGCTGAACTTTCTCTACATTCATCAAAGTTTTCTTATGAAACCTTCATTATTAAAAGTTCGTGATCCTGGCCAAGTATGTTCTATTTTAGAACTACTTAAAACTTCCTTTCCACACATACCTACCTTTAATATCTTCTATCCAATGGAATATGAAAACATACGTTACAAGTCTTGTATGGACGGGAATTGCAACTAAAGGGTTTGACATCACCTTTGTTTAGTGGACAGTTTTCCGAAAGCAACGGACATATCAAAAGTATACCTAATTTAGGTATTTGAAAAATTTATCGAACCTTGGCTAAATATAGACTAGTCACCTATATTTAACCTAGGGACAGTGGAATATAGGCTGACTAACTATATTCGACTTAAAATTTTCAAATATTGAGAATAGTTGTACTAGGGTTATGTTTAGGTTGATTTCCTACTTGAACTCGATAAACCACCAGAATACATTAAAACGATCTAGAGACACGATAGTGCCTTACCACTCAGCGAAATCTTAACACCTTATTTGTACTACCTAATTTCATTCTTGAAAGTTTTCATTTATGAGATAATCCGAACTACTATCTTGGGATAGTTATCAATTCTTCTCTTCATCCTGTAGAAGTACTATCCTGTTTAGATCCTAAGGATACCATTCCATCATAAACCTTTAAAATCTCTTAAGATTTTCAAAGCAAACTTGACATCTCTACCGATATTAAGCATACACTACCTTGTAACTCACCGGCTAATTATGAATGTTGTGTTCGGAATTCTTAAGTAGGATGATTTATAATTATTTGAATGGATTGGGATGCCTTTTCATTTAAATAAAGACATTGTAAATCACCGAACCATAAGTTTATATTCCCCTATTTACATTGTTTGGGATGCCTCTCTATGTAAATAAAGAATTATAAACAAGTGGGCTTATTTGTATCCGAAATAACATAAGTAACCCATGATTCGACGAACTAGATCCAATTACGATTCCTATTCAAATTTGACTACTATACCAATTTCTATTTGATGAGTGTCTAAATACTCATCATTTTATACTAATCTGAACTGCCAAAACATACAAAAACACTCAAATATGTATCAAAATACTTAAAATATCTTAGAGGTGTGTTTTATATGTTTCAAATGCAAAATATGCAAAAACAAATGAAAAACGTACAAAGTTTGCATAATTGGCAGTTTCAGTCCCTCAAGTTTCATAAATTGGCAAAACTAGCCCCTGGTTATTCTAAAAACATGAAAATGTCACCAAAGGTCCTTTTTAATCATAAAGTTACATATTTAGTCCTTTGGTGCAAAGTTTCACAAAATTACAAGTTTAGTCCCTGTACTTTGGAAATTGACAGAAATGGTCCCTGGGATGTAAAAACTTTGAGAAAATCAATTTTGGTCCTTGTACTAATAATCTTTTGCAGGAATGGTCCTTGGTGTGAAGTTTGGTGAAATTACATAATCAGTCCCTGAAGTTTGGTGAATTGTCAGTTTTAGTCCCCGGGTATTTAAAAAATTAAAAATATCAAAAATGCCCTTGTACTATTCACATGAGACAATTTAAACCCTTTTGATAACTTTGGAAGACTTGCCAAATCAGACCCTAAACTTTGACTTAATTACATTTTTGGTCCTTGTGATTTGTTACTAAAAAACCAAACCGGACCCTATGTTTTATTTAACCCAAAATACAAACTAATCCACTATCCTAATACAAGCCCACACCCACTATCCTATTTCTGTGGCCCATCTCACAAGCCCACACCACCCTGAGTTATTAAAACCAGGTTTGACCCGGTCAAACCCACCCTTTTCTTCACCCCTTTCCTCCCATCACTCACAGAACCAAAACCACCATGCCACCTTCACTGGTTTCAATACCAGCTCACCCACCACCTGTCCTAACCCCTCTCCTCCACCTCCACAACACTCCAACAACCCATTAAACCCTTAAATTCATCACACGTTACCTTCCTCTGTCCCAAGACTTTTTGGCGCGAAAAGATATTTAAACGGCTAGGATGTGTACCAGTGATCCAAAGGCTCTGAATGGTGGTGGGAAATGACAAAGTGGGTCCCACGAACCTCACAAGTCTCTACAAAAGGAAGAATGAAGCAGAGATGAATGAGTATTAGTGTAGCTTTAAAATAGTTTAGACGTAGGTAGTATAATATACATTTCAGTTGTAATTTTTAGTAAAACTCAAGTTGTTTTCAATTTATTTAATGTATTATGATCTTTCTTAAAGCTTTAAATCCAGTATTATTGTCTTAATTTGAATTTAACATTTTTGAGTGAATTTGACAAATTCACTCAATACTGTTAAATGTTGTTATTTCAGGTTCTATAAGATCATTTCATTCACCAATAAACTTCTATAAGCTACTCAAGTCATTAGATTTGTTCTCACTCAGTTTACTAAAAAAAATAAGAAAAATAAAATAAAAATAGAGTAAAAATAAAAATCAGTATTCAGGGAGGATCAAGCTTGAAGCAGGGTTGGAATGGATGTTTTCATGGTTTAGTGTCTCAGGTGAGACTTTAGGAAAGGGTCATGGTCCTTTGTTTCTAGTTTCTCAGCTTTGGAAGACATTTGTAAGATCCATTTTTAATTTTAGCTTTCTTAGTGTTTAGTAATATTTGTTGTATTCACTTGTTATATTTTGATTAATTAGGTGTAATTTAAATAGTTATAAGTTTCTTAGCTCAGTTTGTAGAATAATATAGCCATTTACTTTAAAAAATTATCAAAACAGTTTCAAAGAGGGTGTTTGGCTCAGCTCAGTACTTAGGCTTAGGGAGTGTTTATATTGCCTAATCTGGTTCAAGTAGTTTGCATTAGATATAATTAGGGTGGTTTATGCATAAAAACCAAGTTTCCTTCATAAAAAGTCAAGATTACCTCTTTATCATCATAACAGTCCACTGATAAGCTTTTGAGTGTCCAAATCCTCACCACACCTTTGTATTTTGTTAGTATTGCTTAAAATAGGTTCATTATAGCTTATTATAGCTTAATTAGCTTGTAGGATTAATCTAAAGTTCAATAAAGTCAAATCACCAAGTTCATTAGAAAAGTCAAAATTGCAGCTTTGATGGTTTTTGTATAACTTGAGGATTTTCTGTAGGGTTCAATATTAAGTTTCTAGGCTTGTGCTTTTAGATTATAAATATTTAGTTGCTCATCTTCATCAATATATTTTTGCTTATTTTTACCTATGTTGTTTAACTGCTTAATTTGTCTTAACTCTTAGCTTATTATCCATATATCTGCCCTGCTCACAGCTTGGCATACCAATCTCATTAGCTTGAGAATTCTTTATTAATCAGCTTTAGCTTGTGTAAATTGCTGCTATTTATAGCTTAACTGGTTAGGTTGGTAGATGTGCTTTTGCTTTTCTTTAGATTGCTTATTTTCACTGCTTAACTTGCTTGCCATGTACCACCAAGTCATCTCCCTACACTGAGCAATCAGTGTAGTTGAGGTCTTTCACAAGCTCAATCACAAGCTCATTACTGAGCTTCTGCCTGTGAACCTTGGCTTGTTGGGAAGCTTGGCAAGCCTGCTTCAAGCTCCAATCTTGTTTGAGCTTTTTCAAGCTTATACACTAGGGCTGCAAGCAGTCCCCAGTTTGTCACCTGATTGATTGCATCTGATTCTCAGCAGACCTCACCATCATCACCACCACTTTGGTGGTGATTTGTGACCAATCCAGTGGGCCCCAAACCTTCTACTTAGGTTCTTACAACCCCCCTCCTAGTAGACTCTTAGGATTGACCACTAGTTTGACCTAGAACCTTGTGGACCCCACTTTGTTTTGCTCCCAAAATCTGTCCCAGTTTCTGAGTGTATACAAGTGTCCAAGTGCTTATTGATTGCTTTTTAGCTTATTCCACTAGCTTATCTGATAAAATCTTGTTTAAACTTGTTTACTTAACCTATTGGAACTAGCTTTTACCATTGTGGGTCCCTCACCAGCTCATTTGAGCTTATTAGCTTATTTGGTCAAACTTGGTCAACTGTGGAGCTTATAGCTTTCCACAGTGCTTATTAATAAGCTCTAAATTAATTGTTTTTACAAAAGTTACTTGTTTTTATATATAATATAGTTTTGTAAAATAAAAATCCAGAAAATACAACATAAAAATAAGTGATAGTTTCTATTTAATACAATTTAATTTTAATTTTCATTTTTATATTTTTATTAAGTAATCTATATTTTTTATATTTTTATTAATTTCCTTATATATTAAAGTAATTTAAATAATTTTATTAGATTTTTATATTGTCATTTGGTATTAATTAGAATTAATAATAGTTTTATTAGTAATTAATCAATAAATAAATTTTAAATAGCATAATTAATTTTTATATAGCAACACTTATATTTTATATTTTTCCTAGCTTCTATAAGTCATAATATAATTTTAGAAATTTTATTGTGATTTATACTGTTCATTTAATAGTTTTTATAATTTAAATAGTTTAAATAGTAATTAAATAATAAATAGAATAATAAATAGTAAACTAGTTTAAAAATATATAAAATAAAGTTTTTATAATTTTTTAGGATTCCTGTGATGGTTAATTAGATTTATAAATTTTTTCATAATTTTCTAAGTTAGTTTAATATTATTTGTAATTTAAAATAGTTTAATTAGTATAAATAATATAAATAGTTTTTAATTAATAGAAAATTCATAAAAAGACAAAAATATTTTATTTTATTTTTTATACTTTCTTCAAGTTCTATTTTAGGTTTAGAAAATATTTTTATAAGTTTTTAGTTTAATTTGTAGTATTTATAATTTTCTAATTAAATAGTTAAATAGTTTTTATTTAAATAATTAATAATAAATAATATAATAATCTAAAAAATAGTTTTCTTTTTAATTAAATTTTATTTTAAGTTTAAGTTTATAGAATTTTCAATTTTAACCCTTGTAGTTTATTTTTCCTTAAAACTCACCTTTTTCTCAGTACGCAGTCACGTCTGATTTTAAATTGGTGTACGTTTATACGTTTTAGATATCTAGGTTTTACGTAATCGTTTTAATAGTCATTTTAAGTTATAAAAACCCTAGGTAATCACACACACACACACTTTATACCTTTCCTGTTCACATTCACTAATCACAGATTCGTTTTGAATCATCACAACCTCGTTGGGACATTACGACCCGGGAAAACACTGTATTCCTCGGAAGCATTTGCCTCGGCTGTTTGACTATTACAGTTGGCCATTCACAAGTGGCTGATCAATAATTATCTGACTGTTTGAGGCGAATCAAAATTTGGCGCCGCTGCCGGGGAGGTTGTGCGCTTATTCTAAACGATTTTGCGTATTAGTGATTTTGGATATACATCCATTGTATATTTACCATCTTTTATCCATATTTTTATATATAACAAAACCCAAAAATATTCACCTTTACACCCCTACCTATTTGATTCTTCATTTCTCATCCCCAAAACCCTTTGATTCTACCTTCTTCCACTTATCTCATAATTGATTCTAATGGCATCTCTCGATGATGAATTCTTTAAACAAAGGGCCTGTAAAAGCAAAGTTGAGAAACTTGTGGCCTTGTCCAAGATATCGAGATGTCATGTTGATTATGATAGACCACCAATTCATATTCCCTCTCCAGTGAGGGAAATGGAACGAGAAACCGGGGTGACAAAGGACCTTGTACTTTCCTCTGACGATGGAGGTGCTAAATACGTCCAAACCACGGTTGTCCAAAAACCTGAGCTCACAAATGCTCCTAAACCTGATCTTTCACGGTTTACGGTTAAAAGTTTGTCAAGCAAACGTAATGAGCTCAGGGCAGTAACTGAAAAGAACGACTTACCTAACCTTCACGTTTATCAAGAACCAAAACCCGAGACCATAACGGAAGTGGTGGAAATTCCTAGCTCTAAGAGCACACCACTTGTCCCACCTCCAGATTTTGTTTCTTGTGTCGGTTGTGGTGAGCGGCTTTTCGGTTTTCCATGTCATTGGTGTACATGTGAACAATGTGGTAATGATATCCAAAACGGGAGTTGTTTGTTTTGTGGATCGAGTAATTCATTTGCTTATGATCCTAATCAAAACTCATTCAACGACTCCTCAAATTTTTCCAACTACCCATCACATTCATACGAGCAAGAATCATATTATCCAAATCTCAATGATGCTTCGTATCAAAATACACCAAGCGAGACTCAGCAGTTTAACTGTTGTGAGTATTGTGGTGGTGCACACTACAGTTCTGATTGTCAATCAGGAGACATGCTTGTCTATGAGCAGGTTCCTAATAACAATTATGACTCAAACACATACGACTCACAGCCACATCAGTTCAACTGTTGTGAGTACTGTGGAGGTCCACACTTTAGTTCTGATTGTCAAACAAGGAATCCATTCCCTTGTAACAATTACGGCTATTCGTTTCAAGACCCACCTCCACAGTGCCAAATAATTCAAGCAACTCCTCACATCCAGCAAGACCCTTATATAGAGGTTCTTGAGAAACTCAAAGATCTTAAGGAGGAGTTGGCTAATATGTCGTCTCACAATGCACCAAGTTCTTCTTGCGTATATTGTGGGGGTCCTCATAAGGATGATCAATGTCAACCTTCCGGTTTTGACACATTCACACCCCCACAATATCCACTCATTCCATATTCTCGTGATAAATCTATCGCGGAATTACTTGCTGAAGGACGTGCAGCTGGGAACAAAAGAAGTATGGAAGAATTACGAGTCTTAGAACAAGCAGCTATAACACGTATCAAATTTCAAAATGCTGCTCTTCTCGATGAGGATGATGAAAGTGATGATACCTCATCATGTTCATCAGTTGAGACTCCTTCCATGGATATACAGGGAGAAAAGAATATAACTGAATCACCAGCAGTAGAAATAATGGAACTTGTAGACTCCATTACTGCTAGTCCTTCTAAGCTCCCTCTGTATGATGTTATCACACCCGAGGTTCCCACTCACTCTCTGAATATGGGGGACGAGCATCTTGACACAATTCCCGCAAGGGAATCGGACGAATTCATAAAGTCCAGTGTTGAGAACCTTGTCTCAATCCCGAGAGAGTCACAGGGGACTTTTAATCTTATGTGTGATATTCCTTTCACCCCTGATAATCCAAATGAACAAATTGAGACTGTCTCTGATTCCAGTAATGATTGTTTATCTTATGGAGACATCGAATTTGTTGATGCATCACTTCCCGAGTCTTATGATGACTATCTTTTTGAAGAATTCGCTAATGAACTCTCTCATATGGATCCCATCCCACCAAGGGATGAAAATGAAGTCTTTGACTTTGAAGCGGATTTGAGAGAGTTAGAATTCTTACCTACTCATGATCCTGCGTTTGAACTCACTCAGATCAAACCACTTCCTCCGGAAAGTGAAAATGATTTGGACGAATTCGAGGCTTTTATGACTGAAGATAGTTCAATTTCATACGAAGTTGATGATAATTATCTTGATCCCGAGGGGGACATTCTTTTTCTAGAAAGTTTGTTAAACGAAGATCCATTTCCCCCTCTTCCACTTCATAATAAGGAAATCAAATCAGTTGAGGAAACTGATAAATTTCCTGAGATCAAGCTTAAGGACTTGCCTCCTCCACTTGAATATGCATTTCTTGAGGAGGAAATTCTTATCTTAATTGCTATTCAGATCTCCCTACTTTCCTTCACCTACCAGGTGATTTCTCCTATTCTTCACTCCTTCGGGAATGAAGACACTATCTTTGACCCCGGCATTCTCATTAATAAATTTTGAGCCGGATGTCATTATGTCTCATCGGTGTGGAACTTTCACGTGCTTCAAATGTTTATCCAAACATCTTGAATGAAAGTCCGATTGAGATTGTCTCTTCCACTTGCTTCCCCATGGACAAATGAATACGGGGTCGAGTCCAGCTAGTGACTCGGGAATCAAAAACATTAGCACAAACATGGGTTTTCACCCGTGTGTAACACCCTAGTGTGGGGGAGATGCCCCACATGTTGTATATATATATATATATCCTCTCAAAAAAAAAAAAAAAAAAAAAAAAAAAAAAAAAAAAAAATGTACATATAGTGATAGCTTCTATTTAAGAAGTTTTATCTAAAAAAATAATTGTATGTATATACATCTTAAATAAAGGCTATGTAATATTTCCTTCTTACGTTCTAAGTTCGGTTTAACACCCGGTGCTTTGAATATTGAGGACAATATTCAGTTCTAAGTGTGGGGGGAGATTCGTTATTCTAACGAATTTAAACACATGTTCCATCAAGAACCCCCATTTTAGCCAAAATTTTAAAATTTTTTCTCACTTAGAACGCAATAAATGGTATCAATCCTCCATGTCTAACCCACAACAGGATTGGCTAATCCAGGAGCAAACGGTTCTTGGTAAAGATAACTCAAACCCGTTTATGGCTTGCAATTTGCCAAAAATTGTATGGTTCCTCAACTCCCCATTATCCTCAAAAGCTAATGAGTTGGCTAGCCCGCAAGATTATGGCTTGTGGTAAAGGCCGTGGAAAAACCATAATTGGTAATCAGCTCACCAAGATGTTGACTATTCCATCAAGAGTTGGCTAGTCCAGAAGCAAACGGCTTTTGGTAAAGACTAATCAAATCCGTTGACAGCTGGTGATTTGCTCAAAATCACACGGTTATCAGGTGTGCCACAGTTCTTACACCTAGCTACTCCAGAAGTGATGGCTTTTGGTAAAGAGTTTTTCAAATCCATTAAGTTTTTCTCAATAGATTGCTAGGGACTAGCAATAGTTTAGTGTGGGGGATTGATGAGTGTCTAAATACTCATCATTTTATACTAATCTGAACTGCCAAAACATACAAAAACACTCAAATATGTATCAAAATACTTAAAATATCTTAGAGGTGTGTTTTATATGTTTCAAATGCAAAATATGCAAAAACAAATGAAAAACGTACAAAGTTTGCATAATTGGCAGTTTCAGTCCCTCAAGTTTCATAAATTGGCAAAACTAGCCCCTGGTTATTCTAAAAACATGAAAATGTCACCAAAGGTCCTTTTTAATCATAAAGTTACATATTTAGTCCTTTGGTGCAAAGTTTCACAAAATTACAAGTTTAGTCCCTGTACTTTGGAAATTGACAGAAATGGTCCCTGGGATGTAAAAACTTTGAGAAAATCAATTTTGGTCCTTGTACTAATAATCTTTTGCAGGAATGGTCCTTGGTGTGAAGTTTGGTGAAATTACATAATCAGTCCCTGAAGTTTGGTGAATTGTCAGTTTTAGTCCCCGGGTATTTAAAAAATTAAAAATATCAAAAATGCCCTTGTACTATTCACATGAGACAATTTAAACCCTTTTGATAACTTTGGAAGACTTGCCAAATCAGACCCTAAACTTTGACTTAATTACATTTTTGGTCCTTGTGATTTGTTACTAAAAAACCAAACCGGACCCTATGTTTTATTTAACCCAAAATACAAACTAATCCACTATCCTAATACAAGCCCACACCCACTATCCTATTTCTGTGGCCCATCTCACAAGCCCACACCACCCTGAGTTATTAAAACCAGGTTTGACCCGGTCAAACCCACCCTTTTCTTCACCCCTTTCCTCCCATCACTCACAGAACCAAAACCACCATGCCACCTTCACTGGTTTCAATACCAGCTCACCCACCACCTGTCCTAACCCCTCTCCTCCACCTCCACAACACTCCAACAACCCATTAAACCCTTAAATTCATCACACGTTACCTTCCTCTGTCCCAAGACTTTTTGGCGCGAAAAGATATTTAAACGGCTAGGATGTGTACCAGTGATCCAAAGGCTCTGAATGGTGGTGGGAAATGACAAAGTGGGTCCCACGAACCTCACAAGTCTCTACAAAAGGAAGAATGAAGCAGAGATGAATGAGTATTAGTGTAGCTTTAAAATAGTTTAGACGTAGGTAGTATAATATACATTTCAGTTGTAATTTTTAGTAAAACTCAAGTTGTTTTCAATTTATTTAATGTATTATGATCTTTCTTAAAGCTTTAAATCCAGTATTATTGTCTTAATTTGAATTTAACATTTTTGAGTGAATTTGACAAATTCACTCAATACTGTTAAATGTTGTTATTTCAGGTTCTATAAGATCATTTCATTCACCAATAAACTTCTATAAGCTACTCAAGTCATTAGATTTGTTCTCACTCAGTTTACTAAAAAAAATAAGAAAAATAAAATAAAAATAGAGTAAAAATAAAAATCAGTATTCAGGGAGGATCAAGCTTGAAGCAGGGTTGGAATGGATGTTTTCATGGTTTAGTGTCTCAGGTGAGACTTTAGGAAAGGGTCATGGTCCTTTGTTTCTAGTTTCTCAGCTTTGGAAGACATTTGTAAGATCCATTTTTAATTTTAGCTTTCTTAGTGTTTAGTAATATTTGTTGTATTCACTTGTTATATTTTGATTAATTAGGTGTAATTTAAATAGTTATAAGTTTCTTAGCTCAGTTTGTAGAATAATATAGCCATTTACTTTAAAAAATTATCAAAACAGTTTCAAAGAGGGTGTTTGGCTCAGCTCAGTACTTAGGCTTAGGGAGTGTTTATATTGCCTAATCTGGTTCAAGTAGTTTGCATTAGATATAATTAGGGTGGTTTATGCATAAAAACCAAGTTTCCTTCATAAAAAGTCAAGATTACCTCTTTATCATCATAACAGTCCACTGATAAGCTTTTGAGTGTCCAAATCCTCACCACACCTTTGTATTTTGTTAGTATTGCTTAAAATAGGTTCATTATAGCTTATTATAGCTTAATTAGCTTGTAGGATTAATCTAAAGTTCAATAAAGTCAAATCACCAAGTTCATTAGAAAAGTCAAAATTGCAGCTTTGATGGTTTTTGTATAACTTGAGGATTTTCTGTAGGGTTCAATATTAAGTTTCTAGGCTTGTGCTTTTAGATTATAAATATTTAGTTGCTCATCTTCATCAATATATTTTTGCTTATTTTTACCTATGTTGTTTAACTGCTTAATTTGTCTTAACTCTTAGCTTATTATCCATATATCTGCCCTGCTCACAGCTTGGCATACCAATCTCATTAGCTTGAGAATTCTTTATTAATCAGCTTTAGCTTGTGTAAATTGCTGCTATTTATAGCTTAACTGGTTAGGTTGGTAGATGTGCTTTTGCTTTTCTTTAGATTGCTTATTTTCACTGCTTAACTTGCTTGCCATGTACCACCAAGTCATCTCCCTACACTGAGCAATCAGTGTAGTTGAGGTCTTTCACAAGCTCAATCACAAGCTCATTACTGAGCTTCTGCCTGTGAACCTTGGCTTGTTGGGAAGCTTGGCAAGCCTGCTTCAAGCTCCAATCTTGTTTGAGCTTTTTCAAGCTTATACACTAGGGCTGCAAGCAGTCCCCAGTTTGTCACCTGATTGATTGCATCTGATTCTCAGCAGACCTCACCATCATCACCACCACTTTGGTGGTGATTTGTGACCAATCCAGTGGGCCCCAAACCTTCTACTTAGGTTCTTACAACCCCCCTCCTAGTAGACTCTTAGGATTGACCACTAGTTTGACCTAGAACCTTGTGGACCCCACTTTGTTTTGCTCCCAAAATCTGTCCCAGTTTCTGAGTGTATACAAGTGTCCAAGTGCTTATTGATTGCTTTTTAGCTTATTCCACTAGCTTATCTGATAAAATCTTGTTTAAACTTGTTTACTTAACCTATTGGAACTAGCTTTTACCATTGTGGGTCCCTCACCAGCTCATTTGAGCTTATTAGCTTATTTGGTCAAACTTGGTCAACTGTGGAGCTTATAGCTTTCCACAGTGCTTATTAATAAGCTCTAAATTAATTGTTTTTACAAAAGTTACTTGTTTTTATATATAATATAGTTTTGTAAAATAAAAATCCAGAAAATACAACATAAAAATAAGTGATAGTTTCTATTTAATACAATTTAATTTTAATTTTCATTTTTATATTTTTATTAAGTAATCTATATTTTTTATATTTTTATTAATTTCCTTATATATTAAAGTAATTTAAATAATTTTATTAGATTTTTATATTGTCATTTGGTATTAATTAGAATTAATAATAGTTTTATTAGTAATTAATCAATAAATAAATTTTAAATAGCATAATTAATTTTTATATAGCAACACTTATATTTTATATTTTTCCTAGCTTCTATAAGTCATAATATAATTTTAGAAATTTTATTGTGATTTATACTGTTCATTTAATAGTTTTTATAATTTAAATAGTTTAAATAGTAATTAAATAATAAATAGAATAATAAATAGTAAACTAGTTTAAAAATATATAAAATAAAGTTTTTATAATTTTTTAGGATTCCTGTGATGGTTAATTAGATTTATAAATTTTTTCATAATTTTCTAAGTTAGTTTAATATTATTTGTAATTTAAAATAGTTTAATTAGTATAAATAATATAAATAGTTTTTAATTAATAGAAAATTCATAAAAAGACAAAAATATTTTATTTTATTTTTTATACTTTCTTCAAGTTCTATTTTAGGTTTAGAAAATATTTTTATAAGTTTTTAGTTTAATTTGTAGTATTTATAATTTTCTAATTAAATAGTTAAATAGTTTTTATTTAAATAATTAATAATAAATAATATAATAATCTAAAAAATAGTTTTCTTTTTAATTAAATTTTATTTTAAGTTTAAGTTTATAGAATTTTCAATTTTAACCCTTGTAGTTTATTTTTCCTTAAAACTCACCTTTTTCTCAGTACGCAGTCACGTCTGATTTTAAATTGGTGTACGTTTATACGTTTTAGATATCTAGGTTTTACGTAATCGTTTTAATAGTCATTTTAAGTTATAAAAACCCTAGGTAATCACACACACACACACTTTATACCTTTCCTGTTCACATTCACTAATCACAGATTCGTTTTGAATCATCACAACCTCGTTGGGACATTACGACCCGGGAAAACACTGTATTCCTCGGAAGCATTTGCCTCGGCTGTTTGACTATTACAGTTGGCCATTCACAAGTGGCTGATCAATAATTATCTGACTGTTTGAGGCGAATCACTATTCGACTACCATATCAATTGTCATTGATACTCAACTACTATCTCAATTTCTATTTGAAATTCAACTACTATACCAACTTCTGTTCAACTACTATATCAATTGCTATTG
Organism: Artemisia argyi; assembly: GCA_030686995.1. NCBI lineage: Eukaryota > Viridiplantae > Streptophyta > Magnoliopsida > Asterales > Asteraceae > Artemisia > Artemisia argyi. The sequence continues at coordinate 195,428,172 of CM060684.1, read as the reverse complement.
ATACTTGACTACTATATCAATTTCTATTTGATATTCAACCACTATATCAATTTATGTCCAACTACTATATCAATTTCTATTAATATTCGATTGCTATATCAATTTCCATTGATATTCGACTATTATATCAATCTATATTGATATTCAACTATTTTATCAATTTCTATTGACACACCATATTCTGAGACAAATCAAACTACATCACTCTAATCCTCATAAGTAACCACACCTCTTCATCGACACCACTCCAACATATGACATACAAAGAACTTCGGGACGAAGTTCCCCGTAAGGGGTAGAGACTGTAACAATTCGCATTTTCAGGTTAATTACCATTCCCGGAAAATTTCACTATTCACTTTTACTATTCATTTTTCCCAAAAATTTTCCCGAAAGTTGATTTTTATTTGATATTCTCAAGTGATAAATCATTTTCATGGCAAATTAAATGTTTGACATTCGTCAGATCATTTTCGTGAAAGTTATTAAGGAATTACACGTTTTAGGGTAAAACGTCATTCAGAAATTCTACGTACAACGAAACTCGACCGCGTTAAGTGACCCCGCATCAGAAAAATGTTTGACACACTCATGATTTATTTGAGAATTAATCGTGACTGAGAAAAACATGACCAAAGACTTCCCGGCAGGTCACCCAAACCAGTACTATTCTCACATGAGCACGCTTAACCGTATGGGCGATTAACCGTTAGACCACAAAACGCGTTTCTAAGACTATTTAAGTTTTCAACTTATTAGAAAAAGTCAACATAATTTTTCCCTCCTCCATTGACCAAAAATCATTCCTTGATTTTATAAGTCATTTCGTGATTTTTAGGCTTACGGTTTGATGTCTAAAAGACATTTAATACCAACCGACACTAGACTGAGCCCAGTCTAGACATTATAAGTCATTTTAAATCAATATTATCCTATTAGAAAAGTAACATTTTACTTTTCTCAATTTTACGCAATATTCGTACATTTTACGTATTACGCGTTTTAGACCCGTATTTCCAGTTTTTAGCAGGGTTTTACACCCAAATGGAACCTACCACTCATTTTATATTTTATTATGGAACTTATTGACATGTTTATCAATACTTTCAAGTTCCATAATTTTACGACACCCGGTTTTACGTTTTGAGGCTTAATCATTTACGATTGGCATTTCCCGGAGTCAAAACTAACCAAGTATCTTGGATAATACCAAGAAAAGTCCACACTTGCTCCCCAAGCTTGACCAAACCGCCCTAGGAGGGGGGAGTCACACCCATGTGGCCCAATTTCATGAATTTACCCTTAAATCAACATTTATTTACAACTTGGTCACCAAGTTTTAGTAATTTCCTAGCACTTTCCTAACCTCCTCATTTTTGGACTATAAATACTCCCTCCCCTCCCCTTTGTTGCCGTGCATCCCCAACCCCATAACCATCCCATTCTTAGCTCATTTCCTTCTAGTTTCATGCATGGTTCAAGTGATTCTTCAAGGTAGAAACCCTAGATAGGTTATCATTCATCAAACACTTCCATAACCTCATATACTTGGTGATTTCTCTTGAGTTTGAATCCACTCAAGTCACCTCAACCTTCATCATCCATCTTTCAAGATTACAAGAGTAGAAAGATTGCATGAAGAGAAGTGGGTTGAAGCAAGTCTATCAAAGTCCTATCCTTACATGTTAACTTCCTTTCATCTTTGAAAGCCAAAAGTTGTGAGCCAAACCCTAACTTGATTCTTGTTAAATAATCATGTTCATGTTATTTACCTATTATTCATGCTATATTATGTCTTGTATGCATGTCCATGATGTATAAAAATGAACAAAACAAGTTATTGTTATTGATTGTTAAAACAAGTTACTAAAACAAGTAAACTAGTGACTTTCTTGGTATGACCTGATCAAAATGGTAAAAATATGATGTTGGATCATTACATATTACAGTAGAGGACTTAACAAGGAAACCATAGCAATTTGAACCACCCAAAACGAGTATACGAGTCAAAAGTTACGCTCATTTGAAGTTACCAAAACTTTGCGGCAAACTGCCAAATACCATTCTGATCAAATTTGGGTTTTGAAAGTCCCACTTCTGGTCCGATTCATCAAAAAGTTAAAACACGAAAGTTGTCCGGAACGACGTTTTCGTTCAGGAACAAAGAAGCTCGAGACCTAAAAATGCTTTCCGAGTGATAAAATTCTTCAAATTCTAAACAGCCCATTTTTAGGCGAAAGTCACTAGATTATGGTTATACTTTGAAAGGGAACAAGAGGTCTTATGACCTATAATCAAGACCACAACCATGGCTAGAGCCAAGGTTGTGTCTCATGACCTTGGAACAAGGACCAAAGGTCATAGCTAGGCCATGACGAAATGACCATAACAACTTACATAGGCGTAAACATGAAACAATGAATTAGGAGATAACATGAACAAGCAATTTGGATCTACTTCATCTAAAAGGAAACCATGAGATATTACCAAGAGAAAATGGTCATTCAAGACTTATGAAACTACCCCTAATAACAATCTTCATGTACTAATAAACTTTCCTAAGTTTATTCAAATATCGGACATGTAACTTTTCGGATCAAAACTTATATCTATATATTTCATCAACTACTACAATAGTAGGGAGCCTCATGTGAGGAGTTCATTATGTAAGCCGTCGAGTTGAGTTGTGGATTTACGAATTAAAGTGTCCTGGCTCCTCGAACGCTTACTAACATGACTTCTGAATTATGTCGGCCCGAACGGTAGTAAACGATATACAAAACATACATGTTTCATGAATCTTTTCTTTCTAAGACTTACAATATACAACATACCACATCATGGACTAAATGCAAGATATATATATAGGCACATCTTCATATTCTTTACTCCGATCCTAAGTCGCGACATTCTATTCTAGGTTGCTTGTAGAAACCTACACGATTCAACCATCACCTTCATTACTTGCTATCTTACTTAAGGTGAGTTCGTAGCCCCACTTTCTATTGTTTAACTATTTTACAAACCCATGGGGGGAATACATGCTATTATTTTTTTCTACTCGAACACGATGCTTTCTACTGTATGCTACCCGACGATGTTTTATTATCACTAAGTAACGATTGCCATGTTCGAAGTCCCTATATCATGAACCATTAGTCACTACCTTTAGTGAGCGCGAATATTGTGAATAGATCTATTGGGGTTGACGAATCCCATTTGTGTTGAACAACGATGAGTTCACACAAATGCACTATATTTGAGATTTAGCGGTATAACGGCAAAAGTACCTTGATAGGGCTTCTATAATGCCAATTTTGTTGGTTCGATGTTAATGTTTTGGTTGCATGAGCTTAGTGAAATAAATAACGATTTTGTTTTCTAACTATGAGTGTGAGTCTATAGCTCACACTACGATTATTGTGTTCAAACGATTTAACTAAACTCTACGAATATCACTCAACCTTTGTGTTGACCTCTCAAGCATGTATTTCAGGTTCATGACGATCAAGGATGGCACGGAAGGACACGGATACTCAAGAGGGCTATAAATTTTATTATCATTCAAAAACACATTTATTATACATTGTAAACATGGAACCATTTGGGACCTCATTTTGTAAATCTCTGATATTTATACAATTTGAATGATAAATCTTTTAAAACGACTCAATTGGAGTTCGTTTTCTATTATTGTGACTATTGTGCTGTCAAGTAACACCCAGTTCGAATTCCGCTGCATCCATGAATTGGGGGTGTTACAGATGGTTTATGTGTTTGTGCCATAAAACACAAGGTTTTTATGTTGGGCCACAAAACAGAGCGGGAGTGGTTGTACCCTTGGTAAAGAACTCGACATCTAGCTTAGTGTCGGAAATTTTGTGTAAGCGATAATAGGAGTGGTTGTACCTTGTAAAAGAACTCGGTATCTAGCTTTGTACCGGATAAAGTGTAAGCGACGATTGTAAGGTTTTCTCCGCCGAGAAGGGAGGTTGTTGATCTAGTGAAGTAACTCTCGAGTTGGGTACTCGGAGAGTGGAGTAGGGCGGAAAGGAGATCCGTGACCGAACCACTATAAATCCTCGTGTTCGGTTTGCACTTTCCTTTTACTTATTGCTTTACTTTAATGTTTGCATTATGTGATTGTTTGTGTTGTGACTTGTTGATTGTACTTGTGTGATAACATGTTTTAAGTCATAAACTACAAGTAACATCTTTCATATTAGAACAAGTTAAAAATGGACATTTGATACAACAAGTTTAAAGTAGGATGTGTCTAAATTCTACCTCCTCATACCCGCTCCAACAGATTGGGTATAAGTTGCTGATGCTGCTGCTGTATTTAAAGTGACCAAGGGGGAGCCCTTAAATGATGTGTAACCATTTGGAATAATGCAAGAACAAACACAATTGATACAATTTCTCAAACGAAGTTAATGTTCATGTTTTAATTATCTAAAATACATCACTTATACGCAAGCGAAACTATGTTTAATCAAATTGATACTCTACATTGGCCGAAAATCCAAGCCACATATAGTAAGACCTGACATGGTTCCCTCATAAGCTATCAGCTTCAAATTCATAGGAATAAGATTATTTGCAAGCTTATACTTTGAGTTGAACTTCCACACCATAACCTCCATCCATCCATCTGTCCTCTGATTTGGAACCGAGTTACTATCATGTTGATTGAATGCGGCTGGGGATCTAAAGTAAATAGTCTTCATGTCTTTATTTTTTCGATGGAGAAGATCCCGTACTTTCACAGGGCAATGCAGTTCACAACATTTATCTGAAAGCTTGAACACAAGGTAACACGCATATTCTGTAAACGGTGACAACTTTTCACTTTCAATCTTGTACTTGATTCTAAATACTTGTTGCGCTAGAAGCTCCATCACATTTTTAAATCTGCATGTACGACAGCATGTGATTTACATACTTTCTAAACACAAAGTAAAATCCTTTTAAGACATTACAACTCCAAACACATTTGACAACTGATGACACGAAGCTAGACAAAGTAAAACACAAGCCCTAGCCTAACAATAAAAATAAAAATAAATAAATAAAAAATCTTACTATTACAGTGTCACCAATAACAGTAAAGATTGAAGGCTTAATAAACCAACATAATTTTACTGCCATAATGGGGAATGGACTGATCAACAGTTATAAAGTGAGGAGTACTGATGAATTATGAAACTTGTTCTAATCAAAAGCCATAAAAAAACTAGAAATCATAAATAAAACAAACCTTGACTCAACTGAGGCTTTCAAATGAAAAGATGTCATCTTAGGAGAGTTGAACAAAACCTCCGTTGCAGAAATCATAAGATGTTTCTTTCCGTTCACTTCACTTTGCAAGAAAATCTGTTCATTAAAGGATTGAGAGAACTTGATACCATAAATATTTCTATTCATAAACATAAAATGTGATAGATATAAGAAACAAACCATGTTTCCACCGTAATTATGTTCAGATCCCTTAAAAGTATCTTCGATGTCTTTTGGCATTTGAGGCATTTGATGCATCTGACCCTTGTTCGCATCTGATTCTGGAACTTGTTGAGTTCCCTTTAACATCTTGATTTCTTCATGTTTCATCTGTAATCAAATTTTAAGATGGTGTTAAATTAAACCTTGTAATGTAGAACATGAAGAAAGGTGACCATGCAACCAACACATTCTAAAATACAAACAAAAGAACCAGTGTATATTTTCAAACGTGCATTTTCAATGGCTTGAAACTCAACGCCTTGAATATAGATGGCACCGCTTCCACAATAGTATCGTGAAAAGCTCTCTAGTGAAACCTCACAAACAGTAACTTCCTTCTGATTCAAGACCCGGAACAATTCGATCATCATCCACCCGTTGTCATATCTATGTTTTGCGAAATATGCGTGTGATGTTTTGCTCCCCCTTTTGTACTTTAGGTTCACATATATCGGGTTACTAGAAACTTTTATCGGATCACAAAACTTGAAGACCAAATGAACCCCATAAACTGTATCCATAGATAAAACATCAGTTTTTATCTTGATTTGGATCTTTAAATTTGTGATATCCATCATCTTTGCCACTCTGTGAAACCTGCACAAGAGGAGTTTGATCTAGATTATATGTCACTTTGAAGAGTAATTTGTCATCCAAAACCACATATCTTTTACAAATGTATATAAGATTAACTTTGCAACATAAACTATCACTCTAAAATGTGTGAGGTCTCAAGTTCAATTCCTGCTAAGTGCAAACAACCTTAAGTGACCACGCCAACATCTTGAAAAGGGAGGGCTTTACCTGGTTTGAGTTTGTGTGGCGGTGGGTCGTGGATTAGTCGGCCATAAGGTCGGAAATCATGGTTACCAAAAAAAACTTTGCAATATAATTTCAGTGGGAATTAATTTTTTTTTTTTTTGAGAGAGATAGAGAGGATGAACCTTGATCTTTTAATACATCTCCACTTATGTGACATCTGGTTTTCATATGAAAATTCTGTTGCGGATATCATTGCATTGCCTTTGCCTTCCCCAATCTTGCTTAGTGAATACCACTGTTAAGCATAGCATAACAAATCAAGTTCAAACTCTATTATATATCTGTAAATGCATGTAGGAAGTTTTTAAGTATGACTTTGGGGATGCTTTGTAGGTGAGTATGACCAACACATGTTTTTGCAAGAGCATAGACTATGTTTTCATGGTGGGCCTCTAGTCTATTTTGTGTGACAGTCCATGAGTTTAGGGTTTAATTGAATATGTATGTTATACACGAGATCAAGAGACCGTTCTTTGTTTTCAAATATATATCAAAATTAAGGTGCATCTGTGCAACAAACCAAGTGCCTGATTGAGTTCAAGTTTCAATTCGGTTAGGTTTGTGAAGTGATCATGAGTGTGTGGGTTTGCAGTAAAAAATCAGTCACACGGGTAAGTGAGCGAAATGATATATATTAAACAGCTTAAATGCTATTTGGATTTGATTCACCGTGCAAAATGCAAAAGCAACTGATAAAGGCGAACTAGTTGAATACCATTTTTTTTTCTTGAAGGAACATGCCATCAGAAAGCATCCTGTAGAGATCCTTTTTCTTTTTGGTAGAGTAGATGCCCGGGGTTTCTGACATATCTATTATTTCTCTGTAGTTTCTAGGCAGCTTGGTTTCCCAGATTTCTTTATCCTCCTATATATCAATTAAACATTTAAAACATAAGATCTAATAAAAATGTTACCATCAATGTAAAAGTATTCAGCAAAAACAGCTATTATTTAAAAAAAATAGTTGAAGTAACTTAGAAACTATTGTGCTTTTTGTCTTTAGAAGAAACCATATTTCACCTAAATATATTTTTGATGAAAACAACTTGATGTTTTAACAAATTTTGTTTAATTTATTGTTTGTTAGATAATAGGTACATATTACTCGTGGTATACTGGCATATATGTATCGACTGTATGAAAAACACTTACTTGGTATTCTAATGCCTCCTTAAGTTGAATTACCACCCCACTTGCCTCTGGCCGCTGATTGCTATCATCACGTAAGCACTCATAGGCTATTTTTTCAAATGTGGAAAATGACTCTGGCACAATCTGTTGCTTTATACCCTCAAAGACCATTTCATCAAGGTTTCCTTCTTCAAAGTGTCTTTTAGCCAAAGGACCTAAAGATTGAGAATAATCCTCACATCCCTCTCCCCACGCTAGTCTCCCACACAAAATCTCCAGTAAAATAACACCAAATGAATATAGATCTGATTTATCAGTTAAGTAACCCGATATGGCGTACTCTGGATCAAGGTAGACAAGTGTACCATAAGCATTATCTCTGACATGATCCATGTGCTGATGTAATGAATCTATGGACGAGAATTCAAAATTAGAAATTTTGGCCTTCCAGCCAGCAGTTAGTAGAATGTTGGCACTTTTGATATTCCCATGCACCAGCTTCTTTTGTGTTGCACCACCTCTATGAAGGAATTCTAATCCACTCGCAACATCGATGCATATCTGTAACCGTTTAGTCCATGTCAGATTCACATTGTTCAGATGTTCATCAAGACTACCATTCCATTCATGCTTGTAAACAATAATTGTTTCACCCTGTTCATCACAATAGCCTGCAAGACTTATTATATCTTCATGCTTGCGATTATATAGAATATCAAGTTCTGTCAGAAATTGATTATTTTCTTGACCATACTTCCATATCCACTGCTTTGCAACAATGGTGGTATGTCCAGTAGCATTAGCATTAGCTTTAGCATGTGAGAGTTCTCCTTTGTATACCTTCCAATCTCTTCCACTTCCAACACAGTTCTCTTGACTAAATTCTTGTGTGGCCATTTTGATATTTTCGAGCGAAATTTGGAGGTCTCTCATGACTCTTTCCTGTGACACATGGGACTTTCAATCAAATTTCCATAAATCAAAATTAATATTTGAAAGTTTTATTTAACATTAAGCTATCTTTATATACCAACTTATAATTTTAACACTTATTATTTTAGAAAGAATTGTAAGCATTTATATGTTTGTACAAGCATGAAACTTGTTTACACATAAGTTTAGAGATCAATTAATTTGTTACACTTCATTTCTACGTGTAAGTGTACCACATTTAGTACTCTTTCATTGTCACATTTACTTATCTTCATATACAATGTGCAAGTTATTTTTCAATAATATACAACAGTTTATTAGTGATGGAAAAACTACCAGATGATATTGAAATTTGTATCAAGTTGGTGACCAAATTGATGAAGAACTTTTTGCTTATAAAATAAGCTCTTATAACCACCATCAACATTATGATATATTTACCTATGAATGCTACGACTCTTTAATTATAACTAAAAGACTCTGGGTGCAAAATAAAACGTATAGGCACACTCATAAATTAAAGTCATTTTTAAGTGGAATTAAAAGACACATATAAGAGGCTACCTACTATTGAAGAATCAAAGCTATGGCCTCAAAGAATGTTTGTGTACTACAAGGAACAATGGGAAGCAAAATGGAACAATGAGTGCCCCAGATGAGGAAGATGTATATGATATAATCACTGGAATTTCAAAATGTATGTCTAAGTTTGAATTGGAAGTATAGGCAGACAATTTAGCTTCTTAAGGGTGTTTGGGAATGCCCTTTTGAATGCTTTGTATTCTAAATCTTTGATTGATTAATATATCTTCACCCTTTGCACCAAAAAAAAGAGACATGTAAATTATTGAATATATCATATTAAGCTAACTTTGTTAAAAGTAAAAGTACAAGGACTAGTTCTGCATTGTTGGAAACATCAAGTTAAAACAGGCATGTAGTTTTCCTTTATACTTGGTTACATCTAACCTTTTTCCTGTCTTTTGCAAAGTTTTTATTTGTTCAGGTGATAAAAGTGTCAAGGGTAACAAAGATAAAGAGGCCGGCTATATAATCTCACTTTCTCTGTTTTTAGTTTAGTTTTTCGGGTTTGTGTGTATCTTCTTTCTAAAAACAGATCTTGTTATGCTGTTTCTGTGCATTCTTCCGACATACCTCTGGTTATGCAGAGTGTATCTGCAGTTACAAAAAATAAAGTGGGGAGGATGGTTGTATGATCTCGTTTGTGTTGTGTTTTGATTGTTTAAAACAGCTTTGTTATAAAATTCTTCATGAATTGAGAGCATATATAAATTCTTGATCTTTTAATACATCTTGCTCACAAAATATTGCTTTCTACAATTCAAAGCAAAATTAAGCATACTTAATGTGTTTGATCATTTCGCTAATATCCAAATATATTAGTTGAACTATGTCAATAATTAACTAATTTAAAAACTCAAGAGTTTAAGGTATGTTCTATCACTTAATATATTTTTTTTATACAACGAATAGCGTTCTAGGTAGTGCATAATGCATTCCAATATCACATGGACACAAATCTTACACAAATAAAGACTTTGAAAAATTAGAAAATTCAATGGATAATGTGAAAATATTGACTTACTTGAAAATTTAATGCTTTCTCAAGTTCTGTGATGACGGTTTCCATCGTTGGACGCTCGGTTTGAGTTTCTCCCAAACATTGGCACGCTACTTTCAGGAATGTGTCCAATGAATCTTGTTTGGGTCCTTTGTTTGCAGTAGAACCATCTTCATCAGTTTCTACTAGTAGCTTACGATCTATCATTTCCTTTATCGTTCCATCATTGCAGCGTTGACGTGCAGTGGGTGCAAGCCCTTTGTCACTTCCATTGTAAATTATATCATAGGCTAACTTCCCACAGAGAATCTCAAATAGAACTACTCCAAAAGAGTAAATATCTGATTTTGTTCCCAGCTTACCTGTTATTTCATATTCAGGATCCAAATACACTTTAGTGTTTGCCTCTTGAGCAGGGTGTAACTTGGATTGCCCAAAATAAGCAATCTTTGCCTCAAAATTCTGGCCAAAGTGAATATTTGCACTCCTTATGTCACCATGTATTATACTTTGTTTGCTGCCCATCTTGGTGTGAAGGTGATTGAGTCCACGTGCAATCTCAATGCACTTGCGTAGACGTTCCGCCCACGTAAGCACAGTCTTGTCATCATTGCTTCCCAAATAGTCATCAAGACTTCCGTTGCAAGCATGCTCGTATACAAAGATCATCTCACGACCTTCATCACAAAATCCAAGGAGACAGGATATATTGGGGTGTTTATAACTAATACACATTTCAAGTTCTTCAAAGAACCCTTGTTCTCCTTGCTCATCTTCTCTACTGGAGATACGTTTTACTGCTACAGTTATGCGTTTCTTGGCCTCTTCACGTTTATTTTTCTCTTCTATTGAAGATGAACTTTCGCTTTCAAACTGATCAAGTTCTGCTTTATACACCATACCATGTGCGTCAAACCCAATACGATATGTTTCTTTAAAATCCTCGGTAGCTTGAACGATATCGTTGCGTCGAACCTTATAGAGTACCATTGTTTCCCCCTGCCAAAGTGTGTGTTATAAAAGCCGATATATGCTAGTAAGGATTATAACGAAACTGAAAAGAAATTGCTTCCTTTATACTTGATAGTTCCCTTCTTAGATTCAAAGGAATTTTGTAGACTCGCCGAAACAATAGATATTTTGTTTGAGTTAAATAGTAGTATAATAGATATAAGATATCTTTTAAAAAATATGAAACCGAAACTATTTCGAAACAAATATATATTAACAGTCACCAAGAACAAACATAGTTCATCAAGACATGTAGAGTGATCTTTATTACGGAAGTGAATGTCTTGAAATATTATTTTGAGTGCTATCGTACACATAGAAATAAAGTTTTTTGCTTTATTTATTCTGAGCCAACATGATTATAAATACTACATTTTGCAAAAATGAAATCCTAAAGTTGAAGCATAAAAAAATTTAAAATTGCATAATACATGGACTTACTTGAAAGTTTTGTGCCTTACGCAGTTCTTCGATAACGACTTCCATTGGTGGGCGCTTGGCTTGAGTTTCAGCCAAGCATTGATAAGCAATTTTTGTAAATACGTTGAAAGAATCTTGACTAGGACCTCTGTTAAAGTAAACCTCTGTTCATTATCTTCCACCGTCATTGTAGGATCTATCAATTCCTTTAGCGTTCCTTCGCTGAAGCGTCGCCGGGCAATGGGTGCAAGTCCCTTGTTATTTTCAGCAAGGTAAACTGAATCATAGGCCAATGTCCCAGATAGGATCTCAAACAGAACAACTCCAAAAGAGTAGATATCTGACTCTTTTTTATACTTGCCTTTGGAATAATATTCTGGATCCATGTATACCTCTGTCCCTACAAAACCCTTTGATTGGAGTGTGCTCGCCGGCTGATTTGCAGGGTGGAATTTGGAGAGACCAAAGTCGGCAATTTGTGCGTTCCATTTCTCATCCAACAAAACATTTGCACTTTTTATGTCTCTATGTATTATCCTCGGTTTTCCCTCCACACTGGTGTGAAGATACTTCAATCCTTCTGCAATATTAAGACAAATTTGCAATCGTTGATTCCATGTAAGATTGATCTTTTTTTCAGTGCTTCCCAAATAGTCATCAAGGCTTCCGTTAACAAGGAACTCATAAACCAGAATCATCTCACGGTCTTGGTTAGAAAATCCAAGAAGTGAGACTATGTTTTGATGCTCACAACTAGTAAGCAATTCGATTTCGGCCAAAAACCCTTCTTTACCTTGCTCATCTTGTCTGTTGAGGATTCGTTTAATAGCTACTGTGCTGCGTCTTTTTGGAAGTTCACTCTTATTCTTCCCTTCCATTTCTGACGAAAACCTTTCTATATCTAAGTGTTCAAGATCTGCTTTGTACACCATACCGTATCCTCCTGACCCAACACAATAATCTTTGTTAAAATTAGCAGTCGCCGACTTTATATCACTGAGATGAATCCTCAAGCATTCCAAGTTTTCACTCTACAAAAGATTAGATTAAATGAGAAGGCAGTCTTTGTAGCTTATACATATTAGCATGGATGATAATAAAACTAAAATTTCCTAGTAGTATAATACTGAAGTTAGTACCTTTTATACTTTCAAATTGATCAGAGATTGTAACCAGTGGCGGATCTAGGAATTTAAAATAGGGTATGCACTATTGTAGTATGGTCGTTGATAAATTTGGTTTTCGGGCTGGAAAATTGGGGTTGGATTTTTCAGGTCAGGTTTTTTCCAGACTCGGATTATTTTTCACAAGTAAACCTCTTCTAGTTTTTTGTAATAAGGTATAAATGTTAAACTTGTAGGTTTTAATCACTGTTATCAAGTTAAACATAAATAATTATAAAAAATTATGAGGATGAAAAACTATATTAACACTAACTGTATGTGTAAATTCCATATAAATTTGGAAACATATATTAAAAACAATAAAGTTTGGAAACATATAAAGACCATTTCCATATAAATTCATTACACGCTCTGCATTCTACAACACAAATGACAATATATATTGTAAACACTAACTGTATGTGTAAATTCATAATTTCTAGTGGGCTGGGCTTGGTAAGGGCACTGGACAGATTCAAAATTCAATGCCACAACTAATTAGCTTTAGGGCTGAGAATAAAATATATTGACCATTTGACCTCCTTCTCCTGTAACACACCGCCGATCTGTTCATTTTTTACCTGTCATGCTTTTAGATCCTTTTTTTCATTTCTTCCTTTCTTTTAAAATTTTGGGTATGCACTGATCATTTTACAGTATTATAGAGGGTGTGCACATGTAAATTTGTAGTGCATTTTGTACGAAGTTTTGAAGCAATCAAAAAAAATTTAGAGTACTAAAAGTTTACACAGGGTATGCAGGTACATACCCTGCCTGCAAGCTAGATCCGCCCCTGATTGCAACTAACATTTCTTTCAAAATTATATTTACTGCCACTTTGTAATAATGTTGCAATAAACACCTGTAAGTATATTCATACAGTGTTAATTATTCTAGAGCGATATGTATCTAAATCAAATAGTTTTGAATATAGAACTTCTTTGGTACGTGAAACAATTTTGTAATTAGTAAATAGCATATACTTGTTTCAAATAAGTAGAGTAGTTCAATTTCATCCATCGTGTGTGAGAACCAAAGTAGCATATACGAACCACACATACTTGTGAGTGAGAAAAAGTTCAAATTCCACAAAGAATCAAATTACAACTAAAAGAAAAAAAGTTTACGTCAAATGCCCTTGTGTAAAGATAAAGATCAGTTTTATTTACTCATAATCACCTCAAACTAATAACTATTTACCTTCAAGTGGTTGAATGATAAATCCTTATCTGCAGCTGCTGACTGTTCCTTTAACACAATTACCACAATGGAAAATGAAGTGTTAAACCAAATAACTAATTTTTAGGAAAAAAAGCAGGGAAAAAGAATAATTAAGGTCTTACGATATTGTCACGCTTCCATTGGTGTTCCAATGCTTCTTCCAGGTCTCTAACAACTTGATCCATACTAGGACGCTGCACATGTTCCTTCAAGCAGTTATATGCTGTATTTGAAAAGATGGTCAATGATTCTAAGTCCATTTGTTTTCTTAAACCCTCAACAATGATCTCATCCAGTTTTCTCTCTTCGAAATGACGTTTGGCCATTTCAGCTAGAGATTGATCTACACCTCTGTCTCCAATCGTTGCTTTTCTACCACAAAGGACTTCAAACAAGACAACCCCGAATGAGTAAACATCATATTTGGGTGTCACAGTGGCATTTTTTAAATACAGCGGATCTATGTTACCCGAATTGTCAAAATGGTGAGAAAAGAGAAGGCGATGCTTCCAGGTTTCAGGATATTTGGTGGAAAGTTCGAAACCAGATAACTTGGCTTCCCAATCTTTGTCTAAAAATATTTTAGAGCTGTTGATGTCACAGTGTATGACATCATAATGGACGTGACTCAGTGCACGTGCAACACCTATACATATTTGCAATCTTCGGAACCATGTTAAAGTTGCATCAGTTAGATATCGGTCAAGACTCCCGTGGGCTGCATACTCGTAAATGATAATCTTTTCATCATTCTTGTTACAAAACCCAATAAAAGAGATGATATTTTTATGCTGGAGACTAGAATGTATGGAAATTGCTCCAAAGAATTTTACTTCTTGCCCATATACACAATCTAACCTCCGTGCAACAATATCAGTCATATGTCCACATCGCAACATTTTTCCTTTGTAATCCTTTCCAAAGCTGTCTTCCTTTATGAGATTTTCAGCAGCAAAGTTGCTAGTGGCGGTTACTATCAGGGGAAGTGGGATTTGTAACTGGAGGATAAGAAGAGACAGAAGGGCAAGTCATGTAAGGCTATGTATTACAAAAAAGAGTTATACAAGAATTATTCATCAACTATATTTGGCTCTCTTTGGCTTTCTGACAACTGATCCTACTAATCTGAAGCGTTTGGCTAACTGGCGTAGGGTAAACAAAGTGTAATTAACAAAATAACTAAGATAACAATTATAAAAACCTAAGGGATTAGTTGAGGATATTGACAGGTGGCGGCTTTTCCTAACTGTGGTCTATTAAGGATAGATAAACCTATAATCTTAAGCTGACGGTTCTGTTGGAGATAGGCTAGGTGGCGGTGGCACATTAGACACCTAATAAGAAGCCGTAGATCATGTTATAAGTACCTATGGTTATATCGAATAAGAGACCTCTATATGCGAATTATACTGATTACAAACTATTCATGTAATCAACAAAGTTGAAGGACGAAATCCATAATATCTTAATTGCATAGACCATGTGTGTAATTTACTCTACAGATAATATAATTGTTAAGCGAAATAATATTTTAGATCAAACACAATCTCCTTTGTTTTATCTTGGGTTAAATTATTGCTACTAAACAAGAACGATTATTGGAAAAAAGTACACACACACACACACACAAAAACTTACTTGCAATTTTAGTGCACTTTCAAGTTCTTTCACCACCATAGTCATTGATGGACGTTCTTCTTGTTCTCTATTTAAACACTGATAAGCAATAGTTGAAAACGCCTTCAAAGAATGAGGATTTATCTCATTCTTAATATCACCAAAAATTATGTCATCTATGGTCTTTTGTTTGTAGCATTTACGGACCAATCCTATTAAAGGTTCGCTGCCAAAACACAATCTCCCACACAACATCTCAAACAGCACTACCCCGAAGGAGTAGACATCTGACTCTTTAGTTAGCAAACCTGTCTCTGCATATAACGGATCAATATACCCAATTGTCCCTACAGCATTGGAGACAAGAAAAGTGTATAGCTGGTTTGCAGGACCAAACTTTGATAGACCCAAATCTGCAATTCTTCCATTCCAATCTTCATCTAATAAAATATTGGAACTTTTAATATCACGATGCAAGACTCTTTGTTGGGTCTGACCAGGATTATGAAGATAAGCAAGCCCTCGAGCCGCCCCAATGCATATCTCAAGGCGTTGTACCCACGTGAGATCTTTGTCATTAAGATACAAGTCGAGGCTTTTTCTTGATGCATACTCGTATACAAGGATCTTTTCACCACAATCGTCACAAAACCCTAAGAGAGAGACAATGTTGTTATGCCTGTAGGAAGAAAGCATGATGATCTCTTTCCAAAATTCAGGGTCTCCCTGCCCAAATCTATGATCTAGACGTTTCAAAGCAACAACTGACTGCCCCTTCGAATGGATGAGTTCTCCCTTATAAACTTTGCCAAATCCTCCTTTTCCGATGCAATGGGAATCATGAAACTCGTTGGTTGCTGATTTTATAGCTTGTAGCTCTATTTTGAGGTGTTGGAACTGCTTTTTTGACAGATATTATATTAATGTTTGATCAGAGATTGGAAACAAAACCTATGACCTCCAAAAACACTGAAGTTGAAGAGCATGAAATAAATTAAGATGTATTTGAAAAGATATATAATAAAAGGCTAGAAGTTCCCGATCAACTCTAAAATAAGAGTTGACCAAAGATATCCTATTCCATGAAGAAAATTAACATTGGTAAATCGCTATGTTACTATTTGGCCCACTCATATATCAAATCTGGCTTCGTCACTGCTATTACGGTGTACATTTATATTACGGAGATGGCCGCCCCGCCCCCAACCCGCCCCGTTGCCATTCCTAGGTAAATGGGTGAAATAGGCTCAATTGAACCTTTTGGCTAATTGCGTAGGGTAAACAAAGTAATTAATAAAATAATTAAGATAACAATTCTAAAAACCTAAGGATTAGTTGAGGGATTGACAGGTGGCGGCTTTCCTAACTGTGGTTTATTAAGGATATATAAACCATAAACCTGTTGGTGATTTTACATCACCAATATGATTTAAGTGTAATGGATTGACTTAGTTGACCAATGTGTAATCATGATAAATGTTCAACAAGTCGGGATTGTGCGGAGTGCACACTTGTATGACGTTATTGTGATTATCGCCCCGAATCACAGGGGTCCGGGGGCAGCGCCCCCGGTAGCGGGGTTCCAGGGGCTACCCCCTGGTAGCAGGGTCCAAGGGGCAGCGCCCCTCGCTGGGGTCCAAGTGCTATGTTAAAAACGCACTTAAAAATAAAATTTCCCATTATTTGGACCTATATTTTGCCCCATAATTTTGCTGTTTTAACGGTTATATAACTGCATAGCAGTTATAACCGTTGGTTAGTCAATACATGTCGTTCTCTCTGGTTCTGTTTCATAACAATCAAAAACATATTCTCAGTTCAAAATATGAGTTTTATCCGATTAAAGATTTCGATAGAACCATCGAAATAATTCGATCTGAAAGTGTTTACACGACTCTGAGATTAGTGTGATCCAAATAATTCTAACAAAACCTATAATCAAAAAAAATTATTAAGCTTATAAAATATAACCCGAATTCAAACAATCTCATAAACCTACAAATAAGATTAATCAAACACCCCTCAAAATGTAAAAACCCGGTTTGAAAATGTCTGCTCCAAACTCTACCCATGACGTTTGTGTTATTCTTATTTTCCTTTTTTTAGTTGCCAACGATTTTATCATAATGGCCCAAATTTAAGAGAATTTATTTACCTTCTTCTGTATGGAGGATGATGATGATGATGTACCTTCAACTATTGAGTTATTATCCTGTAACATCAACTGCAATAAATATGCTAATTAGTAAACTATAACTAATAAATAAATACAGAGTATATACAGTACATATCATGAAGAGAAAAAAAGGCCTTACATGATTTTCTGGTTTCAATTGAAGTTCCAAAGCTTTCTCGAGTCTTGGGACAATGTCATATATATTTGGGCGTCGCGATCGTTGATTGTCCAAACACTCATACACTATGTCCGCAAACATGTTGAATGAATGCAAGTCCATTTGTTTCAGTAGTTCATTATCAATTATATTAATGAGTTTTTTCTCTCTATAAAGGGTAATGGCTAGCGGAACCAACTGATTATCACCTTTGTTGTCAAGTATTGATTGCCTACCACACAGTAGTTCAAGCAACACTATTCCAAACGAGTAGATATCTGACTTATGGCTCACACTTTTAGTCTCAATATATGTTGGGTCTCCATATCCAATCACATAATCAAGTTTATTAGTATGAAATGAATGGTGCCTTTGAGAAGCTTTAATCTTCATGGAATCTACAAAAAAAGATAACTTGGGTTCCCAGTTATCGTTTAATAAAACTACGGCACTCGCGATATTCCGGTGTATTATGCTAAAGTCGCGTAGCTGATCATAATGAATGTAACTCAACGCATTCGCAAGACCCACAGATATCTCCAATCGTCGCACCCATGCCAACCGCGTCGAGTCAGTTAGATAGTTTCCAAGACTTGCCCTGGTCTCACGCCTGATAATGATGATCTTCTCATCATTCTCATCACAAAACCCAACTAATGAAACAAGATTTTTATGATTGAGACTTGAAAGCATTGAAATCTCCATCCAAAACCCCTGTTCTCGATCCTTCAAGTCTTTATTTAACCTCTCAGCACGGATATCAATCAACTCACCTGACCACAAAAGCTGCCCCTTGTAACGGTTACTAATTGCATCTCCGACCATGTGATTTTGTTCATCAAAGTTGTTGGTGGCGGAAAGTAAATTTTGAAGGGGGATTTTAAGGTGAGCAAAGTCATCGGGTGAAAACATTATGTCTTTGTATTCATGAGAAGTCATGACTAAAAAAAAGGGCGTTTAATTTGGGTTAAAAAAAATGATGTGAATTGAAGGATTAATTTGGGTTTACAGGAGGGATCTGGAAGAACAAATATAGAGAGAGAAGAAGTGAGGTTGCTGGTGGTGATCAAAATCATCATATATATAAATAATAATAAATGTGTTTAGTGGGTGTGCTTTTTTGCTTTTTGCATTATTGCCTATGATAACATTTTCCAGTGGGATCAACGAAAAAACATTTTTTACCTTATAAAACATTCAAATTGCAAAAAGGAGTGGTTGTTTTTACATTATTGTACTATAAACGAGTATCACATGTGTTGCTTTTTGCATTATTGGACTATATCGACTAATAAGATGTGGGTGTGCTTTTTTGCTTTTTTTGCTTTATTATCTATAATGTTTTTCAGTGGGATCACCTTAAAAAAAAAAAAAAAAAAAAAAAAAAAAAAAAAAAAACTTTTCTCACTGGGGATCAAGATAACTCTCAATCAACTCCCTTCTTTATTGAACTATAGTATATATTTTTCACCAAAATTTATACAGAAAAAAAAAAAAAAAAACAAACAAAAACAGATCCAAAGTTAGACGCCGTTGACCCGCGTTGACCAAGGGTTCAGCATAAATCTCGGCCAATCTCGCCGAAAATATCGCCTCCAATATCAAAATATCAGCCAAATCTCGCCCAATCTCGTCGAGAATATCGGCTCCGAGATTTGGGCTTGAGATTTGGAACCGATATTTTCCCAAGCTCCGAGATCTCGCCGAGATTAACTACATAGGTTGGTTGTTGACTTACTGGTAAGGGCTTTGGAAAAACTGAGGTATTACGAATATGAGGCAATATGTAGTTGAGTAAAAAAAATCACCCAATCTCGTCTTCCACAAGGTATGGAGGAGGTGAGATATAGACAGCCTTACCCTTACCCGAATGCATAGAGACTCTTCTAGAGGACCCTTCGGCCATTTTTGCACCAAATGTTACATTACTCGCATCTCTGCAGAAATACATTACAAAGTTTACATACATATAAAGGATCATCAAAATTTAATCAACGATACTCGATTGACATGAACAATATTCAACCATATGTGATCGATTAATATTAACATAGATGGAATAAAGTCCTTCACATATGACTAAATATCAACTAAAGAATATGTCAATTAACATTAGCATTATATGTAACCTCTCAGACCAACAACAAAGTCTAGAAATGTCGATACTCATATGAACGAGTCAATTGTTGGGCATTTTAACTATTATTAGCCAAACGCGAAAGATTGTAGAATTGAAAAGAAGCATCCAAATAAACAACAATCATTCTAAGGTTAGCATGTACAATTCTTTATCAGCTTGTAATCCAACTTATCATTCCAAAATCCACTATTCCTGTAACCTGCATTCATTCCAAATTCTCTGCACCTAACTTTTGTATATGCTATGGGAAATTTTTATCAGTAGTCAGGTCGAATTCTATGACGTTTAGGCCTAGCTATAAGACTGTCGGTTACCCAACCTGCGAGCTCCCCGTCACGTTTAGCATGATTAAATTCCCTTTCTACATATTCTAATGAAATTTGCAGCATCCCCCCAGGCACACAATCGTCAGATATGCCTATGGAATTAAGCCCAACATTTTTCTCCGACCAGTAGAGGTAACTCACGTGGAAAATCGACTTGAGCATGTCTTGTGGTGTACATACATCTTTCAATATCACCTGTTCAATTTATTTATTTTTTAAATTATTATTCAAAGATGAAGGCTCATAGTAGTAAAAGAGAAACTGTACATACTTTCACCAAAACGTTTAAGACTTTTGGTGGTAGATCCAAGTTTTTCATTATGCGTGGTTAACTCCTCAAAGTTTCTAACTGATTTATGAATTATGTCGCTATCTCTTTTCTTTTTTTTTTTTTTTTTTTTTTCTTTTTTGTGGGTTACATAATTGACCACAAAAGTTTAAGGACTAAAACCACATTTTTTGTATAAGTATATAGGTTTCTTTTCATGACAACCTGAAAATGAGATAACAAGTAAAGATGATGAAAAAGTAGGATTTGCTTACACAAACTTTGCCATTATGCGGAGTTAGGATGTAGCCTTGGTTTTTGTACAAGTAAGTAAAGCATGTGCATCCGTTTTGGTTTTGACAATGTCGGAGAGCTTTGACCCGAGCTCTAGACGTTGTTCGATGGTAGCAGCGGCTTCTTTAGCTTCGGGTGAAAGTACTCTATTCTCTGCCTGGAGGGACAAAAAGAATGATGTAAGTCAGTAGAGTTAACAAAATGGGTAGGTTCAGTAACAGGTCAGACGGGTTTGGTTGTAGCGGGTCAATATAGTACGAGTCAAACCGGTTGAGATCAGGTTCATAAGCAAATTTTACTACTTTAAAGCTATATATTCTATAGATATAAAGAAAAACGGTCTATATCCAATGACTTACTTTGCTTGCTGGCTTTAGACTAAGGAGTGGTAGAGCCGGGAAAAAGGGCTCTTCATCATTGACCTCTTTAACCGAAGGAACAAGACCGCTTAGCAGGTATTCACCAAAAACCAAGCCTAAAAAGTTACAAGTTTTATAAATCAATACTTCATACTATTGTGTGTTATGTGTAAAGGAACTTCGATTATATTAAGAATGGAAGTGAAAAGGAAGTACTTGCACGATAAGGATTTAAAGTCCTTAGTTGAATGGATTGATAAGATTTGAGATTGCAGAACATGTGGATCCATGTCACTGCACCAAACGAAGCAAGAGCCAAAGGTGTTGAAGCTTGTATGCAATTAGCTAATGCTATCCCGAGCAGTATACCAACAGATTTGCTCACCATTCCCTGAGCTTCTCCCTTTGCTATCACCTGTCATTATAAAACTTCAGTTAATCATCACACAGAACAGTCATACCCATATGGAGAAGCATAAACAATTATACTTCTATTTCTCACTTTTTTTATTTATGGCATCTAGAAACAAGCATAACGAATAGGGAAATACCTCAGCAAAGTTCCTTTGAGCAGCGAAACCCGCATAAAAACAGCTTCTGGTAGCGGCCTGTCAAGTAAAGAGATCAGCTTTATGAACATGCATAAACTGATATAAACTCCCTATAATATAGACCACCTATGCCTAAATACCCCGGTTTTGAAAACAACAACAACAACTACAACAAACCCAATCCCGCCGGGGCAGGGTAAGGGGGAGGTAGAATGTAGACAGATCCTACCCCTACCCCAGGATAAACCCGGGAGAAGAGAGACTGCTTCCAACGAGACCGGTTTTGAAAGAAAACATATATGTTATATACTGCTAAAGGTATGAACAACGCACAACAATGGCAAATAGACTTCATAAGGCTTTCTTCCGTAGAATAACTAGAGACCATATCAACTTCAGTATTAATCACAGGGAAGCATCATTTTTATAATTCTAGGTTCAATCCATATATATGCCGGCGGGTCACTATGGATTTTATAAATATAAACAGCATACAGATGTAATAATCAGATATATTTGGTTATGAAAGGCATGCTTAAAAGATAACAAGTCCACCCCATCATAAAAATAATCGTTGCTATAATCATGTCTTATAGACATACCATTTTTAGGTTAAATTGAGCTAGATACCTGAATAAGTGCAGCTGCAGAACGCCCTGCTCCAGCAGCAGCACCAATCGGGACAAAAAGATGAGGGAAAGCAGGCGTCACAATTTCCATACCAAAAGCAGCGTTTTCCAGAAAATCAGCAAACAACCTCCAACCCTTTGGGTTCACATCAAAATGCCGCCCAAATTTTGACAAAAAGATTTTGGTCAAATACCCAATCCCATCCTTCAGTACCCAATTCACAGCTGCAGCAGTTGGAATCGCCCCTTTGCCCAACCCAACCGCATATAGCAATGACTACATGAAAAAAAACAATAACTTAAAAATCAAACATAATGTAATCAAGCACCTATAACACAATCCTACGGAATAATCTATATGTGCTTCTACAATGTGAATAAAATGCAAGCCATTAACTGTATCAACTGTTAGATCTTAAATTCCTTTGATGACTGAAACCTACACCATGAACTTTATATTTTGTTTGAGATTTTAGGTAGTTAAGGTAATCGAATAAAATCTAGAGCAGAAAATTGGTCTTTTAAACTAAAATTTCAAGAGCTGCTTCTCATTCTAATTCTCTATGTTTTAGGGCCGAAATTTGACAAGATTTAGAGAAAAGTGAGAAATTTAGCAAGCAGACTGGACTTTTTGAGAGTACATGAAAAATTATCTGAATGATCTTTCCCTTTAATCTAACGAGGATCCAATTTTTGTTCGTAAAGTCCCAATAATCAATTTTAAAAAGTATCCAAGCAACCCCCTTACATCTCTCTAAGGAAGTGTTTGGCATTTCATTTTGAGGCAGTATGCCAATAGCCCAATATGCAATAGCAATAATCAAACTCATATGATTTGAAGGGGGTGTTTAGCATTTCATTCAGCTCATAGTGCTTGGATGTGCTTCTGGTATTTGAGGTTCGAATAGTCAGATAACCAACTGTTTGAGTGTTTGACAAATTATAACTATCTAACGGTTTACATATATAATGACACCATCATAAACAGTTAATCAAAATCCTTTTCTAACACCTAATCATAAACTAAGGGGGTGTTTGGGATTGCTTATTAAAAGTACTTTTTTTTTTTTTGACGGCAATTGTGGCCACATGGCCCCTAGCCCAAAAGGCGTAGCGAGCCCACACAACCAGGTTGGGTCCACCCAGAAGGCAATGGCACCCTTCCCTTTACGCACGCGGGAGGAAACCCCTATCGCCCTAGACAAGACTCGAACTTGAGACCTTGCCTAGGAGGGTAAAACCTCCATACCGCTAGACCAGAGGCCCGTTTCACGCACAAATAATCAAATGCATGGTTAAGATCATCAGCTACTTAAAAAACGCAATAATCAAGATTAATGATCCAAAACCAAACTCACGACACTACTAACCTAAGTAACGAAATACATCAAACCCCTACTCCAATATAAGTACATCCATACTTAAACATTCCCTAAAACACAAAACTAACAATTCAATAACCAAAACCCGAAAACCCCAAAATTCACTCACTTGAGTAGCGAGAACACTACTAACTTGAGCAGCAACACCTTGCACACTCCTCCGAATCGAATACTCCAAATAATCACTCGTCAAACTTTCCGGATACCCTTCAGGCAACATCAATCTCATAAAAACCTCCCTACATTCCCCCCAGACCGACGCCATTTTCAACCCTTTCAAACCCGAAAAAAACGACAAGCCACCTTCCGCCAGAACAAACTCATCACTCAAGTCATCAAGAAAAAGCTTAGTTTTTCTACCACCCTTTACCTCAAAAACAACACCCTTATCATTTTCTTGAACATTTGCATAGGCTTTGTAACAGTGTTGGAACACTAAGGTTAGTAGTACACATAGTAAAAAGCCTTTTAGGTGGTTTCCATTGTTACCATCATTGTTGTTTTTGTTGTTGAACAATCTGCCCCACCAGTTGTTTGGACCTGACCCACCATTGCCACCGGAGCTGCCACCGCCGGAGATGCCACCACCGCTGCCGGAGAAGGTGATTGTGGTGGAGAATGAAAGAGGGGGAAGTGGGGTCCACTGGTGGCGGAGAGTGGAGAAGGTGGAGGTGGTGGTTGGGAGGAGGAGGGAGGGTGGTGTGATGGTGGTTTGAGTGAGAAGAGCACGGTGAAATGTTTGGAGTTAACTAAATCCCAGCGGGAGTAGCAAGCCCACCGGCAAGGGGGTGGTCACCACTCACCACATATGGATTATGGCCACTCCTTTGTTAGCATTTTTTAATTAATATTTAAAAAATTTTACTAAAAATAAATGAATCACTATATCATTTTTTTTACCTATAAATACTCTATTTCTACCTATAAATACCTCCATAAACTTTTTTTCAAACCCCACTTAACTTCTTTACCATAAATTATAGATTTTATTTATTTATTTATTTTTATTTTTGCAAAAGGTGAATCATTATATTAATATCAATCAATAACAATTTGGGTAAAAGTCATAAATGCTTAACATACTTACAATTTTAACTCATTCTACATAATGTACTTTTTTTTTATTGTTAAAATGCTTAATTAAGTTTGTGTTTTTTTTCATTACGCATAACTAATAGGATTTGTTAAGGGTACTTTCATCATTTCTTACGTCTTCATCTCCTACCTCACACCACCATAATTTCCAGCGCCTCCCTCCATTTCCCAACTTTACACAGACTATACGTAAAAGAACCTAACGTATGCACATCCAATTTATAACCCACATCAATCATCTCATGATAAACAAGACTCGCAATATCCAACTTATCCGCTTCAAGAAACACTCGTAATACTATGCCATGGAGGTAACTTGCCACCACGAGGAACAACAAAAACAGGTTCCATCCAAACACTTTTAAACATACAAAATATCTAATACTCCATAATATTTACATATTATACTTGCTAATACCAAACCCCATTCCAAAACACGATACTAGTAAATTCACGCAACCTTCAAACAATTCGACATCAGTCACATTCCAAAACAATCAACACACTAATTTACATCATGCGCTACTTAACTACATTCATAACGTAAGCTAACACAAACATATCCAAACACTAATTACCTACAACAATGTCAACTAACAAAATAACTTATTATCATTAAGTAGTGGTTTAATTAATTACTGTAATTAGCATCAATAGCCATAACCTGAACCTTAGTTTCCATCCCCGTAGTCGGCGAAACCAACGACAACGAGTACCATCGGCCGATTTCGATAACTCGGAGCAACGAGAGGTGATACACTGGCCGCCTGAACTCCATTTATCTACTGATATCATTCGTTTGTCCATTTCGGAGTGTTTGTATTTAGTTTTTACATGAACTCATGGAGCATTTTTAACTAGGTTTTTTATGGTGATGATGATCCAAGGGTATTTAAGTCATTTTGCATAATAAAAAACCATTTGTTAAGCATTATGACAACTAATACGAACTTAATTAAGCATTTTGAAAATAAAAAAAAGTGCATTATGTAGAATGAGTCAAAATTCTAAGTATGTTAAGCATTCATGACTTTTGCCCTAACAGTTTACACATTCAATTATTCACACCTGGAATGAACATACTCATTCAGGGACATACTAAGAACAAGCTATACTAGCTATACTTTCCAAAAACATACTGCAATAAGCAATTGCAGACAGTCTTCTTCAACAGCAGAACCACTATTCAACAAAACCAATTCTTATACATCACAGAATCAAGCTGCACTTTTATCTTGAACCATGCCATACTCAAGATTCACCTTTCATAGCACCTACCATCTAGCTACATTTTCACATCACCTATCCATCAAAACCGTTCAACCAACACCCACAGTGGCTAAGACAAATAAGGTGTGTGGCTTCACTAGGTACCCATAACCCATCTATTGAGGGGCTCTTCCATAACAACCTACATTTCCTTCTCAAGAAAGGCTTTAGTTGTATGGAAACACACACCCTCAATGATGACCAACCATTGCCTCCTATGGTGATGTATTGAGTGGACCAAGAAGGTTCATCTTACAAACCTCTCTATTCCACTCATCATACACCACCCACCCAAGCCACTTACCCTTCACAATGATCAACCCTACTTTATGGTACATTTCTCCAATTTAGACCTCCTTCTTTCATCATATACTCACTATTTCCTCCCAAGGCCAAATAAGAAGTATATAACTACTAGAAAGGTACAGTCATATCAGAGAAACTCCAAGTTACAAGGAATTGATCCATTGTAGTGGCTTGCATATGTTCTGTTACTGAGACATGGCTTGTCCCAAACACCCCTTTAACAGGCAGTGTAGTAACAAAGATACTAGAACCATTACCAGTACACTATTCAAATTTTCTATCAGTATATTCTCTTCCATATTGAAAATCTTTCCTGTGTAAATCGGAGCTTCAGTCACCATTAATAAAGATATCATACCTCACTGCCATCCCACTTCAGTAGAACTTGCTCCTTATTGACACATTGCATATCTACTTTCCAGTTATCCATAACTTTCTTCACTTGGGGAGACATTTTGACTTTAAGACTTAGAAGTTTGACTCTCACATTGTTGATGATCACATTTACAAGTTCTTGCCAGCTTCTCATTTCATTCCCAAACAATCTCTTATTTCTTTCCTGACATATAAAGTATACACTAGCACCCAATACTAGTCTTCTGATCACACTCATAATGGATATGTTGTTTGGTATACAGCATATTCTTTGTAATACTTCATCCCATTTATCACTCATATTATAGATTGTTCGTTTCCACATACAATCGATAAAATCAAAGCTTGTGTTGAGAAACTAATTGAGGAGGATATTGTTCGTCATCAAACGATTATCGACTTGGACGTGCAATTTGACAATGCAAGCACAGCTAAAAATGATCTGAGGAAAGCATACGAGAAGTGCAATGACATTCCGCAAGAAAAACCGTGCTTTGATTGACACTTTTTTAAAAGAAGAATATTGGAAAGATTATGAAATGCATAATGTTTTTGTTTCGAAATGCGGCAAAAATACAAATAAATAAATAAATAAATGAAAAGAATTTAAAAAAAGGGGGGGGGGGGGAAGTATATAAAATTGATAGGTGAAGATTAATAAATTTGATATTGATTAGTCTAAGTTAACAAATTTAAAGAGCATAAAATAATAAAATCAAGAAACAAGAAATGATTGAAGCTACATGGGCTTAGAGAAGCCGGTTTTCAGACCAGTTTTAGTCAATATGTCAAGCTCTTCCTCTCCATTGCACATGCCGCTAATTGTGTTGTTAATGACTCACTAATTAGAGATGGTTTGATTAAATTCCAAACACTTTAGTGTCGAATAACAGAATAATTTGTGTTTAGGTTTTAGGCATATATTTATTTTCATTTTAAAGTTAGTGGTAACTTGTGGCCCACCTTTACCCCTCCTTTTAATTACAAGATACTATGTATTTGTTTTGTCGGTTTTTAGTTTCGTATTTTATATTATGTCATGTATGTTTACTCTTTCAATAAATATATATATATATATATATATATATATATATATATATATATATATATATATATATATATATATATATATATATATTATCTTTTCAAACTCTCTGTTTTATGTTTGTAGTAAATAAAAAAAATAAAAAATTGAAAAAAAAAATAATTAAATGTACTAGAATCATGTTAGAGGTATGTATATCTTGTCTCTTAATTTAATTAAGTTACCAAAAACAGATTTTTTTAACTTTTTTATACTTTATCAATAAATTATTTTCCCCGTCAATTCTACCTATTATAACTATATGTTTTTTATTTTTATTTTTCATTTATTTATTTTTACTTTAATGCAATGATGTCTTTTCAAAGCTTAAGTCATTACTCAAATTACTTGAAGATTCTCAAATCATTGAGTAAATGAAGCTTTTAGTTTAATGAGAAAAACTTATTCAAAAAACCTTTTAGAGAGAGAGAGAGAGAGAGAGAGAGAGAGAGAGAGAGAAAAAACTTTTGCACTACATCTCATTGGTGATGCCCTTATATTAGAAGAAACTAGATCCAGATTTAAGGAGGTTTTCGGGTTCTACTAAATTATATTTAATTTTGTCGCATACTGTATATATTTGTCAAAAATCCAATTTCTCTTAAATAAACTAGTTATAATACCCGTGCACGCACCTGGTTTTTCCTATAATTTTCAACTATGTATTATTATCGTTTAGAAAACAAACAACTTAATGTCTCCTAAATGGTTTTACTTGCTTGATTAAAAATAAGAAATCTTATGCGTATGTGTTTTTATTATTCATTATTCAATAAAATGCCATGCATTAAAAGAAAAAAAATGCCATACATTAATATTTTTCTAATTGTGTTATAAATGATATTTAGAGAGAAAAAAAAGTGTTTATTATTATTTCAAATATGATTCTTCACGTGTATGTGATCTTAGTAATGATCATAATCCAAGTTTTGTTACATCAGTTTATTTTTGTATTACAAGTGGTCACTTGCATTCAAATAGTTTTATATAATCATTGGTTATTATTGTAATAGTTTGTTAGAATTAAGAAATGTTCCAAATCATTCAACTCAACTTTCCCTTTATTCGTTTATAAGCAATTTATGGTTGTGATGTTTGCATTTAGACAAACTTTGCATCAAATATGTGTTTTAATTTGTATTTCGTATTTGTATAGTATTTATTAAATTTTTAAAATTTTATATTGTAGACAATAACCTAAAATAATTTTTTTACAGCAATAAATATGTTGATCTAATTTTTGTTTTTTTTGTCTAACATAAAAATATGATATATATTTTGCGCTTTTTTATTCATTTAAGTTACTGTTTTTTTTTCTTTTCACTTAAGTTGTAGAGCAATATCGAAATCTATGATTAGATCTCTTTATAAGAAAATAAGTGATCTGAAAGTAACAATTTCAAAAGTTAACTAGTCTAAATATTGTGTTTACTAAATTCAATAAATAGAACGTATTGTTTTTTTGAATTTGGTAAACAAAAATGATGTCTATTATGGGCTTTAGCAAAAAAAAAAAAAAAAAAAAAAAAAAAAAGGCAATATCTTTTCGTTTAAACTCCAACCGTCCGATCCGCAAATACAGTCCACAGTCCACACAACAAACCAAATTGTATGGGTCCATTTAAAACTATAAAAACTGCAGGGTTCATTTCGAAACAACTCACAACTCAAAGGACTAAATTCTGGGTGTTACTTTTAAACTTATCAAGCAATAGGGGTTCATTTCGCAGCAACATCATAAGTTAAAAGACCAGAATCACTTAACAGTTCAAAAGGACAACATTATATAAATTTTTGCAAGTTTCTTTTAATTAAAACTATGTTACCATTCATTCAATTAGTACCAATAAAATGAATAATATTTATAAAAGTATACTACACAAATCCTTAAAAACATGTTGTCCCAGGTTTTATCATGGGACATGCCACAAGTTCGACAAAATGTCTCAAAGAACACAACATTACAACACTTTTGGTTTTTCTGATCTTCTTGATCTTGTTAACTACTGTAAGCAAACACCCAATATTACAAATGTTACTAAAGTTCATGCTTTAGCTTTAAAAGTTGGTGTTCTTGCTCATCTTCCGACTTGCACAACACTCATTATAGCTTACGCGCGAGCAGGGCATTATCTTTCGTCCGTCGCAGTTTTTCGTGAGGTTTTTAACAAAGATGTGGTTGTTTGGAATGCAATGATGACTTGTGCAGTCGAAAATGGAGGAATTTTAGACGCGACAGGAATTTTTATGCAAATGTTGCGAGAACGAGTTGAGTTTGATTCTGTAACTCTTGTGATTGTTGTTTCAAACAGGTTAGCATGTTTACAGTGTGTACATAGTTTAGGATTAAAGTTTGGTTTGCTTTCGGATACTGATTTGTGTAATGCGCTTATTAACACGTATGCTAAATGTGGTGAGTTGTGTTTGTCGGAGAACATGTTTGCTGAAACAGAAGTGAAAGACATTGTTTCATGGAACTCGATGATTAGTGGTTGTTTAAGCAATGATTGTCCTGATAAGTCTTTATGGTATTTCAAGAAAATGGCTTTGTGTGGAGTACAACTTGATAATGTGGGATTGTCGTGTGCTATTGCAGCGTCAACTTGTTTGCAAGATTTAGATATTGGTAAGGTTTTAAATGGGTTCGTGTTAAAACATGGATATAGCGAGGGTACTCATGTTTCTGTACTAAACGCTCTTGTTTCGTTATACTCCAAATGCGGAGATATTGATGATGCTGTAAAAGTATTTAGATCGATTTCTGCTAAGGATTTGGTTTCTTGGAATACAATGATTAATGGGTTTGCTTCATACGGAATGATTCTTGAAGCGTTTAGTCTCTTAAGACAAATGCAAGTTAGAGGATCAGTACAACCAGATAGAGTGACAGTACTTGCTGTACTTTCATTATGTGCAGAATTCATGTTTTTACGAGAGGGAAAAAGCATTCATGGGTTCGTTATAAGAAGATTCTTTGGATTAGACGTGTCGGTGATTAATAGTCTTATGAACATGTACTCTAAATGCAACCGAATTGATAAATCCGGGAGCTTGTTTGTTTCTTTACAGGATAAAGATTTGGTTTCTTGGAATACAATGATATCGGGATATGCCCAAAATGGGAAACCAACGTTTGCTCAAAATACGTTCAAGAAACTGATGTACGAGTCTTTGGACTGCAGTTTATCAACTGTTCTCGCAGTTCTTTCTTCTTGCGATTCATGTGAATCTCTAAAAGTTTGTGAATCGTTACATAGTTGGGCAATGAAATTAGGCTTCTCAAATAGTTTTCTTACGGTTAATTCATTAATTTTTATGTACACGAACTGTGGACACTTGAGAGCTTCTTTTGCATTATTACAAAGTGTTTCAAGAGATGCTGACACTGCTTGTTGGAATGCTATGATCACCGGATGCACACAAAACGGGTACTTTTTGGAAGCTTTAGAAACTTTCAAGTTCATGAGACGAGAAGCATATGCGAAATATGATCTCGTTACCCTCGTAAACGTCGTATCAGCTTGTGGAAATCTTGAATTAGTGTTTAACGGGAAACTGGTTCATGGGTTTGCTGTAAAAACTATGGTTGATGATGATGTTCGTGTAAGGAACGCCTTAATTACAATATATGTAAGATTTGGGGACGTTGACCATGCAATGTTGGTGTTTGACTCGTGTCACAATCGTAACCTTTGTTCATGGAATTGCATCATTTCCGCTGTTGCTCATAACAAAGAAGCCCAAACTCCGTTACATTTGTTTCAAAATCTTGAATTTAACCTGATGAAATCACAAATTCGACAATTTTATCAGCGTGCAGTCAAATTGGATCAATTAGAAATGGTAAACAGATTCATGGACATGTTCTAAGATCCAATTTTCATACAAATTGTTACATAGTAGCTGCCTTAATCGACATGTATAGCAACTGTGGAAGGTTAGATATGTCAAATCACATTTTCAATTCCTTACAAGAAAAGAATATCGCAAGTTGGAACTCAATGATTTCTGCATACGGTTTTCATAGCAAAGGTCAAAACGCCATTGAGATATTTAACGAAATGATAATGTTTGGAGAAAACCCGACAAAAACCACTTTTATAAACCTGTTATCAGCCTGTGCCCATTCAGGTTTAGTCAACGAAGGTTTAAGATTTTACAAATGTATGTTTGATGAATATGGTGTGGAACCGGTTATGGAACATCATGTTTGTGTAGTTGATATGTTGGGTCGATGTGGGAGGTTAATTGCGGCGTATGAGTTTATAAAGAGTATGGCAGTGAAACCAGATCATGGTGTTTGGGGTGCAATGTTAAGTTCATGTAATTATCATGGTGACGTTGAAATGGGGAAGAAAGTGGGTGAGATTTTGTTTAGCTTGGAACCTAAGAATGCCGGGTACTATGTTTCTTTAGCGAATACATATGTTGGTGCCGGGAGTTGGAGTGATGCAGTGAAGTTGAGAGAGTTTGTGGATGATGTGAGGTTAAAGAAGCCGGCAGGCTGTAGTCTTGTCGATGTTGGTTAACAGTGACTTTATACTTTAAGTTGTCCAATATGGTTAATTGTAATGTAAATTGCTCGTGTATATTACTTTAGTTAAGAAAAAAGTACAAAAGTTTGGTTTAATCTAAAGATTGTGCTGGTTAATTACTTGTTACTGTGATAATTATAGTGGTCATAGATAAGTTTTTCATAATTCTGGTTGTAACAAAGTTGGGTGAATTTTGATTACAACATATTCTAATGAAGTTATGGAAAAAAAACCGAAAAAATTGCGAACAGATTATATTACGTATATCAACAAACAAACTTTGTACAACTGACTTACACAGAACAAACAAAAAACTTTATATTGTGTGCCAACAATCTACTCCTGATCGACATATTGTTTGTATTCTACTTTTCATCAAGAAAATTTTACATAGCTTCAAGTAAATGTGAAAGTTTAATTATAGGCGTAAATTTTTCATAATTCTTAACCAAACTTTGCTCACTCATCCCACTTTTTCAATTAAAAGCTGGCATTTCTCAACACATTACATGTCCGTAATGGGTAACTCCCTAAGATAACACTGGAAGGCAACAATTTCTTGTGACTAAACTAAAGAAAAGCCATTGGCAGATCCAAAATGAAAAAAGAATATAAAACTTGTTCACTTTTTGTGCAATAAGTTGCTAACAATAGGAAAATCTGGTGCTATATCAACTGGGACCTGCAAGTTAACCAAAATACATGTCAAATGAGCTTATAAAAAAACAAAGATAAATTCCTGACATATATGCATCTTAAAAGCCGACAACTCGTAAAAAATCAAAACTTTCCGTTATGGACTTATGGGACTCACTAGAGCAGACCACTAAATTTTACGTGCGGAGAGCCCAGATGGAATCATCTAAAATATGGCTATGATATTCAATAAGGCAGAATAATGGGCGGGTTGGTTAACAAGTCAAAACGGGTACTTTCGGTGGGGTTGGGTTGGATTGACCCAAAACATATTCTGATCATTGACTAAAATGTCTTGGGAAATTTTATGCATTAGAACATGCCTTGTCCAACTTTCGGTCCATTCATTTCTTTCCAAGCTATTTTTTTAGTTGACATACTCGACTTCTTATAGACAAAACATTAACCAAATCAGCCTATTCAAAGGTAGACTGAGTAAAACATTTCAACTATGAGAAATTACACCAAGTGAAATTACCTGAACTTTTGTCAATTTTTCCAAAGCAATGGTCAAAGGTTGTGTCATTTGACCATTCAAGAAGCTTTTGTGCTGCAACCATATGCAA
The DNA here is from genome assembly GCA_030686995.1 of Artemisia argyi. Classification (NCBI taxonomy): domain Eukaryota; kingdom Viridiplantae; phylum Streptophyta; class Magnoliopsida; order Asterales; family Asteraceae; genus Artemisia; species Artemisia argyi. Next base: position 195,394,562 of record CM060684.1, on the reverse strand, counting down.
AAACCAAAATAGCACTTGGCAAAAATGAACCAATTTAACATCTCATAGAAGAACATTCATTCATTGTTTAATTTCAAATAAACTTTAACCTAAAAGGGTGTTTGGGTTTGCTTATTTAAGTGCTTATCTGCTTAGTTTTAAACAAGATAAGCAGTTTTTATCAATATTTGCAAATCTTAAAGGCATATCAGTGGTTGAAAATAAGCAATCCCAAACACAACCTAAAATTCCATGAATAACAAAAGTTCCCTATTTCAGGATATGGTGGGCTAATTATATACAAAAACTACATGCCAATAATATTAAAAGGTCTACCATTCTTGTAGAAAAATAAACAGCAATTCAAAGGCATCATTCGGGAAGGTAACACTGAGCTCTTCTTGAAGCTCTCTCCTGCAAGCATACATCACTTTAAAGTTATACATCATTAGATTATTACTATAAATATACAGTATGAACTATATAATATAATGTGTCGCATACACGATACAAAATGACCCAAAAGTTGAGCTTAAACGCTTATGATTTAAAGAGTTTATACAAAAGGTGTGACCATTTGGTCTGATTACCTCGCTGTGATAAGGGATGTGTCACCAGCAGATACATGACCTGCACTAGAAATATCCCATAATCCGGGCCATGAATCCTTGCAATCGGCACGCTTCTGGAGTAGAAGTTATTGTGTACTTTCAGCAAAGATCCACACGTGAACTGCTCGGGGGTAATCACCATCTCTATGAACAGCACTTCTGTACAAAAGAATTATAAATAGGTTAGCTTAAGCCATTATGTATAGTTATAAACTCTGACTCGTCTATCCATGTTATAGATAGTTCATGTCGAAAATTAAACTCAAAATTGATAAGACCTACACAAAACTTAAGTCATATGATAATCGGTTTTAACTAAAGAGGCTGAAAATGATGACATGTTTGAAACTGCTTATCTGATATCATTTCTAATAAGCAACTCCAAACAGCTAATCGCTAATTGCTTTTTTAATTAAGCAGTCTAACTTAAGCAACTTCAAAATGCTTAGTCAAAACAGCTTATTAGATTATGAATTTGGATAACCAATCCATTCAATCCTAAACACCTTAAAAACTGTTCATTTTCTGTATAGAAACACAATAACCATATAAACAGATACAATAAGTAATTCCAAACCATTATGTAACACCCCCAAAATTTGATACAGCGGAAGACTCAACAAGCTTTCAGGGTGCTACGGGGATTGGTATCCAAACACAAGACATAAAAGAACGAGATAAAGTAAACATAATAAAGTACAACCACACGAGGTTTTAACGTTTACATTATCCCAAAATCATCCAAAGTCAGGCCCAAAGAAAAATAAATATAGGTCCCCAATAATTATCAGAGTTTTAGAAAACATAGATCCATAACCGGTGTCAAATGCCAAGCCTCCAATCCCAAGCATCCGCAGAGCATCACTTAATTACCTGAGAAAACGTGCTAAAAGTCAGCTTTCGCTGGTGAGATCATAGGTTTAGATTCTTAATTCAATATAGTGGACATATACGCAAAACGCTTGCTAGCTAGACTAGGGCTCACTCATCCAACCAAACTAAACCAACCAAATCAAATCATCCCTATAGGTGCACGCTATAGCTCAAATCAATCCAATCAATAGCTTACCTAGCTCAAGTCTAGGCCTCGCTCTATAATCAATCCAATAGCTTACCTAGTTCGGGGACTAGGCCTCGCTCAACAACCAAATCAATAGCTTACCTAGATCTAGTCTAGGCCTCGCTCTATAACCACATCAAGTAGCTTACCTAGTTCGAGTCTAGGCCTCGCTCTACCTAGTTCTATAAGCATAGCAAGTTTTGAAATCAAAAAGCGATAATAGTCCACATAAAGCATTTGCACGTTTCTCACCCCAAGTATTGAAAACAGAGTTCAAGATTAAAAGTGGGGCTATGACTCACCTCAAGTCCAGAAATCCTCAAAAGAAAATAATAGAAGAAAGACGTAAGTAAATCTCAAGCAACTCACGTAACGGCGACTACTGACTCGGCACTTCCTAACAATATCAACCCGTTCAGAAATCATTTCCTCAAAATAAAATATTCCCATTCCCGAACATAATTCATTTTACTTTCCAAAATGTCCATTTCTCAAATTAACTTCACATTCATTTGAAAGTTGACGTTTGGTATCCATACGGGTGGAGGGTCGACACAGCTCAATCCGAAAAGCCTCAACAAAGTACAACAATAAGATAACTATAGGTCTAATGTTAGCTCGACATATTATTTAAATAATTATCGAAGCTTATTAAATCCGTCGATTTGATAATCTCCCATACTTATTCACGTAATACATCGTTCCAAAATTATACCCAATTTAAAACACATTGCACATAAATTTCTATTTGGTATATGTCGTAGTCCAATAAATTCCCTATATGTATCGTCGAATCGGCCAAATTCCACGAGACATATAGCAATTCATTTTCCTAAAATATATACCACATCCTATGGGCGTCGTGGGATACGATGCCCATTAATATACCCATTTTATATCTTCAAATAACTCAACCTAGAATAAGTCATTTGATAATATAAAATGTTTATATTAACCGTCATATATCCGTGACAACACAAAGTCACAATATAAAGCCCTCTTGAACTTTAAAGACCCAAAATCCGTATAACTCGATACTTTTCTAATTTATAAATAAAAATCACATTTTTAGTTATTATATATTCGACGTATAATTCGTCATTATTTATATAGTTATTATTTATAATAATACCCCGACATTTATTACACCATTTTCATAGCGTAATAACTATCGTTTTATTATTATGTGTTTACTCGTGATTGTTTTATTATTAATATACGTATTTATATATATATATATATATATATATATATATATATATATATATATATATATATATATATATATATATACGTTTAACACGTCTATATACGTATATAAACGATTATATTCTTAATAATATTATAACGAGTTTTATTTTTAATATCGACTTTTAAAGATTTATCGAGTCATAGAATTTGGTCTCATGTCCGAGTCATGACCCTCGGCTCACAGTCCAAGTCCAAAATGATAAAATTAAACCACAATATAAATCAACTCCGTCCAACAATCCCATATCACGTACTACAACATGAGGGTCCGACTACGGCACCCAAACTAACCTATCTCCGTCATCTAATAACCGTATCACAACGGTCTCCAATTCCACTCTCGTCAACACAACTCCAAATCAGTTTATCAAGTGACCAACGTCCAAATAATTCGGCCCAACAATAAGTCATAACAATATATATCAAATTAAATACCAAAACCAAAAATAATAAAACAATTATACGGGTCGACTTACCAAGTCAAACCCGGGTCAACTTGTGAGGTCTTAACCAAATTAACAACCTCACCCGAGACCTTTCGGTCTCGGCTAGCTCCAAGGAGCCCTCGACCCAAACAGCCCGCGAAGGGGGAGGTTCAGCCGAGACTCTAAATCGACAACCATCAAAAATTCGGACCATTAGGTCCCAAAAATCCAATCGAGCACCAACAATAACAAGAATCAAGATGAATCAAGAACCACATCACACCTCCAAGACTCTCATCGAGTCGAGGAGGGTCACACCGAGACCCTAGGTCTCGGTCGAGCTCACTTCGAGCCACAAACCCAAAACCAAACATGTATAATCTCCGAATCCGAGCCAAGAACATCAAAAATCGACCCCCAAAGGATACCAAACTCGAATTTGTACAAAACCCATTTTTATTTTCAATGTAATCTTCCCAAAAGTCAAGATCCAATTCGGGTTTGACTCGAATTAGTCAAACCCGACCCAAAACTCGTATGTTCTTACCTCAAATCGAATGGGAAACAATAATAAATGTTGATATGGTGTTGTGGGAGGTATGGAGGTCGGCGGTATTTAAAAAAAAGGGGAGGGGAGGCGCGTGTTCCACTTCAATCGAACAAGAATACGATGGAGATCGTTTTGGTGATGGTGGTGTAGTTGGGAGGTCGGCGGTGGTGGTGTTGTTGGGGTGGTGACCGGCGGCGACACAAGAGAGGGAGGGAAGAAAAAGAAAATGATAAGTGTTAGTGTGAGGGTGGAGGGTTAAGGTTAGGGTTATTATACCCGAATTTTACATTTTTGACCCTTAAGTTTTCATTTTCCAATATTAGCCACAATTTCTCTTAAAGTTAGTGGACTCTTTTTCACAATAATTCATCACGAACCAAATGAAACAAACCATAAATAAATAACTAAATCCCATAAACATCGTACGATTAAAATCACGTACCAACTTTAGTAAAAATATCTCGTCACAACAAAATTCCAAAAATTTCATATTTATTATTTAAATGTAATGCGGGTTTTATAAAACGGCTCCCTATTTTGCCAGTTGTCACATCCTCCCAGCCTCAGAAGGAACCCGTCCCGGGTTTCTCTCGAAATAACCCATCTACGAAGTGAAGAACTTCGGATATCTTTTCCGAAACTCATCCTCACGTTCCCACGTAAATTCCGGTCCATGCCGCGAATTCCAACGAACTTTGATGAGCGGAATACGACTCCTCTTGAGTCGTTTGGTCTCTCTATCCATTATCTCAATCGGCTCTTCCACGAAATTCAAACTTTCGTCCACACGAATATCCTTGATAGGTATCACTGGTGTTTCCTCTGAAAGGCATTTCTTCAGATTACTAACATGAAACACATCATGAACTTTATTCAGTTCCAAAGGTAATTCCAAACGATACGCTACGGGCCCAATCCTTTCCAGAATAAGAAATGGTCCAATGTAGCGGGGATTCAGTTTCCCACGTTTCCCAAAACGTATCACACCCTTCCAAGGCGAGACCTTCAACATAACTCTGTCTCCAACCTGGAATTCTAGGGGTTTACGTCTCTGATCGGCGTAGCTTTTCTGCCTATCTCTAGCTGCTTGCAGCCGATCTCGAATCTGCGTTACTTTTTCCGTAGTTTCCAAGATAAGCTCAGGGCCTGTGAGTTGGCTATCTCCAACTTCTGCCCAGCCTATAGGTGAACGGCATTTTCGACCATACAAAGCTTCGAATGGTGCAGCCTTGAGACTTGTGTGGTAGCTATTATTGTAGGAGAACTCCGCGAGGGGTAGATACTTCTCCCAGCCTTTACCAAAGTCTATGATGCATGCACGAAGCATATCCTCTAAAGTCTGAATAGTTCTCTCACTTTGACCATCGGTTTGGGGATGATATGCAGTACTCATATCAAGTCTCGTCCCCAAAGCGGTTTGAAGTGATCGCCACAATGCTGACGTGAAACGGCTGTCTCGATCTGAAATAATCGATATCGGAACTCCATGACGAGAAACAATCTCCTTCACATACAACCTCGCAAGTTTTTCCACGCTATCATCTTCACTAATCGCCAGGAAATGAGCAGACTTAGTCAAACGATCCACAATTACCCATATAGCGTCGCAACCGCTAGTTGTCTTTGGTAATTTGGTAATAAAGTCCATCGTAATCCGCTCCCACTTCCAAACCGGGAGTTCTGGCTGCGTCAACAATCCTGACGGTCTTTGATGCTCAGCTTTAACCTTAGAGCAGGTCAAGCACTTACTAACATATACTGCTATATCTGCCTTCATATTTGGTCACCAATATAATTTCTTCAAATCCTGATACATTTTGTCCGACCCAGGATGAATGGAGTACCTCGACTTATGCGACTCATGCATAATCAATTCTCGAATTCCTCCATACAAGGGTACCCAACTTCGTTCTCCAAAACATAACACTCCATCAGAACGCTTAGCAAATCCTTTCTCATTTTCTGCCATCCCAAATATATTCTCAGCAGGTTTATTTTCTGCTTTCAGTGCTTCCGTTTGAGCTTCCAATATTTGAGACGGTAATGGCGATACGATAGTCATTCCTAATGACCTAACCCGTAATGGTGGAATTCTCTCTTTTCGGCTAAGAGCATCAGCAACAACGTTTGCTTTACCAGGATGGTAGCGAATTTCACAGTCGTAATCGCTTAGCAACTCAATCCAGCGTCGCTGCCTCATGTTAAGCTCTTTTTGGTTCAGAATGTGTTGCAGACTTTTGTGATCAGTAAACACTACACACTTAGTTCCATACAAGTAATGTCTCCATATCCTCAAAGCAAAAACCACAGCACCTAATTCCAAATCATGGGTGGTGTAGTTCTTCTCATGCTTCTTGAGCTGTCGGGAAGCATAAGCTATCACTTTCTCTCGTTGCATCAACACAGCTCCTAAACCTTTATGAGAGGCGTCACAATAGACGACGAAATCCTCGTTACCTTCTGGTAGCGCTAAGATAGGAGCACTACACAACATCTTCTTAAGTAACTGAAAGGTTTCCTCTTCCTTATCTCCCCATTCATACTTAACGCTCTTTTGAGTCAATTTGGTCAACGGTTTTGCTATCTTCGAAAATCCCTCGATGAATCTTCGGTAATAACCGGCTAATCCCAAAAACTGACGAACTTCTGTTGGGGTCGTAGGTGCAGCCCAATCTTTAATCGCTTCAATCTTAGCAGGATCCACATGAACTCCTTGTCGATCAATTACATGTCCTAGGAATTGTACCGTCGGAATCCAAAATTCACATTTTGAAAACTTGGCATACAGTTTCTCCTTCCTGAGCAATTCCAAGATAAGTCTTAGATGCTCCTCATGTTCCTTCTCATTCTTTGAATATATCAAAATGTCATCGATGAACACAATCACGAACTTATCTAAGTATGGCTTACACACCCGATTCATGAGATCCATGAATACCGCCGGTGCGTTAGTCAACCCAAATGGCATCACCTGAAACTCGTAATGCCCGTAACGGGTTCTGAAAGCCGTTTTCGGAATATCTTCCTCGCGTACTCGAAGCTGATGATATCCCGATCTCAAATCGATCTTCGAATACACACTCGATCCTTGAAGTTGATCGAATAAATCATCGATCCTAGGTAACGGGTATCTATTCTTCACCGTTAACTTGTTCAACTCTCGATAATCAATACACATTCGGAACGATCCATCTTTCTTCTTCACAAATAAGACCGGGGCTCCCCAAGGTGAAGAACTTGGTCTTATGAATCCCTTCTCGGCTAATTCAGCTAGTTGTTTCGACAATTCTTCCAGCTCAGTAGGTGCAAGACGATAAGGCGCTCGTGCTACGGGTGCAGCACCAGGTATCAACTCAATCTGAAATTCCACTTGTCTAGTAGGCGGAATTCCCGGCAAATCATCGGGAAACACATCCGAAAAATCACGAACTATAGGTACATCTCCAATGCACCTTTCCTTCTTCTCCTTCTCTTCTTTCTCAGAAATTTGGGCTAAGAAAAAGTAATTTCCTTTCTCTATTAGCTTCGGCAACTTAGTGCAAGATATGACCACTAACCTAGATGGGCCTCTCAAATCCTTTCTATCTCCTGGTATGTTCAGAATCTCCTTGCCGTAAGGTACCCGCACGATCTTCTCGTCGCAGATTATATGGGCACGATACTTCGACAACCAATCCATGCCGATAATGACATCAAAACTACCTAATGTGACGGGTAGAAGATCTATGTTGAAAGGACGGTTCAGAAAGTTTAACGTGCATCCACGAATGATGGTCTTAATTCTTTCTATGTTTCCATTAGCTAACTCTACGTCATAACCAATTCCTAAGGCCATCGGGGGTTTCTCAAGTAAGGGTGCAAACTTAGTGGACACAAAACTCTTATCGGCACCAGTATCGAATAGTATGGAAGCATAACGATTATTGAGAAGGAACGTACCAGTAACGACGTTCGGATCTTCTCCCCTCTCGTTCCCGAGTGCATACACGCTCCCATGAGCAACTCCAGCTTCCACTCGTTGGTCCCCATTATCTTGTCGTCCACGGTTTCCTCCAGCTCCACGGTTTCCATTGTTGTACCCATTACCACCCGATCCTTGATTTCCTCGGTTCCACGATTCCCTACATTCATTCCGATAATGTCCTTTCTTTCCACATCCATAGCAAGTGACATTCGCTTTGCTCATAGTTTCAGGAGTAGCTTGAACCATAGCAAGTGGTCGAGCTCTACAATCCATAGCTATGTGTCCCATCTTAGAGCAATTCTTGCACATTACCGTACATCGACCAGAATGATGCTTGTAACATCGGCTACATTTGGGCGCATCTCCATTGTAGTTCTTCTTGTCTCCATCTCCCATGGCATAAGCTCTAGCAGTTGTTTGTCGCTTGTTTCGACGATCATTACCCTTAGAGTGATCATCCCTCTTTCTCTTTCCATTCTTGTCCTTCTCAGCTTCTTCCAATTCCAAAGAGTCCATCAATTGTTGAGCGATAGTGATAGCCTCATGTATATTTGCAGGCTTAGCAAATATCACATCATTCCTGGTAGCTACCGGCAATCCATCGGTATACCTCTCAATCTTTTGGGTCTCAGTCCTAACCATATCGGGACAGAGTAAGGCCAACTCTCGATAACGGCGATTGTAAGTTGCCATATCGGTACCTTTCACCTTGTGGTTCCAGAACTCAATTTCCAATTTCTTAATCTCATTCCTTGGGCAGTAAGTCTGAATCAGTAAAGACTTAAATTGCTCCCAAGTCATAGCATAAGCCACATCACTCCCAACCGAGTTACGGTAATTGTTCCACCAAGTTAAGGCTTCATCCTTGAAGGTAAAAGAAGCAAACTTTACCTTCGCATTCTCCGCACAACCACTGACATTGAACACAGACTCAGTCTTCTCAATCCACCTAACCAAGTAAACCACTCTTTCAGTTCCACCAAACTCAATCGGTCCACAAATCTTAAACTCCTTGTAGTGACATCCATTAGCACGAACAGGTGGGAAAGTTCCAGCAGAATTGTTGGAATGATTTGACTCAGCTAGTAGCTCAGCAACTCGTTGTTCCACAAGTTGATTGATCATTGCTTGATCCACAGTGGGTGCATTAAGTGGAACATGATCATTGTCTCCCTGGACATCAACATTTTGATTCCTGTTGTTGCGGTTAGTAGTGTCCAGGTTATCAGGAGTAGGGGTCTCAACATTTCGAGTAGGACGGCGCCCTCGACGACTAGGGGTAGCCGTTGCAGGTCCAGTTCTGGTAGCTCTAACCGGGTTTCTTCGTGGGGCCATTGATCTGAAACATCATATAAGTTTGTGAGTCTCCGATAGGACTTATCATATGCTCAACAAGAATTAAATCAACGAAGCCAAGTCACGGAAAGAATAGCAACAATACACCATGGAACATCAATAAAACGGATAAGGACTCAATTTCCATAACACCCAAAATCACATAATACCATATACTAATAACCATCAATCATACAATAGCGATCTAACATCGTTCCAACTAACGGATAACACAAAGCGTACTAATCGTTCCACAAGAGACGAATACTGAACAAAATACATCAAAACATGATAAATAGCTTTCCTAACCGAACACTCCTCGGTTAAGAAAGCACCAAGACAACATAACCCAAGCAACTAGTCACGTGGCTGGCGAAGGCTCCTCAACTCCTGTCTCAAGCCATCAAGATCCCTCCATAACGATCCTAACTCCAAGCTATGGGTGTCTCGGTCTCTCTTGAGGTCAGCTACCTCCTTCTCTAGCTCGGCATTCCTTTGCCATAGCTTGCGGTCAGCCTCACGAGCAGTAACAAATCCTCGCTGCAAACTATCGATATGCTCGTGAACATCCATCAAAACTCTCCTCAACTCAGTAGTCCTGCCCACAACGACAGTCAAGTCAACCCTCAAATCTGCTAAAAACTCTCCAATAACTCTCTCAAGTCGATCAGATACACGTGCAACTCTCTCACTAAGCTCAGTAATCCGAGCCCACAACCTGCCAATCTCACCCAACTCTGCATGCTCAGCAGAAATCTCAGAAGATGCATCCGACTCAACGGGACTACCAGGTGGCAACTCAAACAAGAACGGATGATCAGGTGAATCAGGCTCAATCGGGTGTACAGGTAAATCAGGCTCCTCAGCCTGAGCTGGTGGTACTAACTCATCATCATCATCATCCAGCATCTCATCCTCTTGAGGGTCATCCTCCTCCTCAGGGTCATCATCATCATCACCCTGCTCAGCCTCCTGAGGGTCATCCTCCTGCTCAGGGTCATCAGCCTCATCCTCACCCCCGTACTCCTCCTCCTCATCGGAAGAGTACCTCATCACTCGTCGTCTCCTACTAGGTGAACCATGTGGAGATGTAGTAGGTGACCTAGGACGACGACGCAATGATGTGGGTGGCGCCTCAGACAGAAGAGAATGAGCATCAATCTGTAAAGGTGATGGAGTAGGGCGTACCGACATGCGTGCCGTAGCTCGGTGGGCAAAGCGAGGTGCCACGCGAGCCAAAGCCTGATGAAGAGTAAGCTGCCTCGATGTACCAGGGAGCCCTAGAGAAGATGAGGGTCCCTGCGTAGATGCAGCAGGTAGTGCTGAAGTAGAACCTGTCGGCGTCATAGTAGCTGAATGCATGGCAACCTGGTAAGGGTCATCAGGGGCCATGGTGAACCGTGTTGGCAATACCGGTGTAGTAAGAATATCCTCAACGACATCAGGCATATGGGAGGCCATAGTCTGTGACAACGGCGTAGGGTAGGTGTAAGTGTTTCAAAACAACTAAACCGCGAATTCAAAATACCATATCCAACAATCATCATATAATTCCAAATCATATAAAATCAAGAAAGATTTAAATACCGCATTACTAAAACCATTCTCAAAACAATTAAGCCATATAATTCCTCAGAACACATATAATTCCTCAAAACGCATCATATCGCTAAATCAATAATCTTCAAAACCTCAAATCATCTCAAGAAATCCCAAACCGCTAATCATCTCAAATATCTCATAATACCTCAATAATAAACAATGATGCTTCGGCTTGGCGGGCTGGCGGGCAATGGTCGAGGATCGTTTTCTATAAAAATCGGTTATAGTTTAGGTGTCTATTTACCTAGTTCTCTATAACCTTGGCTCTGATACCAATCTGTAACACCCCCAAAATTTGATACAGCGGAAGACTCAACAAGCTTTCAGGGTGCTACGGGGATTGATATCCAAACACAAGACATAAAAGAACGAGATAAAGTAAACATAATAAAGTACAACCACACGAGGTTTTAACGTTTACATTATCCCAAAATCATCCAAAGTCAGGCCCAAAGAAAAATAAATATAGGTCCCCAATAATTATCAGAGTTTTAGAAAACATAGATCCATAACCGGTGTCAAATGCCAAGCCTCCAATCCCAAGCATCCGCAGAGCATCACTTAATTACCTGAGAAAACGTGCTAAAAGTCAGCTTTCGCTGGTGAGATCATAGGTTTAGATTCTTAATTCAATATAGTGGACATATACGCAAAACGCTTGCTAGCTAGACTAGGGCTCACTCATCCAACCAAACTAAACCAACCAAATCAAATCATCCCTATAGGTGCACGCTATAGCTCAAATCAATCCAATCAATAGCTTACCTAGCTCAAGTCTAGGCCTCGCTCTATAATCAATCCAATAGCTTACCTAGTTCGGGGACTAGGCCTCGCTCAACAACCAAATCAATAGCTTACCTAGATCTAGTCTAGGCCTCGCTCTATAACCACATCAAGTAGCTTACCTAGTTCGAGTCTAGGCCTCGCTCTACCTAGTTCTATAAGCATAGCAAGTTTTGAAATCAAAAAGCGATAATAGTCCACATAAAGCATTTGCACGTTTCTCACCCCAAGTATTGAAAACAGAGTTCAAGATTAAAAGTAGGGCTATGACTCACCTCAAGTCCAGAAATCCTCAAAAGAAAATGATAGAAGAAAGACGTAAGTAAATCTCAAGCAACTCACGTAACGGCGACTACTGACTCGGCACTTCCTAACAATATCAACCCGTTCAGAAATCATTTCCTCAAAATAAAATATTCCCATTCCCGAACATAATTCATTTTACTTTCCAAAATGTCCATTTCTCAAATTAACTTCACATTCATTTGAAAGTTGACGTTTGGTATCCATACGGGTGGAGGGTCGACACAACTCAATCCGAAAAGCCTCAACAAAGAACAACAATAAGATAACTATAGGTCTAATGTTAGCTCGACATATTATTTAAATAATTATCGAAGCTTATTAAATCCGTCGATTTGATAATCTCCCATACTTATTCACGTAATACATCGTTCCAAAATTATACCCAACTTAAAACACATTGCACATAAATTTCCATTTGGTATATGTCGTAGTCCAATAAATTCCCTATATGTATCGTCGAATCGGCCAAATTCCACGAGACATATAGCAATTCATTATCCTAAAATATATACCACATCCTATGGGCGTCGTGGGATACGATGCCCATTAATATACCCATTTTATATCGTCAAATAACTCAACCTAGAATAAGTCATTTGATAATATAAAATGTTTATATTAACCGTCATATATCCGTGACAACACAAAGTCACAATATAAAGCCCTCTTGAACTTTAAAGACCCAAAATCCGTATAACTCGATACTTTTCTAATTTATAAATAAAAATCACATTTTTAGTTATTATATATTCGACGTATAATTCGTCATTATTTATATAGTTATTATTTATAATAATACCCCGACATTTATTACACCATTTTCATAGCGTAATAACTATCGTTTTATTATTATGTGTTTACTCGTGATTGTTTTATTATTAATATACGCATTTATATATATATATATATATATATATATATATATATATATATATATATATATATATATATATATACGTTTAACACGTCTATATACGTATATAAACGATTATATTCTTAATAATATTATAAGGAGTTTTATTTTTAATATCGACTTTTAAAGATTTATCGAGTCATAGAATTTGGTCTCATGTCCGAGTCATGACCCTCGGCTCACAGTCCAAGTCCAAAATGATAAAATTAAACCACAATATAAATCAACTCCATCCAACAATCCCATATCACGTACTACAACATGAGGGTCCGACTACGGCACCCAAACTAACCTATCTCCGTCATCTAATAACCGTATCACAACGGTCTCCAATTCCACTCTCGTCAACACAACTCCAAATCAGTTTATCAAGTGACCAACGTCCAAATAATTCGGCCCAACAATAAGTCATAACAATATATATCAAATTAAATACCAAAACCAAAAATAATAAAACAATTATACGGGTCGACTTACCAAGTCAAACCCGGGTCAACTTGTGAGGTCTTAACCAAATTAACAACCTCACCCGAGACCTTTCGGTCTCGGCTAGCTCCAAGGAGCCCTCGACCCAAACAGCCCGCGAAGGGGGAGGTTCGGCCGAGACTCCAAATCGACAACCATAAAAAATTCGGACCATTAGGTCCCAAAAATCCAATCGAGCACCAACAATAACAAGAATCAAGATGAATCAAGAACCACATCACACCTCCAAGACTCTCATCGAGTCGAGGAGGGTCACACCGAGACCCTAGGTCTCGGTCGAGCTCACTTCGAGCCACAAACCCAAAACCAAACACGTATAATCTCCGAATCCGAGCCAAGAACATCAAAAATCAACCCCCAAAGGATACCAAACTCGAATTTGTACAAAACCCATTTTTATTTTCAATGTAATCTTCCCAAAAGTCAAGATCCAATTCGGGTTTGACTCGAATTAGTCAAACCCGACCCAAAACTCGTATGTTCTTACCTCAAATCGAATGGGAAACAATAATAAATGTTGATATGGTGTTGTGGGAGGTATGGAGGTCAGCGGTATTTAAAAAAAAGGGGAGGGGAGGCGCGTGTTCCACTTCAATCGAACAAGAATACGATGGAGATCGTTTTGGTGATGGTGGTGTAGTTGGGAGGTCGGCGGTGGTGGTGTTGTTGTGGTGGTGACCGGCGGCGACACAAGAGAGGGAGGGAAGAAAAAGAAAATGATAAGTGTTAGTGTGAGGGTGGAGGGTTAGGGTTAGGGTTATTATACCCGAATTTTACATTTTTGACCCTTAAGTTTTCATTTTCCAATATTAGCCACAATTTCTCTTAAAGTTAGTGGACTCTTTTTAATCGGTTTTCCCGTAACCCGATTACCCGTCCATAAAAGTATTAAATTTTCATTAAATACACACGTACACGACGTAATTGATTTCCCAATACACTTCCCGAAAATATAAATATATACGCAAGATATAATATTAATTTAACGGTGAACCGCGACCGTTTTGTAAAATATAGAAAATCTTGTTAGGTTAACCTAGTGCCGGAGTCAAAGTAGTGCCAAAGACATCGATCTCACAATAATTCATCACGAACGAAATGAAACAAACCATAAATAAATAACTAAATGCCATAAACATCGTACGATTAAAATCACGTACCAACTTTAGTAAAAATATCTCGTCACAACAAAATTCCAAAAATTTCATATTTATTATTTAAATGTAATGCGGGTTTTATAAAACGGCTCCCTATTTTGCCAGTTGTCACACATTAACTGACAAATACTCAGTTAAGTGGCCCCAAACACAAGGGAGAAAGGGACCTTTTTTTTTTTTTTTTTTTTTTTTTTTTTTTTTTTTTTTTTGGTTATGAGCTTGTCATAAGCTGAAACAAATGGGCCTATGAGCTTTATTCGAAATTCAAATAAGCCCATAAGCCGGCAAAACAAGCTAATCCTAAAAATGTTGATACTTAAATAATCACATACCAATGTTAAAGGCAAACCTTAGACTTGCAGAGGCAAACTTGATATAAATTCTTAACAACATTTGTTATACTCCAAACCACATAAATGTAAATAAAATTCATAGTTAATACATACTAGTAATAAAACTAACCAAAATATAATGTGTTACTTTTGTCCCACGTACTGATTGTGCGATTCAACTAATCCATATACCTTTGTTGCATTAACGTCGACTAAAAGGTCTTTTCTTTGGAGAAGCTGACGATTCTGCAGGAGATAGGCTAGGTGGTAGTGGCACATTAGAGACCTAATAAGAAGGCGTAGATCATGTTATAAGTACGTATGGTTATATAATATAAGAGACCTCTATATGTGAACTATACTGATTACAAACTATTCATGTAATCAACAAAGTCGAAGGACGAAATCCTTAATATCTTAGAAAACCACATAGACCATCTTACTCTAGAAATCATATTACCGTTAAGCAAAATCATAATTTAGTTCAAACACAATCTCCTTTATTTTATCTTTGGGTTATAATATAGATAAGTAGATTAAAATCATTACCGCTAAACATGAACGATTATAGCAAAATGTACACAAAAAAACAACTTACTTGCAATTGTAGTGCACTTTCAAGTACTTTCACTACCTTGGTCATTAATGGCCGTTGTTCTCGTTCTCTTTCCAAACACTGATAAGCAATTGTTGTAAACGCCTTCAAAGAATGAGGATTTATTTCATCCTTAATATTACCAAAAATGATTTCATCTATGGTGTTTTGTTTGTAGCATTTACGGACCAATTCGGTCAAAGGTTGGAGCTCATCCCGGTTGTTGCCAATGCACAACCTCCCACACAACAGTTCAAATAGCACTACCCCAAAGGAGTAGACATCTGACTCTTTAGTTAGCAAACCTGATTCTACATATAATGGATCACAATACCCGATTGTCCCTACACCATTGGAGACAAGAAAAGTGTATGGCTGGTTTGCGGGACCAAACTTTGATAGACCAAAATCTGCGATCCTTGCATTCCAGTTTTCATCTAATAAAATATTGGAACTTTTAATATCACGATGCAAGACTCTTTGTTGGCTCTGACCAGGATTATGAAGATAAGCAAGCCCTCGAGCCGCCCCAATGCATATCTCAAGGCGTTGTACCCACGTGAGATCTTTAAGATACAAGTTGAGGCTTCTTTTTGATGCATATTCATAAACGAGAATCATCTCGCCACATTCGTCGCAAAACCCTAAGAGAGAGACAATGTTGTCATGCTGGTAGAGAGAAAGCATAATGATCTCTTTCCAAAACTCAGGATTTCCTTGGCCAAATGCACGATCCAGACGCTTTAGAGCAACAATTGACCGGCCCTTCGAATGGACAAGTTCCCCCTTGTAAACTTTCCCAAATCCTCCTTTTCCGATGCAATGGGCTTCATCAAACTTGTTGGTTGCTGATTTTATAGCTTCTAATTTTATTTTGAGGTGTTGGAACTGTCATTTGACCAATATCATTCTAATTATCGATCAAAGATGGAAAACAAAAACCATGACTTCCAAAAACACTAAAGTTGAAGAGCATGCAAATAAATTGCAATGTATTTGAATATATATACTCCATGGAAGCTCTTAATAATCAAATCTAAAATAAGATATCCTATTAACCTAGAGTTGACCAAAGAGGTGTCTTAGGTAGATTGTTGATTTAAGAACAAACACGACTTGGTGGCCTGTTGTTAATAAATACTCCTTTCTTCTCATATTTATTGTCTAAATTTCCTTTTATTTGATTCTCAAATTAATTGTCCACTTTCATTTAGTAAAATAAATAAATAAATAAAATAAAATAAAATAAAAAGAGAATATAATGAGAGATTATTCTATTTGATTGGTTGAAAATTGTAAGGGTCTCACTTTTATTAAATTATGTGATTTTTTTTCTCCTGACAATAATTTTGAGACGGAGAGAGTATATAATACTAGTAAACTACTACTAGTAATAAATACTGTTTCATTCGGTACGCTTTATGATCGAACCATGAAAAAGAAAAAAGATCTTACCAGCCTACAAATAAACCAACAAAAAATTTAATATAATAAAACATAAGCCACATTAAATAAGCTCATAAACCTACAAATAAAATAATATTAATCAAACACCCCTCAAAATGTAAAAACCCACTTTGAGAATGTTTGCTCCAAACTCTACCCATGACGTTTGTGTTGTTATTCTTATGTTTCCTTTTTTTAGTTGCCAACGATTTTATCCCAATAATGGCCTAAATTTAAGAGAATTTAGTTACCTTCTTTTGTATGGATGATGATGTACCTTCAACCATTGAGTTATTATCATGTAATATCAACTGCAATAAATACGCTAATTAGTAAACTGTAACTAATACATAAATATAGGGTATATGCGGTAAATATTAAGAAGAGAAAAAAGGCCTTACATAATTTTGTGGTTTCAATTGAAGTTCCAAAGCTTTCCCGAGTCTTGGGACAATGTCATCTATATTTGGCCGTCGCGATCGTTCATTGTCCAAACACTCATACGCTATATCCGCAAACATGTTGAATGAATGCAAGTCCATTTGTTTCAATAGTTTTGGATCAATCATATTAATGAGTTTTTTCTCTCTATAAAGGGTAATGGCTAGCGGAGCCAAACGATCATTTGTATAACCAAACAGTAGTTCAAACAAAACTACCCCAAACGAGTAGATATCTGATTTGTGGTTCACACTTTTAGTCTCAATGTATGTTGGGTCTCCATACCCTTCCACATATATAGGATGATTAGTATGAAATGAATGGTGCCTTTGAGTAGCTTTAATCTTCATCGAACGTTCAAACCCAAATAACTTGGGTTCCCAGTTATCGTTTAATAGAACTGCGTTACTGTGGATTTGCCGGTGTATTACGCTAAAGTCGCGTAGCTGATCATAATGAATGTAACTCAACGCATTCGCAAGACCGACAGATATCTCCAATCGTCGCACCCATGTCAATCGCGTCGAATCACTTAGATAGTTTCCAAGAGTTCCCCTGGTCTCATTCTTGATAATGATGATCTTCTCATCATTCTCATCACAAAACCCAACTAATGAAACAAGATTCTTATGCATGAGACTTGAAAGCATGGAAATATCGATCCAAAACCTCTGTTCTACTTCCTTTCTTTCTTTATTGAACCTCCTAGCACGGATATCAATCAACTCACCTGACCACAAAAGCTGCCCCTTGTAACGGTTACTAATTGCATCTCTGCCGAGGACATTTTTTTCAGCAAAGTTGTTGGTGGCGGAAAGTATGTTTTGAAGGGGGATTTTAAGGTGAGCAAAGTCATCGGGTGAAAAAATCATGTCTTCTTCGTATTCATGAGAAGTCATGACTAAAAAGGGCGTTTAATTTGGGTTACTTCTCACAAGATCTGGAATAACAAATATACACAGAGAGAAGAAGTAAGGTTGCAGGTGGTGATCATAACCATCATATAAATAATAACAAATGTGTTTAGTGGGCATTATTATTATTATTATTACTTCTATTAGCATTATATAAATATCCTATAGATAGTTGAAAACGAAGTCGAAATATAAAAAAATTGTCGGCGAATAAAAAATTAGTTTACCGAACGACAAAATATGAGCTGGCCCAGCCCATTTTGGGGTAAATAAAAGAAATTAAAAAAACCCCGTACTATCCAACAATTAGCGAAAACTACCCTGAACGTTTTACCATTTATTACTTTTTATATAACAAAATTTATTTATTAAATATCTAAAAAATATCTACGTATTTCTTTAGTAAACAATGTACAGCCGGAAAGCCCTACAGATAACGAACAAAATGAGCCCAACATTAATATATACTTTTGACACACATACGATTTTTTAGAAAATGTTGAAGTTATATATATATATATATATATATATATATATATATATATATATATATATATATATATATATATATATATATATATATATATGGCTTTATTTTCAGAACCCTGTTAAGTGCGGGAACTACGAGAACTCCAATTTTGCTTTAGAAAACATGCATGTTCATATAAAACATGTATGTTTTTTTACATACACCTTAATACAAATACCTGCGTAACATACATGTTCATATAAAACCATTTTGCATTGACATGTTGCACTTAACAGGATTTTTTAGAAAATGTTGAAGTTTAATATATATATATATATATATATATATATATATATATATATATATATATATATATATATATATATATAGGGGCTTTATTTTCAGAACCCTGTTAAGTGCGGGAACTACGAGAACTCCAATTTTGCTTTAGAAAACATGCATGTTCATATAAAACATGTATGTTTTCTTACATACACCTTAATACAAATACCTGCGTAACATACATGTTCATATAAAACCATTTTGCATTGACATGTTGCACTTAACAGGGTTTTCTATGAACATGTATGTTACACAGGTATGTGTATTAAGGTGTATGTAAGAAAACATACATGTTTTAAACATGTATGTTTTCTAATGCAAAAATGAAGTTCTCGCAATTCCTGCACTTAACAGGGTTCTGAAAATAAAGATACACTATATATATATATATATATATATATATATATATATATATATATATATATATATATATATATATATATATACCGCCGATAAAATATCTGGATTACGAATAAAACGAGTCAAATATTGATGTATTTTTAATTAACCAACAAAAAAGAACAAGAGCAACGCGTGGGTGCAACGTTTCTCGTTATTGTACTATAACAACTAAGATGTAGGTGTGCTTTTTGCTTTTTGTATTATTACCTATTAGGGCAGGGCATTATAGACCATGAAACAGACCTAATCGAGAAACCGGATCGAACATATTTCTGTCCGGTTCTTGGTCCACCCTTTTTCTCAGTTTTGGTCCTCGGTTCGGTTCGATCTTATGCTGAATTGACTTTTATGCTTTGTTGGACCGGACCGACATGGACATGGACCGAACATTTCAGTCTGGTCCTCGGTCCGGACTCTTGGACTAAATTGGTTTTCGGTCCGGTCCGTTTTTTCAACTGTGATCGCCCCTATTACCTATAATAACATTTTTCGATGGGATCACCTTTCAAAAAAAAGATAAAAAAAATCTCAGTGGGGATCTATATAACTCAATCAACTCTCTTCTTTATTTGAATACAATATATATTTTTCACCAAAATTTCTATTATAGAATACAATGCAAAAGAAATTGATTATTATTCCATAGCTGTAATTTTTTTGTGGACATGTTCTAAAGTAATTATAGAAAGATCGATACCCAAAGATACTATATTTTGCGCTTTTCTTTTCATTTTTTTTCACCCAAGTCCTAGGGCAAATAGAAATTTATGATCAGATCTTTTTATCAAAAAATAAGCTTTTCAAATGAGTGATTTGAAACTTGAAAGTAACAATTTCACATGTTAACAAGTCTAAATATTATGTTTAATAAATTCGATAAATCGAACGTAAATTTTTTTGAGTTTAGTAAACCATAATGTTGCGTTTTATGAGCTTTTGGCAAAACAAGTAAAAAAACATAAATAATAATAATAATAATAATAATAATAATAATAATAATAATAATAATAATAATAATAATCATCTAAGTGGACAATATCTTTTCTTTTATACTCCAGTAGCCCAATCAGCAAATACGGTCCACAATCCACACACGTAACTAAATTGTATATAAAAACTGCAAGGCTCATTTCGAAACAACATCACAACTCAAAGGACTAGAATCACGATTCCCACTTTCCCACTGTAAGGCCATTGCTAATGGGTTCGGTCAAACCACCCCCACCCACAACCTAATATGCAACCGAGTTGCCTCCCCTAGCACAACGGAGTGCAACTGAGTGTGACCACAATATTTGCAATGTTTCAGTTGGTTGTCTAACTGAAAGAATAGACCCAATTTTTTGAACGTTGGGACATTTATAATAATAATAATAATAATAATAATAATAATAATAATAATAATAATTAATTAATTAATTAATTAATTAAACCCTACTTTTTTCACTCTATAAAAACCCACTTCTATTCATCATTTTTTCATATTTCTCTTCTTCATTCTATCAACTATTACCAACTCAAAAATTATGAATGACGACCAATTTTTCTTTCATAATGATCTAAATGACGAGGTTAATATTTTAACCTTCGAGTTTTTAAAAGACGCGGCTTTGCTTATTCATCATATTTCCAATGCTAAAATCCCCAAAGCCCCATGAGCGCCGATAGAAAGAGATCGTTACGGTGTTGATGATCGGTTAGTGGCAGCTTACTTCACTGGCAACCCAATGTACGAAGAAACAAGATTCAGTACGTGGTTTCGAATGAGCCGAAAACTATTCAAACGCATTGTTCGAGTATTAAGTGATACTTTGCCGTATTTTCTACATCATTCTTATTGTACAGGAAAACTTGGCATTTCCTTGTTGATCAAGTGTACTTCTGCAATTCGTCAACTAGCATACGACACCGTTCCTAATTAATTAGATGAATATCTGCAAACTGGTCATAAAACTTCTAGCGATTGTCTCGAGAATTTTTGTGATGTGGTTTTGCAGTTATATGGAGAAGAGTTTTTGCGAATGCCTACACAAACCAATGTCAAAAAGCTCTATGCTTTCCACGAGCAGGCACATGGGTTTCCTAGGATGTGAGTGTTCCTTTTAAACTTATCAAACGATAGGGGTTCATTTTGAAGCAACATCATAAGTTAAAGGACCAGAGTCAGTACTCTATACCTTAACAATCAGTAAACTCAGTCATCTTTCTTTATCATTCTTTTCTTTTCATACGTGTAGTACATCATTTCAACTTCTTCAAGAGTTTTAAATGAACACAACTAAATTCAACTTTGTAGGTTGAATGGTTGCAAATGCCAAACTTAAGATTAAATAAAACAAATTGAGTTTCTTGCCAAAGTGGCAATTCTACGATTCATATAAATCTTTAATTTAGTAGTTATTATCGTATGCATTTGAAAATTCTTCATAAGATTTTTTCCACAATTCAACTCGTCATCTCTTACATATCCACAGCAACCACCACAACACTACAATTGAATGAGTTAATTTAATTGTTTTATAAATATAGTCGAGTTGAACTAATCAAAGTATTTGAGTTTCTCCTTTTCTTTTCATACGTGTAGTACATCACTTCAACTTCTTCAAGAGTTTTTTATTGAACACAATTAAATTCAACTTTGCAGGTTGAATGGTCCCAAAAGCCAAACTTAAGCTAAAATAAAACAAATTGACCTTATTACCGAAGCGAAAATCCTACAATTTGTATAAATCTTTTAGTAGTCATTATCAGAAAGTTGAGTGTTTTTCATTAGTTATGCTACTCATTATTATTTCCTTGCCTTTTCCGTGCTCCACATCAAAGATTGTAGCATGTGCCTGTGCTATAATTGGTGTGTTAATTTGTATATCTTTCTAATTGTCTAGCTATATTGATAGCTATTTACCATTTTCAAGAAGTGTTGTATTAAGGGCATATAGTCAGACATTCATCATACATCTGTATATACTTGTTTCCCAGCTAAGACTTAAACTCATGACGTTTTGATTGTGATTCCGGCAGTGGTTTCATTAGGTTAGAGACCTGTTCCTACCTTTTATTTTGTTGATTGTCTTTGTGCATATGATATTAGTATACTTTTATGGTAAATATACTAATTATGCAACTTACTTAGGTAAACTAGTATACTAACATAGTAGCTCAAAAGTCTTCACGCGTTATATATATTTTAATCTTAGCAGGGGGTTGGTGATGAGAAAAAAGTCAGAAGAAACCCGGGATAGGAACATGTGAATTTTATTAACAATTCTTTGTACACTTTATATTTTATTGGTTTGGCCATCAATAATTACATGTCTTGTTGTATATCATTAGCCAACCTGGAATAAAATATAAACCGTTTGTTGCTTATGTGCAAAAGACTAGTTACCCAATTTTTTAAACGAAGACCATATTAAAGAAATTCGAGATTTTAAAAAAAAATAGCACTACCCTGCAAAAATCCACGAGTGTCTGTTAACCCTCAGGACGCACCCGCACCCTAATTCTGTCTGGCTTCTGTTAAATCCCCAAAATTCAAAAGATATATTTTGTCCTTACAACCTTTAATGTACGTTCAAATTTATAATTTAGCAAAAAAGATCAAATTCATATAATTGAAAATACCTCCAAACATACATACCTGTTGGCATATAGACCACCACTGACGAACAACCAATCACCATCTTCGTCGCCGGCGTAAAACCCACCATTGTTCCGCCAGCAAACTAACCACCATCAACAATGTTTCTGGTATTGTTCAGGAAGGTTTTAAAGATTAGGAAGGTCGTGACTCGAGGAATCGATAACAAGTCCTAACCACTGGTAACACTTGTAGTAGGACTAAATAAATTCAGATAAATGACCAACCACTATTCAGTATTCACACACTTCAAGAAATGTGTATCCCGGTATATAAACCACTGTACAAAATAAAAAAGCAAGAGATGTCCATTAATAAAGATAGTTACAACTAATAGCTCCTCCACCACCTTAAATAACACATTATAACGAATTTGGTGCAGCGTGGTATGGTGGAAAAGCGAGCCTTTTGGTGCTTGCTCTTCAGTCATGCAAAGGATTTAGAGTCACAAATTTACATACAGCTTGATTATATCTATGTTTTGGCATGAACATGACGTATATACACAAATTTAAGCACACTGGAGTTGAGATAGTTGACCTTTCTGCCATTCCAGCTAACCAAAATAGGTATTGATACTTCGAGTTTTAAGCTACGAAAGGGTGGTTCACAAGTCACAACAAAACAATGAGCCTGGCCATCTCACGGGCTATTTGATTTCTAAAACTTCACTCCCACACAACGACCTTAACTTATTCAGCCACAATTCCTGAGGCTGCACACCAGCCGCCCTCATCTGATAAAGGAACTTAATGGCTTCAACAAGGCACCCGTTTTGTACCAAACTAGTCAGCATAGCATTCCAACACGCACGGTTCCTCCTACTTACATTCATATCAAATACCCTTTTTGCATAATTCATGAACCCGAACTTCCCATACATATTAACCAACCCACACTGCACATAACTGTTAGACGCCAATCCTAACTTAATCGCATTAGCATGAACCTACTCACCACAATTCCCATCATCACTTATCTTCGAACAAGCACTAAGCACACTAGACAACGTAAAACTATTCTTCCTAACACCCTCTTTCCCCATCTCATTAAAAACCTCAAAAACCTCACGAAACCGTTCCTCCTTACAATTATTAATAATCCTAGACGTCCACACCACAACATTTCTCCTCGAACCAATCTGATCAAAAACCATATCTCCATCTCCAAAACACCCAATCTTTCCATAAAAACTAATCAACGAACTCCCAACAAACAAATCACCTCCATATCCCGACTTCATCAACCACCCATGAACCTGCTCCCCAAGTTCAACATTCATCGTCTCCCCACAAGCCTTAAGCACACACACACCATAATCCAACTAACCGGAAAACTCCCACAACTATACATTATATACCGAAACTTATCACTTACAAACAGCCTAATCACTTCTTCATATTCACCATTATCAGCATAGCCCGCAATCATAATGGCCCATGAATTAAAATCCCTTTTAGACATTTCATCATACACTTTACGCGCATTATCCAAACTCCCACAAGACACATACATTATCAAAACACGGTTAACCAAACTCAAAGGCAACCGCTTTTTATGGGTTTTTGTCATATGGGTGTGTACTGAAGCTGATTCATTGGAAAGTTGGAACTGGGTGCATTCTTTTATAAGTGAAATGTAGACGGCATCAGGTACGGGAAAACGGAGCGTGTCGAGTAGGCGTAAGATGTCGGATGGTGTGATGGGTTTTGGTTTGTGGGTTTTGATGGGTTTGAAGGGTTTATGGTGGGGTTTGTGAAGAGGTAAGTTAATGATTGTGATTTTGGCGGGAAGGTGGTTGTTGGGTTTTGGGTTTTGAGTCAAAGTCAACAAGCTCTCGTTGTTCCTTTATAATACGCAACTCAGCTATAGGCTGAAGAATTAGCTTGAACCTGTTTCGGATAATAAAATTGGTAAATTTATTAACACAACTTCATTCTAAAAGGTTTTTAACTATAGTAAAAAAAAATGTCTTTAAAATTAAGAAATATGGAAGAGCATAATCACAGGTTTGATACTTTACTTTGCCTCAGAAACATTCTTCAGCATGACCATTGATGACCCACGATAGTCACCCTAAGTGTATTAATAAAGCATAATAGTGTACGCATAGATTGGCATGATCCATTGGTATTATGTATTAGACTGATAACATGTTTACTAAACTATCAGGCGGGTCAAAGGTTTCATTTTATGGATGGAGAGCTCACCCCTGAATTGTATACAAGCTGAATGACGCGAATAGGTGCAGATATAACATCTTTTGATTAATGGATGATTTTGTTCCAAAACCTACATAATGGAATTCGTTAGATAAACAAAAGCATCATTCAAAAATATACTATATTTAAATTAGTTCATGAGTATAATCCAAATTTGTACCTGCAACTGATCCCCAAAGAGTTTGAGTTGAGTGGTTGCTTTATCATCCCGAACACCAATAAATGCCTCAAATGTGGCCTGAGTAAACAACAGCAAGAAATACTTGATATTTGTCCTAGTAAAACCTCAAACTAAGGAAAAATACTACTCCGCATTTTTATGCCACTAAATACTTAAAAGATTAAAACCAAATTGTTATACGAGTAAACAAAATTGAAAGTTGATTTATCAAACTTAAATCACATATACTACTAAATGAAGAAGAGACACGATTACCTTGTATCCGCATAGAACATCTTCATAAGTCTCGTATGGGCCAATAGTAACATCCAATTTAGAGTCCTTAATAAAATGAAAAATGCATGCAGTTAGAGCTATATAAAAAATAGCGATATAATAGTCTTGTGTCTACTGACCAATTCCATCCAGGCTATATCAGAGTCATAATAGTCATTTGAGAGGAAAGCATCAGCCTTGCTATGTAACAGTCGCTTCAAACTACAAAAGATCGCAGATGATTTTATTAAAAGCACGTACTAATATATACATATGAATCAGCAAAAGCTTAAATAAGAATGTACCTAGGGGAACTAGTCAAATCCCCTGCTTTACGTAATAATTCAGTGGCTTTTGCGAGATAGGCAGAATATTCTTGAGAATAAGGGACGATACTAAGATCACTGGTACTATTGGAATGAGTGTCATTATGCCTTTTAATAACATTGAAAAAACCCGTGGCTTCTTGTTTTTCATTCTCTGAAAGCCCTTTCATCCATAATTCGAATTCCTGTCACAACAATCAAAATGGTTAGTCCGGTGGAAAGATGGGTGTATTGGGGCGCGTTGGGTTGACGCAAAAACTATATTTGCCTGATTTTAAACTTAAGCTCAAACGCGGTAACAGAAACATGTTATTACAATTATGATCTAAATCACCCAAGGCCTTTGGTCTAGTGGTATGTGAGTTGCCCACCAACCTAGAGGCTGTGGGTTCAAGCCTCGCTGGAGGCATTTATGTATAGGGTGTGAAAAAACTTGCCGTTCAAAAAAAAAAAAACAATTATGTCTTAAATCTTTAAACAATGCGCTTTAGGAGATTGTATGCATAAACTATACACTTATACGTGACATTTTTAACCCATTTGACGTGTTTTTAGCTGAAAATTATATTTGACCCAATAGACCCGTTTGAGATAAAACTCGAGTCAAAATCTATTTGACCCAGTTTACACCTCAACAGCTCAACTTAATAACAGATAAACCACATTTTCAACAAACTCACTTAAATTTATAAATGATATTTGAAAGAATTAACAAGTTTGACAAATTTATAACCAGAAAAAAAAATAAAAAATAAAAAAAAATAAAAAAAATAAAAAAAAAAACCCGGATACCATTTTATCCATATCTGGAGAGGATAGAAGCTGGCACCAGGAGGTTTCAAGATGGGAAATGCAGCTTTATATTCAACACCTTTCCATCCAGCCACTTGTTTTGTTGCCTCTGGAAGCAATCTGACAGCAGAGTCTGCAGTTGTCAAAAACGCTTCATTTTCATCAAGACAAGACCTGCGAAATACACACACAAAATTCAACTTTTTGGGTATCACATATTAGAAAGAGTGACAAGTATGGGAATATGAGAAGATCATATTGGAAAGATGCTATAGTACTTTTAGGGGCAGTATCTTACCATGGACTCTTATTTATCGAATAATATTTCCATTTTAACATGTCCAACTCAGATATTTCACCACGTCCGTTTAACCATCCCCTTAATGTTGAGTTGCTGTACCAAACCTAATTCACAAAGAAAAAAAATTGAATATAAATAACTAAACATTTTATCAAAACGTTCATCTTAAATATATAACATAGAAAAACCATCATTCATCACATGTGTATTAAACTAGAAAACGAAAATCATCCATGAGTTTTTAGAATTTCATTAAATATACCTGGTGGTAAAAAATATCATCCATTATTTTCGCGGCTTGAATGAGTAAAGCCAGAACTTCCTTGTCCTCAACTGTCAGACCGGTCAACTGTCACATAAATGTTTAGTTAAACTCCTTTATATACAGTTATAATCAATAGATATAAGTGGGGAAAAAACCTCTGCAGTAAGTGAGATAGGAGCATAACGAGCGAGCTTTTTTTGCAGAAGCAAACTCTGTGCTTCCGTGTTTTCTTGGTACCTATAAAAATTAAAAAAAAAAAAATTTAAATTATATGAATTTTAGGAAATTTTAGAGTGTAAGTTATGATTTGAAATGGTTCATTATTCACTAAAATGGTATTATGAAGCACAATATACATCACAATATTCAGGTGTTAATGTATACATATAAATGTGCTTATACGCTCAAAGATGTACCTTTTGATAATGATGTCAAATAGTTGACCATATGGTCCATCAACATTATAGGGAGCGTAATGAGGGTCTCCGTTAGCAAGTAAGTGCTTGTACTCTTCAACTGAGATATATTTAACAGCTGAAACTTCAGATTCCTACAAGGAAATATAACCATATTGTTTTTAATTGGTCAACCCTATGGGATTGTTTCTCAAAAGTAAATCAATGATTTATAAAATCATTACCTGAAGAGTAAAAGCTTCCAATGGGATCGGGTCTAGTGTTGTCACGAGATAAACATCATCAAATTCATTATCAATGAACTTGCCATCATTTGTAACACTGCAACCATATGCAAAAACCCAAATAGCACTTTGTGAATGCCAAAGAAGCGTGGCAAAAATGAACCAATTTAACATCTAACAGAAGAACATTCATTCATTGTTTAATTTCAAATAAAGTTTAACCTAAAAAGGGTGTTTGGGTTTGCTTATTTGAGTGCTTATCTGCTTAGTTTTAAACCAGATAAGCAGTCTTCATTGTACGTCTGAAACTCGTTTATCTGCTTAATTTGAGCAGAATTATCAATACCTGCAAATCTTAAAGGCAGATCCAGTGGTTTAAAATAAGCAATCCCAAACACAACCTAAAATTCCATGAATAACAAAAGTTCCCTATTTCGGGATATGGTGGACTAATTATATACAAAAACTACATGCAAATCATATTAAAAAGTCTACCATTCTTGTAGAAAAACAAACAGCAATTCAAAGGCATCGTTTGGGAGGGTAACACCGAGCTCCTCTTGAAGCTCTCTCCTGCAAGCATACATCACTTTAAAGTTATATATCATTAGATTATAATATATGATATGTTATATAGCATATGTGTCCTATACAGGTTACAAAATGACCCAAAAGTTTAGCTTAAATGCTTATGAATTAAATAGCTTATACAAAAGGTGTGACCATTTGGTCTGATTACCTCGCTGTGATAAGGGATGTATCGCCAGCAGATACATGACCTGCACTAGAAATATCCCACAATCCGGGCCATGAATCCTTGCAATCAGCACGCTTCTGGAGTAGAAGTTGTTGTGTACTTTCGGCAAAGATCCACACGTGAACGGCACGGTGGTAATCGCCATCTCTGTGAACAGCACTTCTGTACAAAATAAGTATTAATACGTTAGCTAAAGACATTATGTAAAATCATAAACACTAACTCATCTATCCACATTATACATATTCCACGCTGATAATAAGACTCAAACTGATAAGGCCTACTCAAAACTTGTTGAAAATTTTGTTTTGAAAGTGATAATGTGATATGAGACATGATGCTCACATGCTGTAACAAAAAAGGCTACAAATAATGAGTTGTTTGAGGGGTGTTTGGGATTGCATACTAAAACTGCTTATCTTCTATTGCTTTTTTACTTTATCAGTTCAAAATACACAACTCCAAACTGCTTATAGGCTTATTGCTTTCGGTAATAAGCTGTTTAGCATAAGCAACTCTAAACTGCTTATTCACAACAGCTTATTTCATTTACAAATAATCAGATTTTGAAATTTGGATAAGCAATCCAGTTAAGCGATCCTAAACACCCTTAAGGGGGTGTTTGGATCAGCTTATTTTATTGGCTAATGAGCTTATCTGAATCCGAAAAAGCTCACTCTTTTCACCTTATATGCTTCTCATAAGCCGAAACAAACAGGTTTACGAGCTTTTCCAAAAAAGCCTGAAAATGATGACTTGTTTGAAACTGCTTATCTGATATAGTTTCTAATAAGCAACTCCAAACTGCTAGCCACTTATTGCTTTTTGAATTAAGTAGTTATTCAAAACAGCTTATTAGATTATCAATATGGATAACCAATCCATTCAATCATAAACACCTTAAAAACTGTTCATTTGCTGTATAAAAACACAATAACCATATAAACAGATTGAATAAGCAAATCCAAACCATCCACTGACAAATACTCAGTTAAGTGGTCCCAAACACTCAAAAGGGAGAAAGGGTCTGCTTTTTTTTTTTTTTTTTTTCTTTTGGTTATAAGCTTCTTCTCATAAGCTGAAACAAATATGAGATTTATTCGAAATTCAAATAAGCCAATAAGCCGGAAAAATAAGATAATCCTAAAAATGTAGATACTTAAGTAATCACATACCAATATAAATTCTTAATGACATTTATTAATCTCCAAACAACAGAAAAGTAAATAAAAATCGTAGTTGAAGAATAATAAATATGGCATTGATCATTAGTCTAACTTAAAGAGCATAAAATAATAAATGAAGAAACCTGGGTTTAGAGAAACCGGTTTTGAGAGCAGTTTTAGTCAATATGTCAAACTCTTCCTCCTCTTCTTCATGTAACTCATGATCATCATCGCCCATGCTGCTAATTGTTTTGTTAATTATAATTTGTTTTAAGTTAAATGATTCGCTAATTATTAGAGATGGGTTGATTATATTCATTTTGCGATTGGGTTTAGGTATATATTCATTTTGTTTTTAGAGGTTATTCAACAAACCATACATTCCTCATATATGAAGGAACTCATCCCCACCATCCATCTAAAAAGGAAATTTAAAAAGGAAATCAATGGTTAAGATTAAAAGGATTTTATTATTTCACCAATTTTTTATAATTTAAATATCTCTTGAACCGTTAATCGTTAAGCAAAAATAATTACACCATCGCGACGGACATTTAATTATCTTTCTATAGACGGGCACTTTGATATACTTTCGAAAAAAAAAAACGTTTTTTTCACGTTTTTTTTTCCTGGCCAAAAAAAATCATATATGATATTATATGTAAAATCATATATGATATTGCATATCATATATGATATGCAATATCATATATGATTTTACATATAATATCATATATGATATGTAATATCATATATGATATTATATGTAATATCATATATGATTTTTTCGGCCACGAAAAAAAAACGTGAAAAAAATGAAAAAAAAAATTGTCGAAAATATATCAATTAGCCTATCTATAGAAAGATAATTAAATGCTCGTCGTAACGGTATATTTTATTTCACTTAACGATTAACGGTTTGAAAGATATTAATAATTGAAAAAAAAGGATGAAAGTGGGTTTTTTAAATTGTTGGGATTAATCTCATCTATTAGATCAAATAAAGATGGAGGGAAGATGGAGGGTGGAGATTAGTCCTTGGTATGTAAAAAAAGTTTGGTCCTCAAATGATCTTTACTCTTCTTTTTAAATTTATTCATCTTAAAATAATCGTCCGTATTTCTTTTTTAAAATTTCTCAAATTAATTGTCAATTTTTTATTTTAAGTAATCAAATAGTAGAGAAATATTCTATTTGAGTGGTTGAAAATTATAATGGTTTCAGTTTTATTAAACAGCGTATATCCTTGACTTTTTCAAAATCAATTTCACTTCAATAACATCCGGCTCAATCAAAAAGTATCCTTGAAATCAGGCATTCTCCTCTCAAACAATAACACACATTTCATCTTCATCTTTTTCATTTTTTGGATTGATTTTTTTATTTTCACATTTTCAAATCCCTGAATAATGCTCTAAATCATGGAACATCCTAATTATCATTCATTTATCGATCTCATTCCTTAATTTTTGAGTGAGAGTCGAACAAACACACAAGATCCGGGTATATCATCCACAAATCGTATGTACTTTCTTAATTATCTGCTTCTAAGCTAATTTAATTTTTACTTTGTTTTCAAAGAGTGGTTGCTACATCTTCTCAATTGCAACATGTATCGGATACAACTTTAGCTGTTGTAGAAGGAACAAACCCTCAAATAAGTAAAAACTATGACAAAGATTAGGAACACTTTCTTGATTTCGCAATTAAGTTATATCTACCTTTTAATTGGTTTTTAATGTTGGTTATTATTGCAGATTCAAGTCGTATGTTGCCCTTGAGTGAGCAAAATTGAATACGGCAATCCAAAAAACAACCTAATACTATCTATTACAGGTTTGCTATCTTTTTCTGCTAATGAATTATATGTTTATTATTGCCTTATTGGTAATCAATTGTGCATTTGTGTTTTTGTGCCTGAATTATTTATATTGGCTTAACCGATCTGTTAAATGAATCTGATTATGCGGTTTCAATAATTTTTCAAGGTAATGATTTTTTTTTCTTTTTATCTTAAATACTTTGATTCTTTTCTATCTAAGTGAGATGATCTTCAAGTGATTTTTTATAGGGGCAATCAAAGGCCAATGAAGTTTACATTTTAGTCAACTAACTTTGAAGGTAAAGATCTTCTTCCTTGGTTTCGCGATGATGACTTCTGATTAAACGCAACAACAACATGAGGCTAATTAGGTTTTCAATTCAAATTATGATTAACGGTAATGATCTCAGCTTGATTTTTGGGATTTTGATATTTCAATTTTGTATATTAATTAGTGATGATTTTATTGTGTGATTGTGAAATTAGGTGTTTGCATTGATGACTGGATCTGATTCTGCGTTTAATTATCTGGTATAGTATGGATAATTAGCTTATGATTTGTCGTCCTTTTAGCATTATTATTATTAACGGTTTCATGTTTGAGCGGTGTTTGGATAATTAGCATATGAACTTACTTGAAAGTGAAAAAGTAGTTAACCTCAAAGCCTTAAGAATTGAGCTTTTGGCAATTGCAATTCTAAATAAGCCAAAAGCTCAAAAACAATCTAATGCAAAAACTTATTTGATATCATGTTTGTTATATAAAAATGTGTTCTCAGTGTTCATCTCATATACTTGAAAAATAAGCTAATCCAAACTCTCCTTTGATATCATGTTTATTATTTGGAACTATGTTTTCAGTCTTTGTCTCATGTACTTTAATGTAGATCTTAGCTTAGCTCTAGGGTTGTGAGGATCCTGCAAGAAGGTTAAAACATATGGCATTATTAGCCGCATCATTGACATCTAGAAGAGTTGAGTTCAATAACAAACTCAAGTATATTCTTAGAACATCTTTCAAGCCCGCAAATAACCATGCCTATAAGAAGAGGGGATGCAGGTTAATCTTCATTAAACATTGTGCAATGCTTTCCGATTTTCTATCTTTTTAGATGAATGATGATAAGTTTAACTAATCGTGGATTAGGTTAGAATTAATTATAAATTATATGAATCACACGCAGAAGAAGAGTTGAAGTAATATCAACAACATAGTATGATTTCAAAAGATACTTAGGGCCAGATAAATGGATACCTACTCTGGAATCAAGGTTCATGTTTTATCTTTCTTCCCTTTATATCTATCTGTATGTGTGTGTATCGGTGGAACTAGATATAGTGATTGTTTACCTCATATATATTGTTATAAAAAAAAAGACTAAATTACTATGGATAAGATGAAAAGAACATAGATGGACCTGTTTTAATAAAGAATCACGGATGTGATTCAGGTTATACTAAATCCTTAAAATAAACAGCGCCTTAAGGAATATATTATGAGTTGTCTTTGTATGTGTCAAAATTTTTAGCTATGTATGTTAGCCTTCAAAACATAATACTTTAGATTGCAACAATCATGTGGTCACTTGCTTATGATAATTTCATGTTGTAAGAGTGGCACGGATATCCGATAGTTTGAAAATGAACATACGAATCAAGATAGTGGGTCATCTTTTATCACCAAGTATTAGGAATTCAATTGTTGTGTCCACATTTCTCAATAGAAAGCAATGACATATGCGTGATGAAGAGTTATTTCAGTTCTCAGTTCTCACAGAAGCAGCTGATATTGATGTTTGATTTTTTTTCTGCTGAAGGTGATAAATGAAGCAGGGACTACAAGTTCAAGGTTTATTTACTATTAGATTCGTTTAACCATTTGATATTAAAGACGGCCTCATTATAATTTTTTCCTGAGGTCAATATTATAATAGTAATAACCTTAATCTTTGCATGCGTTAAAATTTATCAGCAGTTTATGAACATTGTGTTGAGGTGGAAAGATATACGGGGTCACACGGATTGGGTAACGGGTCATTAATGGATTATGTTGAGGTGGAAAGATATACGGGTCACACGTAATGGGTCATTAATGGATTATGACTGAAACATGTCATTTATATTTAGTATTGGTCAACATGGGATGGGCAGGGTTAACCCAAAACCACTTTTTCTTTACGTTTTTTATCTTCAAATGATTAATGTTCTAACTAATTGTTTTTTGTTTGACAAAACCCAAATCAACCAATTTATAAGACAGATACGAAGAAGGATATCAAACCAGGGTTTACCTCATTATAATTTTTTTTTCCTTTTGTCAATATTTTTCAGTTGATGGTTTGTTCATTATCATGTATTTTTTCTGTAAGGTCCGAACATAAGATGGAAGCCATTTGAAAGATGGGAGTATTCAGCCCGCCATATAGTAGCACGGTTCTTTGTATTGAGTAGCAAAAGTCAGATAAAGAGGTATGTGATCTACCCATTTTTCTTTGTAGTAGTATTTTGTTGTAACTGATAACATTATACATTATTTGATTTTTGTTTATCATCTGATTAACGGGGTGTTCGGATGAGCTTATTTTACCGGCTTACAAGCTGATTTGTCTTTGGAAAAAGTATTCAGCCCGCCATATAGTAGCACAGTTCTTTGTATTGAGTAGCAAAAGTCGGATAAAGAGGTATGTGATCTACCCATTTTTCTTGGTAGTAGTATTTTGTTGTAACTGATAATATTATACATTATTTGATTTTCGTTTATCATCTGATTAAGGGGGTGTTTGGATGAGCTTATTTTACCAGCTTACAAGCTGATTTGTCTTTGGAAAAGCTTATGACATTTTTTTTGTTCATGAAGTTATTAGGTTGAGCTATTGCACTTGAATAAGTACATAAGCTAAATTTGATAAGCTTTTTCATAACGGAAAAAGGTTAGTTTATAAGCTTATACAAATTCGAATGAGAGAGTAAGCGGATAAAATTACCTGATGAAAGCATCTGTAATTCAAGCATCCCTTATGACCCGCTACCCAACCTGCACATCCGAGATACAGAATCTTTGACTCAGACGAAATGAGCCAATTTGTAAAGCTTTGACTTTTGTTTCGGCAACCTTTATTTTTGGATAAAGGCCTATGCTTCTTTTTTTTTTTTTTTTTTTTTTTTTTTTTTTTTTTTTTGTTGGGGAGTCTTTCTTTAACCTTATCTTTGGACTTACGAGCTTAATTGATTTCTGCTTATATTTATAAGGCTCGCCTTATTATCAAATAAATAGGCAGCATGAGTAGCAGATGGCGGCGCTTTATGACTTGATACATGTGTCATTTTCTTTATTTGTAGGAACTTCGGAATTTTTACGATCAAGCAGCAGCCGGGGTGGGAATATGTGTACAGGCTTATCAATATATTTTTGGATTACATATATTCATGATAGCCATAGGGATGTGCGGCTTAATATCGATAATATGTCATATAAGGTAATTAGAGATTGTTGGTTGTTTTTTTTTTGTATAATTTTAGTCTAATGCCTTATTCTATTTTCATCAATGTAGGAACCAACAATTGCGGTAGATTTTGAGTTGGGCAAAGATATTGGAAGTTCAGAAAATAAGGTATGGAGGCTTAAATATGATTGTCGTAGATTATGATTATAATCAGCGATAATCTATTTAGATTATAGTTTTTCTTATCTGATTTTCCAAACAAAGACGAATGAGATTAAATTAAAAGCCAGCCAAAAAATATGAACATTTAAAAGAAAAAGTAGTAGTTTTAGAGCTCTTCTAAAAAGGAGACGTGACAAATAGGGCGAAGTAAAGGCTGCTGATCTTGGTGGTGAAGTCGGGTTGTTGAGATGTAGGTGCCAGAAGTCTATCTGAAGATTTTGGTTTTACGGCTTCAATAACCGGATTTTGATTCACAGCTTCAATACAGTACGCATTCTATTAATTTTAGTTTTGGGGGTTTGGTGAAAAAGGCGTGATTCTCCGTGTGTTATGGTTGGGTTTCGAGTGATTAACAATTATGTCAACCTATTAACCAACTTCGAATATGATATTAATTTACACTTTGTTTTTGTTTATTAACAAGCGTGTCATCGGTAGCTTTAGGTTTTTTATTTGATATTTAGTTACATTTTTTTGTTGTGATAATGAGGGAAACTACGAACTGCACAACCAATAATATTTATAAAGAAGTGCTTCATAGGCTTTGATTACTTTTAAGTTTTTAACGATGTGGTATGTTATGAATACTTGGCTTTTTTGTGATGCGAATGATTTGATTTTGGGTTCCTATATTCAACGACACGTTTGGTCAGTACATATCATTCCATATTGTTATAAATATAAGATTTCCTTTGGCGAGATATTGTCACAGTTTGGTTTGTTTTTACCAAAGCCGCTCTTCTCACACGAACAACTATATGTCGCTTTGTCAAGAGTCAAGAGCATGCGAGTATTGAAGGTTTTATGTTTAGATAGGAACGGAAACTATTGCAACTCAACTGCAAATGTAGTTTACAAAGAAGTCTTATGTCGGATTTGAATAGGCAACATTGTTTTGTATACACAACATGTTATTTTGGATAAACCTGACTATTTGGTTTTTGTAATTTTTTTGTCTCATTGTATGTTTTTATTATGTTTTGTGATTTTCAATATTTGTTTACGTCCACTTATTACTGTCTATATTATTATGAAGCGAACCCGCCCATCGGGCGGGTTATGAAGCTAGTAATTATATATTTTTCAATTTAATGCAAGGATGTCTTTTTAAAGCTCAAGTCATTACTCAAATAACTTAAAGATTCTCAAATCATTCACTAAATAAAGCTTTTAGTTTAATGAGAAAAACTTATTCAAAAACCCTTTTTAGCAAAACAAAAAGCTTTTGCTCTATATCTCATTGGTGATGCCCTTATATTAGAAGAAACTAGATCTGGATTCAAGGAGGGTTTCAGGGTTTCAGGTTCTGATGAATCAAATATATTTTTGTCGCGTAATGTTTTTTTTAGACTAACCTATTCTAGTTAGACTATAACTAGGATTACACTTTAAAACCTATCCTAAATCAATAAGGACTACTCCATGTTTAGGATAAACTTAGACTAATTGGACTAGCACTCCAATTATCATACAGAGACCTGATCCACGCTAGAAGCCATAAACAGACTTCGATTAGGAATTCTTCAACAATCACCCCCTGAATTTCTGAGTCGAAGAGGGAAATTCTTGCTCTCCAAGTAACGACCTCATTTCCTTGAACCTTATACGCGCCAAGGCCTTCGTTAACGGATCTGCTCTCTGTTCTTCACCCGATACATGCTCTACTATTACCTGCTCGTTCTCCACACACTCACGAATGAAGTGATATCGAGTGTGGATGTGTTTGCTTCTACCATGAAAGACCGGGTTTCTTGTTAATGCGATGGCTGATTTGTTATCAACTCTTATTAACACCTTTTGTCTTTCCAACCTGTCACTTCCGCCAATAACTCCCTTAGCCAAATTGCTTGACACGCAGCTGCAGTGGCTGCCATGAACTCAGCTTCACACGAAGATAATGCCACGGTAGCTTGCATTTGTGAGCACCATGTAATGGGCGATGTATCAAGGTAGAAAACATGTACAGTAGTGCTTCATCCATCATCAATATCAACATTATGACCACTATATCCCACTAGTCTCATGTCATTACTACGATTGTATTTAATACCAAACGAAGTCGTACCTTTAGGATAACGTAGGATTTGCTTGATAGCACGAGCATGTGATTCTCTTGGACTATGCATATACCGACTAACCACTCCAACCGAGTAAGTCAAATCTGGACGAGTGTGCAAAAAGGTAACGCAAGCAACCCACCACTTTTCGATATTGGGTAGCTTCAACTTCAGGTTCATCTTTTGCTTTTGACAACTTGAGTCCCGGTTCCATCGGACATAAAGTTGCATTGCAATCTTCCATACCAGCTTTTTTCAAGATCTTCCTTGCATATCTCTCTTTGATCTCCACGCAATCTTTTTCTTGTGAGACTTCGATACCTAAGTAATAAGTTAACCCACCAAGATCCGACATTTCAAATTGAGACACCATTCTCCTTTTGAATTTGTTTATGAGGTCTAAGCTCGTTCCAGTCACGAATAAATCATCCTCATATACCGCGACGATGATACATTCTCCATTGGGAACCTTTCTATAGACCGCCTTTTCGTGCACGCATTGTAGAAAACCCATCTCTTTTAAAGTTCTATCGAGCTCCTTTCGATCACCATTTAGAAGAGCCATTTTCATATCCAAGTGATGAATCTTCCATCCTTTCTCGGCTGCGAGAGCAATCAAGAGTCGTATGGTCTCGAGTCGAGCTACTGGCACGAATACTTCATCATATTCAATAACAGGTTGTGGTTGTTGTTCATCTGATTCTCGTCCCACTCCGTTTGTATATTATTTACCAACTTTTAGTTGAGCTTTATAAACGCGATTTGCACTACGTGGAACCTTTGTAAGCAACCTTCCACAACTATCTCGCATGGTTAAGAAATCACCTCGGATACTAATATCATAACCGGATATTGTTGCTTGTCCAAGGCTTATCACATTACTAGGAAGAGCGGGAATATAATAGACATCTTTCAACAACTTTTGTTTCCCATTTTTCTCTTGAAACAAAATCGAGCCCTTTCCTTTCATGTTAACACACGAACCATCTCCGAACCTAACACGTACTGTTATATTTCCATTTAACTCAGAAAAGTAAGAGTAATTACGTGACATGTGATTACTTGCACTATTGTCAAAATACCATACACCGTCTTCATCAGTATTTGGCTTGCACTTTGGTGGAGTGTACTTTTATTCATTAATGAAAATCGTTTCTTGAATATGGTTCATCATAAAGAACGTACCTTCCTCATGATACACATCTTTCTCTTGCGTCTCATTAAGGTTAACTTCATGGTTTCGGTTTCGTTCAGGGCATCTTGAAGCAAAGTGTCCATACTCATCAATCATCACAACGGTAACACTGTATATGTGAGAGATCACGTTTCTCATGGTGCTTACCCTTTTGTTCATTATCATCATGGTTTTTCGAGGAGTCAAACACGCAGATTTTTATTGAAGAAACTAACTCAAAACTTCAATTCGGTACAAAGGTAATTCCCTTACCCTCCACGGTATATATAAACTAACCTATTCTAGTTAGACTATAACTAGGATTACACTTTAAAACCTATCCTAAACCAATAAGGACTACTCCATGTTTAGGATAAACATAGACTAATTGGACTAGCACTCCAATTATCATACAGAAACCAGATTCACGCTAGAAGCCACAATCAGACTTCGATTAGGAATTCATCAACAAAGGATTAGTTGAGGGATTGAAAGGTGGCTTTTCCTAACTGTAGTTTATTAAGTATGGATAAGTCTATATAAGCTCATAAGTCTTAAAATAAGCCAAAAATTTTAAAATTATGAAATATAAGCTGAATTCAAATAAATTCATAAACCTACAAATAAGTTAAATTAAACACCCTTCAAAATGTAAAAACCCAGTTTGAAAATGTTTGCTCCAAACTCTACCCATGATGTTTGTGTTGTTATTCTTATTTTTTCTTTTTTTAGTTGCCAACGATCTTATCACAATGGCCTGAATTTAAGAGAATTTAGTTATCACAATGTACCTTCAACTACTGAGTTATTATCCTGTAAAAATCAACTACGATAAATATGCTAAAAAAACAGACTGTTTATTCAATAATAGCTCATCCCATAGCTTCCTTATCTCAATTCTATTGTTACTAGCATACATTATACTACAAAGGAATTTAATATTGCTTTGTATCAATTCCACCATATACAGCATGGATTCCAACCAAGGACAATTCTACAACTAGTAGGACTAAGCTGAACATTGGAAATCCATTCCCATTGTCCAAACATCCTATTACCAACTCTCATGATGCTGTTTTGCTTAAGGTGAGTTTCTATTAAAGCACAAACTTGCAATTTCTCATCCCTAATAAATTTCATAG
The DNA here is from genome assembly GCA_030686995.1 of Artemisia argyi. Taxonomy (NCBI): domain Eukaryota; kingdom Viridiplantae; phylum Streptophyta; class Magnoliopsida; order Asterales; family Asteraceae; genus Artemisia; species Artemisia argyi. The sequence goes on along the minus strand of CM060684.1, from coordinate 195,354,794 downwards.
CTTCATTTTGCTTCAATCCATTACTCATTCCTCTGATATTCCATACTGCTAATTTGAACTCCATTTAAAACAAATTCACTAGTAACACTCAGTTGATTAACTGTGTATCAACTATGAGCCTTGTTTTTCAAAGCCATGCCCTTCTTCATATCTCACATGCGCCATCTAGATAAACCATTTATTGCTTTATACATTCAAAACAACCAATATTATAAGAAACAACTAATAACAAAAACTGAAACATAAAACTTTAGTACTACAATATTTAGTTGGCACAAAGAGTAGATAAAGTTGATATAAGGACACAAATTGTTGAGTTGTTGCCTGTTGGAACCATATAAAAAAGTTACCCTTTTTGACCCATTAACCAACACGCGACACCACAATATTTTGAGACAAATTTGATTGACTGGAGATAAAACAATATTCACGTCGACCCATTTTGAGACAAACGGGTCAAAATTACCAACTCTACTTTAAGGGATGAACATCAGGACACACGAAAATCAGGAGTTAAGAGAAATGTCTGAACAAAATCTATGTATTTCCTCTAAGCAAATTAGCTTTGTATTATCAATACCTGCATATTAAAATACAGAGATCGATTTCAATTTATCAAGTTTTAAAAGCAATATGTGGCTCTAAAGTATGATGCATGTGCATACCAGTTTCTTGATTCTTAATAACTCTTATAAATATTACTTCTGTTTTGTTATTTTATTTTGTAGGTATTTTATATATAATTATGGAGCAAAAGATTCTATATATGAAGATTTTGAAGATTAATAAGGGATTATTTGAAGATTAGTGGTTGACTAAACCAAGAGCTTAAAGCCTATAACTAATTAAGCAAGTGAAGAGAATTTCAGTCCAAAAGGTCCATTTCCAAAGCCCAAATTGAGCCGAAACATTGTTTTTTCAACGATTGGCTGTTTACATGTCAACCCAATCAAAAAGGAAATTTAAGTAAATGCATACAATGACTTGAAAATAACATATGAATCACTATGGAATAGAGGATACAAAGACACAACGACATTAAATTGCAATACACTTGTTGGTATTAATGTTGAATCAACTACGATCCAACTTTTCTTGGTCTGCGCCTTCTTAGACGTTCAGGTGCTGCTGTACTGGCTGATCACTCACTTTTGGTGTGTGGTTTGAAACTGAACCAGCTGAATGCTAACTCTCAGAAGGAGAACTACAAAGTAACAATACAAAGTTAATACATACTGATAAACCTACACCAAAATATAATGTGTTACTTTTTTCCCACTGATATCATGTTAGCACTTGTGATTCGACTAATCCACATACCTTTGTTGCATTAATGTCGAAGGATTAAAGAATTGAACTTTCATTTGGAGAAGCTGACGATTCTGCAGGAGATAGGCTAGGTGGTGGCACATTAGAGACCTAATGAGAAGGCGTATATTATGTTATAAGTACGTATGGTTATATTGAATAAGAGACCTCTATATGTGAACAATACTAATTACAAACTATTCATGTAATCAACAAAGTCGAAGGACAAAATCCTTAATATCTGGAAAAACCACATAGACCATCTTACTCTAGAAATCATATTACTGTTAAACAAAATCATATTTCAGTTTAAACACAATCTCTTTTATTTTATCTTTGGGTTATAATATAGATAAGTAGATTAAAATTATTAACGCTAAACATGAACGATTATAACAAATGTACAAAAAAAAAAAAAAAAAAAAAAAAAAAAAAAAAAAAAAAAAAAAAACTTACTTGCAATTGTAGTGCACTTTCAAGTACTTTCACTACCATGGTCATTAATGGACGTTGTTCCCGTCCTCTCTTCAAGCACTGATAAGCAATTGCTGTAAACGCCTTCAAAGAATGAGGATTTATTTCATCCTTAATATTACCATAAACGATTTCATCTATGGTGTTTTGTTTGTAGCATTTACGGACCAACGCGGTCAAAGGTTGGCGCTCATCCTGCTTGTTGCGAATACACAACCTACCACACAACATCTCAAACAACACTACCCCGAAGGAGTAGACATCTGACTCTTTAGTTAGCAAACCTGATTCTACATATAATGGATCACAATACCCAATTGTCCCTACACCATTGGAGACAAGAAAAGTGTATGGCTGGTTTGCGGGACCAAACTTTGATAGACCAAAATCTGCGATCCTTGCATTCCAGTTTTCATCTAATAAAATATTGGAACTTTTAATATCACGATGCAAGACTCTTTGTTGGCTCTGACCAGGATTATGAAGATAAGCAAGCCCTCGAGCCGCCCCAATGCATATCTCAAGGCGTTGTACCCACGTGAGATGTTTGTCATTAAGATACAAGTCGAGGCTTCTTTTTGATGCATATTCATAAACGAGAATCATCTCGCCACATTCGTCGCAAAACCCTAAGAGAGAGACAATGTTGTCATGGTGGTAGAGAGAAAGCATAATGATCTCTTTCCAAAACTCAGGATTTCCTTGGCCAAATGCACGATCCAGACGCTTTAGAGCAACAATTGACCGGCCCTTCGAATGGACGAGTTCCCCCTTGTAGACTTTCCCAAATCCTCCTTTTCCGATGCAATGGCCATCATCAAACTTGTTGGTTGCTGATTTTATAGCTTCTAATTTTATTTTGAGGTGTTGGAACTGTCATTTGACCAATATCATTCTAATTATTGTTCAAAGATGGAAAACAAAAACCATGACTTCCAAAAACACTAAAGTTGAAGAGCTTGCCGATAGATTGCAATGTATTTTAATATATATACTCCATAGAAGCCTTAATCAAATCTAAAATAAGAACAAACACGACTAGGTGGCCTGTTGTTAATAAATACGGTTTCATTCAGTAGGCTTTATGACAGAACCATGAAAGAAAAAAAAAAAAAAAAAAAAAGGTTCTTACGAGCCTACAAATTAACAAAAAATTTAAGATTATAAAATATAAGCCAAATTCAAATAAGCTTGTAAACCTACAAATAAGATCAATCAAACACCCCTCAAAATGTAAAAACCCAATATGAAAATGTTTGCTCCAAACTCTACCCATGACGTTAGTGTTGTTATTCTTATTTTTCCTTTTTTTAGTTGCCAACGATTTTATCACAATGGCCTAAATTTAAGAGAACTTAGTTACCTCCTTATGTATGGATGATGATGAACCTTCAACTACTGAGTTATTATCCTGTAACATCAACTGCAATAAATATGCTAATTAGTAAACTATAACATGATGTTCAAAAAAAGTAAACTATAACTAATAAATAAATACAGAGTACATACGGTACATATTATTATGAAGAGAAAAAAAGGCCTTACATAATTTTGTGGTTTCAATTGAAGTTCCAAAGCTTTCTCGAGTCTTGGGATAATGTCATATATATTTGGGCGTCGCGATCGATCATTGTCCAAACACTCATACACAATGTCCGCGAACATGTTGAATGAATGCAAGTCCATTTGTTTCAGTATTTCCCGATCAATTATATTAATGAGTTTTTTCTCTCTATAAAGGGTAATGGCTAGCGGAACCAATTGATTATAATTGTTGTTGTCAATTATTGATTCCCTGCCACACAGTAGTTCAAGCAACAGTATCCCAAACGAGTACATATCTGATTTGTGGTTCACACTTTTAGTCTCAATATATGTTGGGTCTCCATACCCTTTCACATACTCAAGTTTATTAGTATGAAATGAATGGTGCCTTTGAGAAGCTTTAATCTTCATGGAACGTTCAAACCAATATAACTTGGGTTCCCAGTTATCGTTCAATAGAACTATGGTACTCATGATTTTCCGGTGTATTACGCTAAAGTCGCGTAGCTGATCATAATGAATGTAACTCAACGCATTCCCAAGACCGACAGATATCTCCAATCTCCGAACCCATGTCAACAGCGTCGAATCACTTAGATAGTTATCAAGAGTTCCCCTGATATTATGCATGGTAATGATGATCTTCTCATCATTCTCATCACAAAACCCAACTAATGAACGAAGATTTTTATGCTTGAGACTAGAAAGCATTGAAATCTCCATCCAAAACCTCTGTTCTCGATCCTTCAAGTCTTTATTTAACCTCTCAGCATGGATATCAATCAACTCACCCGACCACAAAAGCTGCCCCTTGTAACGGTTTCCAATTCCACCTCTGCTGATGACACTTTTTTCAGCAAAGTTGTCGGTGGCGGAAAGTATATTTTGAAGGGGGATTTTGAGGTGAGCAAAGTCATCGGGTGAAAACATCATGTTGGTGTAATCAATAAAAGCCATTACTAAAAAGGGCGTTTAATTTGGGTTACAAAATGATGTGAATTGAAGGAGTACTTTTCACAAGATATGAAAGAACAAAACGAATACTCTGAGAGAGAAGGAGGGTGGTGACAAAATGATGCGAATTGAAGGAGTACTACTTCTCACAAGATCCGGAAGAACAAAATACAGAGAGAGAATAAGAAGGGAGGTTGCTGGTGGTGATCATAATCATATGAGAATATAAATAATAATAAATGTGTTTAGCGGGCATTATTATTATTATTATTATTATTATTATTATTATTATATTAAAATATTAAAAGGCTATTGACTTCATAAACATTCAAATTACAAAAAGGACGGAAGGTGCGGTTGTTTTTGCATTATTCTATTATAACGAGTAACAAAAGAATTTATTTAAGTTATATAAAAATTGTTTGATTGTAACTTAATAACAAAATATGATTGAAAATATTAAAAAAAAAAAACTTAATGTGTGTTTGTATTAAGTTATATCTTAATTAACCATTATTTAATTGAAAATTTTAACAAACAAGTCTTCATGTGGGTGTGCTTCTTGCTTTTTGCGTTATTACCTGCTACACGAGTATCCGTGCAAAGTGATGATTTATAACGGCAAATAATTATATAACTTGTGAGATCGTGATTTTGGTTCGACTCTTGATGCAAAGTGTGTGTTTTTTAAATATTAAGTGTGTTTTTTTTAAATTAATATAATGTATTATATTTTTAAAATTATCAAATTTAGAATTAATCAAGTTTAAAATAGGATATTTATCCAACTTAAAATCATAGTTGCAAATATATCCTCCAAAAGATTAAAAATTGTCATATATATCCAAGTGATAAATTTATTTGTAAATAAAGCCTCAAATAAATGATAATTATCCTTTAATTTAACGTTTGACTATTATACCCTTAATTTTGTTAATCATCAAAGACAAACACAACTTATGTTTCCCCGATGAAATCAAACCACCATCCTCGTACACGTCGTGATGAATAATATTTAAATTAACTAACGAGAAAAACATGACAAGAATTGAATCTTCCATTATTTAGATTTATATTGATTGGAAAAAATATATTAAAGAATGGCCGGCAACATTGTTGGTGTCGCAGATCACAGCTGACATAGATCGAAGACAAACAATGCACAAAGCAATATTACAACAAAACAAACCAAATAACGTATTTTGTACATCATAAAGGAAAAAGAATGTAATAATGAAATAAAGTCAGTTTAGTTTTTAAAGATAGTTGGCACGCGACGTTTGCCTTGCCGGAATCAAAGTTTATTCGTATATCATATTATTTCTACCAATTAAACTACAAACACTAACAAAAGATGAGTAATAATGTAAATATTTTTATTTTTTTTATTATTTCTTTACATAGTGGTCGAAGACAAACGAGCAACAAGCTGCGCCGCTATTTTATTTTTCCCGCGTATTTTCCTTCTTCGAAATTTCATCACAATTCATCTTTTTCTTCTTAATTTCTTAACAAATTTTAATTCTAAAACCATCAATCGATTCGTCTCATCAATGCGCACACAATGATGAGCTTCGATTAGATTTTTCATTAGGTTTTGAAGAAATCCCCAATTTGATGATTTTGGCGCCAAAGTTCAAAATTATATTTTGTTCATTTCAATTAGTGTAATCAACACAGTAGTGTAGATTTCATTGATTAGTAGGTTTAGTTTCAATTTTAAGCCCTAATTTTGTTGATTTCTTCCATGATTTGATTCAATTTCAATGTCGAATAAATCATAAGTATAGAAGAATGGTATCTCATATCCGTAATTACCAACTCAATAACATTATCGCAGTATAGTAACGTAATAACCTGATTAAAAACTGTATATGCTTGCTTAATAATTCTCATGTACATACTTTAATTCCTTTACAACGGCCAACTATTACATATTTTTGATGAAACATCACGTCAATGAATACAGTTAGGTTATCACCTACATAGTTTTTCTTTTTTTTTTTTTTTTTTTTTTTTATTTAGAAGGTGATTGTTATCAAATAAGGATTGTGATGCGTTCATTTTTTATTTATTTTATATAATAGATGAAAGTCTGAAACTAATACTAATACTCATGTCATTTTAAACAAAGTTCATATTATAAAATATAAGGGGTGTAAAGTGTAAGGGGTTATTTGTGTTTTTTCTAAACTTGTAATTTTACACTTAGCTCCATATATTTTATGTAAAATTCAACCACTAAAGTTTTATTAATTACTTCATCTCTTTTTAAGTTTTTGTTTTCATAAATTTGACACATATACTTTTTTGCATTTTTTTTCTTAACCAAATTTCTGCACCAAATTTATTAAGTTTGACCAAAATCAATTTAACTTTGACGTGGCAAAATCGAGCTCTTCTATTGGTCTAATTTTTTTTAATGAAAAGGGTTTTGCAAAAACACTACGAAATGATGTAATTATTTTATTATCTTTTATATAATACAACAAAACCATTAGTGGGGACTTTCGTATTTCAAAAATAAAAGATTATTTCTTTATTAAGTAATATTTTAATTAATTATTATTTTTTAATTTATAAATTTCTAAATTTATTTTGTTGATATATACTACACAAGTTAAAGATAAATACAAAAAATATAGATAAGATGCAAAATTTTTAAATGATTATCTTTAATAATAAAAAACTATAATTTTAAAAAATATAATAATTTATTTTAAGAACTATAATCATAAATCAAACAAAACAAAGATTAAATTATTTATTTTTTAATAAATAAAAATATGTTATTCAGAAAACTTTAAAAAAACCCGCGCGTGCGCGGGCATTATAACTAGTATAAAATATATGATATTTATCTATCTTAAAATCATAATTGCAAATATATCCTCCAACTCCAAATGATTAAAAATTATCATATATATATCCAGGTGATAAAATCATTTGTAAATAAAGCGTGAAATAAATGATAATTATCCTTTAATTTAACCTTTGACTATTACACCCTTAATTTTGTTCTACTATCATCAAAGACAAACACAACTTATGTTTCCCCGATGAAATCAAACCACCATCCTCGTACACGTCGTGATGAATAATATTTAAATTAACTAATGAGAAAAACATGACAAGAATTGAATCTTCCATTATTTAGATTTATATTGATTGGAAAAAATATATTAAAGAATGGCCGGCAACATTGTTGGTGTCGCAGATCACAGCTGACATAGATCGAAGACAAACAATGCACAAAGCAAATATTACAACAAAACAAACCAAATAACGTATTATGTACATCATAAAGGAAAAAGAATGTAATAATGAAATAAAGTCAGTTTAATTTTTAAAGATAGTTGGCACGCGACGTTTGCCTTGCCGGAATCAAAGTTTATTCGTATATCATATTACTAGCTTATAAGAACCGTGGAATCCACGATTTTTTAGAAGAGATATTGCAACAAAATAAAAATTATTGTGTAAACAAAATAATGAAAAGAACGAAAGTAAATAGTCTGAATCATTTATTTGAAAGGACTATGAAGTAATAAGTCAATAATAGTATATAATACAATGCTTGTAACGAATAATGTAATAAGCGCCCATGCACGTAGGCTCCAATCTTGACCGCCTTTAAAAAGCAAATGTATATAATGGGAAGTTGAAGAAGTGATAAGCAAATGAACATTTCGTGACCACCTAATAATTATAAAAATAAAGTGTAAGTAAAACATTTGTGTGATTAATAATACATGTAAAAAAAATTGTAAAATGGTTATTAATTAAGGAGTTACATGTGTGAATAAAGTAACAAATAACAACGAACGTAAATAGGTTACATTGTTTTTTGAAGGAAATAATGAGTAATATGTCAATAAAACGATAAACAATTTGGTTTGTAATTATTAAGAAAATAAACGTGCATGTATCATCTTCTCCTGGTAGATATTCGTGAATAGCAAATGTATACAGTCAACGGCAAACGCTTGAGTAGTCCATGTTCATTTCCGTGAACACCTAAATATTTAAAGAAAAACAAAAGAGAAACTAAAAGGAAGTTGTTGATAATAGTATATGTAATGTTAAAAAATGGTATAAAACATGTCATTTATATAGTTGTACATACCTATTTAATATTGATCATAGGTCTTGAAATACTTCTTTGTAAACAATGCTTATTGTACATTTCGAGATATTACCATCTGTATTACAAAGAATAACTTTCAAACTTCTTTTGCTTTCGACGATGGAGACGATAACGTATAGTTGTTCATGTGTGAAAATTGAATGTGATAGATACTAACCAACATTGAAAAGTGATTTACCTTGGCCATTGTTTATTGGGCCCCCAACCCTATAATGCTAAAAAACAACACCATAGCATAAATCATTGCAAGATAAATCATTTGTTTATATTAGCAGTGTTGCATTTTTTATAAATCATGATTGTTTTAATCATTAATTGAGGTGGCTAAAAATTACACTTCTAAGTGGCGACAGTAGTGATAAAAATGTTGAACGATTTTGAGCAACAATTTGTTGCTAGAAATACGATTTTAGTCAATAGCACATTCAATTTGAAGCGAATGTGTAATATGTGTAGTACTTAATTGAGCTTCCACAACCGTATCATTAATACTACATAAAATAAAATTGGTTAAGTAAAACGAAACACACGAACAAAAGTGAGCACAAATTAAAAGAAACACAAATCTCACAAAAGTTTAAACCAATGATTGAGAGTATGAGTAGTGTCATACATGTTGTTACGATTGTGTCATTTTTTTCCTCTCATCAGATGGCATATTTTGAGAATAAGCAATTAAAGACTACAGAACAAATGATATCCATAATATTTACAAAGTATAATGAGATATTGCAAAAAATTAAAAAAATTAGTGTGTAAACATAATAAGGAAAAAAACGAAGTAAACATCTTGGATCATCTATTCGAAAGGAATATGAAGTAATAAATCAATAATATATATAGAGTACAATGCTTGTAATTAATAATGTAATAAGATGATGGAACGAAACATATAACCATATCATGTTTGATATGGTAAATTTTGAGAAAGCAAACATACAAACAGTCCAACAATTACCAAGTAAGTTAAAAAGAGAGAAAAAATCATATACAAACATATTGTAGTTTATGGTCCAATAAGCCATTAAGGTTGAATTTCTACTCAATCATACATCAGCAAGACCACATGGCACATTCATCAAGTTGGTGTTAGAAACCTGAAACCAAAGCAATTCTCGTTATGGCTTGAATTTTTTTTATATAAACAGTAAATTTTGATGGTGCTTGCATTTCATACACACGTATAGCTTTACATATCTTAACAATAAATTATGTGGGTGAATGAAACAATAAACCACACAAAAAAGGCGTAATAATTAAGACAATTTTGGGTAAAAAAAAGTTGTTTGCAAGTGATAATGTACCAAACAATCTAACTAATTGTTTCTATAACAGTAATTTACTAAATGACAACAATAATTTAACCCACATCATCACACGTATTTATAAAAGTGCAATAAAGTTCCTTACCGATAATCATGATTAACAATTAGTAACGATAAGTTAAGTTGTCTTTCACATAATCAAAGTGTATATATAAAATATTAACAGTTACCATTATATTCTAATATAAAATCTAAACTTTTAACCAAACCAACCACACATGTTATTTGTCAATGAGTACCAATTTTATATTCTCAATGATAACTAGGTATGTATGCAAACATGTCAATCAATGAGTACCAGTTTAAACCAAGAAGCTATCGAAAAAAACTCACAAATAAATAATAACTAATTGGTCAGTCTACATATATAAAGTAATGATATGATATTGGTATGTATATACTGGTGTGGTTCATCTATGAATCTTTCAATGTTACCAATAAGGCAATAATATAATGATACATATTGATAGTAACCAAAACTTACTCGATATCAATGAGCGCAAGAGGTTTCATCTTTCCCGGAGTGTCATTCTTGTCGTAGTTATCAAACTCATCACACAACAACTTCACCAGTCACATCTACAATAGCAACAACCAATCAGACAACGATAGATAAATGTACGATAGAAGTATAAAAAATTGGATTCAGATATATTTTGACATGGTTCTGCAACTTCCCATGGTTAGTTTGAAATAGTAGAACATTAGAATTGCATTATAGTTGTAAACGTTTAAAGACATACCAAATGACCCATTGGCTCCACTTCCAAATCCATGCACTGAACTGTTGAAATCATGAAATTTGTTGACGATTATGCTTCTGTAAAATCTGAGCCGGGTTTTGAACAATAGGATATTTGGGTTACAAATCACCAAGACGATAACATTGCAATTTACAGACTCACATAACTTCACTCTTAAAGCTGATGCTTGTAGCCATCTACTAATGTCGTCTTAACTGTGGCCTACATCCTCTTACTATGCACTTACAAAACACATATTAGTACAAACATATTGTAACAAAATTTTACAAACACATATGGACTAAACAGGTTATGTGCAATGAACGCAAACTTGTTTGGGTCAAAATAGGTGTTCTTACATGGGCCAGTTTTAAATAAAACTATAAATAATGTACATACCAAAAGCAAAGTTTTGGTAACTTTCCACTCATTTGACAGTAGGGATGGCAACGGGTCGGGGTTGGGGCGGGTTTTAGTGTACCCGTACCCACACCCATTTATAATATCCAAACCCGTACCCTCCCCATTAACCGCCGGATACCCGGTTAATATTATCCATCGATTTTACGGGTTTTTGGTTTCCCCATCGGTTTCGGGTGCTTTTGCCATCCCTAATTTGACCCGTTCTAGTTTTAATTTTTGACCAGCTACACCTAAAAGTCAAATCAAGCCATTAGTCGAAATTGCCACCTTTAGTTTATGCATATATAATATAATGTATCTTAAAATTTAGTCGTGACGCATATGGTTCTTACATGTACAACATTGTTTAATAATATGTGGGCTATAGTTATATGCAATCATAAGGGGGTCACAAGACTTGCTCGAGTTTTTGAAACCTGCAATGAATGAGAAACGTTATTAAGAGGTTACATGTTGTAGTTTTTAGCAAAACCATTTTCTTTATGTATGATGATTAATTCACATATGCTAAACCATAAATGATTACAGAAGATTGGGAGAGAGATACACCTCAAGAAACTAAATGCATTAAGCTTTATATCAATATTCAATAAACAAAAATTACATGTTCTGTACCACATGAAGAAAATGATAACCTAATAGACTCCAATACACGTGATTTTGATAAAAGGCCATCAAAGCAAATAAAAGAGAAACTTCTTGTCAAATATATCAGTGTAAATGTTTAGATCATGTTACCTTAAGATATGTGCAATAAAATCCTTGATTTCTTCGGTTCTACGGCTCTACCCATGAACACGTACCAATTCTCATTTATTTTAAATGTTGAAGTCTCTTTTATTTGTAGTAAAGCAGATTCACAAATAAGAACCTTAATACTTACCTTGTGGCTAGTAACTTTATTTGTAGTAAAGCAGATGCAACTTGAATTTGACACAAAATCAGATCATAACCTCAATGCCTTTTGTTCAACAAAAGATTAGCCTTTTCCAATCTATGTTTCAAAATAGATGTCATCTTGCTTTGATTCTAGGAAATTATACGTCATTGATTCGCTATCAACTTCTTTATAGTCACCTGAAGATGGAAGATTCCGTTAGATCTCTAATGCACGAAATATAAATTTGTGCATACTAAATGGCTGAAAAATTATATTAAATCGATGTATGAGCTAATTGTTGTAAGAACAAACTTAGCAACATACTTGAGTTAAACTTATTCTACATTGGTTTGTGCTTTCGAGGTTGGATATATGAGCCACTGAAACAATGAATGATTTTATTTCTAACAGCTTCAAATGCACTCGTTGAATGAAAGTTAAAAGAAACTACATCAAGCATATTTGAAAAACTAGTTAAATATGTGGGTACTTCGTTTCACATCACGTGAATATTGAATGAGTGGCTATATGAGGATAGACAAATCAATTTCACCAAGTGGTTAAAGTTAGTTGTAATTCATCCAAAGAATTGTCAAGAACATCAAGAAAAGATAAAAAGCAATAAGAACACTTACTATGTGAAAACTAACGATGTTGAATTCAGTAATTTGCAAATCAAATGAATCAGTGATTTTTACCATGATATCTACTTCTACCCGAACCCATCACACAACTTACTCGACCTACCTATATTGTCATCCCTAGTAGATACATTACCCCTAAAACTACCTTTTATAACTCCGTCATCAGAGATGGTTGTATTAATATGAGTAGGTGTTGGTACTTACCCACTCTAAATTGTTGACTTAAGATCCATTTGTGGAGACATGGTCTCTTTGACACGGGTAATCTTGACATCCTCAACCTATGTAACCACAACTAACTTTAAGTTCCCTAAAGTGAAAAACAGAAAACAAAAAAAGTGAAGAATTACGGCTTAAATAATAGACTGAGGAATACCTACAAAAAGTAACAGGTGCACATGTAGAATGTAGTTGAACAGCAAAACTTGATCAGTAAGAGTAGAACCACGAAAACAAATCCCCTTAACATAACAATAACATAACCAAAAATGTTTTAAAATTTAATTCAAGAAACGTTTTTTATAAACAATATAAGCGATTTGCAGATTTTTAGTTTTTATGATCTTTCATTCAGGTCTTAGTTGATTAACCTCAAATTACGTCGCCTAAAAGGTTTGGTATCAACATCATAATATATATAAATGACATACTTTATATAAAAAAAAATAAAGCGGGAGCATGTATATTACCAATGGAGTCCTAAACATGCACAAAACAAATGGTTTAATTAATAAACATACATAACGATGGTTTTGATGTAAAGGTGCCTTCATAGATTCCAATTGTCTCATGCACCAATGTGATTCTACAATGCATCCAACATCCCAACCTGTAATTCAACAAAAGCATAATATTATTTTGACGATCATTTAAATAATAGTGTTCATTACATGCGGTGCTTATGTGACTTGTATAGTAACATGTTAAACAATCGTTCAAAGCATATTTTATTCAAGAAAATCGAATAGAACTAAACTTACAACTTTCTGTTGTTGTATTCTACAAGCAATTATTTTGAACCGATTAACCACTAAAAATTACCCATTTTTTCAAAAATAAGACTGAGTAAAGCTTGGATGTGAACTTTTAGGTTGTTAGGTTCAGTGTTAGTACCATATTTCAATGGTCACACCACATCCCCAACTCCGCTAATCCGCTTAAACATGAGCAATATAAGGCAAGTGACATCGTTTTCCATTAGATACACCTTTAAACATCCCACTTACATCAATAGCTCGATAGATAATCATTAATATTATAATCACATGAAATTAAGTATCAGATAATCATATAACCTCTTGGAAATAAAAAAACAACTAATTGGAAAAAACCTGTTGGAAAAAAAACTCCCACATCAGTTACGAACATAACTTTACAGACATTTCATTAAACACTTGGTGAGCATAAAATATTATCATGAATTGATTATAAATCCAAATTATAATTTCAACACAAATCAAACCTAAAAGCAATTCAATCAATAAATATATCATGGTAAAAAAATCGTTCGTTAAATTACGAGATTTTGAGACTTTAACTCAAGCTATTTTCCTACGTACTACAGATGCCTGCAATGAAAAAAAATAATTCACATGAGAAACAATAAAGAAATACGAATCCAACTTACATTGTAAAAACCTGGGAAAAAGAATTTGAAACCATGGAAGCATTGATAGTTCAACTGCATAAACAAAGTAATTCTCAAAGTTGGTTATTCATCACAAATCAGAGGTTTAGTCTTGGAGATGATTGCAAAATGGTAAATGTTTACAACGCGTTTTCATTAAATTCACAATTCAAATGACGCTCCGCTTTTGAACAATTCGAATTAAATGGATTGAAACCGTGTAGAGGAATAAGCAGAGGTGAATGAATATGTGATTAATGTTTTACAAAAATAGACCCAAGAGCATATAGATGAATGGTTAAACAAAAGGGTGCATTGTGGTGTTGTACAAAATGAGATAAATAAGGAAGGACACATCAACATACTTAATTTTATTAGCTTCATTTGGTGGTACAAAACTTCATTAAATTAGAATACATAGATTTCTACCAATTAAACTACAAACACTAACAAAAGATGAGTAATAATGTAAATATTTTTTATTTTTTTTTATTATTTCTTTACATAGTGGTCGAAGGCAAATGAGCAACAAGGTGCGCCGCTATCTTATTTTCCCCTTTCCCTTCACTAACTGTCATTGAAATAATGTAAAAAACTTTATGCATGTGGTGTCTCCTTTCACTCTCTAGCAACCGTTTTTTCCCGCGTATTTTCCTTCTTCCAAATTTCATCATAATTCATCTTTTTCTTCTTATTTTCTTAAGAAATTTTAATTCTAAAACCATCAATCGATTCGTCTCATCAATGCGCACACAATGATGAGCTTCGATTAGATTTTTGTTAGGTTTTGAAGAAATCCTCAATTTGATGATTTTGGCGCCAAAGTTCAAAATTATATTTTGTTCATTTCAATTAGTGTAATCAACACAGTAGTGTAGATTTCATTGATTAGTAGGTTTAGTTTCAGTTTTAAGCCCTAATTTTGTTGATTTCTTCCATGATTTGATTCAATTTCAATGTCGAATAAAACTTGATCGTCTAAAAGGAAAATTAAACCGCCGACGCGGTTTAATGATCAAGTTAGTAGTAATGTAAGTAAGAAAAAGGAGAAAGAAAATACAATTACAGGTGATATTGGAATTAGGGTTGAATTAGTGATAGTTAGTGAAGGGAAAGGGGAAAATAAGATAGTTGTGGATAAGTATGTTAATAGTGAAAGTGATAAGGATTGCAGTGTGAATGGTGAAGTTGGTGCTAATACTAGTATAGACAGAGGTACATTTGATACTGAGATACAGGATAAAAGTGTGCATGTTATGAATGAGGATACTGTACAGGAGACAATAGTTGAGAATAAGGTAGATAATGATGGTGGAAAGCATGAAGATGAAAGTATGAATAGTTTGAAGCAGACACAAGGGAATACTTATGCTAAAATTTTCACTAAGGACATGAGAAATGTGAATAATAAGCTGTGTTTTGTTCCTCCTGTAGTTAGTGATAAAGGAAGTGAAATAGTAATATTTGATGAAGATTTGGTACAAAATGGAAGTGTTCAATGTAAGTTAACTGTGTGTGGACACTTTATTGGTTATAATATGAATGTACATGAGCTTAGATATCATATATGAAGAATGTGGAGTAGGTGGGGGATTGAAAATATTAGTATGAATGTTGATGGAATGTGCTTGTTTAAATTCAAGAATGAAGAAGGGATGAACAAGATGCTAGAACTTGGGCCATGGCTTGTTAATAAGCCATTGGTGATTAGGAAATGGGACCCAAATATGGGGATGGAAATGGTTGAACAGTTGTGCTACTTTGGGTAAGTTTAGTCAATGTACCTCTGGAAGCTTGGAGCAACCAGGGTATTAGTGCTTTGGCCAGAAGCCTAGGAAAACCTTTGGTTATGGATAGTATGACTGTTAAGAGATGTCAGTTTGGGGAAGGGAAATTGTATTTTGCTAGGGTATTGGTGGAATTTAGGGTGACAAAAGGATTTAAAGAGAAAATTGAGATACAATATAGGGATAAGAATAACAAAATAAAAGGATCAAAGTATGTTAAAGTGGAATATGATTGGAAGCCTAATATTTGTCCACATTGTGTTGTATCTAGTCATGGGTTTGATAAATATCATAAGAGAACTAAGACAGTGGAAGAAATTGCTAAAGAAGCTAAAAGGAAAGAGGAATTGGATAAAAAGAGAAATGAGCATAACAGAACAGGTCATTTAGGTTACATGTTGTTCGTATTTTATTAGAAAAATTACCCTTATTTTAACTTAAATAAATAGCAAAATTATTATTTAAATTGAAAATATTACTTCTATTTTGTTATTTTATTTTGTAAGTAGTTTACAAATAATTTTGGAGCAAAGAATTCTATACATGAATATTTTGAAGATTAAGAAAGGATCAGATTATTTGAAGATTAGTGGTAGAGTAAACCAATAGCTTAAAGCCCATAACTAATAAATCAAGTGAATAGAAACTGATGAGGACATGATCAATGAACTTCCTGAAGAGTACATGGAGCATATAGAGAATGGCAAGAATTTCCGACGCGAGAAAACGTAATGTTGAAGTTACGACGTAACTGGAAATTTCCACTTACGCCGTAACTCATTTCATGAATCATAATACCTACTGAGTCACAGTTACGCCGTAGCCAGTGTTTCTAGGTACGCCATAACTTAGTTACAATGTCGTAGTACCTATTGAGTCCAAGTTACGCCGTAGCTAGTATAACTAGTTACGCCGTAACCTAGTCGTGTGCTGTTTCCTTTCTTATATTTTAAGTCAGATTATGAATGAATTTAGGTTATTTTTTACCCAAGTTTGGTTTCCCTATAAATATAGGGCTTGGATTATTGTTTATGCATTTTATTATCAATAAAATTCGAGACTTTTAGTCCTTAAATCCTTTGTGATTTGTTTAAACACTTGTTTGGGTTTGTATTCACGCTTCCGTTCTACGTCAGTTGGCATCATAGACAAGGTTTTTTCCTTGTGGTAATTGGTTTAGAAAGTTCTACGCTTATTAAACATCTAGAGCTTGTTAGTATCCTAGATGGTGTACGGTGGAGAAGATCCAAAAACCCGTACAGGTGGTGGGGTGCGGTCGACCGAAGACATGGATCGTGCAATCAATGATCTCACGACCAAATTCGAGAGTCTATCCACCGTACTTAATGAAATCTGATCCACAATCGGGAGTGGTAATGGTAAACATCCAAATCGTGAGGGTAACGAACATGTAACTTATGATTCCGTCATACTAACGAGGGTTTCTTGGGAAGTCATGCACGTAACCAACCTCCTAAACAAGTTTGGAGACATGATGAAGTCATGTTTTCGGATGAGGAATGAAAAGGAGTTTATGGGGATTTTTAGGGGAGGGTGATGCGTGTGATATGTCAGTGTAGCACAGGGTTTAAGCCTTTTCAAGTTTTAAATTTATATTTAGCCGACTTATTACTAACACACACACTTAACGATCAGTGTACCCAATCAATATGTATATAGTGGTAAGTAGAGTGTCGAACACTAAGAATGGAACGTAATATCTAGTTGATTTAATCAGTATTTTAATATCTAAGTTAGTTATACAATCTAATCTAATAAAACGAGGGTTTAGCCTGAGAGACTAACACAGATTTAATTAAACAGTAAAAGTAAAACTAATGAGAACAAATCAATGAATAGCAATCACGTACACAGGTAGATAATAGAAACACGTAAGAAGACATGTCCTTATAATTAAGTAGCACAAATGAAATGGATGTTAATGGTAGATTAGTTGGACATTCAGTTGCGGGGCCGAGTAGCAGTGGGGTTTCTATGCAGATGATGGATTCATCTGAGCATGCCATTGGCGTCGAATGGGAGAATGAAAGTAGTTCTATTTCGTTGGATATGAAAACCCCTCTGGGTCACTTCCCTCCTTTCCGATTTTCGTAAGTTTTTAATCGATATTGCATGATTTGCATCTAAATATCTTACAGGCATAATGTTTTAAGGAGGTCACACAACTAGTCAACTTTAATTTATTCTAACTAGTATCAACTGTTTTTTCTCCAAACATTCTGATGGTGTTTTGTTTGTACCATAGGGTGGAGTTTCAGGAAGTTCATCGGCTGAACGATGGACAAGTCAAACACTCTCCAGAGTATTTCTTTGCTGGTTCCTTGTGGAAGGTATACTTACAGCATCAGATGATTGATTACATTTCTTGCCCATTGCAAAAGCCTTTACAGCTTTCTGTTTTTTTGTTTAAACAAATTGGTTGTGTAGGTAAGTGTTCAGGCTTTTAATGATGAAGATCTTCAAGGACATCAAACTCTTGGTAAATTTTTATCTTACTGCAGAATTCACTTTTACTAGGTTTGTAACGAGTGTCTGTAAAAATAATGATGCAACTCAATTTGGAATTTCAGGTTTGTTTCTTCATAGAAGGAAAGCAGAGATACCCAAATCACTTAAAAAGGTTTGTCTTTTTGAAATTATATACTAGTCTTCAGATATTTATAAATCATCTTGCAAGTAACTTACCAGAGGTACCCCCTTTAGGTTCATATGTACGTGGATGCTCGTGAGAAGGCCGGTTACTGCTCGTTATCAGGTGAAGTTATTGGAACTTAACCTCCATCCCAAATTAACTGTTTACTAGATAGTACATAAAAATTGATAGTTTAAGAAGAGTATAATTTTGAGCTTATTTTTATCCAACATAAGGCTGCTCACAGTGGTGACCTATATTGCATCATCTTTCCGGCTGCCACCTCAGCTTTCTCTCTCTTCAACCCATATTCATCTCTCCATCACAGTGGCAACCCATATTGCATCATCTTCCTTTATTATTATTTTTTTTAAAAAACATCTTTTAACACAAACACAAATTTTATTAATAAAACGTAAACATTACATAAACGAAACGATACGGAATTAAACAACTAAAAATTAAACGTAGACATTACATGATAAAACACGATACGGAAAACAAATAAAACACGATAACACACACACAAACACAAATAAACATAGACCATTACTCATCGTCTCTGTCCCATGCATCTGTGTTTCTCAGAACGAACCACACATGTTGATAATATATCTCTCTCCCATAGCGCTCATAATAAATTCGGTTTGCAGTGCTGAGACGACAAGGGTCTTCACTTGTACGCAACAACTCTTTGTAAATAGCATTATACCTACGACATTCAAGGTTCATTCTATTCCACATAGCCGTAATACTATTTTTATTACGGTGCTCACCATCAGTCTGATTGTTGAACATTTGTGTAACTTCATTCAAAAACGAACGTCCATTCACAACGTCTCTGGAATCCTGAACTTCAAGCCATACGTTACCTAGCAGGTGTTATTCTTCTATTGACCACTGATTGTTCATTGTGAAACGCTTTAGGAGTGTGTGAAGAAAAGTGTTGTATCGTGTGTTATTTATAGGGGATAAAATATAAGAAGTGGGATATTTTTGAATTCAAAATTCAAACAGAAGGCGGGATAAATTTTAAATTCAAAAATTATATACAAAGCGGGATCTTTTAACACAAACGTAAATTTTTTATTAATACAAACATAAACGTTACATAAACAGAAATTAAAACATTACAATACTAAATTAAAAACACAAACTTCAATTATAATCTGGGTGATCCCAGGTCTGCGAGTTGTCGGAGCGGAAACCGTCGTCGTACGGATCAAAGCTCGCAAACCTCTCTTGTTCGATCTGAGCTTCCAACCTGCTCAGCTCCTGCTCGTCCTCAGAGTTCTAGACATCATCAGCAGGTTTCACACTTTCCTCAAAACTTAGCTGAAAGTTGTCAAGATGAGGTTGCTGTCGTTGTGGCTTAACAACTCTTGGTGCATATGAACTTGATGCACCTTGCACAAATTGTTGTTGTTGTTGTAGTGCATCAGCAGCTACCACATTCTCCTCAAAACTCCAACGTATCTTGTTGGATTTCTCGTTCTCTATCTTCTGCACACAACCCCACAATGTTTCAACAACATCGGCGTCTTTGCGAAACTCATCGTACAAAAACTGGTCGATCACATATTTTCTGTCGACAGAGATATCTTTGCACTCTGTGTATCGTGTTCTCAGGCGTTGTTTGCGTAACTTCGCCAGCTCAAACTTCTTAATAACTTCGATAATTGCATCTTGGCGTTCCTTGTCGTCTATTTCGACTTGTTTTTGGACATAGTTTTGAACTTGTTTGACAGTGTGTGGAAGTTTACAAGCCATTTTTTGTGTGTTTGATTTGTTGTTTGAATTATGTTTGAAAGTATATGTTTGAAAGTGTGTTTGATTTGGGTATTTATAGGATGAAAGTGGTTATAATTAGGGAAAATTCTTTCAAAACGTACTATACTTGTCAAAAAAATCACTTTTGAGTAACGTACTTTTAATTTTCGTTATTGTGGTGCTAAACTTTCATTTTTGGCCTCTTTTACGCACTTTGGGACGTTTTTATGTCATTTTTGCCCCTGGATTTCAAAAAATTTGAGGGGCAAAAATGACACAAAGTGCGTAAAAGAGGCCAAAAATGAAAGTTTAGTAACCCAATAAGGAAAAAAAAAAGTTTGATACTCAAAAGTGATTTTTTGGACAAGTATGGTACGTTTTAAAAGAATTTTCCCTTATAATTAAAAGAAAAAAAGTTTTTTTTTTTTTTTTTTTTTTTTTTTTTTTTAATAAACGGTAAGTTTTTTTTAAAAAAAAATTGTGATTGAATGCTACACATATCGATCGGTTTCACGATCGATCTTCAAAAATAATGGCCGGCGATCGATTTCAACTTATGGTTTCACAATGGTGACATCGATCGGTTACATCGATCGATCGATCCTCACGATCGATTTTTTACGGCCCATTACTAGCAGCCTAATGAAAGTTTTACCCTTTGACAACAAATTAGGGGCAACAAAAGCAGGTCATTTAAACTTATAAAAGTTTCAGACAAAGGAACATTTGCAATTATTTTTTTAGTATGGGAATTCAAAATATAAACATTTTAGGGACACAACGATTAAGCTTACTAAACATATAATTTTTTCAGCTAATTTGTCCATCGAAAAGAGAAGTAATGGTGTTTGGGAGCTTCAAACAACCAGGAACCCTTTTACCAAAAGCTCCAAAAGGATGGGGTTGGCGTACCGCTTTATTGTTTGATGAACTTGGAGAACTTCTACAAAACTTGGAGAATAGCTGCTGTCGTTCAACTTATATGAGGCACATTTACAGTGTCTCGAGTTTTGGAGAATATAATTATCGAATGAGGATGTCCTACATATTCTTTTTGATGAACTTGCATCTAGAGATACTGGCATTTGTCTTACATTATCGAATTTAGTACTTATTATAAGTAACTTGATAATTTTCCCCTCGGTAAGGCGGGAAAATTGATGCTGCTATATAATATTGTAAGTCACCTACACAATTTATGGTTAAGTCTTTAGAGTTCGTTTTGATATGTAAATAGCAATAAAGTTTGTAATGTAGCACATGTATATATTGAATTGACTTTTTTTTTTTTTTTTTTAGTCGCATAAGTCATTAACCTAGAAATATGCACTATTGTCCTGGAACAAAGTTTACCATCCCATCAAGATACACTTGTTTTTGTATACCAAACTTGTATTGTACTATACACAAAACAAGCGCGTAATATAGACTAAAATTGGACCTTTATATAAATCACCATATCATTCAATGGTTAAACAAGAAAAAAAAGATACATCAAAGCAAAATACAATAAGGGAAATTTGATGAAAGGTGATTATTTGATTAAGCAAAATTATCCCTTCTTTTTATTTTGATACATGATAAGAAAAACGCATAACGCATAATTAGTTATCTTCGTATACAATACCAGTTGTAAGTAAAATTATCCCTTCTTTTTTATTTTGATACGTCCAATATGAAGATTAAATTGCAAGAAGCCAAGAACAAGGTGTTTTGGCACTTAAACCTCACGTCTAGGTCTTAAAACGCAAAGTAGGTAAAAACTTATTTTTAAACACTTAAAACAAACTCCAAAGTCATCATGTAGTTCTTGATACCAGTTGTAATGTTTCTTACATATCAATATCATTCACAACATAAAGATTTAGAAGCTAAAAGTTAGAGAGAGAAAGAGAGTTTGATCGACTTGAGACTTTAATGGATTTCTTGTTGGACTTAAGTGATGGACTAAGTTACTAATATAGTCCATTTAAATGATATTTATCCCACTAACTATAGTCCAAGCCCAATAACTAATGACTACTCTATTACAATTCATACAAGACTCATAAAATTAATGTGGTCGACACATACTAATGGAAATGATCGCCACTTCTAAGGCTAACAGGGTCAAAATAGGATCGGGTCAAATGGAAGCCAATAGTATCCCTGGGAAAGAACAAAATGCTTTCAAATTTGGATTATATATGTTTCTCTTTATGTCATCTTAAATTGAAAGATTACATGCATACACATGATAACAAGAACAAAGACACAAAAGGCAATCCAAGGAATAGGCTACATGTAGCGCTCCATTTTGAGTTTTAGATATTAGCATATATAAAAGAAGATTTCGCTAACATTAACATTTTCTTTGTCTCCGGAGCTACAGGGAAATGCACTCTCATTTATTTACCATCCTTTTTAGTTGTAACCAGTGTTTTGAAACCCGGGTCGACCCGGCCGGGTTAACCGGTTCGACCGGTTCCGGCAAAAAAAAGGGTAAAAAAACCCGGGTTTCTAAAACCGGGTTAACCGGGTTTTGAGTGACCCGGGTCAACCTGGTTTTCAAAACCCGGCCGGGTTTCATTTTTTCAAAATTTTTTAATGAAAACCCGGGTTGACCTGGTGGTCGAACCGGTTGACCCGGCGGTCGAACCGGTTGACCCAGTCGAAAAAAAAAAGTGAAAACCGGGTTGACCCGGTGACTCGACCGGGTCGATTTCAAACCCGGTTTTCAAAACATTGGTTTTAACCAAATCAGACCGTCAACACTTTTTATTTAATGTACCCGTGAAATGCGGCGGCGGGTATCGTGTGACAATTTATTTGTCTGCAGGTTTATGTAGGTTCTATATAAGTTATAAATTGCTTGCAGGTTGCCATAATTAGTAAGAAAATGTTTGAATTTTTAAGCATTTCTAATTATAGAATTTCTTAAATAGCATTATATAGTATATATCTAATAAAGCTTATTTTATCAAGGGTTAACGTGTGCATTTACGTCTTCTCATCTAACTAAAGTGAAAGAAAGGTTCCCCTAATTAATGGGTATGTATTTTGTTGTGCTACATTGGCTCTTTGTGTCTAAAGTCTAAACATATTTTCCTTATAAAGAATGATTTTTATTTCGATATTCAAGAATCTAGATTCTAACCTTTAAAAACAACAAGATTACTACTCTTTAGTGATGTCGGTTACTATTCTAATTTAGAGCGTTTATTAGGAGGACAATCTTAAGGCTTACTGTATATCCTTCGTAGAGGGTGATTTTTAATTTTAAAGACGGATATAAGACGTCAAACCCATAAAGGCAGATTATTAAAGTAACGTTAATGGTGTAATTTTTACTTTCATTTTCGTTTAAGCAGTCAACTAAGTTAGATTGTAGCTTTTTCAAATGTGTTGTTTTCAAATGCAATCTCATTGAATCATCTTGATTTGAATAAGCATGGTTTCTGTCTTTTCTGGCCGACTAATCTATTTATCTTTGATGTATCTTTTTCATATATGTTGTTTTCAAATGTCTATTGTACGGGTGTGGAATCTATTTATCTTATTATTTTTTTTGGTAAGCATGGTTTCTGTCTTTTCTGGCTGACTAATCTACGGGGTTTGAACCTATCGCCACACAGATCCAAACCAGGTAAATCTCTCCATTTTTAAGAGGTTGGTGTGGTTACTTCTGGGTTCACTACAAGAAAACAGATTTTATAGGACACCCAGAAGTGTCTTATTAGTCTAGTTTATAGGACCTTTAACATTATAGGACCAACACTATAAGTGTCACATAAGAAGGCGTTGTATTAGGTGTAGAATGGTATTAGGACACATTTAAACATCCTAAAAAACAGCATATTATGAAACAAATAAAACAGTCATATCAAAATATTTTATAGGACGCAAATTGTGTCGTAATAGGCCACTTAATAGGATGCTTTAAGGTGTTCTAATACATCTTTACCTATTACTTTCTTTTGAGACATATTTATGAGTCCTTAAAGATCTTCTCATAGGATGAATTATATGTCTATGTCAACCATTTTAGTACAAATAAAAATGTCCTAAAAAGGTTGTGACGACCAAATTTGGTGTCCTAACATGATACATTATTAGGACGCATTGTACATTACTTTTAAGGACACTCACGATTCTCATTGAACACTACTTGAGACACAATATATGAGACGATTAATGAGTCTAAAATTATATAAAATCCAAAATTCATTGCAGATCAAAACTGTTATTTCCTAAGACCATTAGACATGGAAGATTTTACATCATACAAAAAGTTCATAGTATCTAAAATAAAGTCTACTAAATTTGTTACATGCATGGATATAATATAAATAAAATAAAAGCAAATAATCGTGAGTCATTGTAGATGATCCTCAAGCAACATCCTCACGTGCAAAAACAAGCATGGAACAACTACTTTCTTTCTGGTTCGTTCAAGTCCGCATAAAAACTCCTATTTCAACAACAATGAGATCAGTAGATCGACTGATACGAACCAAACTTCACAGATTACTCACATTAGCCTAGCCAAATAGTGTCCATGTGGTGACGCAAGATACTCCATGTTAGAAATAAACCAATAGCGGCTTGCCTCAGAAGAATGAGTAGCCTGCAAGTCACCAAAGTCGCCAATTAAAAATAAAATTCTTAACTCAAGTAAATATGTGCTAAACGAATGGTGTTGATCCTTTTAAGTCCAATTTAAAGGTTCTATCAAGAGCGATCTGCATATAATACTCGCACGCCACAGGAGTATGTCTAAGTTAGACATGTCCATATTCATATGGTTCCTGATGGTGTTTCAAATTTTTTTATCTCTACCTGGGCACATTTCTTCCTAGTTTGTCTATGTGGAACACTAAACACATATGGAATGAGAACCAAAACCGCCAAACTTGATGTATATATATTAGGCCTGACGCAAGAGACTATGCTCTTCATTTAGAACTAATGACAGTAACAGAGTAGCGTACACCAATAGTTAAACAACTATAAAGATGTTAACACTCCCAACATATATTCCTGTATTTTTAGTGAAAAAGCTATATATTATGAAGTTTGATAGCATTCAATTACAAAAACAAATGAGTTCCGAGAGTTATCCATTATTATTAACCTGTTTTGTTCCAATAAAGTATTCAAATAATGACACGAACCCACCGACGGCAGAAAAGAGATGTATCAAGCAAGCCTAAAGATGCAGCTACAGTTGCTGATTTTATTGTGAAGGGCCGTTGGAAATGGCCTATAAATTGATACTTTAAATATACTTTAGTCATTACTCACATCGTACACTCCAACTTGCTATCAATAAGTCACAAAGACACTACTGCATAAGAGTTTTTTCTGTTCAAAATCCTATCTGCAAAAATTATTTGAACAAGGATTGGTAGTAAACAACATGTAACAATCACTTAAATATGTCATTTATACAACCATAATCAAAAATCTTCATAAATTTGCATACATTCAATCAGTAACAACATAAAACAAAAATAGAAACGACACAGTAGCCTCAAAAAACGTCTAAAAACTAATTAAAACAAAAAGATAAATTTAAGCAAAACAACATACGCTTGTTAGGCATATCATCGAACACTTATTAGGCATATCATCATAAACTTCATATAAAGCATAAAATAACTAGTCACTAATGTACGAACTATAAGCAACTTGAATAAACAATTTCATAAGACTGAAAGTGAATTGAGCAATCATTATTAAGAACTTAAAACAAAATATTTATAAACAAAAAATGGAACTTGAATAAGTGTTAACTTAGTTAGAAAACAGTGTACTGTTAAAGAAAAAAATATACCAGTGTGAGTGTTACGAAGACAATAATTTGTTTTGAAGCGCTGAGGATAGTCCAGTGGTGGGAATAAATGCCATTGATTTATGATGAGGAGAGGGAAGTTAGATGTTATTAAACATTATTGGAGAAGAAAAGTACCCGATCTTAATGACTAATACGGTTTTTGTTATGTGGTTCGGGGTAATTAATGGGAGCTTGACAGAAGGAAACATATGAATAGGGAATTGCCGAATTGGGGATCTGAGGCAGTGAAACTGTGAAAGGGTTTTGATTTGGGGAAAACCAAAGGGGGCGGGAGGACTTTAAAAAATTAGGGGGAAAAGGGGAAAAGAGGGAGGGAACGAAAATTTAATTTATGTTAAATTTTAAATTAAAAAAAGTAGGAATTATTAACTTTAAATTAAATGAAGATTAAAATCTATATATTTGGTTCATAAGAGTAAGGATCAAATAAAAAATAAAAGTAAAATGTGAAAGGATGAAAGAGATGCATCATCCATGAAATTCTCCTTCTACATTTGAAATGTGTGTTTGAAAATATTTTTCATTTTTCTTATTATTATTTTTCTTCTTAGTGGATATATTCTCTAGTTCATTAATCATCTGATTTCTTTGGTGTTACGTTTCTTTATCGTTTGTTTCAAAGGATTATTTGGTGATCACGGCTTTTGTTTAACCTATAAGTGCTACATCCAACAATGTTGGTTTATTTAACAATTGCACAAACTTAAATCACATAAAGCCCTTTGTTATTTCTTTGTAACTTGGGGCATGTAACACTCTAGTGATCGCAACAAAAAATTGCAACCCAACGGATCCTCTAGTGGTTATCTTACAACCTTGAGCTTGAGCTTGACTTGATTATAAAACTCAAAGATCAAAACTTGGCTTAAGTTCAAGTCCTTGAATATAGATAACCAAATTTATGATTCGTTGTTGTTAATGTACTATTGAATAATATAGACAATTACGTTGTAGCGTGACTTATAGATAACATGTCATATTAGATCGTGGGAAGTAATCGAGTCAATTCTAGATATAATTTACCAACCTTTTTCGTTAACTATGGCGATGGACCTTTGGTCGACTATAGGAATTGACACTTTCGAGGACATACGGATTTCAAATACATTGAACCAATCTTATATATACTACGACTACAAATACTAATTAAACAATGAGGTATCACATGCCATTCAATAAAAAATAGCGTAACATGACCTACATTAGGGCAGATCACGGTCCAAAAACTGGTCCGGACCGGACCGAGACTGACCAAGACCAAAACCACGGACCGAGGTCGGTCCAGTCCGATACAAAATTATTGGTCGGTTGTACGTAAAACCATACCGGACCGAGGACCGGACCAAAATAGGTTCGGTCCAGTCCGATTTCTCGGCTTGGTCCAGTCTGCGGTCCCATATGCTCACCCTAACCTACATTATTACATATCTTTATAATGTGAACATGGCATATATATAATATCAAATCGAATGTGATGGGACACATGTCTCAAGCGTCATGTTAGGTTTTCTTTCATAATAAGACAAAAAAAATAAGTGTCCTATAAAACTTATTTGATAAGACCTATGAATGAAGTGTCCTATTAAATTCCGTCATTATAAGACCACATCATATAAGTGTCCTATAAAATCGAAATAAGAGGACACATATACAGGTGTCGTATTAGACTATATATAATGTGACCCCCACGGCTAAGGGTCCTATAAAAATTAAGATAATAGGACCTAAATATCAAATGTCGTATTATGTTGTATCATAATGTGACTAAAATGAGTAAGTGTCATGTAAAACTCATCTAATAAGACGTAAACATGAAGTGTCCTATTAAGTTCCATGATGATAGGACTCATACACTAACCCGTCATATTAGATAGTCTATTAGGACGCTACTTGAAAAGCGTCGCAGGAAAAAGGTCATAAAAAGCCCCTTTTCTTGTAGTGGTTGTTTGCACCTAGTAGGAATTGAATTTGGGACCTCACACATCTTAGAATAACCTTTTCGTCATTAGGTCATCCTGAATGGTTAAAAAGATAGAAAATTATTAAAATAGGTCTCGAAACTAATATTATGTCATACACAATTAGTTAAAGGTGGTTACATGTTATTTAGTCAATATTAGGAAAGCTTTTTAGTCCTTATAAACCGACATGGATTAGGGATGTTAGTGACCGACATTCGTAAGTCCTAACTCTATAAATAGCGATATGCATGGCTTTTAGTTTTCTTTACATTCTTCTTCGTTATCACATTCCTTTCGTCTGTGTTTAGTTTGTCGAATGTCATTGTGGTGCTTGGTGAGATTTTTATTTTTGTAGTTAGGGTTCCTAGGGTTAGTCGATTCGTGCTAGCTTTTCGAATTTAAATCAAAAAGTAGATGCTGGTAACGTGGATAAAGTAATGGTCACCGATATAATGCATGATGGGCCTCATTATACAGCATATTGGATGTACTTTACAATGAATAATGGGACAGTAGCCACTATTAAATATAATTGATAGTTTTGGTCGGGTTGTGGATGACGAGAACAATCGTAAATCACTTATGTCGATTGCAGATTTTATATCGTGGTATGAGTCTATTCCTGGTATTGTTGTCAAGGAAAAGAGTACTAATGGATCCAGTAAAGAGATATCAGAAGACGAGGTGGGAGATATTTGTTCGATTTGCTACGATGAATACCAAAAGGGACAAAAGGTTGGAGCACTGGTGTGTAAACACACTTATCATGAAGGATGCATCAACAACTGGTTGTCGCGTAAGAGGGCATGTCCGAATTGCAGGGCTTTTACCGAGGTATCAATTATATACAGGATAGAATAACTAGGTCAGATGTTATCTACTTTCATTGTATTGTTTTAGTACTTAGAGCATCCGCATTGCACCAAGTCTTTCAATGACTTGGTGCATTTATGGCATTAAATGCAAAACTATTTTGTCTTAGAAACATTTATTAATAATGCTAGCAACTAAAAGCTTTTCCTTCAACCACTTTGCTAGTGCAAAGTCAGCTTTTTAAAAGTCTTTTGTTACAATGGAAAAAACCTTTTGAAAAGCTTTTTTGAATAGTAAAAAGCTTTTGCAAAACCTCCCCATTGTAGATGCTTTTAGTTTTTCGGAACAAAAAAAAAATAATAAAATAAAATAAAAAATGCATTACTATCATTTGTATTATGACCAACAAATATAATTTGAATTCCATACGTATTTTAATTGGTTGTATTTTCATGGTGAGATGGAAAATCCCATGGAATATTACTCACAGATAGGGTTGTAAACGAACTGAACGTTCAGTGAACATTTCATGAACCGTTCGGTAAAAAGTCCGTTTATGTTCGTTCGTTTATTAAATGAACGAACATGAACAATATTTTACGTTCGTATAGTTAAATAAACGAACATGAACAAAAGTCTCGTTCGTTCATTTATGTTCGTGAACGTCCGATTAGGCGTTCGTTAAAGTTCGTTTATGTATATTTATCTATTTATGTTCATATATCATATCTTTTAATTTTATAATTTTAAAAATTGGTTTGTTTAAACAAAGCAACACTTATAAAACAATATATTTTGAAGAATTCAATAAAGTTTATGTTTGTTTGTATATTTTCATTTATGTTCGATCATTTATGTTCGTTTAGTGTCTTAATGAACGAACATGATTAATTCATTTTCTTAATAAACGAACATGAACAAGAAAATTCGTCCGTTTAAGTGTCTGTGTCCGTTTAAAATTAAATAAACGAACATGAACAGAGCTCCGTTCGTGTTCGTCCGGTTCGTTTACAGCTCTACCCACAGACATAAAACAATCACCCACCTATATTACGTGGGTAAATTTACCCGCAAAGCGAAAATATCATGGGCAAAAAATTAGCCTCGAAAGTTTTACCCATCATCATATAGTCGTGGGTATTAGCCAATCACTCACGAATTTAAGTATTTTACCCATGAATTTTGCTAGTGGCCGGCTATTCGATAGAATTGTTGTAGTGTCATAAAATCATCACAATTTGAATATTAGTTATATATCTACATGAATTAACCTTTATTATTAGTTTGAAATAATGACTATTTTTAATATAGTTTGGTAACCGTTTGTCATTGGTTTGATCGGTTCAGTGTCCCCGTTGATTTTTTAGTACACACAAGGCTTGCTTTTGATGTACACAGATCAGAAGTTGAAGAGAGCTAGCAATGTTTATATAAGAGATTTATTTGTGATATTATGTGAAATGGCTACAACAACGAGTTGAAAAATCACCTTGCGTATTGGTATACTCGAAATTGTTTATATTTTTCGAGAAAGAAAAAAAGGCATTATATTCGAAAACAATCACCAAATAGCAAAAATATCTTTTGTCTCGATACAAATAATTAGTCAAACACCAAATTTGTGATTATCTTTTTATGATAACCATCCTAAAATAAACACCAATATATTTCTTTTAACTCTTATAAACATGTGAACATCACGGGTAAAAAATAAACGTAACGAACAAAATCTATATAAAATAAGCATTATTGTTGTTCAATCTCGACATGACATATTATTCCGCATATTGAAGCTAATATGGGTCGAGCTGTTTTATGTTGAAACAATTACATTTTTATATAGTAGACAATCGACGTTAAACAAAATGACGCTATTGTGATATGAGTGACTATTTTAGCTATAATAAAGAGCCTATTTTTTTTATTGCCCAGGGACTCGAAATCCACGGGACGGCCTTGGTGTCTTCGGGGCACATTTTAGAAAAACCATTCTAATAATAATACATCTAACAAGCTTTGTGTTAAGAGGTATTAATTATTAATTATTCTGAATTATTGTATTAATTATTAATTATTCTTAATTATCTGTTTAAAAGCATATTTGTGCGTAAGAATGTAGATTGGAGTACTTTATTCATCACTTGAACTTCAGTATCACATTTCTTTATATTGTTCATCTTTAATCAGATCTTATTCAGAAAGTTCATTTTGATAGCTTTATGTAAATAATAAAGAGAAGAGAGAATATGAAGAACAAGGACAACAACAGAGGGAAACTCAATAGAGAATTATATTACATTCAACTTAGAAAAATACAAGGTGGAGTACTGATGAGGCGAAAAATGATCCGTTTTTAGGGGGTCATTTAAGCCCGAATCCGAATTTATTTGATCAAATATTGCCCTAAATCGTTCATTTTGTGATTTTAGGTACTTGGAGAGTGAATTCTGGAAAAAAAGCCATTTTGGACGTTTTTGGAGCATAAAAGTGAAGAAAACGGCAAAGTCTCAATTTTCCATGCTGGAACAGTACATGAAGGCGTCAAGAGTAAACTCATGATGGCGTCAAACCCCAAGAATTAAAATCCGTAGCTCATGACGGCGTCACACAGGGCGTCAGAAGTAGATCAAGGCCGTCCGAGGAAGTATTTGGCGGCGAGATGACGGCGTCACACCTTTGTTCTTGACGCCGTCACCCTTATTTTCCTATATATAGTTTTCTAGTTTTTCACATTTAAAGAGAGAAGTTTTGGAGAAACCCTAAAGACGATTTTGGTACAACTTTTACAAGTTTTTCAAGGGTTCCAAACCCTTGATACCTTGCATTGTAATTGAGATAAGTGTTCTTCTAATTCAATCAATATGTCTATGTGTTGGTTGTCTATATCTTGTTCTTGTCTTAATTCTATCATGCTAGGCTAGATCTCTTTTGTGTTTGCTTAGATCTAATGAAACCTAGATATTGATTATGTGTTGATTACTTGTTTATTCTTGTCTTGGATGAATGATTTTATATGTTAGGCTTAAGAAAACTGGCAGATCTCCAAATAGTAACATGCTTGAACGTCTTAAGAAACATGAACCGAGGCGTACTAGGTCTTTATTGGTTGTATTTAATGCATGAGCCACTGTTTACAATCCCTATAGTTGTGCTGGGCATGGTGTATGAGGAGATAAGAGCTCATAGAATTGGGGAGTTATGTATGCCACCCCATGAATGGTATTAAGGAATACAATCCATCATCCATGCAATTATAACAAGTAATTAACGTGTAAAAGATGTCTATGGAGTAGTGAAATCTAAGTAAACACATTTTCTCCAATTACTGCTCACAACTTTAGTATAATTAGTTTATTTTCATTTTTTGTATTTTATTTTGATTGCATCTTAGTTTTGGGTTAGTTGAATAGCAACTAATTCTGCCCACTCTTCCAAAAACCGATATTTTAATTGCTTTCTAAAAAATATAAAAATACAAAAATAATCATCCATCACCTTTAGAACAAGTAATTTAGGCTTTCTAATCCTAGCGACACTATTCCTAAGCTGAACGATCAATCCCCCGGTACTTGTCACTATACTATACTACAACGATCAGGTACACTGCCTGGTGGGGGTTGTAAGCTTCTCGAGATCCCTCGAGAGGTAAAGCCTGTTGCGATTCCCACGCATCAAGTTTTTGGCGCCGCTGCCGGGGAATAGTTATTGTCTAGGTTAGAATTTCTTTTTATTAGGTCTACTTGCTAGATTCCTTTCTAGTAAGATTTTATTTTTATTTTTAGGTCTTCTTTAGTCTATCTTATTTCTTCGTGCTTTTGTTCGTGACTCTTCACCGTCAACCATCATGGCAACCAACGAATTCTCCAGCCTTAGGATCACTAGGAGTCGTAGTACCACCAGAGACCTTGTCTTGCCTTATGCAGAACCCGAAAGAGAAATGTGTAGGTTAAGACGAACTCACTCAACTCCTGAACCATCCAGCATTGCTATCGATTTTGATGCACCTCTCTCTGAAGAAAATTCAGAAAACCATTTCTCAACCCCTAGCTCCCAACCCAACGACGACACTAGTACTCCCGCAACCCCCATTCCTAAGCGTCTCAAAGATTACTCCTCCCCAACCTCTCGTGGCTTCTCAAACGCCATTGTCTACCCTAACGAACACACCAACGAGGTCTTACACGCAAACGATGTTTGGCTTGTCAAAAGTGTGTGTAAATTTCACGGACTAGATGAGGAAAATCCAATCCAACACATCAAGGACTTCCTGAAAATAGTGGACACCATTCATACGGATGGGGCTACTAGAGACACATCCCGATTGCGATTCTTTCCTTTCACCTTATATGAAAAAGCCCAAGAATGGTATGACAAACTCCCTTCTGAATCTATCTTCACATGGGAGCAACTCATATCCAAGTTCTATGAGAAGTTCTTTCCGCCTGGAAAAACCTCAGCACTTAGAGATAGGATCCTCCGTTTCCGGAAGGAGAAGGACGAACCCTTCTATAAATCGTGGACTAGATTCAAAGATTCAATAAGACAAGTTCCCCATCATGGCATTGAGCTTTGGCTCTTGGTCCAAATCTTCTACGAAAATATCTCCTCTAATGACCGAAACGGAATTAACCAATCTAGGAAAGGAAGATTGGCCAATCTTAGTGCCGAGGAAGGATGGGATAGGATTGAAGAATATGCTCAAGACCAGGATGACACTTGGGATGAACCTGAGTCGACTGTCAGCATTTCTGAGACCACCTCGGATCGGTTGAGCAAAGTTCACAAAAGAGTGGAATACCTAGCTGGATCGCAATTACCTAAACAGCTGTCGAATCCTTACTTGATCTGCGATTACTGTGGAGGCCCGCATGAGGTAGAAGAATGCGAAGGAGCAGCCACAACTGAACATGCATGTTTGTCAGGAGGGGACTGATGAGGCGAAAAATGATCCGTTTTTAGGGGGTCATTTAAGCCCGAATCCGACTTTATTTGATCAAATATTGCCCTAAATCGTTCCTTTTGTGATTTTAGGTGTTTGGAGAGTGAATTCTGGAAAAGAGGCTATTTTGGACGTTTTTGGAGCATAAAGTGAAGAAAACGACAAAGTACCAAAAATCCAAGCTGGAAATACAAGGTGACGGCGTCAAGGGTTTGCTCTTGACGGCGTCAGACAAGATGAATATTTTACCGTAGCTGGTGACGGCGTCAGATGGAGAGATGACGGCGTCAAAGTGGCCAAGATTAATTTACCGTAGGTGGTGACGGCGTCACCAAGGCCGTCACAATTGGATCTAGGGCGTCCGAGGAAGTATATGGCGGCGAGTTGACGGCGTCAGATTTTACTCTTGACGCCGTCAGGATGATTTTCCTATATATAGTTTTCTAGTTTTTTCATAAAAAAAGGAGAAGTTTTGGTGAAACCCTAAAGACGATTTTAGTGCCTCTTTTACAGGTTTTTCAAGGGTTCCAAACCCTTGAGACCTTGCATTGTAATTGAGATAAGTATACTCTTAATTCAATCAATATGTCTATGTGTTGGTTGTTTATCTTTTGCTCTTATGTTAATTCTACTATGCTAGGCTAGATTTACTTTGTGTTTGCTTAGATCTAATGAAACCTAGATGTTGATTATGTGTTGATTACTTGTCTATTCTTGTTCTTGGATGAATGATATTATATGTTAGGCTTAAGAAAACTGGCAGATCTCCAAATGGTAACATGCTTGAACGTCTTAAGAAACATGAACCGAGGCATACTAGGTCTTTATTGGTTGTATTTAATGCATGAGCCACTGTTTACAATCCCTATAGTTGTGCTGGGTCATGGTGTAGGAGGAGATAAGAGCTCATAGAGTTGGGGAGTTATGTATGCCACCCCACGAATGGTATTAAGGAATACAATCCGTCATCCATACAAGTGTAACAAGTAATTGACATGTAAAAGATATCTAGGGAGTAATGAAGTCTAAGTAAACACAATTTCTCCAAATACTGCTCACAACCTTAGTTTAATATTAGCTTAATTTCATTTTCATTAGTTTAATTAGTTATAAAGTAGTTTTTGGGTTAGTTGAATAACAACTAATTCCGCCCACTCTTCCAAAACCCGAGATTTTACTTGCTTTCATAAAATATAAAAACACAAAAATAATCATCTTTCATCTCTAGAACTATTAATTAGGCTTTCTAATCCTAGCGACACTATTCCTAAGTTGAACGATCAATCCCCCGGTACTTGTCACTATACTATACTACAACGATCAGGTACACTGCCTGGTGGGGGTTGTAAGCCTCGCGAGATCCCTCGAGAGGTAAAGCAAGGTGCGATTCCCACGCATCAAGTTTTTGGCGCCGCAGCCCGGGGAATAGTTATTGTCTAGGTTAGGATTTCTTTTTATTAGGTCTACTTGCTAGATTCATTTCTAGTAAGATTTTTATTTTTATTTTTAGGTCTTCTTTAGTCTATCTTATTTCTTTGTGCCTTTGTTAGTAAATTAAACTCATTGACTATTCCGTTGACCATTATGGAAAACGCGAATCCACCCCTTTCCCCTAGTGAAGTGGCTGTGTTACGTGAACAAATTGAGAGTGAGATTAGGGAGCTTAGAGAACTTAATAGGTTGATCAAGATTGAACTCGAACATACGTTTAGCGACCTAGCAACCGTCTTGTATTCAAATAAGGACCTAGGGCCTGATGACTTTGTGAGTGTTATTAAGAGACCAGAAGAGGAAATGGACCTGAGGCTTAACGACTACTTTAACCTATACCCCACTAAGGAGGAGATTGCATACTATAATAACCTTATTGATAACCCGCGATCTCCCTTCACAGTGATTGAACCTAAGATTAAGAGAGGCGATCCTAAGAATGCTAAGATACCATGTATGATTGGATATAGGCAAATTAGTAATGCTTACATTGACTTTAAATCTCCAATCAACATTATGTCCTCAGCGGTTTATAATGATATAGTAAACATAAGACTTGAACCTAGAAGGGACCCCAAGTACCCCGGTGGAGTTTGTAACTTTGTCGGGAGAGTTAAAGGTTTATGTGTCTTTGTTGGTAATTTTACCTTTGTCACCGACTTTATGATTGTGGAGGATCTTGCTAATGTTATTGATTGTCGATTATCCAATGTTGTGTTTGGCAAACCATTTGTTGAGGAGTCTAAGTTAGAGTATGATGAGGTGGAAGGCACAATCCGATTCGCAAGTAACACCGATAGTATCACCTATAGGATGCCCAATAGGATGAAAGAATTTCGCTTTGTATCTCGTCTTGATCAAGACAGCATTGGTGCTTTTGAGGATATTAGTGAGGAGGATAAGAAAAAGGGCATGGAGTATGTATGGGAGAAAAGAAGTCTTTACTACAAAAATTGCTTGGCCCTTGGACCAATGTATAAGGTCAATGAAGAATTTGTCCGATTGACTATGGGGGCGATTGAGAAAAAGGTGATTGGTTTCTACAAGGAATATTTACAATCGGAAAATGGAACCAATGATGAAATCACGTAGTAGCCCACGACTTTGAGTCTAGCTACAAGACTCGTAAATAAAGAAAAGCGCTTCTTGGGAGGCAACCCATGTTTTGTGTGATTTTAATTGTTTGATTGTTATTTGCTTCCGTATGCATGTTTTATTTTTATTGTTGGTTGATCATGTTTCTCAATTAAAATGTGAAATACTTTATTATGTTGTTTGGCCTAGTCTTAACTTCAACCTAAAGGTATTTTTGCAGAGATAAGTGTAAGGGGAAACCCCAAATATGTTTTTAAGAAACAAACCGATCATGATTCTCCACAATATTTAATGAACATGTATATTCGTATTTGTTAGAGTCAAATGCTTGTATTGAGTCATAATGAAGTTTTGCAGGATTTTCCAGGAAGTAGGACAAGATTTTTCCAGAAATTTTCCGGAAACTTAACATAAAGATTTCTGCAGGTCCATTCTGACGGCGTCAGGCAATTGCCCTTGACGGCGTCAGGAGTCAAAAATCTGGAAATTTTACCCGTTTTGTTTTTCTAACGGAGTCTTATGGTTTTTGTGAATTATTAAGTTTTATAATCGCCAGGAAATCTGCAAACTTCATTCCACAAGCATTATATCTTACTTTGTTTTCTAGGATTTAGTAACTTATATAGGATGCCGCCGATTTTACGCGAGGTTGCCTTGTCTACTTTTGTCAGGATTTACAGGTTATGTTCGACAAGGAGATGATTTATATTCTGGAAGGGAAGCTTTGATTGTTCATTTTCTTGGAGGAAGATTTAACCTGGCCAACCTATAATCCATACCGAGCGAATCAGGGGAGTATTTGATTTCATTCTTTCTACTTCTTAACTTTTACATTCTTTACTTGAACATTGGAGACAATGTTCATCCTAAGTGTAAGGGGAAGGTAAAAAGATGATACCTTACATATGCACTTTCGCTTGAGTTTGTTTTGTTTGATAGTAGATGAGTAATAAAACTATGAGAAATACTTGTTAGTGCAATTTTAGCGCCAAATTTAAAATTTTTTACAACATTTAGGAGTGAAACTTTAGCCATAGCAAGCGTCTCATGGATAGGAGGTTGTATGACTAGCACATAACCGTATATTCAGAAAAATTTTCCACCCAAAAATGTGAGGTTCGCCTTTAGATTTGATAGGAAAAGCATTTATTATTGGTGCTTATGAGTGTACCGGTAGCATTTAGATTCTAGAACTTGCGTTAGTGATGCATCCCGAGACCGCTAGTGAGACTACATTCGTGTGGTAGGATTTACTACATGATAAGAGGCATTAGGATCACCCTTCTGTTAAACCCGTATCATAATTACTTGACCATTTAAGTCATATTACTTGGCTAGTTAAGTCAACTAATTTTTCCCACACCCTTTGCGTTGTACTCATTTTTAGTACACGATACCCCTAGTACACCCCTCCGAGCCTATCTTTTCGTTTCTAACTTTAAGCATCTTACTTAAAGGAAGAATTTGTTACACCCCACTTAAATGTACAACCAAATCGCCTTAGCCTTCCGTGTATGCGCTCATTTTTAGTGCATTATTGTTATTTGTTAAACCCTAAGTTAACTTTCTAATTGATTACATGGTTGCTAAGTCGAGTCATATCCTTGTACATATTGTTTTGGGACGATTGGGACTCATGGGTAAGTACTTATTTTATGGAGTAATGGGGAAGAACATCATATTATTACCCCCATATGTGCGTTAATCTTAAAAGTGCTCCAAGTGTTTTGATTTTCTTAATTCGAGTCATTAGAATAGTTTAATGTAAAGTATGTAAAGATTCAAGTGTAAGGGGGACGTTCATACCCCTATGATGTATTATTTTGGATGGTAGGGTAAGAGTGTATGAAAAAAAAAAAAAAAAAAAAAAAAAAAAAAAAAAAAAAAAAAAATCGAAAAAATCAAGAAAAAGAAAAAAAAAAATAGAAAAGGAAAAAGAAAGAAAAAAAAAAAAAAAAAAAAACATACGGACTACCATCCCATTTTTATTCTATGTTCATTTTATGTTTTTGTTATTTTTCATTTATTAGCTTAAGTCGAGTCTAGTCTTGGCTTAGCAACGCCATCTTGTACATGTAATTAACTAAGATTGTTAACTCGCCACTAGTAAAATTCCCTTTATCCAACAAAACCGTGTAATTCATATCCCTACACCTAACGTTATAACCCTTTTTAAAGACCTCTTTGATAGTTTATCCTAGGTGCTTACGCCATGTGGTGGAGGTTTGATCCTTTCCCAAGCCTATGGTAATCTATTTTGCTATGACAGGTAGTGAGAGATATCTTCCATTTCCATAATGTTATATTACTTTATTACACCCGAGAGATGTGAGTATCTAAACACTATTTGTGAGGTGCTTGTGTATGACCTCCGTGCTTGTCTATTGGTCTTTAGTGGAACGATTATTTGTTGTAATTACTTTTATATTAGTGTTAAATGACCCCTAACTTGTCTTTTGAGTAGAATAAAAGCTCATTTGCTTGAGGACAAGCAAATCTCAAGTGTAAGGGTATATGATGAGGCGAAAAATGATCCGTTTTTAGGGGGTCATTTAAGCCCGAATCCGACTTTATTTGATCAAATATTGCCCTAAATTGTTCCTTTTGTGATTTTAGGTGTTTGGAGAGTGAATTCTGGAAAAGAGGCTATTTTGGACGTTTTGGAGCATAAAGTGAAGAAAACGACAAAGTACCAAAAATCCAAGCTGGAAATACAAGGTGACGGCGTCAAGGGTTTGCTCTTGACGGCGTCAGACAAGATGAATATTTTACCGTAGCTGGTGACGGCGTCAGATGGAGAGATGACGGCGTCAAAGTGGCCAAGATTAATTTACCGTAGGTGGTGACGGCGTCACCAAGGCCGTCACAATTGGATCTAGGGCGTCCGAGGAAGTATATGGCGGCGAGTTGACGGCGTCAGATTTTACTCTTGACGCCGTCAGGATGATTTTCCTATATATAGTTTTCTAGTTTTTTCATAAAAAAAGGAGAAGTTTTGGTGAAACCCTAAAGACGATTTTGGTGCCTCTTTTACAGGTTTTTCAAGGGTTCCAAACCCTTGAGACCTTGCATTGTAACTGAGATAAGTATACTCTTAATTCGATCAATATGTCTATGTGTTGGTTGTTTATCTTTTGCTCTTATCTTAATTCTACTATGCTAGGCTAGATTTACTTTGTGTTTGCTTAGATCTAATGAAACCTAGATGTTGATTATGTGTTGATTACTTGTCTATTCTTGTTCTTGGATGAATGATATTATATGTTAGGCTTAAGAAAACTGGCAGATCTCCAAATGGTAACATGCTTGAATGTCTTAAGAAACATGAACCGAGGCGTACTAGGTCTTTATTGGTTGTATTTAATGCATGAGCCACTGTTTACAATCCCTATAGTTGTGC
The DNA here is from genome assembly GCA_030686995.1 of Artemisia argyi. Taxonomy (NCBI): domain Eukaryota; kingdom Viridiplantae; phylum Streptophyta; class Magnoliopsida; order Asterales; family Asteraceae; genus Artemisia; species Artemisia argyi. The sequence continues at coordinate 195,314,979 of CM060684.1, read as the reverse complement.
TGGGTCATGGTGTAGGAGGAGATAAGAGCTCATAGAGTTGGGGAGTTATGTATGCCACCCCACGAATGGTATTAAGGAATACAATCCGTCATCCATACAAGTATAACAAGTAATTGACATGTAAAAGATATCTAGGGAGTAATGAAGTCTAAGTAAACACAATTTCTCCAAATACTGCTCACAACCTTAGTTTAATATTAGCTTAATTTCATTTTCATTAGTTTAATTAGTTATAAAGTAGTTTTTGGGTTAGTTGAATAACAACTAATTCCGCCCACTCTTCCAAAACCCGAGATTTTACTTGCTTTCATAAAATATAAAAACACAAAAATAATCATCTTTCATCTCTAGAACTATTAATTAGGCTTTCTAATCCTAGCGACACTATTCCTAAGCTGAACGATCAATCCCCCGGTACTTGTCACTATACTATACTACAACGATCAGGTACACTGCCTAGTGGGGGTTGTAAGCCTCGCGAGATCCCTCGAGAGGTAAAGCAAGGTGCGATTCCCACGCATCAGGGACATTTATGCTGATCCCTCCCTTTTGCCTTTCTACCAAAATGACGATTACACCCTTTGGGGAAATCTGGTAAAGAGAAGAGAAGGGGAGGAAGGCACTGAATTCAAAATCAGGAGCAATTTCGAAGATGACCTTGGTCACTTCACTCAAGAAAAAGACTTTCAAATGAAAGGGCTTAATGAGCTTTTCGACGAGCAGCAGGAGGGTATTGGAGAATTTTTCAACAAGCTTAACTCAACCCTAGATAACCTCCAAATGCCATTAGAAAGAAAAAAAGACCCCATGCTCGCGATAACCACACGAGCTGGAACGACAACCAAGGACCCTCCTTACCCAAACTCGTCCCCCGTCACCCCCGATCCAAACAAACCTGAGGAGGAGGAGCAGGAGGTCGGCATTGGCACCCCAGACCAACCGCCCGTAACGATCCCTTCCCCATCGGCCTTGCCTAACCAACCTGTGAGAATCCCATTCCCGTCCCGATTAAGAAACCAGAAAACTGAGAATGATAACAAGAGGTTCTTGTCATACCTAAAAGACTCAGTTGTTACCATACCTCTCCTTGATGCTTGCTATCACATGCCAAAGTATAGCACATACTTCAAAAAGCTACTCGCTAACAAGAAGAAACTCGAGGGTCTTGTGACCCTGGGGGAAGAATGCTCAGTAGTGACCCATCGAGGGCTACCAAAGAAGGTAGACGATCCGGGCAGCTTCACCTTGCCTTGCTCCATAGGACCTCTATCAATCAAGAATGCTCTTGCCGATTTGGGAGCAAGTATCAAACTCATGCCTCACTCTATGTTCTGTAAACTAGGATATTCTGGATTGAAGTCTACCCGTATGAACATCCAACTAGCCGATAGATCAGTCAAGTACCCCGTAGGGATTTGCGAGAATGTGCTAGTCAAAGTTGGGAAATTCAAATTCCCGGTCGACTTCGTAATCCTGGATATGGAGGAGGATGACTTGGTACCTATCATCTTAGGTAGACCATTTCTTGCTACCGCGCGTGCAGTCATTGATGTCTACGATGGCAGATTGACCTTATGAGTGGGAGACGATAGCACAACCTTCGACATTAAGGATTCTATGGACCTCTCCCTCGAAGCAGCCAACCGGCTCTACTTTATCGGGGAAGTAGATGAACTCACAGATGTCATTGATAGTTGCGTCGATGAATAAATCGATGAAGGCTGGCTACGGGACGAGAGTTTTCTGCCTTTGCTAGAGGTGGAAAAGACGGAGGATGTTAATGCAGTCTCCTTCTACCCCAGACAAGAGGCAACGGAGCATCTCGAGCTCCGAAAGCCCGAAAACAAGCTCAAGCCTTCTATTATTGAACCTCCTAACGTTGATCTTAAAGAGCTTCCTAACCATTTGGAGTACGCCTTCCTTCAGGGGGAGGACCAACTCCCGGTAATCATAAACTCTTCCTTGGAACATGAACAAAAAGTTAAACTCTTAGAGGTCCTAAAAAAATACAAGAGGGTACTCGCATGGAGTGTGGCCGATATTAAGGAGATTGACTCAACTTTTTGCACACATAAGATTCTTATGGAGGAAGATTATAAACCTACTGTGCAACCCCAGAGGCGAGTGAACCCTAACATTAAGGAAGTAGTAAAGAAAGAAGTTATCAAACTTTTGGATGCAGGACTGATTTACCCGATCTCGGATAGCCCATGGGTCAGTCCTGTGCAGGTTGTACCTAAAAAGGGTGGAATGACTGTAGTAAAGAATGACAAGGGTGAGATGGTGCCCCAGAGAACTGTCACTGGATGGCGGGTATGCATCGACTATCGAAAGCTCAATGATGCCACGAGGAAAGATCACTTTCCCTTACCATTCATTGATCAGATGTTAGAGAGATTATCTGGACACGAGTACTATTGCTTCTTGGATGGGTTCTCTGGATATTTTCAAATCCCCATAGCACCCGAGGACCAAGAAAAGACCACGTTTACTTGCCCCTATGGAACATTTGCCTACAAAAGGATGCCTTTTGGGCTATGTAATGCCCCCGCTACTTTCCAACGTTGCATGACCGCAATCTTTCACGAACTCATGGAAGACAGCATGGAAGTGTTCATGGATGACTTTTCAGTCTTCGGGAACTCCTTCGACCGCTGTCTTGCTAATCTAGAAAAGATGCTCAAACGTTGTGAGGAAACCAACTTGGTGTTAAACTGGGAAAAGTGTCATTTCATGGTAAAGGAAGGGATTGTGTTAGGGCATAAGATCTAAGGGAACAGAATAGAGGTGGACCAAGCTAAAGTTGAAGCTATATCTAAGTTACCATACCCCACGACGGTTAAGGCAATACGCAGCTTTTTGGGGCACGCCGGGTTTTATCGGAGATTCATCAAAGATTTCTTCAAAATCGCTCGGCCAATGACTCAATTACTTGTGAAGGATGCTCCGTTCGATTTTTCCCAAGAATGCAAGGATGCATTCGATCTCTTAAAAAGGGAACTCACTCAAGCTCCAATCATGATCACACCCATTTAGGAGTTACCATTCGAAATCATGTGTGACGCTAGCGACTTCGCTGTCGGGGCTGTATTAGGTCAACGACGTGACAAGCTTTTCCAACCTATTTACTACGCTAGCAAAACCATGAATCCCGCTCAAGAGAACTACTCCACCACCGAGAAAGAACTATTGGCCGTGGTTTTTGCATTCGACAAATTCCGACAATATCTTGTCCTTTCAAAAACAGTCGTCTTCACTGATCACTCGGCTCTTAGATACCTCTTCGCGAAGCAGGATGCTAAGCCACGACTAATTCGGTGGATCTTGTTGTTACAAGAATTCGATGTTGAGATTCGCGATAAGAGGGGGGCAGAGAATCTAGCCGCAGATCATCTATCTCGTCTTGAAAACCCCTTGGATAAGCACGATAGAAGTGAGATTAGGGATTCGTTTCCTGACGAACAACTGATGTCAATGATTGATTCGGAGCCATGGTACGCCGACTTTGCTAATTACTTCGCAAGTAGATGTAGACTTGTTCCAGAACACCTGACTAAGTACGAGAGGAAGAAGTTCTTTTCCCAGCAAAAATACTACTTCTGGGATGAACCCTTTTTATTCCGAAGGTGTCCTGACCACATTATAAGGCATTGTGTTTCGGAAAATGAGGCAGTTAAGATTATGAGGGAATGTCACTCTGGTCCTTCTGGCGGGCATCATGGGATAAACGTTACCGCCCGAAAGATTCTCGATGCAGGATTCTATTGGCCTACAATTTTCCGTGATGTGAAAGAAATGGTGCAGGCGTGCGATGTATGTCAACGAGCCGGAAATATATCACATAGGGATGAGGCACCTCAGAACTTTATACAAGTTTGTGAGGTATTCGATGTTTGGGGGATTGACTTCATGGGACCCTTTCCATCCTCAGGGGGAAACGAGTACATCTTAGTCGCCATTGACTATGTTTCAAAATGCGTTGAGGCACAAGCCCTTAGGACCAATGATGCAAGAGTAGTCATTCATTTCCTGAAAAAGCTTTTCGCAAGATTCGGGATTCCGAAAGCTCTCATCAGTGATAGGGGAACACATTTTTGCAATGCACAAATGGAAAAGGTCATGAAAAGGTATGGAGTACCCCATCGATTCTCCACCGCCTATCATCCACAGACCAATGGCCAAGTCGAAAACACCAATAGAGCTATTAAAAGAATACTTGAAAAAACGGTTAGTCAAAACAGAAAGGACTGGTCATTTAAACTCGACGAAGCTTTATGGGCAATCCGAACTGCCTACAAAACACCTATTGGAACGACCCCATTCCGCATGGTGTATGGTAAGGCATGTCACTTACCGGTAGAATTAGAACACAAGGCTTATTGGGCATTTAAGGCATGCAACTTAGATTACACAACTGCTGGAAATAACAGGTTTTTGCAATTGCACGAGCTTGATGAACTTAGACTAGAAGCCTACGAATCCTCCATCACATATAAAGAAAGAGCTAAAAGATGGCATGACCAGAGAATTAAGAAACCCAAAGATTTTTCAGAGGGAGACAAGGTCCTATTATACAATTCTCGGTTGAGATTATTTCCGGGAAAACTTAAGTCTAGATGGTATGGACCGTTCACGGTAAAGAATTCTTCTAAATTTGGAGCGGTAGTGTTAATTGATGATGAAGGTAGGGAATTCACGGTTAACATACAACGTGTAAAACACTACCAAGAAAATAACAATGAAATGATTAGTGAGGAGGATGTGACGTTTGATGATGAGATCACGTAGTAACCCATAGCCTTGAGTCTAGCTACAAGACTCGTAAATAAAGAAAAGCGCTTCTTGGGAGGCAACCCATGTTTTGTGTGATTTAATTTGTTTGTTTGTTATTTGCTTCCGTATGCATGCTTTATTTTTACTGTTGGTTGATCATGTTTCTCAATTAAAATGTGGAAATACTTTACTTTGCTGTTTAGCCTAGTCTTAACTCCACCTAGAAGTATTTTTGCAAAAGATAAGTGTAAGGGGAAACCCCAAATATGTTTTTAAGAAACAAACCGATCATGATTCTCCACAATATTAAATGAGCATGTGTATTCGTATTTGTTAGAGTCAAATGCTTGTATTGAGTCATAATGAAGTTTTGCAGGATTTTCCAGGAAGTAAGACCAAGTTTTTCCAGAAATTTTCCGGAAACTTAACATAAGAATTTCTGCAGGTCCATTCTGACGGCGTCAGAGTTTTACTCTTGACGGCGTCAGGAGTTAAAAATCTGGAAATTTTACCGGTTTTGTTTTTCTAACGGAGTCTCATAGTTTTTGTGAATTATTAAGTTTTATAATCTCCAGGAAATCTGCAAACTTCATTCCACAAGCATTATATCTTACTTTGTTTTCTAGGATTTAGTAACTTATATAGGATGCCGCCGATTTTACGCGAGGTTGTCTTGTCCATTTTGTCAGGTTTTACAGGTTATGTATGACAAGGAGATGATTTATATTCTGGAAGGGAAGCTTTGATTGTTCATTTTCTTGGAGGAAGATTTAACCTGGCCAACCTATAATCCATACCGAGCGAATCAGGGGAGTATTTGATTTCATTCTCTTTACTTTTTCACTTTTACATTCTTTACTTGAACATTGGGGACAATGTTCATCTTAAGTGTAAGGGGAGGGTAAAAAGATGATACCTTACATATGCACTTTCGCTTGAGTTTGTCTTGTTTGATAGTAGATGTGTAATAAAACTATGAGAAATACTTGTTAGTGCAATTTTAGCGCCAAATTTAAATTTTTTTACAACATTTAGGAGTGAAACTTTAGCCATAGCAAGCATCTCATGGATAGGAGATTGTATGACTAGCACATAACCGTATATTCAGAAAAATTTTCCACCAAAAAATGTGAGGTTCGCCTTTAGATTTGATAGGAAAAACATTTACTATTAGTGCTTATAAGTGTACCGGTAGCATTTAGATTATAGAACTTGCGTTAGTGATGCATCCCGAGACCGCTAGTGAGACTACATTCGTGCAATAGGATTTACTACATGATAAGAGGCATTAGGATCACCCTTGTGTTAAACCCGTATTATGATTACTTGACCATTTAAGTCATATTACTTGACTAGTTAAGTCAACTAATTTTTCCCACACCCTTAGCGTTGTACTCATTTTTAGTACACGATACCCCTAGTACACCCCTCTGAGCCTATCTTTTCGTTTCTAACTTTAAGCATTTTACTTAAAGGAAGAATTTGTTACACCCCACTTAATTGTACACCCAAATCGCCTTAGCCATCCGTGTATGCGCTCATCTTTAGTGCATTATTGTTATTTGTTAAACCCTAAGTTAACTTTCTAATTGATTACATGGTTGCTAAGTCGAGTCATATCCTTGTACATATTGTTTTGGGATGATTGGGACTCATGGGTAAGTACTTATTTTATGGAGTAATGGGGAAGAACATCATTTATTACCCCCATATGTACGTTAATCTTAAAAGTGCTCCAAGTGTTTTGATTTTCTTAATTCGAGTCATTAGATTAGTTTAATGTAAAGTATGTAAAAATTCAACTGTAAGGGGAACTCTCATCCCCTATGATGTATTATTTTGGATGGTAGGGTAAGAGTGTATGCACACAAAAAAAAAAAAAAAAAAAAAAAAAAAAAAAAAAATCGAAAAAATCAAGAAAAAGAAAAAAAAATAGAAAAAAGAAAAAGAGAAAAAACATACGGACTACCATCCCTTTTTATTCTATGTTCATTTTATGTTTTTGTTATTTTTCATTTATTAGCTTAAGTCGAGTCTAGTCTTGGCTTAGCAACGCCATATTGTTCATGTAATTAACTAAGATTGTTAACTCGCCACCAGTAAAACTTCCTTTATCCAACAAAACCGTGTAATTCATATCCCTATACCTAACGTTACAACCCTTTAAAAGACCTCTTTGATAGTTTATCCTAGGTGCTTACGCCATGTGGTGGAGGTTTGATCCTTTCCCAAGCCTATGGTAATCTATTTTGCTATGACAGGTAGTGAGAGATATCTTCCGTTTCCATATTGTAATTTACACTTTATTACACCCAAGAGATGTGAGTATCTAAACACTATTTGTGAGGTACTAGTGTATGACCTCCGTGCTTGTCTATTGGTCTTTAGTGGAACGGTTATTTGTTGTAATTACTTTTATATTAGTGTTAAATGACCCCTAACTTGTATTTTGAGTAGAATAAAAGCGCATTTGCTTGAGGACAAGCAAATCTCAAGTGTAAGGGTATATGATGAGGCGAAAAATGATCCGTTTTTAGGGGGTCATTTAAGCCCGAATCCGAATTTATTTGATCAAATATTGCCCTAAATCGTTCCTTTTGTGATTTTAGGTACTTGGAGAGTGAATTCTGGAAAAGAAGCCATTTTGGACGTTTTTGGAGCATAAAAGTAAAGAAAACGGCAAAGTCTCAATTTTCCATGCTGGAACAGTACATGAAGGCGTCAAGAGTAAACTCATGACGGCGTCAAACCCCAAGAATTAAAATCCGTAGCTCATGACGGCGTCACACAGGGCGTCAGAAGTAGATCAAGGCCGTCCGAGGAAGTATTTGGCGGCGAGATGACGGCGTCACACCTTTGTTCTTGACGCCGTCACCCCTATTTTCCTATATATAGTTTTCTAGTTTTTCACATTTAAGGAGAGAAGTTTTGGAGAAACCCTAAAGACGATTTTGGTACAACTTTTACAGGTTTTTCAAGGGTTCCAAACCCTTGATACCTTGCATTGTAATTTAGATAAGTGTTCTTCTAATTCAATCAATATGTCTATGTGTTGGTTGTCTATATCTTGTTCTTGTCTTAATTCTATCATGCTAGGCTAGATCTCTTTTGTGTTTGCTTAGATCTAATGAAACCTAGATATTGATTATGTGTTGATTACTTGTTTATTCTTGTCTTGGATGAATGATTTTATATGTTAGGCTTAAGAAAACTGGCAGATCTCCAAATGGTAACATGCTTGAACGTCTTAAGAAACATGAACCGAGGCGTACTAGGTATTTATTGGTTGTATTTAATGCATGAGCCACTGTTTACAATCCCTATAGTTGTGCTGGGCATGGTGTAGGAGGAGATAAGAGCTCATAGAATTGGGGAGTTATGTATGTCACCCCATGAATGGTATTAAGGAATACAATCCGTCATCCATGCAATTATAACAAGTAAGTAACGTGTAAAAGATATCTAGGGAGTAGTGAAATCTAAGTAAACACATTTTCTCCAATTACTGCTCACAACTTTAGTATAATTAGTTTATTTTCATTTTTTGTATTTTATTTTGATTGCATCTTAGTTTTGGGTTAGTTGAATAGCAACTAATTCCGCCCACTCTTCCAAAAACCGATATTTTAATTGCTTTCTAAAAAATATAAAAATACAAAAATAATCATCCCTCACCTTTAGAACTAGTAATTTATGCTTTCTAATCCTAGCGACACTATTCCTAAGCTGAACGATCAATCCCCCGGTACTTGTCACTATACTATACTACAACGATCAGGTACACTGCCTGGTGGGGGTTGTAAGCTTCTCGAGATCCCTCGAGAGGTAAAGCCTGTTGCGATTCCCACGCATCAAGTACCAACATATGTATTCATAAATCATAATCATAACAATAATAGACCAATTTATTTTTTGCATGGGCAATATATATCGTGTGAAAGAGGTTCGATTAGCCATTGACAATATGGTTCTTCCGTCTCATGATGTGCCTACCAGGTGGGTTAAGTTTATTCCTATTAAAATCAACGTTTTCATGTGGCACGCTCATCGAGATTGTTTGCCTACTAGACATAATTTGGCTCATAAAGGAGTTTCTTTGGAGTCTTTATCCTGCCCGATTTGCTCTTCTGAAACAGAGGACATACATCATCTTTTGTTCAGTTGTTCGTTAGCTCAGGAGGTGTTGAAACGAGTGTGTCGTTGGTGGGGTCTGGACTACCATCTTTGGTCTTCATTTTCGGAATGGGAGACTTAAGAGTGTGTTTGTTTCATAAAGATGTTTTGGGTCTGAATCTGACTACCACATCTTACTGGTAAGAGGTGGCTATAAAGTCTGAATCTGAATTGTAACAATTCACATTTTCAGGTTAATTACTATTCCCGAAAAATTTCACTATTCACTTTTACTATTCATTTTCCCGAAATTTGATTTTTATTTCATATTCTCAAGTGATAAATCATTTCCATGGCAAATTAAAAGTTTGACACTCATCAGATCATTTTCGCGAAAGTTATTAAGGAATTACACGTTTTAGGGTAAAACGTCATTCAAAAATTCTACGCACAACGAAACTCGACCGCGTTAATTTTCCCCGCATCAGAAAAATGTTTGATACACTCATGATTTATTTGAGAATAAATCATGACTGAGAAAAACATGACCAAATACCTCGGCCGTGAAAAACAGGAATTTTCATTTTTAAGCGTTTTTACTCTTAGCCTATACCTGCACCGCGTTTCTATGACGATTTGAGTTTTCACATTTTTGGAAAAAGTCAACATATTTTTCCCTCCTCCTTTGACCAAAAATCATTCCTTGATTTTATAAGTCATTCCTTGATTTTTAGGTTTACGGTTTTATGTCTAAAAGACATTTAATACCAACCGACACTAGACTGAGCCCAGTCTAGACATTATAAGTCATTTTAAATCATTTTTATCCTATTAGAAAAGTAACATTTTACTTTTCTCTATTTTACGCAATATTCGTACGTTTTACGTTGATGCGTGCGAATCGCACCTTGCTTTACCTCTCGAGGGATCTCGAGAAGCTTACAACCCCCACCAGGCAGTGTACCTGATCGTTGTAGTATAGTATAGTGACAAGTACCGGGGGATTGATCGTTCAGCTAGGAATAGTGTCGTTAGGATTGAGATTAATCTAACTAGGTCTAAAGGTGAAGGATGATTCTTTTTGTATTTTTATATTTTATGAAAAGCAAGTAAAAATCTCGGGTATTGGGAGAGTGGGCGGAATTAGTTGTTAATCAACTAACCCAAAAGCTACTAATTAAACTAATTAACAAGAAAACTAAACTAAGATTCTACAAGATAAGTGAAGCATGTCTACCCATGATATGTTACTCCTTGCTAGCTATCCAATCCTACCTATTGAATTGTAACCTTGTTTTAATTGACGGGTTGTATTCCTTAATACCATTCGTGGGGTGGCATACATAACTCCCCAACTCTATGAGCTCTTATCTCCTCCTACACCATGACTCAGCACAACTATAGGGATTGTAAACAGTGGCTCATGCATTAAATACAACCAATAAAGACCTAGTACGCCTCGGTTCATGTTTCTTAAGACGTTCAAGCATGTTACCATTTGGAGATCTGCCAATTTTCTTAAGCCTAACATATAAATCATTCAATCAAAACAAGAATCAATAGGAAACAAGGATTATAAACTAAACCAACTAGATCTATTGAAGTGTCACGCCCTAATTGATGAAGATAGACACAAACATCAACAAGGAATCATTAAGATCTAATCAATTATATACAAGTTTCACACAATCATAAGTAGACACAAGGTGAATTAGCAAATCATCATCAAAGAAGAGCAAACAACAATGATAATGGAAAACATAATTAAGATAGAATCATCAAACCAATACATGATGTTTATGGAGTGATTGAAACCCTCTAAGTTGCTGGAAAAACACCCACCTAAACCCAGGAATCGACCTTAGGGTTTAGGGCTTACAAAAAGTGAAGTTATGAAGTTATATTTATAGGCATGTTTTCTGTCGGCCCTTCGTGACGGCGTCAGCCCATACTCTTGACGCCGTCAAGACCATTTTTTCACCAAATTGTAGATCTCTTCGTCCTCTTCGTCTGGGCTTTTGAATCACCTCAATCCGAGTTCGTATGCAAAAGTTATGACCAAAACAATATCAGCTACTCCGCGCGCAAGTTTTGACAAATTTACACGTGACGGCCTTGGTGACGCCGTCACCACCTACGGTATTTTATTCTTGATGTCTTGACGCCATCAAGAGAATTCTTGACGCCTTCATGCACTATTCACAGCATAGAATTTTGAGACTTTGCCGTTTTCTTCACTTTTATGCTCCAAAAACGTCCAAAATGGCTTCTTTTCCAGAATTCACTCTCCAAACACCTAAAATCACAAAAGGAACGATTTAGGGCAATATTTGATCAAATAAAGTCGGATTTGGGCTTAAATGACCCCCTAAAAACGGATCATTTTTCGCCTCATCATATACCCTTACACTTGAGATTTGCTTGTCCTCAAGCAAATGAGCTTTTATTCTACTCAAAAGACAAGTTAGGGGTCATTTAACACTAATATAAAAGTAATTACAACAAATAATCGTTCCACTAAAGACCAATAGACAAGCACGGAGGTCATACACAAGCACCTCACAAATAGTGTTTAGATACTCACATCTCTCGGGTGTAATAAAGTAATATAACATTATGGAAATGGAAGATATCTCTCACTACCTGTCATAGCAAAATAGATTACCATAGGCTTGGGAAAGGATCAAACCTCCACCACATGGCGTAAGCACCTAGGATAAACTATCAAAGAGGTCTTTTAAAGGGTTATAACGTTAGGTGTAGGGATATGATTCACACGGTTTTGTTGGATAAAGAGAATTTTACTGGTGGCGAGTTAACAATCTTGGTTAATTACATGTACAAGATGGCGTTGCTAAGCCAAGACTAGACTCGACTTAAGCTAATAAATGAAAAATAACAAAAACATAAAATGAACATAGAATGAAAACGGGATGGTAGTCCGTATGTTTTTTTTTTCTTTTTCTATTTTTTTTTCTTTTTCTTAATTTTTTTTTCGATTTTTTTTTTTTTTTTTTTTTTTTTTTTTTTTTTTTTTTTTTTTTGCATACATTCTTACCCTACCATCCAAAATAATACATTATAGGGGTTTGAGCAATCCCCTTACACTTGAATCTTTACATACTTTACATTAGACTATTCTAATGACTCGAATTAAGAAAATCAAAACACTTGGAGCACTTTTAAGATTAACGCACATATGGGGGTAATAATATGATGTTCTTCCCCATTACTCCATAAAATAAGTACTTACCCATGAGTCCCAATCGTCCCAAAACAATATGTACAAGGATATGACTCGACTTAGCAACCATGTAATCAATTAGAAAGTTAACTTAGGGTTTAACAAATAACAATAATGCACTAAAAATGAGCGCATACACGGAAGGCTAAGGCGATTTGGTTGTACATTTAAGTGGGGTGTAACAAATTCTTCCTTTAAGTAAGATGCTTAAAGTTAGAAACGAAAAGATAGGCTCGGAGGGGTGTACTAGGGGTATCGTGTACTAAAAATGAGTACAACGCAAAGGGTGTGGGAAAAATTAGTTGACTTAACTAGCCAAGTAATATGACTTAAATGGTCAAGTAATTATGATACGGGTTTAACAGAAGGGTGATCCTAATGCCTCTTATCATGTAGTAAATCCTACCACACGAATGTAGTCTCACTAGCGGTCTCGGGATGCATCACTAACGCAAGTTCTAGAATCTAAATGCTACCGGTACACTCATAAGCACCAATAATAAATGCTTTTCCTATCAAATCTAAAGGCGAACCTCACATTTTTGGGTGGAAAATTTTTCTAAATATACGGTTATGTGCTAGTCATACAACCTCCTATCCATGAGACGCTTGCTATGGCTAAAGTTTCACTCCTAAATGTTGTAAAAAATTTTAAATTTGGCGCTAAAATTGCACTAACAAGTATTTTTCATAGTTTTATTACTCATCTACTATCAAACAAAACAAACTCAAGCGAAAGTGCATATGTAAGGTATCATCTTTTTACCCTCCCCTTACACTTAGGATGAACATTGTCCCCAATGTTCAAGTAAAGAATGTAAAAGTTAAGAAGTAAAGAGAATGAAATCAAATACTCCCCTGATTCGCTCGGTATGGATTATAGGTTGGCCAGGTTAAATCTTCCTCCAAGAAAATGAACAATCAAAGCTTCCCTTCCAGAATATAAATCATCTTATTGTCTTAAATAACCTGTAAAACCTGAGAAAACAACTACAAAAACCCAAAGCATCAAGCCGAACAAAGATAAGTCACAACTAGATGTAATTCCAGACTTAGGAATAAAAACAAAACAATTAAAGATATAATGCTTGTGGAATGAATGTTTGCAGATTCCTGGAGATTATAAAACTTAATAATTCACAAAAACCATAAGACTCCGTTAGAAAAACAAAACTGGTAAAATTTCCAGATTTTTACACGTGACGCCGTCAAGAGTAAACTCATGACGCCGTCAGAAGTGACCTGCAGAAATCTTTATGTTAAGTTTCCGGAAAATTTCTGGAAAAACTTCGTCCTACTTCCTGGAAAATCCTGCAAAACATTATTACGACTCGATACAAGCATTTGACTCTAACAAGTACTAATACACATGTCCATTTAATATTGTTGTGGTTCATGCTCAATTTCGTTCTTATAAACAAATTTGGATCTCCCTTACACTTATCTTTTGCAAAATACCTTTATATGCAATTAAGACGAAGTTAAAAACAAAATAAAGCATTTTCACAATTTACTTTGAAACATGAGCCACAAACAATAAAAATAAAACATGCATACGGAAACAAATAAAATCAAACAAACAAACAAACAAATAAAAACACACAAAACATGGGTTGCCTCCCAAGAAGCGCTTGTTTTTGTTCGAGTCACGAGCCTGACTCTACCCTTATTTAACGGAAATAGCGGAGGTTCTCCCTACACTTAGGATCAAGTGTGGGTGAAAGTAACGATACACACCCTTAGGGTGTGAATATGCCACGTGAGGTGAAGGGGGTGAGTGAATGGCTTCCTTCATCCTAAAACTACCCGGATAATATTGGTTGATGGGTGGGTCGGTTCCTCTTTTGTCTCCTAGAAATATATCTAAGGATGGAAAGGTGTGTAAAGATTGAGGTTCCGGTTCATCAACACTAGGAAATTCCCTAGAACTAGGAGTAAGGTTATCACTACAAGTGTTCAAACCTATATCCTTAAGTGGTGCCTGGTCCAAGGGTTCTACCTCCATCGGAATTCCTAAAGTTTCTTCTACTTCTTCCGGGTAAGTCATGGGCGGTGCGTGTGCCTCAAATGATGGTTGAGTATTTTGTTGGCTTATGTTGTTCACCTCATCATTCCATGTATCAGGATCTAGCCCTAACATTCTCCCAAGTATCTCACGTGCTTCTCTAGGCATCTCAACTTCTATGTCCGAATCATAAGGATCATCTTCAATATTCTGACTGCTATATACAAATTGCCCAAGAGATTCATCATCTGTTTCTTGAGATTCATCATCATCAATCATAGAACCTAGGTCTTTTTGATCAATGTGATCATGCTCGGCTAAATCCTCCTCAATTGTATTCTTAGGTAGTGATAATAGCAAACCTAGTGCTTCATCCAACTTATGATTTGTTGCAATGGCTCTCTCCATAATTCCTTGGCAAACTAGGTCGCATTTCCTATTGGCCTCACTAAAACTAGATCTTACACATGGAGATTGTTCATAAGAATCTATCCTAGGTGAAGGCTCATATGATTCATAGGTGTCTCTAAATGAGGTATTTTGAACTCTTTGGTGTGTTAGCCGCTCAACCCTATCTTGCAATCTTAGAAGTCTAAGTGTAAGGTCCATTTGAAGCAAGTTACAAACAAAATCACAAAGAAAAGATAGACTACGAGAAAGCTACAAAGTAAAAAGAAAAAATCTCACTTGATAGGAATCTAATGAGTAGACCTAATAAAAATCAAATTCAACCTAAACAATAACTATTCCCCGGGCTGCGGCGCCAAAAACTTGATGCGTGGGAATCGCACCTTGCTTTACCTCTCGAGGGATCTCGAGAAGCTTACAACCCCCACCAGGCAGTGTACCTGATCGTTGTAGTATAGTATAGTGACAAGTACCGGGGGATTGATCGTTCAGCTAGGAATAGTGATGGATCCTGTACACCTTGAACTTGTGTTGATAATGATACTTTGAGTGATACCACTAAGTATGCGGAATCTACTTAATGATACTTAGAAGATTGATTGTAAGTAAAACAGATTTATGTATGCACAATGAATATAACAAAACAACTAGCTCCAATATTATTAATAATAATAATACGAGTGATCTGAGATATCACTAGGGTTACACCTTGAAGCTCTAAGAAAAACGTATATCTAAGTTATCATCTAGGATCTCCTTTTATAGAACAAGGAGTCCTCTTGTACAAGATAAGTATAATACTAATAGAATAAGATATACACAAAATCTTTTCTATGTTTATCAATGCGCGTTTCTCTAACAGCTAACAAGTGAGCAGTGGTAATATTTGTTCTTGCAGTGGTAATGAGTTTCCACTGCAAGTACAATCTTCTTGCAGTTGTAATATCTTCACTAGCCGTGGTAACTGATAGAATAATTCCCAACAAATAGTGTCGTTAGGATTGAAATTAATCTAACTAGGTCTAAAGGTGAAGGATGATTCTTTTTGTATTTTTATATTTTATGAAAAGCAAGTAAAAATCTCGGGTATTGGGAGAGTGGGCGGAATTAGTTGTTAATCAACTAACCCAAAAGCTACTAATTAAACTAATTAACAAGAAAACTAAACTAAGATTCTACAAGATAAGTGAAGCATGTCTACCCATGATATGTTACTCCTTGCTAGCTATCCAATCCTACCTATTGAATTGTAACCTTGTTTTAATTGACGGGTTGTATTCCTTAATACCATTCGTGGGGTGGCATACATAACTCCCCAACTCTATGAGCTCTTATCTCCTCCTACACCATGACCCAACACAACTATAGGGATTGTAAACAGTGGCTCATGCATTAAATACAACCAATAAAGACCTAGTACGCCTCGGTTCATGTTTCTTAAGACGTTCAAGCATGTTACCATTTGGAGATCTGCCAGTTTTCTTAAGCCTAACATATAAATCATTCAATCAAAACAAGAATCAATAGGAAACAAGGATTATAAACTAAACCAACTAGATCTATTGAAGTGTCACGCCCTAATTGATGAAGATAGACACAAACATCAACAAGGAATCAATAAGATCTAATCAATTATATACAAGTTTCACACAATCATAAGTAGACACAAGGTGAATTAGCAAATCATCATCAAAGAAGAGCAAACAACAATGATAATGGAAAACATAATTAAGATAGAATCATCAAACCAATACATGATGTTTATGGAGTGATTGAAACCCTCTAAGTTGCTGGAAAAACACCCACCTAAACCCAGGAATCGACCTTAGGGTTTAGGGCTTACAAAAAGTGAAGTTATGAAGTTATATTTATAGGCATGTTTTCTGTCGGCCCTTCGTGACGGCGTCAACCCATACTCTTGACGCCGTCAAGACCATTTTTTCACCAAATTGTAGATCTCTTCGTCCTCTTCGTCTGGGCTTTTGAATCACCTCAATCCGAGTTCGTATGCAAAAGTTATGACCAAAACAATATCAGCTACTCCGCGCGCAAGTTTTGACAAATTTACACGTGACGGCCTTGGTGACGCCGTCACCACCTACGGTATTTTATTCTTGATGTCTTGACGCCGTCAAGAGTAATTCTTGACGCCTTCATGCACTGTTCACAGCATAGAATTTTGAGACTTTGCCGTTTTCTTCACTTTTATGCTCCAAAAACGTCCAAAATGGCTTCTTTTCCAGAATTCACTCTCCAAACACCTAAAATCACAAAAGGAACGATTTAGGGCAATATTTGATCAAATAAAGTCGGATTTGGGCTTAAATGACCCCCTAAAAACGGATCATTTTTCGCCTCATCATACGTATTACGCGTTTTAGACACGTGTTTCCAGTTTTAGCAGGGTTTTAGCACCCAAATGGAACCTACCACTCATTTTATATTTTACTATAGAGTATTTTGACAAGTTTAATCATTCTTCCAAGTTTCGTATTTTTACGATACCCGGTTTTACGTTTTGTGACGTAACAACTTACGGTTAGCATTTACAGAGTCGAAACTAGCTCTATAAGCTTGGATAAGATCATCACAAGTCAACACTTCCTCCCCAAGTTAGTAAACCGCCATTGGGGGGGGGGGGGATTCACCACCCATGTGTCTTGATCTCATGCTATGTGCTCTTAGATCCTTACATGTGTTCAACTTGGTGAGCAAGTGTTGACAAGTCAAGTTTCTAACCTCCTCCAAGGCATATAAATAGCCCCTCATCCCCTCCTTATTGCCGTACCACATAACACACACCATCATCTCATCCTTAGCTCATTTGCTTCCAATTCTATGCAAGAATCATGTGCTACAACAACATAGAAACACTAGTTTAGTTTTGATTCATCAAACTACTTCCAAACCCTAGAAACTTTGGTGATTTCTCTTGAGTTTGAATCCACTCAAGTCACCTCAACTTTCATCATCTCTCTTTCAAGAATACAAGTGTAGAAAGATTGCTTGAAGTGAAGTAGGTTGAAGCTAAAGTCTATCAAAGTCCTTTTCCTTATATGTTACTTACCTTTCTTGTAGAAAGCCAAAGTTGTAAGCAAACTCTAATACACTTCCTTGCTTAAATATCATATTCATGCTATTTACATACCATTCATACTATATTTTGTCTTGTGATTATGTCCATGATGTATAAAAATGGGTAAAACAAGTTATTGTAAATGATTGTTAAGTTAAGTTATTTAAACAAGTAAACTAGTGACTTTCTTGGTAAAACCTGATCAAAA
The DNA here is from genome assembly GCA_030686995.1 of Artemisia argyi. Taxonomy (NCBI): domain Eukaryota; kingdom Viridiplantae; phylum Streptophyta; class Magnoliopsida; order Asterales; family Asteraceae; genus Artemisia; species Artemisia argyi. The sequence goes on along the minus strand of CM060684.1, from coordinate 195,297,152 downwards.
TGGTAAAATTATGATATTGGATCATTACATATTGTAGTATAGGACCTAACAAGGAAACCATATCAATTTGAACCACCTAAAACGAGTATACGAGTCAAAAGTTATGACCATTTGAAGTTACCAAAACTTTACGGCAAAACTGCCTAAAAACCTTCTGTGACAGAACCTTAAACACGCAAAAAGAGGCCCTTCTGGTCCATTTCATGAAAAAGTTAAAGCACGAAAGTTGTCCGGAATCACGTTTTCTTCAAAAACTCAGGAGCACGTCTCCAGAAAACCAATAACGAATGAGATTTTTCTCAGTTTCTTAACAGCTATTTACATATATATAAGTCACTATATAAAGATTATGGTTTAAAAAGAACAAGAGGTCTAATGACCTAGAATCAAGACCACAACCATGGCTAAAGCCAAGGATTAGTCTCAATACCATGGAACAATGACCAAAGGTCATGGCAAGGCCATGAACTAAATGACCATATCAACATACCAAGGCGAAAACATGAGCTAACGACCATATAAACTTACCAAGACAAATACATGAACTAGAGAAGTTGGCGATAACTTGAACATACAATTTGGATCTACTTCATCTAAAAGAACCATGAGATACAAGTTATAAGAAACTTACCCTAATAACAATCTTCATGTAAAGATAAACTTTCCTAAGTTTATTCAAATATCGGACATGTAACTTTTCGGATCAAAACTTATATATATATATATATATATATATATATATATATATATATATATATATATATATATATATATATATATAGGGGCGCGTTATATGCAGTACCAATATTAGATACAGTACTTTACAGTACCAATTTAAACCAATAATAATTTAGTATTATTAAATCTTTTTAATTAAATCAAAAGGGTAAAATAGTAAAACATATTTTTACTTTCTTTTTGTATTTTTTTAAATTTAAAAAACGTTTTTCTATTAATTTTTGATTTTTTTTTGGCAGACTTTTTTTCAAAAAAATTAAGTGCACATGTGTTTTTTTTTAAATATTGTTTAACATATATTTCTTATGTTTAATTGTTTCGACGTTAAACTTATTTCTCTTAAAATGGTAATTGCACATATGTTTATAGCATACATTTTTTGATCTTCAATGTTTATGACTAAAAACAAAAACACATACATGTAACCTGTAAAAATTAAATATCAAACCAACAACATACACAGATACACAAAATTCAATATCAAATAAAATACAATACATGTACAAGTATCTTGTTAAATATACATGCGGACGCCATTTAAAAACATGTGTGCACTCTTCACTTTCCCATCAAATTCATTAGAACATATGTGCACGCTTTCCAAGAATGTATGTGCACACTGGGCTTTCTCACCAAACTTATTAGAACATATGTGCACCCCTTCCGAACACATGTATGTTTGCGGTGTCCACGTTGCGCTTTCTCATCAAATTTATTAGAAACATATGTGCACGCTTTCCAAAAACATATGTGCACGGTGCACATTTATCGTGGCACCCAGTCTTGCTTTAACTGCATATTGATAGAAACGTACATGATTATTATAGTTATGTCAACTAAATTTTTTAAACATAACAAACAAATAAAACATATCAATTTCCATACTTTTGCACCATCGGGTTTTACACGGATGCACTTACAATATACTATTTAGTGGTAACAAGCTTTTGCAAGTTCAGTTAATAACAATATTGAATGACTGAATGATTTATACTTTCAAATGTAATAACATTATCCTAAATGTAATCTCAAGATATAAATGCTTACAAAACCTTATTTAAAATTAACGATGATGAAGTTTACATATTAAGCAAGCTTATTGGCAATGCTAATGGTATTTACCAAACAATGTTACTGTTTTCCAATCATTATTGCTAATACAATGAACAAGATATATCTTTTTTTTTTGAAAAGAACAAGATATATCTTGAGATTACATTTAATATTTAACATCAACAAAACACAGATGTACTAAACTAATCTTTAATCGTATATAAACTATAACACAGATGCACCACATGCTATTTGTCTTTGTATCGTATCATAAATTAACTCATACTAATAAACAGGTATTTTACTTAATAAAAAAACAAAACAAAAACCTGGAATGGGATGTCTGACATAAAACCAAAAGCCCGCCGTCGACATAAACCACAAAAGCCCGCCATCATCCCAGTCGCCGCCGTCCTCCTCCTCCTCCAACCGCTTGACCCTCCACCAACAAACCTGCACTTTTAATTTACCTATTGAACAAGTTATTAACTGAACTTTACTAGATCGGTGCAAAATTAATTTTATTTAGTTGTCGCCGAATATAATCAAACCAACAATCAATTTTAATCAAACCAAAAGGTATATTTAATAGTTATTGGATTGTAATCAACAATCTCGACAACAAACCAACAATCAATTTTAATTAAACCAACAAACCTGCACTTTTATACCTATTGAATATAGTTATTACTTTTGTTATCAACAACTATGACTAGATCGGCGGCCATCTGAAAAACCAACGACAACAATCTGATGGCAACAATCTTGCGCTATCTGAATTTGTGATTTAATTTACCTATTGAATATCAAATAGGAAAAAAAAAAAAAAAAAAAAAAAAAAAAAAAAAAAAAAAAAAAAAAACGATGCACTCAACATACCTGGTGATGTTGGCTTAGTTGGTATTCGGATCCATTAGGACAGCCGGCGGCCGGTATTGGCAGCGCTGGTGGTGATAAGGTTTTGAAGGTTGAGAGGAAAAGAGTATGTATTGTTTAGATCCGGAGAGATGTAGAATGCCAGATTATTATTTTTGTGTCCTTTAAAATAGGGACGGTTTTTGAAATACCTAAAAGTAAAATCCCCATAATGTCCTTTCTGCTTTTTTTTAATTAAAAAATTAACTCTCATCTTTTGTTTAATTACAATTTTGGCACTTTTAATCCTAACCTTAGATCAAATTCATTCAATGGTTTAGATTCATTTTAATGGTACTGTAAAGTACTGTATATAATATTGGTACTGCATAGAATACAACACTATATATATATATATATATATATATATATATATATATATATATATATATATATATATATATATATATATATATATATATATATATATACTTTATCAACTACTACAATAGTAGGGAGCATCATGTGAGGAGTTCATTATGTAAGTCGTCGAGATGAGTTGTGGATTTACGAATTAAAGTGTCCTGGCTCCTCGAACGTTTACTACATGACTTCTGAATTATGTCGGCCCTAACGGTAGTAAACGATATATAAACTATACATGTTTCATGAATCATTTCTTTTCAAAGACTTACACTATACATCATACCACATCATGGACTAAATGCAAGACATATATTGGCATGTTTATGTTTCCTTAGACATTATTCCAAACCTAAGTTGCAACAATTATTCTAGGATGCTCGTAGAAGTTCTCACGGCATATCCATCATTCTCATTAAACATCATCCAACTCAAGGTGAGTTCATAGCCCCACTTTCTATTGTATAACTATTTTACAAACCCATGGGGGGGATACATGCTATTATTTTTCTACTCGAACACAATGCTTTCTACTGTATGCTATCCGACTATGTTTTATTATCACTAAGTAATATCCTTGCCAAACCAAGATCCCTTATTATGAACCATTTAATCACTAGTAATAGTGAGCGCGAATATTGTGAATAGGCCTATTGGGATTGACGAATCCCATTTGTGTTGAACAACTACGAGTTCAAACAAATGCATTAATATTTGAGACATTAGGTATGACGGCAAAGTACCTACCGGGATAACTCCGCCGATTGATATTGGTACCCGTTAACGTTTTGGTGTCATAAGCTTAGTGAATTAATAACCTTTCCGGGCATAAAACAACGTAGCCCATCTTTGTTTTCTAACTATGAGTGTGAGTCTATAGCTCACACTACGATTATTGTGTTCAACGATTTAACTACAAACTCTACGAATATCACTCAACCTTTGTGTTGACCTCTCAAGCATGTATTTCAGGTTCACGATGATCAAGGATGGCACGGATACTCAAGAGGGCTATAAATTTTATTATCATTCAAAAACTCATTTAGTATACATTGTAAACATGGAACCATCTGGGACCTCATTTTGTAATCTCTGATATTTATACAATTTGAAGGATAAATCTTTTAAAACGACTCAATTGGAGTTCGTTTTCTATTATTGTGACTATTGTGCCGTCGAGTAACACCCAGTTTGAATTCCGCTGTATCCATGAATTGGGGGTGTTACATGAATGAAATAATGTTGTTTGTTTTTTACAATTGTCTGAATAGTTTTAATTGTCCGTTTTTAAGTATATATTAAGACAATACGATGAATAAGTAGCTTAAATATATATTTAATGATGAATAATTGGAAAAAAAAAAATCAATTTTGAAATTCACAAACACACACGGTTTCGGTGCACACTTTGTCAACAAGCAAGTTACGGTTAACAATCTTTCTCGAATTACGGCTAACACTTTGTGCTAAATGTTAACTCTAATACTACACAAAATTCTACTTGGCCCACAATTAACACATAAACCATCATCAATATACTCCAAAAACATGGGCCTATATACGTTTATGTGTAAAAAATAATAATAAAGCCCAAATATAGTTGAACATGACCTAAACATGTACTAGTATATAGTAGTAGGAGTACTAAACATATGCAACCCCAAACCTAAGCTACACTTATCAATGGGATGTGTTGACCGAACCCCCTCTATGGGGCTAGGTTGTACTTTTTGTCTCAAAATGTACAAGCATTAAAGCAGACAGTACAAGCGGCGGCAGCATTGTCTTCCACAAACCCTCCCTACAGGGGGGTCCGGCTATCCTCACCCCTTATCAATATGCAGCCACTACTTTTCTTTTCACTTTCTTAAACCAAAATGCAGTCACTGCACCATCTAATCATCTATCATTCTATCTTGTTCTCTCTCTTTGGAAAAAAACGACCAAATACTTGTTCTTAAAATCCAAGAACTATCACAAATCATTATAACACTCTTTTATTTCCTTGACCTACGAAAACCTATGATGATTTATTCAACTAAAGATCTTCTTGTGGTTCTTTTTTTTCTTCTTTTTTTCGAAGATGGATTATCGGTATATAGGAGTAAGAGGCAATCAGATAATACCGCCACATCTTATTGGGTTAGATGTTTAACATCTTACCGCGTCTGACCGGAGGAAAAAAAAAAACAAACGACCACTGCCTCTTACCGCGTCTGACTGGTTAGTGGTAAGAGGCTGGTCAGACTTTTTTGTAAAAAACAAACACACCCATTTATTGAAAGCATTTTGGAAGGAGTTTTCTATGTCTCTTGGTGGTTCATTTGTGGATTTCGGAATCGTTTTGTTTTTGAAGATATCAAGCCGGTTAGATCGAGACTTTTTGATGATATTGTCTCCTCTTCTTTTCTTTGGTGCAATAGTAGAAGTAGTAGGAAATTTCCTATAAATGTTTGGCTTAAAAACCCGCACTTGATTTCTTTGTAATTTTTTTCTAGCGCCTTGCTAGTTTTATTAATTTGCCGTTCAAAAAAAAAAGACGTACATAATACCCGCTGTCACTTTAATACAAAAACAAAAATAAAAATAATAAACAACAATCAACCATGAAAAAAGACACCATCAACATCACCGGAGCCACAAATCTACCACCACCATTTGTCGAATTTGCGGCCTCTTCATCTGTTTAATAACCGCCGGGAGCATCATAGTCATCATCATCTCCGAAGAGTCCAAACGGACCCGGGTTTTGAGCGGTGGTGGTGAGGGCGAGGAAAGAGAGGGAAAGTGGCGACATTGTCTGTGATGATGGTGGTGGAGGGGGGAGATAAAGAGGGTGAGTGAGAGGTATGTGCTAGATTAAAGTGTGCGTATATATATACTCTCCATATGTGGTATTGAGGGTCGCTTCAAGGCAATTTCGTGTTTAACGTATATTAAATTAGTGTTTTAAGTTTGTTTTGTGAAAGTAATTATCAATTGAATATGATGTTTTTCATGTTACCTAATAATTATCATTATAGCAAAATTTTGAGTGAAATATGACATACTAAATAGTATTCAAGTTTATGTAGGCGCACGGATTTTAAATTTTATGGTAAATTGCAAAAAATGTTTATGTGATATCTATATTTTTTTTTATCATATGCTACTATCAAACTTTAATTACAAATAATGTCATTGCAACTCGCACTTTGTGAAAAATTATTATTGGTAATGATCAAGTTATAATCGATAATTAAACAGCTAGATATATATAAGTTTATTGGGGGCATGCATGTATGCACCGATGGTATGGTTTTAACTTTTAATTATTCTAATTAATATATTTATAATAAATGTATAATAAGAGTAAAATACATTATTTGGCCCTAAACTTGTTCAGAAATATTAATTATTGGGGGTGATAGTCCTACTTACGTCGAAGATTGGATTTGTAATTCATTTCTTAAGTTTTTTGAAAGTTTAAAAGCGGTTTATATATGTTTTTATCAATTTAAACAACATATAATTCTAGGACATAAACTAATTATGACATAACTGACCTATCAATCTGCTTAACATATATAGTTAAACATGTTAAGCAGGTTTATAAACATGACATGCGTGTTATACATGTGTGGATTAGGGATAAGTTTCTTGACACAATTAATAAATAACTGTTGTATAATTGAGATGATGTGATGCTGATCCGCCAAGCCACCCACCCGAATAATTTCACATTAACTTATTCAATTTATATATATATTTGCTACGATATATAAAATGACCTGTATTTACAATTGATTATATATGGAGCATTGGCTGTTTTTGCCTTTTTCTAATTCTAAAGCAAAAAAACACATGTAAACCTTCTTTCAATACAATACAATCCAAGTTAATAAGGTATAGATTAAGAATATGACATTATCATGACCCCGTATATTTGGATTAAGGCTTTGGGATTTTCATTATACATATTAACAAAAGTTATAATTGTTATGTTTAATGATGTTGTGTAACTGAGGTGGAATAATTAGCAGACCTACTTAACATGTATAACTTAGTAAAACATGTGTGGGTAAATGACGAGGTAGTTAATGTTCAAATCGTCATTGTTTTGAATGATAGTCTATAGTATAAAAATTACAAATAAATCTATACTACATATAATGGAAAATTGGTCAAAAGTGAAATGTTGAGTTTTCAAGTAAAATGTTGAGTTTTCATGGTCAAATGAGAGAGAAAGTGAAATGTAATTAATACTCTTATTAAAACACTCTAATACTTAAAAATACTATTATTTATTCACATTGTACAACCAAATTAAAGCATATCTACCAATTAATACAACCAATTCAAACACAAATCGGGTTGACCCGGGACGCTTCAAACCCGGTTTAATTTGACCCGTTTTCGACCCAACCTAGCAAGTTGACCCGGTTTAAATTGACCCATTTTTCGACCGGAACGGTTCAACCCGTTGAACCACCCGGGTCGAACCGGGTTTCAAAACATTATCCATTACTTAAAAGTACAATCATTTATTCACATTGTACAACCAATTAAAAACATATCTACCAAATTAAATATAACAAATTAAAACACAAACCGGGTTGACCCGAGATGCTTCAAACCCATTTTTCGACCAGAACGGTTCAACCAGTTGAACCACCCGGGTCAAACCGGGTTTTAAAACATTATGTTTAATTCCCAAATCTTCAAACTTTTATTATTTTTCGCTTATAACCTATAAAAAAAAATTTATCAATAAACTATCTGTCGCTAAAAAATCTCGTTGCTATGCATGAGTACTCGTCTAGTTATAAAGATGGATTTAAGTTACTAAAACAAGTTATTGCAAGTAGACTTTTCATTTCTTATAAGAAAGTTTAGTGCACTTTGATTTAAGAATGAAAATTATATAGATGTAAGCTAAATCATCAGACAATTGTAAGTTGGCACGTTATTGTACAAAAATAATCATTAATTGTTGTAAGTTCATACACGTAATTTTAGTTGACTTTGTTTTCTATTTGGTAATCACAGCTCTTGTTTACATGTAAACTAGTAGGGTACACGCGCGATGCGGCGACGGATACCCTATGACTATATTTTATGAGAATGTGATGTTATGCGGCCATTCTTTTATTAAACAATTAATTTACAAAGAACAATAATTTTGGTTAAGGCAATGGCATAATTCCATCTCATGTTAACTTAATATACCATCTTGATTCGTTCTTTCAGCACAATCACCCTTTGTCAATTTTGGAACTGACCGACCCAGTTTAACCCTCATTCTCGGTCGGCGCAGCGGCGACTGAACCGGTCGACCGACCACTACGGGCAGCCTAATGACTTTATTTTTAAGTGTTTGGCTTAGTGGCTTTATTAGATTGTACATTGTGGTTAAATGATTGTATATTTTGGTGAATGAGTGAATTAAATAGTGTATTAATTGTATGTGTTGAATAGTGTTTATTAGTTGTATTTGTTCTTCAAATAGTTTGTATATTGTGTTTTATTAATTATACATTTTATCAAATAGCGAATCAGAATATGTTTCAATGCCACTGGTATGTGTTAATTCACATACCATTTCATGGCCAAATACCGACCCAAATAGACTATTTTGCTAACTAAATGCCAAAGAAATATGTGTTTTTATATTGTGAACATGCAGGTATGGATTAATCACAAAAAGACAAATAATCAAGCAAAAATCAAAAAAACGGGCACGAGAGTGGGAGATGGTCAGAAAGTCAAGCTGGGAATCAAAGTTGAGCTTATCAAGTCCTCAGTGATGGATTTATGTGCCAAAGTGAACCTTGTGAGAAGTTTGAAGAAATTGCAGATTTAGTCCTCATACTTTTCAGAGTTGTCAGATTTAGTCCCTTATGATATTATTTTGAAGGAAAGTCAAAGTCAACCTTGGAAAATCATAATTTGACATCATGAGCCCTTGAAATATATTTTGGAAGAAGTACAGGATTTGTCCTTGGAGTTTCATTTTCCACAATTTTAGTCCTTACATATTTCTGAAATATCAAAAGCTGAAATACATGATACCATAAGTTTAATCCAATATCAAATAGCCCAAATCCAAGTTACAAACCAAAAGACCAAAGCCCAAATTATCCCTTAGCCCATACCCGGTCAACATATAATTTCACGGGTCAAAGGTCAGTAGAGGTCAAATGGGAATAAAATATTACCCATACTTACCCCCCCCCCCCCCCAATTCATTACTTACCCAGAAACAAAGAACCCTAATAACCGTACGCCTCAAATTACCACAATTAAGGGTATGTTAGTCAAATCAAGCAATTTCTAAAAGCTAAGTGTGATGTCAGAAGGTGTTAGGGAATGTAAGAAGCACAAATACGTCCACATGGCAGTCCCTCATTGGTGTGAGCGCGTCATTTTGAATGATCCAAGGGTTGTTATCAGTTGGGCAATGATTGGATGGAGATCAAGGGCTCTGAGAGGAGGTAAACAAACACAAGCTCACACGGATTGCCAGCTTGGCAATCCGTAAACCAAACCCTCACCTCTCCTATAAATAGAGACTAGTTGTAGGCTCAATGTGTGTAATTTTTAGTGTAGTGAAGCTCTTGAAATTTTTAGTCTCAAATGTATGTAGTTTAGATATTGTAATGAATTCCACAGTAGCTTAATAAAATTTCAGTTTTCATTATATTTCTTATCAGCTTATTGTTCTGTATTGTTAATTAGCTTTTAAAAATCATATAATCAGTTTGTTTTCTAGTTCACTCTCAGAATTATTTCATTTAGTTTAATCAAAATTAACTTTCAATTCAGTTTTATCTTCTTTTTCAAAATAAATAGAAAAAAAAACAGAAAATAATAAATAAATAAAAAAAATGTTTCAATTTAGTTTAGATAAGTTTGAGATAAGATGAATTAGCTTATATACATTCTATACAAGTTCTGTAGCTTGTGGTAGAACTGTTTCATTCATTTTCACAAAATTATTAGATTGGTCAACAGAAGTCAACTGTGTTTGATCCATTGGTTGCTGAGGTATTTTGGATAGATTTGGTCAGAAATGGAAGGACCTGCCTATCCTAGAGATAGGCAAGCTTAGTGAATCTATCTCTGTTTTGCTGAGATAGAATCAAATTGTAAGTTCTGATCAAATTCTGAGTTCATAGCTTAATACTAGTAGAATTGTGTAGCTAATTGCATAACTGTTTCATTGATTTACTCTTGCTTTCATAATTGATATTATTGTTAAGCTAGTGTTAGATTGTTAATCTGTTGCATTTATTTGCTTTGGATCTGTTGTATTTCATTGTTGTTGGAACATATTGCTACTTGCTGTTGAGTTGTTGATTATTGAGGTATATTGCAGTGTTATTGATTGAGTATTGGTGATTTGTGATCATATTTGTAGATATGAGTGCTTCACTATTACACTATCTTAGCATCTGTCATATTGTGAATTTGTGAATTAGTACTGTTGGATATGAGATTGTGTGATTTAGTGGAAATTTGTGGTGGATTGCTTTTGGATTAACATCATACAGTGATTAGTGATTAGTGATTGAGATTGAGTAGTGTAAATGTAACTTGAGGCTTAAAATCAGCCTGTTTAGTGCAAATAGGTAGCCTAAGGAGTGATTGGATGAAACTGTTTGCTATGGTTTAGAGTAAGTAAGTTGGAGATTGTTACTTGATTAGTTCACTTAAGTCATTAGTAGTCTAAATATTTCATATAATCAGTTGTGAAGTTGTTAAATAGTCAAAGTTAAAATTTGTTGCATATACAGTTAGATATAGGAATTAATTGATAATAAGATTTAGCTCATAGTTGCATTATACTTAGAAATAGCCTTAACTAGATTAATCATAGCTTATTACATCTGATTAGTTATAGAATTAAGTTGATAAAATTCATTTTGGTCAAAGTTTAGTAGGCAATTAAAAGGTCAACTGAAATCAGTGTTTGAAGTATTATTGGTTGTTGAACTTAGGGCATTTTAGGCATTCTAATAGTTTGAAGGTGCAAATTTCTTGTTGTTTTGTAGTCTCAGTAGAATAGGTAAGCTTTTGCACGCATTTGCTTATATTTTGGAACTCATCTGAAGTGCTTATTGTACTAGTGAAGTAGCCTGTGTGAGACATGGTACTGCTTTGATTTTAAGCCTGCAATATTGTTCCTGATCTTGTATCTGTGATTTGTGTATGCTTTTGAGTTGTATCAGAGTAGGTTGAGTGTATGGTATCATAACTTGGCTTCTGGAACCATTTTGTGCTTGTTGTGCTTATTATCTGAGCTTGTCATTTGAGCTTATTGCTTATTCATTGTGATTTTATGGATTTTAGTGATATTATTTGTCCATTCATTGCATAACTGAACATTTGTCATCATAAGGAGTATATTCTCAAAGTTTCATTCAGTAGTGTTCACAAGTGCTTAATAATAAGCACTTGTGAATAAGCAGTTTGCTTAAATAAGCTCTTTTCAGCTTATTTTCATTCCAAAATTTTTCTCTGAGTTTTTTTTTTATAATTTTTGATTTTCTGGAATTTTCCCAGATTTTTCCAACTAGTTTTAGTATTTTTCTTAATTTCTTTTTGATTTTAATCATTTTTAAATAGTTTTTAAATAGCAAAAATCCATAAAAATTCAGAAAAAGCTGTGAAAAATAAAAAATATTTGTTGAAATTCTTTTATAATATTTTAGAATTTTCAGAATTTAATTTTCATTTTTCCACCTTATTTTTCTATTTTTTTCAATTTTTAATTCATTTAAAATTACAAAAATCAAAATAAATTCATAGAAATTAATAGAAAAGTCAAAAAAATATTTTTCTTTTTCTGGAAATTCATTTTAATAGTTTAAGATTTTTAGAAAATAATTTCAAGGTTGTAGGATCAATTTTTAACAAAAGTTACGTTTGAAATAACGCGGTTGCATTTTCGTTTTTACGTTTTAAACTTTGGTGCATTATTAACTTGTACTCTTTGCATATTTCATCTTTGTTTGTGAATACTTGAATTACTTGATTGATATTTTCACTTTTACACTTCTCAATTCACGATTTTCACGAATCAATATTCTTGATTCCATTCACCTTCACTCGGATACGACTCGGGTGATCCGTATTTCACGCGGATCATTTTTATATAATACTACTATACTATAATAAGATTGATTTTCACACAATCAGCCACCATATTGCATCAGGTAATCACCTTTATAGTAAATATTTATTTCACCATTCAATGAGGGTTTGAGAAAATAATCATCGATTCAATACAACTCATGGGTAAAGGTTACTCGAACATATGCTTCTTATTGCCTTGGGTTAGGCTGTTGGAGACGCTCAAAAGAGATGGACGTGACCAGGGTTTCACCAGCGATTCAAAGCTTTTGATACGTAAATTCCAAAAAGTATCATTAAATGTAACAAACTTTTATAAAGTGTTATAATATTCACATTTTGGTGTGTTATCAGGTTAAAAATCGTGAAACGTGTATGTGTTTTTCTAGTATGGCAACGCATTATAATGTGCATATTTTAACACTTCAGATAAAAGTTTGTGACAATTAATGATATATTATGGATTTTACACCAAACCGAAACTTTGAATAGAGTTATATGCAATAAAATACCGTAGTAGCAAACTTTGTACCCTAAGTAAGTTCACTCATGTACGCTTCACTCGCAACCAACCCTAGACTATGTATAGTCTACGAGTTATATGCATTTTATATTTCATATATTCATGTTTTATATGTCCAAAAATGCTAAATCCTCCTAATAAATTCTTCTACAAAACTGCCTACTCACAGGATCCTGTCAAGTGGCAGAACTCACGGTTTTGATGCAGAGAGAGAATGAATGAAAAAAACTATTTAATATTGTTGTGTGTGTAAGAAGATTTGTTGGATAATTCAGTAGGAGCTTGTAGCAAAGCTCTTATATGTCCTATTGTAATTTTTCTATTTTACCTAAACTTTGTACCTTTTACGTTTTATGCATAGACGGGTTATGTTTTCAGTTTTAACGACATGTAAATACTCCGATAGACTCATGACTCACCTAAACTCCTAAAATAGGTTATGTTAATAAGTTTTAACATTTTTATATGTTTTAGATTTTGTTACTACCCGATTTTACGTTTCGTGTTTTAAAACTTTACATTTGCAATTACCGGGATCAAACTACACATCGTAGCTCAAGTTTTATACAAAATCAACCCACTCACACCCCACTACACACACCAAATGACTCAACCACAAGGACATGTGTCCTTGTAGTGTCACCATATCCTACACATGGCTCTTCCATGCATATGTGTTTTACACTTCAAGATTTAAACCAACAACTAACTCATTTGTACATGCAATCTAAAATCTAAGTCCCATTCTCCTTGTTCTTTCCCTCTCTTGACCATACACCATAACTATTGCACCATCATCAATCCATCATTTGATTTTTTAGCTACAAGATATTGTGTGATAGGTTGAAGATTTAGTTACTTTAAAAGTCTCTTGGTTCATTTTCTCCGACAAGTTTGTTATTTCAAGGGTTAATTCATGTGTTCTTGAGTTATTAAAATAAAGCTTTTAAAAGGGTTTAAAGAGGGTATATAAAGATTGGATTAAAGATTTGAAGATTGGGTTTAGTTGTTGGTGATTTAGAAGGTTTGATTGTTTTGAGTTCTTGTTGTTTCCCTCATTTCCTTGTAAGATCATAGTTATTTTTCTTGTTCCTATTCAATTTCTTTGTAATAAGCTACTGTATTCCATGTGTTTTTATGTTATAAGTATTGTTTTGTAATATTGGGACATTTTACATAACATTTAAATCATAAAAACTAGCTTAAACAAGCCCTATATTATAGTTATAAAAGTTGGATTAAGATCAGTAGCAAAGATAGGATAAACTAATCAAATCAGTATGTAATGACCTCAGGAAAAAAAATATAGGGTTGTAGGTCTACATCTTCACTTCGATTTTCCAGGTGGCTCATTTCGTAACTCCTCCTGATGAATTAACTAGAAAATAAAAATAAACTATGTCAAAAACTGCACATTGAAATATATTGGCTAAAAACTCATAAACCTTGTTAAGAACCAACTATTAGGCTTCAAATAAAAGTTGTAGTATACTCTTTAACTTAAACGTGGCCACTTGAACGGGAACAAACTGAGTTCTAGAATTTGAGATATCGCCATTTTGGTGGGACTAAAATATGCATCCAAAAATTAGTTTTGACATAAGGGTAAATTAGTAATTTAACATTTATTATGAAATTTTTAAGACAGTGGTACTTGTAAATTTTATAAATGCACTCAAATATCTTTCCGAAAACGTAAAAACCGAATTATAACTCTTTACATTGAGTAATGAATTCTCTAATTCGGGATAACTAAATAAATAAAAACTCAAATTTGACAATTAGTAATATTTGAACCAATTTGACTGCTTTTTCATAAACATTGACATGGTAGGACCCACTATCAGAAAAATAGACTCGTTTATCTTTCATAAACTAATAAAAGCACCCGGTGCAGGCTCGTTGTGGAGATTCGTCGTCCGACGTGGAAGGCCCAACGGCCAGCCGAAGCTCGCCGCTGCACCACAACTGCCTCGCTGTTGCTCTTTGTTGGGTATCTCCTCGTGGTCACGGCGAGGATGAAAAGGAGATGGGTTTCAGCTTTTGCAGGAATATAAACGTTGTATAACGTTTATTTAAACGTTTTTTTTACCTCCTAAACCATAACATATTTACCCCTATATAAATTACACATATTTCACACATTTCATTCCAAAAACTTAATCATATAAAAGCAAAAAACATGAGTGAATCATCTTATTCCGAAGTTAGTGACTTTGAAGAAATAACGGAGCTAGAGCTGATTATCCAAGAGTTTGAACACGAGCAAGCGTTGCAAAATCAAGAAGCCGATCCTTCACATTGCCGTAGATACATTCGGCGTGAACGTGAAGTTGCTGAAGCACGTCTACGGCCCGACTATTTTGGTGACCAACCAAAATATCTTGAAGAAAATTTTCGACATCATTACCGTATGAGCCGTAAACTATTTTTAGAAATAGTCGAAGGTATTGAAACATATATTGAAACTCATCATCCTCTTCCTGTGCATTTTGATTTCTTTAGACAACGACCCAATGCTACGGGTCTAAGGAGTTTTAGTGTGATTATGAAATGCACATGTGCTCTACGCCAATTGGCGTACAGGATATCACCTGATTTATTAGGTGAGTATTTACAAATAGGTGAACACATTGTGCACGCGATTGTCTAGATTTTTTTACTATGTGCATAATCCATTTGTTTGGGAAGGAGTTTTTAAGAAAACCAACTGAGGATGACGTTCGTAACTTATACCAAGCACATAGCATGATTCATAACACTCCGGGAATGTTGGGAAGCATCGATTGTATGCACTGGGAATGAAAGAATTGTGGTGTGGCAGGTGCGAATAACGATCTGACCGTTTTATATAATTCTCCGTTATTCGACGACCTGATTGATGATATTGGCCCTTAAGTTCCGTTTGAAGTATACGGACATAAATTTAACAATGGGTATTATCTAGCAGATGGAATTTACCCACAGTGGGCATCGTTTGTCAAATCCTTTAATGTTGCAACAAACCCAAAAAATGCCGCATGAAAAGCGAAACAAGAAAGTGCTCGAAAGATATCGAAAGAGCTTTTGGTGTCCTCCAAAAACGTTGGCATATTATTGCCCAACCGGCGCGTGCATTTACTGTGGGCAAGTTACGGAGAATCATGTACTCGTGTAGGCATAATGCATAACATGATTTTGAAAGATCAAAATTTTGCGATATCCGAAGCTGCCGAATGTATATTCCTCAGACACCAAATATGCAACAGTCATGGGTCGAACGTTGTGCAATGCAAAGAAGAAAAACCAAAGAACTGCACGATAGACGTACACATACAAGGCTTCAACGATGTCTTATCGAGCATGTTTGGCAACAACAATGGGAAGAAATTCAACGAAATAGAAATAATTAGGTTCCTTTTTTTTTAGTATCGTATGTGTTATATTTTTTTTCGTCTCGTTTTTTTTCCGTGTTGTAACTTTTTTATTTGATGAAATAAAATTAGTATATTGTGTTAGTTTTAACTATTTGTGAAAATGAATTTAATTTATTTAATAAAATGAATAAAAAAATAAAGGTGTAAGTGGTGGGGCCTTAATGAAAAAGTTGAGGTTTGTTTTTTGGTGATGGAGGATTTGTTGTGAAGAGATGAAGTTGATGTGTTGGGTGATGTGGCACATGTGAGACCCGAATGGGGTAATGTAGCTTGCCATCTACACCTTGTGCTCTAAACCTGGACATGACTATTTTCGGGTTAGAACATATAGACTATTAAGAGCGACATAAAACCCGAAAATCGGATAACTTATAAATTAGGGCTTTTAACTATTTTTAAATTTGTCAAAAATAAACTCTTAACACTTATTAAACTTATAAAGGTGTGCACAATATTTAAAAATATATTAACTTTTATAAAACCCATTTCATACATTCTCGTTATATTTATAAACACATAACATTCTCGTTATATTTATAAACACATAAAAGAGGTTTGCTCAAAGATGTCTTTTGTCTTCCCTTTATTTCTAGTATAACACAGTTTTTGTTCCGTATTTCTAACAGTTTTAATCATTTGACTTATTAAACTTTTTATAATATTCTTTACGTGATGGAACGGGATGATCTTGCTGTTGGTGATTGGTCGTTCAAAATCATAACGGTTCTCTTGTAGTCACACTTTGAACTTCAGTATCAGATTTCTTTATCTTGTTCATCTTTAATCTTTAATCTTCAGAAAATTCATTTTGATAGCCTTTTTGTAAATAATAAAGAGAAGGAGAGAGAATAAGAAGAACAAGGACAACAAAAGAGGGAAACTCAATAGAGAATTATATTACATTCAACTTAGAAAAATACAAGTTGGAGTACCAATTAATATTAAGTGATCCGCACATTCGTTGCATATGTATTCATAACAATAATAGACCAATTTATTTTTTGCATGGGCAAATATATATCGTGGTAGACACATAATACCCGCTGTCACTTTAATACACCAACAAAAATAAAAATAGTAAACAACAATCAACCATGAAAAAACCATCACTGGAGCCACAAATCTACCACCACCATTTGTTGAATTTGCGGCCTCTTCATCTGTTTAATAACCGCCGGGAGCATCATAATCATCATCATCTCCGAAGAGTCCAAACGGACCCGGGCTCTGAGCGGTGGTGGTGAGGGCGAGGAAAGAGAGGGAAAGTGGCGACATTGTCGGTGATGATGGTGGTGGAGGAGGGGGGAGATAAAGAGGGTGAGTGAGAGGTATGTGCTAGATTAAAGTGTGCGTATATATATATACTCTCCGTGTGTTCGGTAATAAAACTTCGAGTACTAATAAGATTTTCCAAGATATTCAACTCAAATGCTTCGAATGGATAACGAGAAGATCAAACAAATTTAAGAGGATAGATTGGCAACAATGGTTATAGGACCCACGGAATATTCGGTTACAGTAAATGTAATTGTCTACAGGAAAATTCAGTATATACAAAGGTTCTGTGATGATCAGATAGGGTGTTTCGAATGCAGTGTCAGTCAGCTTGGATACTCTGTTCTGGGTAAGGATAGACTTTTTATGTGACAATATTTAACTAATTCTGGATTGTATAAGCTGCAGTTGAGGTATAAAGTGTACAGTTTGATGTCAGTTGCTGTGTCCTGGTCATCTAGCTATACCCTTTTGTATCTTGCTGTTTCTTATACGTCTATTGGTGCTCAGTGTACTCAGTGGAAGTATAATATTCCTAGTACACATAGTTTAATCACTACAAGAGAGTTTCGACTACATATGCGAGTGATGATTATATTAAGGAAATAAAAGTAGTAGTCTTATTAAAAGTCAATATATGACAAGCATGTGTGTCAGGTGTAATCCCAGTGAGTTTTGGTACTATGTTTTGTTTGTAAGTCACCATGTGTTTGTTGAATTAGGATAGGATAAGTACTTTTATTTTGGTGTATTATTGTTATGTATCTTATTTTGTTCTCTTGGGTCCCTTTCCTTTTAATTTACTTGATTAATTGGGGAGAGATGCCTTTTCTTTGTAAGTGTTTCTTCTGTGGGTTCTATAAAATTATTGCCTTTCTAAAAAAAGATAGAGGTAAGTGCTAACCTCCACCGATATTTTTCATTTTTTAAATCCTATTAGTACATGATCAACCATGACATGAAATATACAGACCATGAAATAAAATATACAGACCATGACCATTTAAAATAAGAAGACTTTAGCCTTCAAATAAATAAATAATAAAAGAAGACCATAAAACACGATCATAAATATAACGATTCAAAGGCATAAAGACAGCAATTGCATGTGGTTTATTCTATTTAGTATTTTTATTTCATTTATTTGCTACAATGACTTAATTCTTAAATGATACGAGGCAGGCAGAACCCGTGCTACGCACGGGTTAATAATCTAATTGTTAATCGTGTATTTTTTCTGTATATTAGCTAGTGTATACTTAATTATTGTTTAGTATGTTGTATGAAATATTTTAACTTTCTTGTATAAAAATTTAAAAATGTTTGATGTTGTTTCGGTTTTGTGGTGTTATATTCTATATATGGGCTTTTTGTTATTAAGTTGTGATGTCTTTGTTTCTTTTGGCCTATTACTTATTTGCATAATAAAAAAATGGTTTTGTTTCTTTTGGTCTATTACTTAGCTCTACAATACTTGTCTATTAGATGGTTTTTACATGGTAATATGAAGCACACGGGATCTATCTAATTGGTCATAGTTTAATGTGCGTTAAATATTTTCTTTATTAAGTTTGTAAGTTAAAGTTTGTGTAATAATGTATATATAATAATGCCACATAAACTGTATAAAAATCGTAACAAGCCTTTTTAGCTTCATCTCATTTCATTGTACAACTAATTTCATTGAAAATTAACATTGACGTCTAACTAATATTACTCTGTAAAAAAATTTATCAATAAACTCATTCTAAATAGCTAACTAATGAATATTAATTAACACACAATTAATAATTCCTAAAACTTTTGGACTCTATTATTATGTCTTAAACTTAATTTTTTTTTAATTTACAAATGGGTTTTAGCAAAAATTATATACTTTTTCTTTTATATTTATTATTCAAGTTGCATGCTTACATAAACTAATCATGCTAAAAAGTATCATTTAACCATTTAAATGTTGCTTTACATACATGCTCGTGCACATTTTCTTTAATCAATTCGCACATGTGAGCTACATCAATTGAAAACACACATAAATTACTTGTATATAAAAATGCATTAACATAATACATACACTACTACACAAACAGTTAGATAGATCACTTCATATAGATTGGTTATATTAAAAACTGATCTAACAAAGATAAAAGAGGAGGAAGTATAATAAATAGATCGGTTGTTTAGTTAATAACCGATCTTTTAAATTTTGAAACTAGTTAGATCAGTTCGCAACTATTAACCGATCTATTTATGGCTCACAAATTTCTTACACACCAAAATTTAATAAAATTTTAGCCTCCCGCTTTAGTCTCTCGCCCCTCTTTCCCCAAAAATCAAAACCCTACACTTATCCCTCTAGTTCCCACCCATTTAGTTTTTTCCATAGGCAGCCGCACACACAAAAATGCCAAACGATTTTATCTCTTCTTCTTGTCCGGGAGTTCCTTCCAAGTTCACCACAAACAAGGTATGTAAACATCACTCAATCTCAATTTTTTCATCAATTTGTAATTCTGGCGACTGATTGCATATCTAATGTTAATGTTTGAATGTGGAGTTCGATCCCTAATACTTTATTGAAGGCCGTTTCAAGCTTTACTTCTTTAAGTTGTACATGTTGATTCTAGATTCGACAAGCCAATTTTCTGTGAAACCCATTACTTAATATGTGCTTATTTCGTGAAAACTTCATATAATAAATCTTTATATCTTTCAATTTGGGCAGATTCGAGTTTTTGGGAAGAAAATATATTCATTGGTTAAAGCTGGTCATCTCATCATTTACAGGTAATGAATACTTCTCTAGACATGACACCAGTGTAAGGTATTATGCTATTGTGGTGATTTATAATCAGAACCCATTACTTTGAATGACTTTCAATCCATTTAACTTATTTGATTTGTTTAACCCCTTTATGTCTTTGTTAAATTTGCTGTCCTAGTATGTGTTAGCCACCTAATTTGCAGTTGCATTTGAAAGTCAAATAGGCTTGGGATTCAAGTGTTCTAGGTACTAATAGTACACACAATTGTTCTATGACAAGGTTGTCAAAATCGCAATCCGTGGGATAAAATATTAACTATTGTTTTTACTTTTTTCTGTTTTAAGTTCTTTTGAACAAATTTTGAAAGAGAAAAAAAACTTGTAAATGTGGATATGGACTGAGAATAAACAAGTGATGACGTCAGCTGTTGAAAGAGGCTGGAACACTTTTGTTTTTGATTCACTCCATCGTCACCTCACTACTGATTGGTCTTGTAAGTCTCGCTTTTATAATTTATCTCATACGTTGTTATCTCATACGTCACCTATAACTAGGTTTCTTTTGCTTATTATTGAATCAGGTTTATATATTAAATTTTGGAACTCCTAGTATGATAACGAGGTAATATACCGGAAATGGAAACACCCTTCAATGAGAAAGTATTTTTATCGGTCCGATTATGACCATCCTCTTATGTCTCATCCACCTCTTTGCACGTTCTATCATACAATGGTGGCAATTTGTAAACATATGGACGATGGTCCTTGTTATCTTAAGACATTAATGTTATTAAGTTCTAATATTTAATATATATCATCGGCTATGTATAAGCATTTTATGTACTTTTGTCTTTTTTTAATTTCTCTGTTTATGCTGATATATATATATTACTGTGACATTTCTATATGGATGCTTGCTGCTGATGACTTCAGTATATCAGTATGTTCGATCTTGTTATGGTACTATCCAGAGGCCAGCTGCAGTTCAGAAGCATTTCACTTATGGGAATTACACAAATGCAGTGTTTAGTTATCCCGTGACAGAAACTGATAGCTGCAAGTTACTCACTTGTTTTTGTACATGCTCAAGCTCCAGCAGAGAAAGGACTTGCTAGTTTTGCCGTTGATTTTCTTATGGGTGGTGTTTCTGCTGCTGTGTCCAAAACCGCTGCTGCTTCAATTGAGCGTGTGAAGGTTTTGATCCAAAACCAAGATGAGATGCTCAAGACTGGACGTCTTTCTCAACCATACAAGGGTATTGGAGATTGTTTCTCTAGAACGATCAAGGACGAGGGGATTCTGTCATTTTGGACAGGAAATACTGCTAATGTCATTCGTTACTTCCCAACTTAGGTACACTATCTCTTCCTTTATCTTGTTGGATAATCATGTGTTTTAGTTTATTTGCTCATTAGTTTTCTGATAAAATATGCAGGCTCTTAACTTTGCATTCAAGGATTACTTCAAGAGTTTGTTCAACTTTAAGAAAGATCGTGACACGTAGCTTCTATTGCAGATTTGCAGTCCATATGTATCGGAAGATGATGATATTGTTGAACACATATGTATCGGATTAATATTATTAGTGTATTATGTGCAAAGGAACAAATATTTCAAGAAAATATGTTTTCAATGTTTTATTTATTTATTTATATTATTTTTTTTTCTTCCAAAAATTAACATAATAGATCGGTTCTTAGGTGTCAACTGATCTATTTGTTGTATCAGTAAGATCGGTTCACAACCGATCTATATGTGCCTCGCTCATAAAGATCACCCTTGTATAGAGTGGTTCATAACCGATCTTTTTGTGGGTTTTCCACCGATCTTTTTAACGTTTTTTGTAGTAGTGATATATCTATATATATTGCATTATGTTAAATCATCAATTATTCTTGTAACTTTTTCAACTTCATCTCAATCCATAACTGACTTTTAATTGTATACTAATTACTAAATATCATGTTATAAATTTTGGCAAGCCTTGCACTTCCATCTCGATGTTGTATATACTTCATATTAAATGCACCGATTTTGTTTTCCGATAAAAGTTTGAACTTTTACTTATGTTTAAAACTCAAGTTTTTTATTTGATATTATAATTTACAAACGGATTTAAGTCAAAATTATGTATTTTCATTTCTATTCATTACTTAATGTGATATTTTTTATATGTCGTATTTTGCTATTATAGCAAACTCATTTAATTGGCGTAAATATTGGTTTCTCACTAATGATTCTACATATAGAAAAAGAAAACACTTTGCGATGCGCGGACCTTCTTCTTTTCAATAATAATTTAATTGCATACGATAAATTCATTCTAATATATTCTCAAAGAGCATTCGAAAGCAACTACTTACATAAAATAATCACACTAAAAAGTATCATTTAACCATTTAAATGTTGCTTTACATACATGCTCGTGCATATTTTCTTGAATCAATTCGCACATGTGAGCTACATCAATAGAAAACGCACATAAATTACTTGTATATGAAAATGCATTAACATAATACATATATCTATATATATGTTTATCTATAACAATCACCTAAATATGTAAGAAACAAATAAAATAGTTGGTATCCCAATGCATTAACATAATACATATATCTACATATTTGCTTATCTATAACAATCACCTAAATATGTAAGAAACAAATAAAATAGTTGGTATCCCAATCTTTGGTTCCATTTATCTGAGCATACATGATCTTGTGTGATTTTCATGCTACCTGCGTATGATAACTAAATTAAGAAAAAAAGAAGACCAAGTTAATTACAAAGATCTAAAAGATGTATGAATCATTTCCAAAATGTTGCAAAAGAGAATTTACATACCGCTACTAACAATCAAAGATCTAAAAGATGTGTGAATCATCTTCAAATGTACATACGAAATGTGATTTTGGCCGGTTTATATAGGCATGAATTAGGTTAAATCATTAATTATTCTTGCAACCTTTTGCAACCCTTGCACTTCATGTAACCGACTTTTAATTCTATACTAAATGCCGTGTGATCAATTCGGGCAACCCTTGCACTTCATCTCCTTTCATGATTGTATAGTTATTATGAGGCTGTATTGAATTCCGAACATTAGCTATCTTGTACTCTATGCAACTACTAAACGACTCCAACTTGTTTCTAACTCTAAAAACTCTATCATCATAATTCCACATTAAATTTAAGGACTGAATCTTATAGTATTATAGATGTATTTACAATATTTATGATACATTACTTTTCTATAAATCCATGTTTTTTAGCTAATACGCACACTACACAATGTGTGATTTGTACATAGAAACATAAACAAGTCAAGCCGAGTTTAACACTATTAACCCAAATTCGATTGGACTTTTTAAACTTGATTTTGATACTCGACTCGAGCTTGGCCAAGTTTTATATTTCAAGCTCAATTTCGACTCGTCATTTAAAACTCGAGCTCGATTATTTCCACATTTCAAGCTAGAACTCGATGAAAAATCAATATATCAAGCTCGACTCGACTTTATATGCAAATTTGTTTATTACATGTATATGCAAGAGTAAAAATGTAATGTACTTGAAACTCGATAAGGCTCACGACTAGTCACGAGCCAAGTATTTTGGCGCTCGAATTTGGCTTGAAAGTTTACTCAAGTAGCACGAGTTCAACTTGTTTATATTGAGTCGGTATCGAGTCGATCTCGAATAACTCACTAGTTGTCTCGTCACGTTTACACCTATATATTCACACTATAAACATGCAGATGTGATTGTGGGTCATATGCATTACAAATATAATTTTGTAATGTTAACATTAGTTCTAATTGTGTACATATCATTGACATCAATTTATCTTGATATCTTCAAGCAATTAAGACACGTTACTGCAAGTTGAATTAAACTTTATTCATAAGCAATTTTAGTGGAGTTTAATTTAAGAATGAAAATGATTTAAACGAAAAATGTCAATTGGCACGTTATCATACAAAAATTAATACTAAGCAAATTTAAGTTCACAAGCAATGTTGGTTGACTTTGTTTTTTTATTTGTAGGCGAATATGCTTCACGGGGATGCATAATTAATAATTGTGTATATGTGTTGTAGTAATTGTACCTACTTCCGAATTATATTTTATTTACTAGTTAATTGAAAAGATAATTGTCTATAAATGTATCTTACTTGTAAACATATCTTTTTATATATATCGAATTTATTTTTTTGCTATTCTATATACCAAACTTGCATTTTGCATCACTAATGTGTATTTTGTGACTTTTTTGTACATTAGAGAAATTTTATTTGAGTCGTTTAAGTGATATATGTAAAATTGGATTTTAGGAATCATTTTGCAAGATCCGTGAAGCCAGATATGTTCGATGACTAGGTTGGTTGACCCAAGCCTAATTGTAGGCTTTGGGCCTACTAGGTTTACGGTTTAAGATTACTTGTTCACAAAGCTATGCATTTATTATAAATACATATGCAATCTCTTTTATGTGACCACAAAAACACGTCAATAAATATATCTTTACTATTTTACAAGATTAATCACTAGACTTTCACGGTTTATATTGTAGGATTAGAACGAATGATCCCATAACATTTACTACGTCCTTAATATTGATAAAAAGGTTAATAGTTCATACATACTGATTTTACTTAATTTTGCGGTTTTTTTCATTTAAGTTACTCAGTTAATTTTTTACTTAGATCACCTAGTTTATAATAACTAAAGATCAGAAGTTTCTTTAAGAAAGTAGATGTTAATACGATCGATATAAATATAAAACTTTTTGTTTATTAACTTATGTATTGTGTTAATCAATACTTAATAAGTTTAGTAATCTCAATATGTATTTTTATGAGTTTAGTAATTTAAATGTCTCGTTTTATAAGTTTAACAAAATATTTTTTAACTTTAGTAACTTAAATGTCACGTTTTAATGTTCTATAAATTTAACAAAACAAGTAAGAAAAAACCAAAAAAAAAGAAAAAAAAAATTAAGCTAATAAAGACATTATCTTCGTATATGTTAATCCACCTTTTAAACATACGTCGACTTGATGTGACTCATCTTTTAAACACCAACCTGGTTACCCGATTCACCATCCACAGTCCACATACCAAACTAAATTCTAGGGGCTCTTTTAAAACCATTAAAACTACAAGGCTCATTTCAAAATAATGTAGTAATAACTTAAAAGGACCACAATCAATGCTCCATAGTCCATGTGCAAAAAGGTCAAACCATTTACCTGGTTCTCATAGTCAAGGTTTTCAAGATTGAGATCCTACCCTATATCGTTTTCGTCTTTGCAAGACCGTGACCGTAAGATCGGATCAGGATCTTGAAATTCTATTCTAATGTTATTCTTAATAGTTTTTGTAATATTATACAAATCTATAAATTATTTTATGTATTACAAACACAAAATACTATGAATGTTTCATAGAAATGTTGTCCTAAACTATGATTATGAAATATTTAAGATTAACATATTGTTTTTTGAATTCTAAAAAAAAAAAAAATTGTAGTTTTTTAGTTTGTAATCCGGTAAAGTAAGATTGAATCGGATTAAATTTTAAGATCGTATGGTCAAGATCGGGATCCTATAAGATCTTAAGCTTGTAAAGATCCTATGTAGGATCCGGATCGTTTTTATTTTGCAGTAGATCAGGATCGGGATCCGGATCGTTTTTGTTTTGCATTTCATCTTTTTGGGCAAATTAAACTCGCCGTTTTACACAAAAAGCTAGTAAAAACACTTGGTTAATTGGTTTGTTAATTAAACAAACGATGTTCAAACAATTAAAATAAATAAATAAATAAATAAATAAAAAGACTCTTTTTATCCATCCGATTTTCATATATGTTGAGCATAAGTGCATGACTAACACCATATACTTTCACTTCCTAACTTACAAGTATTAAAACTAATAATAATAATAATAATAATAATAAATAAATAAATCAATGTCATATCAATTAAATTATGTAACTAAACTCTAAACATGGAAGCAAAATCACAAACTAAATACGAAACCTGTTGAACAACTACCTAAAAAACAATTGTTGGCCATTGCCCTAAACTCTTATGCATCAATATAATGTCTAATTTATTTTTAGACATGCGAGCTAACTTTGAATCGTCATGTTTTCAAGCCTGTCGCATATCGGAGTTGGAAACTCTGGACGTAATAAGTGTTGCTTCTCTTCGTAGTTGCAACGTTTCCTAGCAAACTTTAAGTATTCGCCCACGATTTGGTTTTCAACATGTTCTCTGGCCGGAGTATCATTTGGATACTTCTTATCAAACTCGTCTGGTGACTTTACGTAATACTTGATTTTGGGCGCCGTCGTCATTGTCATCATTGGAAACTCATAATCGCCATGTGTTGTTATAGAGTACAAGGGTTGTGGACGATAAACATAAGCAACTCTAAACATCACGACAAAAAACACAAACGCGGTCGTGATATAACATAATAAGAATATCAGGTCAGATAAGCGCGGCTGCGTGGCATTATTTGTTGTTGGTTGAGTAGGCAATGGTGGCGCACTCCCAATGTTAATACGTGCATCCATGGTTATTGTTTCACTGTATTCATCAACGAGAAAACTCTTACTCAAATTAAGATTTTAAGCATTACGTTAATAACTCCTACTAATATTAACATGTAGCATGAACATATAAACATCAAAGCATCAATATTCATCTGATTTACTAGAAATCAAAAACATTTTTTTTTTTTCTAACCAATTTTGAACATACCAATGGTAAAAGTAAAAGGCACTAACCTTATGTATGGATCAGAGAGTTTCGTTTTGAAATTTTAATAAAGACTTCAACTTATTTTTTTTATATATAGAGAGAGAAAGAATTATAACATGATAAACACATTAAACAAGATACGAATTAGAGTCAAATTAGTATTCTAGTTGGACTAAAATAAAAAGTATTTATCATAATGGGCTGCTTTAAGACCAAGTTGATTATTTTAAGCCCATATTTATAAGAACCTACTTTTTTTTTACTGTTTGAGCCCATAATCAAAAGACAGTATAAACAAGTAGGTTTTTACTTTTAACAGTTTGCCGTCTTCTTCCACTTTCAACATAGAATCAAACGGTAAATACTCAATTTTTTTTTGGTTCTTCTTATTAAAGGTTTTATAAATAATGTTATATAGTAAATGAGTTATGAATTATCACATGTGCAATTAAAAAGTAGACTATTGTAGTTGTTGCCTTGTTGGGGCTTTTTTTTAATGAAGTGTAACAACTTTATTTATAACGAGTGACGGAACTAGGGTGGGTCTAGTCTCATGGAGTTTTGTGATGTAGTGTTAATTTTGTTAAAAACTTCCATTTTTCATAAATGCACTATGTCATTAGAAATTGTGTTTGTAGTATTGTTTAGTTTATTCTAAGTGCACCTGGTCATTTTGTGTCATGGTTGCGTCACTATTAATAACCGTATTTTTTGTTGTGTAACAAAAAGTTTATTAGTTAGACTCGGTAGTTGGTACTTGAGCGTAGCATTTTTGTATATTTTGATGTTATATATATGACATCTTCATAGGACCATCGGATTGTCCATACAACGATAACAATACGTTTATAAACATTAATACTATCGCTCAAATACTTCAATCCGAGTTTTGACTGAGTTCACATCAAGTTTTGACTGACTTTGATCAAGTTATGACTTTGTTGTGACTCGCCATTGACTTTGTAGCGAGTAGAAGCCGATTACTAGGCCTTGTAATCCTTGTTAGTTCTTTCTAAAGTAACTTAAGTCAAAAGGCAGACTTGAGTTTTGTAACAGGTTTGTTACAAATTAATAGTATTTGAAATCTGGTTTTAGACCTTTATTACGCAAAACCATCTTTTAACAGCTCCACTAAAATGGAAAAAATAAGAGTTCATTAGTATTTAATACAAAAAAAACCCCAAAATATAGTTTATTACGTATAATGTCGTTACCACCAGGATATTGGCCTAGTGATTAGGCACCCGATGACCTCACAAGAGGTCCAGGGTTCAAGGCCTCACTAGGTACACATTTAGAGGTGTGAGGGAAAGGGTCGGAAATGGTCACTGGAAGGTTAGCCTGGGTACATTTGGGTAACAAGGGAATACTGCGTCTGTTTATCCGTTTGCAACTTTGCATATAATATATCTTTAATTTGATGCGATAAACTTTTTACTTGTGATATCTAATATCATGTGTGTTAGTTTTTCTGAACTAGAGTGTAACATAGATCTAAATGAGTACTTTTGTTTGTATGTTTATTTTACTAGGCTGTAGACACAATGGATAGCTTTTTTCCTGCTCAATTGAAAACAAAGTTGGAAGAAGGTTCTTCCTCGCAACAAAATGACACTTACCCTGAAACTCAAGAATCCGAGAATGGTTCCGGTATGGGCATTTTCTCGCAACAGCTCAATTTGTTAATGTACATCATAGAGTACTATAATAAGCAAGTGAACCGGCCTCCATTACTTGCTCCTGTTCTTTGTTTGAGGTTTTACTTATCTTTCGGAATCAAGATTAATGAAGATCATCTAATGAGAATTGGCAACAACGATGAATTTGTTGAGATGATAGAAATGGTTACAAAAGGTGATGAGAATTTTGATAAAGATGTGTTGAATAAGGCTCCTTTGATTCAAAATGATTTGATCAACTCGTGCTCGGTAGAAACAACTAAAGCCATTGTAAACGATATATGTGGTGCGTCTAATGGATACTTTGCTATATTGGTGGATGAGTATGAGGATGATGTAGGTGACGAGCATATTGTGGTGTGTTTGCGGTATGTTGATAAAAAGGGAGATGTTGTTGAGAAGTTTCTTGGTATTTCACGTGTTATGGATCATAAGAAGGACGTATCTCTTAAGGATGCGCTAAGTTCTTTGCTGTTGAAGAATTCATTGAGTTTAAGTAATGTTCGTGGGCAGAGTTACAATGGCGTTAGGAAGATGTACTATGATGTCAGTGGTCTCAAAACATTGATCAAGAATGAAACTCAATCAGCGTATTACATTCACTGTTTTGCTCAACAACTTGAACCAATTCTTGTTGCAGTTTCCCAAAAAAACGATGATTGTGGTATGTTTTTCTATATTCTTGAAAAGTTAATAACTCTTGTCGGTGTTTGTTGGAAGGAAAGTGAAGTATCAACTGAAAGTCGTTTCCAAAACCTTGCACAAGTCTTTGAAGACATTGAGGTTGAAATTCGTGAAGGTTCAGATGAGAAAGCTAGTTGTGGGCCCCACTATAAGTCTGTTTTGAAAGTGATTGACTCGTATGATGAAATACTTGATATGCTTGATATGATGGCGAATGTCATTTTAAGACAGGCGATTCATCATTCATATCTCAGCACAGTTGATAGAGAAGTTTTCTCTTTCGGGTTTGTTTTCATGTTACATTTAATGAAGACACTTTTGGGAGTTTCAAGTGAATTAAACATCGCTTTACTGAAGAAAGATCAAGACATTGTTAACGCCATGTCACTTGTGAAGTTAGTCAAGGAACAATTGCAAATAATAAGAAACGAAGGATGGGAATCTTTATTAGCTTCGGTTGTTTCCTTTTGTGAAAAAAACGACATAAATGTTCCTAATATGGAAGATATGCATCCTCCAAAACTAACAAGAAGAAGTCGTGAACTAGAACCAACTACAACAACCCTTCATCATTTCCAAGTTGACGTATTCTATTCCATCATTGATAAACAACTTCAAGAGCTTAACGAACGATTTGATGAAGAAAGTATGGAGTTACTTGGGTTTATGGCATGTTTGAGCCCTGCTAAGTCTTTTTCGTCCTTTGATAAGAAAAAGTTGCTCAAACTTGCAGAATTTTATCCTAACGAGTTCTCGACCACTGATTTGCTTCATCTCAGTGATCAACTCGACAAATACATTCAGGATGTGAAGAAAGATAAGAGATTTAAGGGGTTGAAGGATATTAAAGAGCTCTCAAAGAAGCTTGTGCAGGTGAAAAAACATGAAGTGTTTAATCTTGTCTATTTGCTTGTCAAGTTGGTGTTGATCCTTCCTGTCGTGACAGCTAGTGTTCAAAGAGGTTTCTGGAGAATGGCTTTTGTGGAAAAGGAACTAAAGAGTAATACAGGTGATCAGTTGTTGAATGATCGTATGGTTACTTATATAGAGAGGGATGTGTTCATCACCGTTAGCAACGAGGATATCATAAGTAACTTTGAAAGTAAGACTCGTCAAGAGTGATTGTAAGTTTGGTTTTAGTACTTGTTTCAAACCTGTAGCTGGATGTTATGTTGTCTTTTTGAACAGTTTAAGTACTTGTTTTTAATATGTATCTGGATGTTAAGCTGTCCCTTTGAACAATCAGTTAATGCTATGAATCGTATGATTAGGTGTATACCCATGATTATGTGTATAACCGAGCATGAAATCCCAAAATTGTCACCATCTTTGATCTGTGTATATGATCTATACCATACGCATGCACAGCCAAAACATATGATAACAAGTAATTCCCCAAGTCTTTTTTATCATCTGTAATGGCTTTACAATTCAGTAAA
The DNA here is from genome assembly GCA_030686995.1 of Artemisia argyi. Taxonomy (NCBI): domain Eukaryota; kingdom Viridiplantae; phylum Streptophyta; class Magnoliopsida; order Asterales; family Asteraceae; genus Artemisia; species Artemisia argyi. The sequence continues at coordinate 195,266,419 of CM060684.1, read as the reverse complement.
TGTAATCTTTAAGAGTGCCTCTTATGTGGTGTGCTCCAAGTTCTCTTTTGCTGACGGAAGCTTCCAATGACTGCAGATTGTGCCTCATTAGCAAGGCGGTCTGCAAAATCATCATAATATGATACCTGGTCGAATTTGTCCAATACTTTGAAAGATTTTCTTTGTTCTCTATCGATCATAATTTGTCCATCTTTAGATATCAGTCCTGTTGCATGAACCTTAAGATGTTTGACTTTAAATGTTGGAGATAGAATTTGTTGATCACTAGCCAATATAACTGCACCAAGGATCTCCCCGAAGAACGTATCCTACAATATGTTATACAAAAGCCATTTGTGTAATGTGTCAAAATTGCCACCATTAAATAACATGTATATATAAGGCTATAAGCATCAAATTTAAGAAGTTAGATAGAAATACCATATGTCGATATCTATGATTTCTTCCTTGCAAATGATACATCCTTCTCAACAAACGTAGGCTGAAACGAGCTTCAGGTGTCGTGTTATTTCGATCCAACTTTTTTATGAGATGTGAAAAGGCACACGCCTTTCGTTGCATACCAAGAGGAATGATTGTGATATCAAGCATCGAATCCAACACCACTTTTGCAGCTAAAGGGTCTAGAAACATGTTTAGTTCAGCATATTTGTTTACAGGAACATTGAAGATGTTTCCTTTGTCTTTCTTCTTCTTGTAGTCGACATTTCCGCCTACTATGAATACATCCTGCAATTCAATATATGAAATATGCAGGATTCTTTAAGGATAATATAGTTATGAACTTTATTCCCGAACTACTAAAGTATCCACACTAACCTGAATGATAGAACTAGCATTTGTGTCTGCAAGTATAATCTTTGCTAAAGTTGTTAATGGTCCATTAGTCAAAATGGTAATTTTAGATCCAAGATCAATAGATTCCACTATGGACTTCCAAATTTCTAGTGCTAGTGGTTGTCTAAGATGCGGGAAATCAGTAGTCCGAGGAGCTCCAAACTCTACGGAATTTTCTGCTGTATACCTGCAATATAACGACCCATTTGACCCGTTCCTCTTTTAGCTAAACTTTTTGATTTGATCTATTGGATCCGGTTTGAGATAAAGCATGACTCAAATTGACACATCATAAGTAACTTTGTTAACATATACATTTTGTTGAAAAACTTGTAAACGAGAATAAAAGTACCTTCTTGGGCTTCTTGGTAGATCACGGGCAAGTCCAAAGAGAGTGTCGGAATCCAAAAAGCCACCACTACCATGTGGGACAGCTTTCGAGTACTTACAGTTGCCAACACTAGGGTCATTCGGGAAAGATTGGTTTAAACCAAATGAATCCCCTAAACCAACAATAATGTCATCACGACCCATCATGTGTAGCAAATCATAGACCACATCTATAGTTGCTGCATTTGCCCACCCTGTTGGAGTTACTAGTATTGCCTGGGATAGAATATTAAAAAGACGTAACGCACATATGATTCTCATATTCATATACAAGTATCTTATAAATAATTTACAGCATTGAATAATAAAGATCATAGTACCTTAAGATTTATTTTCTCCACGGGTACTTTGAGTAGATAAAAGAGAGCCAAAAAATCACCAGCACTCATATCCATGTCAAACACAACTGTCTTTCCTAATTTTCGCCCTTTAAAATTTGGTTTGTATACAACTTCTTTGTAATAAGAAAATTGTGATGTAAAATTGAATCTGCCTTTATTTTGTGGTCGGTTTAGTACCTAGCATAGGAATTACGTTCATTAAATCATAGTTTTGTTTTCATATGCTAATAGCATGCGACAACTTGTAACCAGTAAATGAGCTTAGAAGTATCAATCTTTTTAGTAGAGATGGAAAGATGGATGGGTTGGGTAATGGGTCAAAACGACTTGGATATAAACGGGTCATTATTGTTGCAGGTCAAAAAGGTTTGTATTGAGTGACCCGCAAACTCTTTTCTGGGATACAACTCAACTCAAATCAACCCATTCATAAGTATATATGGTTGGATCAACTTACATCCAGAAAACTGATGAAAAATTCTCTATCCAGGGAACTACTCTTGTCACGGTTTTCCTTTGCCCTCGTAGCAACCCTTACACGTACTGAATCCGGTCCATTATATCTCTCTGTGTAACCATCCTGAGTCTATAGTTTCAGTATCTAGGTAGTCGAAAAAAATGTTACAACAACAGGCGTAGTTATTAACCAACATATGAAATTCACATAACTGTCAATATATTTGAGTTTTTATTTCAAGTTTATTAAAGATACTAAAATCACGCAATATGTTGTTTTAGGAATTACCTTACATCTCCCCTTAATTTGGAGGCAAAATGGATCTTGAATGCCTGTTTGAACATGACCACTATGTACTCCGTTTTTTGTTAATTTGAATTTTGGAACGTCATGACCATCAAAGAAACTATTTGAGCCATCAGATATTCCATAGGGTTTATTGGAAGTAACCACAGTAATATTTATATACTCCATTTCAGCAAATTCATTTTCGTCATTTTTTGTGTGCAAGTTATGCATAATTGAAGTGGCAATACCGGTCATAAATGAATCCCACATAAAATAACTCTGCAAAAAAGGTAATATTTGTCAAGATTAAATATGTTTTTGTTATGAATGTCCAAAGGCTATTACCTCATAGAATTGATCATCAAACCAAGTATCTCGGACCATCTTTAATGACTTGAAAGCATATTGTGCCTCGTATGTATGTTGATTCTGCTCAAATGCTTCAAAGAAGCTTTGAGTTATGGGAATTGTGTTTGTTGCATCCAGTGGAACAATAGTGATGGGAATTCCGGAATGAATAACCTGTAGAAGTGAGCATATTTGCATTAGAGTTGGAAAAATGGTCAAGTTCGGTAATGCGTCAAACTGATTTCAGGTCCAAAAGCCATATATACCTGGTATGCTGCAAAAGGGTCACCAAAGATGTTGAACTCCGCATATGGATTGCTTTTATAGCCAGTGAATATATTACCACGATCACCACATTGTTGAGGCTCACAAGTTGAGTTCATATTTTTGGGACAACAACCAGTTGGATTCTTTGACTTCACACCGCCACCCATGATATAAATATGGTCGATACTTTTCTTTAAATGTGGATTGGTCATAAGAAATATAGCAACATTTGTATGTGCTCCGATTACAAATAAACTAACTGGACCATCAGATATCTTCTCGATTAGTACTTGCTGAGCAGTAGGTTGTTGAAGAGGTGAGTATCTCCTGCTTCCCTAGTTCATAATCGAAGGTAACCACATTTATTAAGAAGTCAAAACTATCATATGAGTCTAAGAAGAGTAAATGTCGAAACAAACTTTATGAACTTTCACTTGTTTGGCTGTTGATCCCTGAAGATCTTTTTCGATGAATAAATCCTTGAACTTACTCATTTTGAACAACGAAAGAGTCCTTTTTACCACAAACTTTGATGCGTAACCAGTAAATTCAGTGAAAAACATAAGAATTAACCTACAGTTTTTGCTTTTCAAATAGGTTCCAAATACCTGTGGAAGAAAGCTTTTTCGATAGCCAAAGTTTGTATCTTTATACAATCGTCCTCCAGCTCCCACAGGAATAGCCTGTCTGTATCTACAAGGTCCGGCTGTACCACTTCCCTGATTATTAATCAACCGAAACTATAGTTAGTTCAAGGTTTCTAAAGTTTCACGGATTGAGCGGACATGATTATATACCTGGTCGATGATAGGAATATAACCACCAACATTTGGTTGTATAGTACCATCTTCTAGTATTCCACCCTCACCTCCCACACCAACAGCTACATCATCCCGTCCCATCATGTAAAGTATATCATATATTTGATTTACTGAGTGTCCAGCGTCTGACCATGCATTTGTGTTAATGGTTATTCCCTACAACACCATAGTAAGTATCGTCAATTAAAATATTGCATCTGAACTTGATTTTGTTTTTGCTTCATATTAGTCGTGATGAAGAAACTACTCCACTTTACTTGCTTAGGCACGAATATGCTTACATTGTGTGATAGGTAGTTGTTATAAACAGCAAAAACACTTTCAACATTGAGGTTAAAATGGTAACACATTTGATGCTCAGAAATCAGAATATTACCACTTTTGAAGAATGTATGAGGTATTTAACGTCAACTTTTAGAATCTTTCATCAATGCTAATTGTACTAGAAGCACGAGGAAATATATGGGCAGAAACAGAACCGCGTGCTTCAGCTAACAAACTGAACTGTGAGTGTCTATACATTCATATTTTGGCTTAATGAACACATACTTCAGTACATAGTACAATGTTTGAATATTTGAAATTTTATTTGCAAACTCCAATATAAGACTCAATGGATAAAACAGGTAACTTGTTAGATGAATCATCATTTTAAAATATTGAAGGGGTAATTTATAAATTATTATAAGATCAAGGATAATAATTGAAAAATAACTGTAAATCTTTATAGTACCTTATGACCAAAACACTCCAAAAAGTATCTAGTTTAATAAGTGGATTCTTCAAAGTCAAAGGTTGGTTAATGTAATTTAATTGGACATGGTACATAGACACATAGTGGGCAAGTGCACACTCCTATTGTGCTAAATCAACTTGTGTTTTATACCTTTATATGTGCCTTAAAAAGATTTTGTTTATCACCAAATACCATCATTTCAACACTATCCTTAAACTAAAAGTCAGAGCTCCACATGAGGATGTGTGACGTGTGCAAGCGCATAGCACCTCCGCAAACTCAGAGAGGCCATATTGAAAGTGTATGTAACATATCCAGCTATATATTTGCAAATCATTTTTTCTAGATCTAAAGATTACACATAGCACGAAATTTAAGATAAAAGTTTAAGAGAGTTGATATTTACACAACAACTATCCTTACATCTAAAATATACTTTTTTTTCCTTTGTCATTTCTTTGATATAAGGGTAAACTATCAAATGATGATTTTTTTGTGTATATATCATTTTTTTGATTTGTAAAATTCACCCTAACAAACCACTTAGGGGTCGTCGTGTGGTGGCAAAAGACTTGCGACTATCATCACTAAAATGTGATGAGGTCTCAAGTTCAATTTGTGCTAAGGTGCAAACAACCCTAAAAGTAGTTACTCTAACCTTCTGAAAAGGGAGGGCTTTACATGGTTTGAGTGTGTGTGGCAGTGGGTTCAAACCTCGTGAATTAGTACGTCAAAAGGTCGGAAACCGTGGTTACCCAAAAAAAACTCACCCTAACATGACACAGAGGTGATCTATACATGCATGGTACACTTTTTATATGTTTTTTTAGCTCAATGATTAATAACATTCAAGTATCGATATCAATATTTATATCTATAAAAGTATAAATTTAGTGTAAAACAAGCGTAGGTTTTGTTTAATTTTAGCTATGAACTCACTAAATTTGTATAAATACATAAGTAAAGTACATGTTGCAGCGAAACTCCGGCTATGTGCACAATGGGCTTACAAAATGAAACGTTCCATACCAATTTACCAATGAAAAACTAAATGACTCCATTATTTATAGAGGTTGAGACAAGAATACAAAAATAACATTCTAGTCCGTGACAAAACCCAGATTCCTTATTTCTAACATAGCATTGATTGACATGACTAATTCGTGTACTTAAGCTTATGTGTCATCATTCTATTAGTGACGGTAGATGGACCCACTTCGTCATAAACCAATAAAATACTTCCGCATCCGTTTAGGCATAAAATTAGGCACACATTTAGGCCCCTAGGTCCCAAATCATTTTCCTTTCTAACAATGTTTTATTTTCTTAAAAAAAAATAATACGGAGTAATATGATTACAAAGAAAAAAAAATGCATGTGTGATAGCCTATGACAGTTGCAACAAAAATGAGCCTGATCGACATGTATGCAACTAGATCATCAAAAAAAAAAAAAAAAAAAAAAAAAAAAAAAAAAAAAAAAAAAAAAAAGCCGGTTCAAACTGATTACCTGCAAATCGAATTCTGACCGGTTGAGCTTCAGGAGATACAACATAGCGAAAAAATCATCAGTATCAACATCCGTATCCAACACAATCCTATAAGGACTACTAACTTCAGTTGTAACAGACATAACTAGAACCAGAAACAGTGACGTCATCAATATCAATAGCATCTTCATTGTAAGCAAATTGTGATGTGGGAAAAAAAATGTTGAAGAAAGATGACGAAGTGAGTGCGTTATTTAGTTAGTTGGACTGGACCAGAACAGAATAGAATATTTGTTTATTATTATGGGATGGAGTGATGGACCAAAATGTCAAAATTAGTTACACGTGTAGTACTGATTCTGGTCCTTTATGTTATGATGTTGTTTTACAAGAACCCCTAGAAAAAATGTACATATAATTAGTTTTTGAAGGATTTACAAAATGGTCAACTCGTTAATTGTATCCAACGAGGATGTAAGCCGCGCGTTGTCGCGGGCATTATACAATATTACATTGTGAGGACTAAATTTGCAATGAACATCTAAGATGAAGGACAAAGTTCGTATGAATTTTTTTAAAAATTGTTGAAGATAACGGTTAATCTACGTAATTGCATAATAAAAAAAACTCTAATTGAAGAATGATGGAGAAAGGTGTACAATCTACTAGCTAGAATCGATTCATGTTGCAACTTTATTAAAAAAAAATTATGGAGTTGTCGTGTCATTCTTAAGTAAAGCGACAACTCAACACTTCAATGAAACAAAAAGAGCACTTGTTATTTTGTCCTAAGATATAACAATTTTAGAAGCTAAAAAGGAGTTTGTTCAAAGCAAAGTCAAAGTACAAAAAGTTAACAAAAACAATCAAACAACCACAAATAGGATTATTATTCTACACCATTTGCAATATTTAATGAAAAGTAGCCCATAAAGAAGTGTTACTTTTGAGAAATTCATTTAAAAGAGCAAATTATTGGTGCAAAATGGTAAGGGAATCACAATTAATATAGGAAATGTGAGGTTATTCATATCCCAATATTGATTCTAATACACCCCTAACATTTTATATTTTTTTAACGTTTAAAATTTATTTTGATTATAAAACTGCGAAACACAAAATACGAAACATAAAATATAACAATTTTAGAAGCTGAAAAGGAGTTTGTTCAAAGCAAAGTCAAAGTACAAAAACCTAACAAAAACAATCAAACAACAACAAATAGGATTGTTATTCTACACCAGTTGCAATATTTAATGAAAATTAAACCATAAAGAAGTGTTACTTTCGATAAATTCATTTAAAAGAGCAAATTATTGGTGCAAAATGGCAAGAGAATTACAATTGATATCGCAAAAGGGAGGTTATTTACTTATTTATATTCAAAAATTGATTCTAATACACCTTTAACTTTTTTTTTTAAATTTTTTTGAAATTTATTTTGATTATAAAACTGCGAAACAAAAAATAGGATAGAAAAAATATAAAATATAAAGTTTGACAAGTCAAAAATAGTAAAAGATAAAAAAAATAAAAAATCATAAAAAAGTGTCTAGTCCTCTCAATTAAAGTGGTTAAAAGAAGTGTAAAAAGAGTATAGAGGGTACCAATCTTATTGAGGATGCATCAAATAAATTTATTGGATATTCAAAAAGAGTATTAGAAAAGAACAAAATCTAGTTAGGATTGACGTTTCATAAACAAATGAATTGGATATGCAACTTATCACCTACATATTACATATCGAGGATGCATCAAATAAATAAATAAATAAAAATAAAATACATATTGACTTAGGGGACTGGCATCGTGGTCGGCATTGGGTCGGTATGGGTCGGCATGAATCGGCAAGACAATGCCATTCAATCGGTTTGGGCAATTCGGCAATGGAAACGGCAAGGTTTACCGAATCGGTAAAACCTTTGCATTTAATTTTTTTGACCGTTGCAAGCATGTTCCGTTGCTAGTTGATGGATTTGCAACATTGCCACTAAACATATGGACTTAGGCATCATTAGGCATGAAATTAGTTGGCTTAATTCTATTGGCTAATTACAATTAAGGTTTAGGCATGGCTAGACAACATTGTCACCCCCTTATATTGATGCACGTAGAAATAAAAACAGATAACATGGGTAGTGGGAATCTCAGGACAACATTTGTGTGTTTACAGAATCGTAAATTAAGCCAAAATTATATCCGACCGAGTAGAAACCAATATAATTACTCGATAGTGTAGGATTAAAATAAAAAGGTAAATATTCGTGAAAAGCATAAAAATATTAAGAAAATTAAAATGTTTTTTGAAAAATTCTCAAAAAAGTTCACAAGATATATTATATTGGTGGATAAAAAAATTGTGAATTAAGTTTTTTTTTAAAGTGTATATATAGTTTTGATGAAAATTATGAAGAAAAAAAAAACGTTTACGCATTAAAATTTTGTAAATCGACATTTCGTGCATCAAAAATTCATTTTTGCTTCCAAGTTCTTTTTAGTTTATGTATCAAAATTTTATTTTACATCAATATATAACAAGTTAAAAGTGCATTAATTTTTTTGTGCATTAAAATTTCATTTTTTGTTCATTAAATAAAAAGTTTAAAACTCAAAATAATATATATCTCACCACGGATGCATTTTTGTAAAGGTCCAACACTCGCATTTTTTTCAAAAAAAAAAAACTTAACTCTCAGAATTAAACCATTTAGAAAATTGTGGAGTAACGAGTTTTTCTTCCCCGTATGTAGTAGCGGGTTTAGATGCAATGCAATTTAGGTTGTCCAAAATTATAGGTTTGTTAGCAAATACAATTTCCGAAGTCCAAAATTTGAGATATCCAAAATCATACTCCGTATTTCTTTCTAGTATTAAAGTTTGATGACAAACTATTCCCCTTTAACTCTCATAACTTTGTTATGTCAAAATCACCAATTTTGGCTAAAAGTTTCTATTTAGTAGAATGTTTGTGGACTTTTTGCCTTAGTGGATGATTAGACGCATCAGATCATGGTGAAGACACGTAAGACCACGGGCTACACCAATCACAAAATATGATGTGTGTTGGCGAATCTAAATGATAATAAGCACTATGAAGTGCATCCTAAAAGTTTACATCTGAAACAAGTTGTAATCCAAACTCGAAAATTAGCCATACAACTTAACTACATTTTTGTGACTTATGTTTCCTAAAATGTCAATTCAGTTGTAACTACCTTGTTCATAATCTTTTGGTCACTAGAAGATTCATCTGTTGTTTTCCGACTACAAATTTTCTTAATAACAACAATCTCTCTATTGCGAAAATCGATCTTAAAAACAGTTCCTCGCTTTCTCGTCAATCAAGCCTTCCAAAATTTTATTTTGATCGAAAATTTCATAACAAACAAAAATATATATATATATATATATATATATATATATATATATATATATATATATATATATATATATATATATATATATATATATATATATATATATATATATTCCTCTTTTAATTGGCTTGTTTAATTGAGAGGGGATACCTTGTATTGTATTTTGTTTTTCTCCCTTTTTATAGGGTCTTAATCTATTGTTGCCTTTCCAAAAAATAAATCTTTCGTACAAAAGGTTTTCACATTATAAGAGATATTAGAAGATCGTGTTTCGTTGTGTATAAAACATGGGAAAATCATCCCTGCCGTAAATAGCATGGAAGTTTTCTGCTGTGGCTTTATAGTGGAGGGTGTATCATGTATAACTTAATATCTTGGAGGGTGAAAAGTGTAAATATGAAAAAAAAAATAATAATAAATGCCCCTTACTGTTGGTATAATAGATGCTGTAAACAGCAGTGATGCTAAGCCCTTAAAACATATATCTTAATAGTAACAAATAACCTACAATAAAAAATAAGTCACCACAACAATTCCACAAACCACCCAAATGTAATTATGTTTCTACAAACATAGAAAAAAAAAGAAGTTAATCTTCGAATTTAGTGTTTTCGGGAATACAAAGTTTTTGTTTCTCTCAAAAGTTTTCTAGCGATCCCACTTCTATGAAGGGGACATGAATGGTTCCGGAAAGATGATTATTCGAGAAGTTCATTAAATTTGAAAGTAAATCACCAAGGCTTTATGGGACAAAAAATATTATCATAATTACTGAGACATCAAGAACAAATAATGAATTTTATTTAAGATAGTGAACTATGGATGTTATTTTATTTACTTGTAACGATAACATATCGAGTCTCTTTGAGCCACCAACTTCTAAAGGTATTGTAAAAATAATCCAATTGTTGTTGAGATCAATTTTCACTAGATTAGAAAGTTGTGGAATTACAGACGGGATAGCTCTAGGGATACGATCACTTTGTAAGTGAAATTTTGACAATTTTATTTTTTCTTATCATTTGGGTCCACGTTTCCACCCATATTAATGATTCCTGGTCCAGTCCACCATCACTAAATTGTGGGGGTTCTTTTTAAACTTATCAAACAATAGGGGTTCATTTGAGAAGCAACATCATAAGTTAAAGGACCAGAATCAGTACTCTACATCAGTAAACTGGTCCAGTACGTCATCATTCTTCTAGGGGTTCTTTTAAAACCATCAACATTACAAGGTTCATTCTTCTATTATGGTCCAGTTCACCATCACTAACTAACTAATTAATCCCGTCATCTTTCTCTATATCATTTCTTTTCCACATTTCGTTAACAATGAAGATGTTATTGCTATGGATGACGTCACAGGGGCGGAGCCAGAAAAATTTTTTAGGGGGGGCAATTTTTTTTTTATTTTTTATTTATTTATTTATTTTTTTTTACATCAAGCTTGATTTTGAAGGAAAAAATATGCGTGCTAACTTAAGAATTTTTAATTTATTAAACAATATGTAAAAAAAGAATTGCAATCATTGAATAAAACAATAAAAGCTACTGTAAAACTTTTATTATACTCGATTAATGGTGAGGCTCAAAATAAAGAACACCATACACAAATAAGCTACACCTTCTTAAAAAAAAATAATAATAATAAAGAACACGATATACACAAATAAGCTACTAATTATAAAATCAAATACTATAAACTAAACAAGGCTTGAGAGGTAATTAAAAAAAAAAAAAAAAAAGGACAACTCTTAACTCATCCACGTGACTAAGGGGGTTGGCAACACATGCGGGGAGGCTGCGGGAGGGGTGGTTCCCGCACGGGAACACCGCCGCCGACCCTGCGGTGAGGCTGCGGGAGGCCCCGTTGCGGGGAACATTACCGCACAGGAAGAGAAGAAAAAGTGACCGTTGAGCATTAAATTTTTGAACGTTGAACAAGAAGAGAAGAAAAAGTGAATGTTTACCATCACAAAAAGTGATATTTTATATCTGTATCACTGTATGTATGGAAGGGATGGTGGTGTGTGCAGGCCAATGAAGAAGAGAACTCACTTTTCATTTTTGGTGGTGTTTTGGCTATAATTGCATGTTCAGTCCCTGCATATTTGTTTTTGCTATAAATGACTTTGTTTTCTCTTATAAATACTTTATTCAATGTTAATAAAAATGTATTGTTTATTTTTAATGTAGTTTGTATTTTTATTTGACATTTAGTTTGTTTAAATTTTAATAGAATTTAAAAAAGAAAAAGAAAAAAAAAATGAGTGAAGGGTGAGTGGTGTGTTGCCAACAAAAAGTGAGTGAGTGAAGGAAAAAGTGGGGGGATGATGTGGCATAAGGGGATTGGGTATAAGTGAGTGAAGGGATTTGGGGTGAGGGGTGTGTTGCCAACCCCCTAACCAAAACATGACAAAATTTATTTTTCTTCTTTCACTTTCATCTTCTCCGATTAGACACCTCCCATTCACCATTAAAACAACTTTCATTTTCAGTTTTAGATATCCATATCTCACCAATTCATCAGAACCGAAGTGACGAAAGTACTTGTGAGGGGGCAAAATGCCAAAAAAAAACGAGAATCTGGAAAAATACACTACGCCGGAAAGTTTTGGGGGGCACGTGCCCACCGTGACCCCCCTTAGCTCCGCCCATGACGTCACTGTTGTTGTTTGTAATTGGTGAACCTCAAAAAAACGGATAGTATTGGATACAGATGTTGATACTCATGATTTCTTTGTATCTCCGATGAACTGCCTTCCCAAATTGAACCTTCTCAGAATGAACCTTATTTTTTAAAAAAGTTTTAAAAGAAGGCCTGCAATTTGTTTTTTAAAAAAGTTTTTAAAAAGTGACTTTGTTGACATTATTCCCTCTAATTTTTACTGTCTTTAATTATTTAGAAGTCATGTTTATTTCCAGATATACGGCAGAAAATTCCGTGGAGTTTGGAGCTCCTTAGACTACTGACTTCCCGCATCTTAGACAACCAGTGGCGAAGCTTGGAAATTTCGAGTGGGGGGTCGGGATCTAAATTTTTTTTTCCTAACACTATGGGGGGTCGAAACCGAATTAAATTGGGGGGGCGAAACCGAAAATACCGAAATTTTTCTACACGAAAACTATATACCCCTACATCGCAAAAAATTTCGGGAGGTCGGCCGCGCCCCCCCCCCCCCCCCCCCCCCCCCCCCCCCCCCCCCGGCCCCTTAGAAGCTGCGCCTCTGTAGACAACCACTAGCACTAGAAGTTTGATAGTCCATAGCGGAATGTATTGATCTTGTATGTAAAATAACCAGTTTAACTAATGGACCATTAACCACTTCAGCAAAGATCATACTTGCAGACACAAATGCTAGTTCTGTCCTTCAGGTTAGTGCTGATCCATGTGCCTTAGTAGTTCGGGAATAACAATACTATACCATCCTTAAAGAATCCTGCATATATCATATATTGAATTGCAGGATGTATTCATAGTAGGCGGAGATGTCAACTGCAAGAAGCAGAAATACAAAGGAAATATCTTCAATGTTTCTAGACCCTTTAGCTGCAAAAGTGGTGTTTGATTCAATGTTTGATATCACACTCATTCCTCTTGGTATGCGGCGAAAGGTATGTGCCCTTTCACATATAATTAAGAAGTTGGATCTACAGAACACGACACCTGAAGCTCGTTTCAGCCTACGTTTGCTGAGAAGGATGTATCATTTGCAAGAAAGAAATAATAAATATCGGCATATGGTATTTCTATCTAACAAATTTACTTGCATGCTTTAATATATATTCTAAGGGTGGCAATTTTGACCCATTTACTCAATTTGGGCTACATTTTATCTCGACCCAGCCTTTACCAATAAATGACCATTTTTTTACTGTTACCATACACAACCCATTCAATAATCTCTACGGTTATTTACACATGTGTCTCAAGATATCTTATAACATATAGTAGGATACATTCTGCGGGGAGATCCTTGGTGCAGTTACATTGGCTGGTGATCAACAAATTCTATCTCAGCCTTTAAAGTCAAGCATCTTAAGGTTCATGTAACATGTTAGTATCGATACAGAACAAAAGAAAGCATTCAAAGTATTGGAAAAGTTTGACCATGTATCATATTATAACAAGTTTGCAGACATCCTTGCTGATGACACACAATCTGCAGTCATTGGAAGCTTTCGTAAGCAAAAAAGAGCTTGGAGCACACCACATACTAAAGGCGCTGTTAAAGATTACATTTACTGAATTGTAAAGACATTGATAAAAAGACTTTAGGGTGAAATTACATTTTTCTATCACATGTTTTGGCTGCACGCGTATGGTATAGATAATGTACACAGATCAAAGATAGTGACAAATTTGGGATTTCATGCTCGGGTATGCACATTATCATGGGTCTAGCATTAACTGATTGTTCAAAAGGACAGTTTAACATCCATATACATATTCAAAAACAAGTACTTAAACTGTTCAAAAGGACAACATAACATCCAGTTACAGGTACAAAACAAGTACTAAAACCAAACTTACAATTACTCTTGATGAGTTTTACTTTCAAAGTTACTTATGATATCCTCGTTGCTAAACGTGATGAAGACATCCCTCTCTATATAAGTAACCAGACGATCACTCAACAACTGATCACCTGTATTACTCTTTAATTCCTTTTCTACAAAAGCCATTCTCCAGAAACCTCTTTGAACACTAGCTGTCACTACCGGAAGGATCGACACCAACTTGATAAGCAAATAGACGAGATTAAACACTTCATGTTTTTTCACCTGCACAAGCTTCTTCGAGAGCTCTCTAACATCCTTCAACGCCTTAAATCTTTTATCTTTTTTCACATCCTGAATGTACTTGTCGAGTTGATCACTGAGATGAAGCAAATCACCGGCTGAGAACTCATTAGGATAGAATTCCGCAAGTTTGAGCAACTTTTTCTTATCAAAGGACGAAAAAGACTTAGCAGGGCTCAAACATGCCATACACACAAGTAGCTCCATACTTTCTTCATCAAATCGTTCGTTAAGCTCTTGAAGTTGTTCATTAATGATGGAATAGAATACTTCAACTTGAAAATGATGAAGGGTTGTTGTAGTTGGATCTGGTTCACGATTTCTTCTTGTTAGTTTCGAAGGATGCATATCTCCCATATTTGGAACATTTATGTTGCTTTTTTCACAAAAAGAAACAACCGAAGCTAATAAAGATTCCCATCCTTCGTTTCTTATTATTTGCAATTGTTCCTTTACTAACTTCACAAGTGAGATGGCGTTAACAATGTCTTGATCTTTCTTCAGTAACGCGATGTTTAATTCACTTGAAACTCCCAAAAGTGTCTTCATTAAATGTAACATGAAAACAAACCCGAAAGAGAAAACTTCTCTATCAACTGTGCTGAGATATGAATGATGAATCGCCTGTCTTAAAATGACATTCGCCATCATATCAAGCATATCAAGTATTTCATCATACGAGTCAATCACTTTCAAAACAGACTTATAGTGGGGCCCACAACTAGCTTTCTCATCTAAACCTTCACAAATTTCAACCTCAATGTCTTCAAAGACTTGTGCAAGTTTTTGGAAACGACTTTCAGTTGATACTTCACTTTCCTTCCAACAAACACCGACAAGAGTTGTTAACTTTCATGAATATAAAAAAACATACCACAATCATCGTTTTGTTGGGAAACTGCAACAAGAATTGGTTCAAGTTGTTGAGCAAAACAATGAACGTAATACGATGATTGAGTTTCATTCTTGATCAATGTTTTGAGACCACTGACATCATAGTACATCTTCCTAACGCCATTGTAACTCTGCCCACGAACATTACTTAAACTCAATGAATTCTTCAACAGCAAAGAACTTAGCGCATCCTTAAGAGATACGTCCTTACGATCCATAACACGTGAAATACCAAGAAACTTCTCAACAACATCTCCCTTTTTATTAACATACCTCAAACACACCACAATATGCTCGTCACCTACATCATCCTCATACTCATCCATCAATATAGCACAGTATCCATTAGGACCACTGCATATATTGTTCACAATGGCTTTAGTTGTTTCTACCGAGCACGAGTTGATCAAATCATTTTGAATCAAAGGAGCCTTATTCAATACATCTTTATCAAAATTCTCATCACCTTTTGTAACCATTTCTATCATCTCAACAAATTCATCATTGTTGGCAATTCTCAACGGATGATCTTCATTGATCTTGATTCCGAAAGATAAGTAAAACCTTAAACAAAGAACAGGAGCGAGCAATGGAGGCCGGTTCACTTGCTTATTATAGTAATCTATGATGTACATTAACAAATTGAGCTGTTGCGAGAAAATGTCCATACCGGAACCATTCTCGGATTCTTGAATTTCAGGGCAAGTGTCATTTGTTGCGAGGAAGAACCTTCTTCCAACTTTGCTTTCAGTTGAGCTGGAAAAAAGCTATCCATTGTGTCTACAGTCTGGTAAAATAAAAATACAAACAAAAGTACTCATTTAGATGTATGTTAAACTCTAGTTCAGAAGTAAAAAGATTATCGCACCAAATTAGAGATAGATATTATATGTAAACGGACAAGGTTTTCCCTTGTTACCCAGATGCAGGCATATGATAACCTTCCTTTGACCATTTTCGACCCTTTCCCTCACACCTCTAAATGTGTACCTAGTGAGGCTTTGATGTGAGGTCATCGGGTGCCTAACCACTAGGCCAATGTCCTGGTGGTATTGGCATTATATGTAATAAACTATATTTTGGTTTTTTTTCTTTGTATTAAATACTAATGAACTTCTTATTTTTTCCATTTTAGTCGAGTTGTTAAAAGATAGTTTTGTGTAATAAAAGTCTAAAACCAGATTTCAAATACTCTCAAGTCTGTCTTTTGACATAAGTTATTACGTAAAGAACTAAAAATTACCGAAATTCACTATATGTTTTGAGTGTTGTAAAACAAAGGCCGAGTAATCGGCTACTACTCGCTACAAAGTCAATGACGAGTCACAACAAAGTCAAAACTTGATCAAACTCAGTCATAACTCGGATTGAAGTATTTGAAGTTTTGAACGATAGTATTGATGTTTACAAAGTACTTTTATCGTCGTATGGACAATCCTATGGTCCTATGAAGATTTCATACATATAATTTCAAAGCTCGCCCAAGCCGATTACTAACTACAAGCTAGCTGACCGCTCAAGTACCAACTACCAAGTCTAACTAATAAACTTTTTGTTGAAAAACAAAAAATAGGGTTATAAACAATGATGCAACCACGAGATAAATATGCACTTAGAATAATCTATATAATACTACAAACACAGTTTTTAAAGACATGGTGCATTTATAAAAAATAAAGCTTTTTTAACAACTCTTGAATCCATACGTAAGGTTAGTGCCTTTTACTTTTACCATTGGTATGTTCAAAATTGTTTCCTATTTCTAGTAAATCAGATGAATATAATATTGATGCTTTGATGTTTATATCTTCATGTTACATGTATTAGTAGGAGTTATTAACGTAATGCTTAAAATCTTGATTAAGCAAGAGTTTTTCTCGTTGATGAATACAGTGAAACAATAATCATGGATACACGTATTAACATTGCAAGTGCGCCACCATTGCCTACTCAACCAACAACAAGTAATGCCACACAGCCGCGCATATCTAGCCCTGCGATATTATTATCATGTATCACCGTGATTATGTTTTCTCTCGGGATGGTTTGCGCTTTTGCTCTCTTAGGTTCAACAAGTAAGGCCTTGTACTCTATAACAACACACGACGATTTTGAATTTCCAATGATGACAATGACGGAGCCCAAAATCAAGTATTATGTGAAGTCACCAGATGAGTTTGATAAGGAATATCCTAATGATACTCAGGCCAGAGAACATGTTGAAAACCAAATCGTGGACGAATACTTAAAGTTTGCTAGGAAACGTTGCAATTACGAAGATAAGCAACACTTGTTACGCCCAGATTTTCCAACTCCGGTATGCAACATGCTTGAAAACATGACGATTCAAAGTTAGCTCACAATTTGTCTAAATGAATTTTAGACATTGATTCATAAGTTTAGGGCAATGGCCAATAATTATTTTTGATTGTTTTTTTAGGTAGTTGTTCAACAAGTTTCTTATTTAGTTTGTGATTTTGCTTCCATGTTTAAGAGTTTATATAATCCAAATTCATATGACAGTGATTTTTTATTTTTTATTTTTGGTCTTTTTTAATACTTGTAAGTTAGGAAGTGAAAATATATGGTGGTGTTAGTTTGTGATTTTGCTTCCATGTTTAAGAGTTTATATAATCCAAATTGATATGACAGTGATTTTTTATTTTTTATTTTTGGTCTTTTTTAATACTTGTAAGTTAGGAAGTGAAAATATATGGTGATTTTCATCCGGCTGTTACTCCAGCGAGTATTCTTGTGTGGAGGCGGAACGGTTTCCGGGCGGAAGTCGTTGAATCTCCACTACGCCAGCGTGAGCCCGGTTAAGACAACATAGTCTGGGTATGTGGTGGATGAGGGTCTGCCTATGGCAGGTGTGACTCTCTAAACCAAATAAATTGAAAGTTACCTTCCAAAAAAAAATATGGTGGTGTTAGTTATGCTAAACATGTGATTTGTGAAAATAAATAATATGACATCTGCCTTATCTTTTGTTTTACTTTGAAAAAAAAAAAAAAAAAAAAAAAAAAAAAAAAAAAAAAAACAAAGGTTTATTTTTATGTTTATTGATTTTGGTTAGTCGACTAAAAATGAGGTTTAAACTTATCGACACATATACTCAAAACATTATACCTTTTAAAGGCTGACTTGAGACCTCTCGTATTCTAGTAATGAAACCTTTTGCTATTAAGTCACAGTTATACCAATACTGAGTACTTTTTAAATCACTGAATTTAATAAAAAACACGTTTAGATTAATTTTTATTATTAAAAACCTTAAATATCTCATTTTAATAAAGTTTTAACAAAGTTATTGATATATTAGTACCTTTATATGTTTGACCATGCGTGCACGGGTTTTCCCAGGTTTTATCATGGGACATGCCACATGTATAAAACTATGTTACCATTCATTCAATTAGTACCAATAAAATGAACATTATGTATAAAAGTAAACTACACAAATCCTTGAAAACATGTTTTCCCAGGTTTTATCATGGGACATGCCACATGTTCGACAAAATGTCTACACAACACTACAACACTTTTGGTTTTTTTGATGTTCTTGATCTTGTGAACTACTGTAAACAAACACCCAATATTACAAATGTTACTAAAGTTCATGCTTTAGCTTTAAAAGTTGGTGTTCTTGCTCATCTTCCTACTGCCACGTCACTTGTTATAACTTACACGCGAGCAGGGCGTTGTCTGTCGCAGTTTTTCGTGAGGTTTTTAACAAAGATGTGGTGGTTTGGAATGCAATGATGACTTGTGCAGTCGAAAATGGAGAATTTTTAGACGCGACAGGAACTTTTATGCAAATGTTGCGAGAACGAGTTGAGTTTGATTCTGTAACTCTTGTGATTGTTGTTTCAAACAGGTTAGCATGTTTACAGTGTGTACATTGTTTAGGATTAAAGTTTGGTTTGCTTTCGGGTACTGATTTGCGAAATGCGCGTGTTAACGCGTATGCTAAATGTGGTGAGTTGTGTTTGTCGGAGAACATGTTTGCTGAAACAGAAGTGAAAGACATTGTTTCATGGAACTCGATGATTAGTGGTTGTTTAAGCAATGATTGTCCTGATAAGTCTTTATGGTATTTCAAGAAAATGGTTTTATGTGGAGTACAACTTGATAATGTGGGATTATCGTGTGCTATTGCAGCGTCGACTAGTTTGCCAGATTTGGATATTGGTAAGGTTGTACATGGGTTCGGGTTAAAAAATGGGTACAATGAAAGTTCTCATGTTTCTGTACTAAACGCTCTTGTTTCATTATACTCTAAATGTGGGGATATTGATGATGCTGAAATTGTGTTTAAATCGATGTATAGCAAAGATCTGGTTTCTTGGAATACAATGATTAACGGGTTTGCTTCACACGGAATGATTCATGAAGCGTTTTGCCTCTTAAAACAAATGCTAGTTAGAGGATCAGTACAACCAGATACAGTGACAGTACTTGCTGTACTTTCATTATGTGCAGAATTCATGTTTTTACGAGAGGGAAAAAGCATTCACGGGTTCGTTATAAGAAGATTGTTTGGAATAGACGTGTCAGTGATTAATAGTCTTATGAACATGTACTCTAAATGCAACCAAATTGATAAGGCCGGGAGCTTGTTTGTTTCATTACAGGATAAAGATTTGGTTTCCTGGAATACAATGATATCGGGATATGCCCAAAATGGGAAACCAACGTTTGCTCAAAATATGTTCAAGAAACTGATGTACGAGTGTTTGGAATGCAGTTTATCAACTGTTCTTGCAGTTCTTTCTTCTTGTGATTCACGTGAATCTCTAAAATTTGGTGAATCGTTACATAGTTGGGCAATGAAATTAGGCTTCTCAAATAGTATTCTTACGGTTAATTCATTAACTTTTATGTACACAAACTGTGGACGCTTGAGAGCTTCTTTTACATTGTTAAAAAAAGTGTTTCAATTGATGCCGACACTGCTTGTTGGAATGCTATGATCGTCGGATGCACACAAAACGGGTACCTTTTTGAAGCTTTAGAAACTTTTGAGTTCAGGAGACGAGAAGCATATGCAAAACATGATCTCGTTACCATCGTAAACATCGTATCAGCTTGCGGAAATCTTGAATTAGTGTCTAATGGGAAACTGGTTCATGGGTTTTCTGTAAAAACTTTGGTTGATGATGATGTTCGTGTAAGGAAAGCCTTAATTACAATATATGTAAGATTTGGGGACATTGACCATGCAATGTTGGTGTTTGACTCGTGTCACAACCGTAACCTTTGTTCATGGAATTGCATCATTTCAGCTCTTGCTCAAAACAAAGAAGCTCAAACTGCGTTACATTTGTTTCAAAATCTTGAATTTGAACCTGATGAAATCACAAGTTCGAAAATTTTATCAGCGTGCAGTCAGATTGGATCAATTAGAAATGGTAAACAGATTCATGGACATGTTCTTAGATCGAATTTTCATACAAATTGTTACATAGTAACTGCCTTAATTGACATGTATAGCAACTGTGGCGGGTTAGATATGTCAAATCACGTTTTCAATTCCTTACAAGAAAAGAATATCGCAGGTTGGAACTCAATTTATTCAATGACATGATAAAGTCCGGTGAAAAGCCGACAAAAACCACGTTTATAAACTTATTATCAGCCTGTGCCCATTCAGGTTTAGTCAACGAAGGTTTAAGATTTTACAAATGTATGTTTGATGAATATGGTGTGGAACCGGTTATGGAACATCACGTTTGTGTAGTTGATATGTTGGGTCGATGTGGGAGGTTAATTGAGGCGTATGAGTTTATAAAGAGTATGGCAGTGAAACCAGATCATGGTGTTTGGGGAGTTCATGTAATTATCATGGTGACGTTGAAATGGGGAAGAAAGTGGGTGAGATTTTGTTTAGCTTGGAACCTAAGAATGCCGGGTACTATGCTTCTTTAGCAAATACATATGTTGGTGCCGGGAGTTGGAGTAATGCAGTGAAGTTGAGAAAGTTTGTGGATGATGTGAGATTAAAGAAGCCGGCAGGCTATAGTCTTGTTGATGTTGGTTAACAGTGACTTTATACTTTAAGTCGTCCAATATGGTTAATTATAATGTTAATTGCTCGTGTAAATTACTATAGTTGTGAAAAAGGTACATAACTTTTATTAAATCCAATGATTTTGTTTGTTAATTACTTGTTACTGTGATAATTATTGTGGTTATACACACGTTTTTCATAATTCTAATTGTAAGAAAGTTAGGTGAATTTTGATTACAACAACATAATCTAATAAAGTTATGCCAAAAGAACCGAAAAAATGATGGTTGCAAACAGATAATATTACGTATATCAGTTTAAAGAAAAAAAAGATACCAATAACAATAACAGTCATGTTTATTCGACTTCTGTACCTCATGTTTTTTAATTGAACTTAGCTCACTCATCCCACTATCGGGTAAAAAAACTGGTATTTCTCAACACATTACATACCGGTAAGAAAACGGCAGGAGGCAACAATTTCTTGTGAATAAACTAAAATAAGCCATTGGCAGATTCAAAATGAAAAAGATACTTGTTAACTTTTTGTGCAATAAGTTGCTAACAATAGGAAAATCTGGTGCTATATCAACTGGGACCTGCAAGTTTAACCAAAACACATGTCAAATGAGCTTATAAAAAAACAAAGATAAATTCCTGACATATATGCATCTTAAAAGCCGACAACTCGTAAAAATCAAAACTTTCCGTTATGGACTTATGGGACTCACTAGAGCAGACCACTAAATTTTACGTGCGGAGAGCCCAGATGGAATCATCTAAAATATGGCTATGATATTCAATAAGGCAGAATAATGGGCGGGTTGGTTAACAAGTCAAAACGGGTAGTTTCGGTGGGGTTGGGTTGGATTGACCCAAAACATCTTCTGATCATTGACTAAAATGTCTTGGGAAATTTTATGCATTAGAAAATGCCTTGTCCAACTTTCGGTCCATTCATTTCTTCCAAGCTATTTTTTTAGCTGACATACTCGACCTCTTAGAGACAAAACATTAACCAAATCAGCCTATTCAAAGGTAGACTGAGTAAAACATTTCAACTATGAGAAATTACACCAAGTGAAATTACCTGAACTTTATCGCCTTTTGCTTCAATGAACTTGCCATCATTTGTAACACTGCAACCATATGCAAAAACCAAAATAGTACTTGGTGAAAGCAAAAGAGGCATGGCAAAAATGAACCAATTTAACATCTCACAGAAGAACATTCATTCATTGTTTAATTTCTAAATTCTAATAGACTTTAACCTAAAAGGGTGTTTGGGTGTTATGGGTCATTTGGGAAGTCAACCCAAAAGTCAACATAAGTCACGTGGCAAGCACATGGGTCCTCAATAGAAATTCCCGCCTCAACCCAACTATAAATATCACCATTTCCTTTCATTTGTTATTAAGCTTGTAATTGTGATTTCACTTCTTCTCTTCTCTGTTTGTAACTCAAACACAATTCTATAACAAATCATTGATCAATTCTTTCGAGTTCATTTTCTTATTTCTATATGAATTCCTAAGTTTGATTGGTTAAACTACATTTCCAGTAATTGTTAGTTTAGCACATATCATTGGGCTTGCTTATTTAGGTGCTTATCTGCTTAGTTTTAAACAAGATAAGCAGTTTTTTTATCAATACTTGCAAATCTTAAAGGCATATCAGTGGTTGAAAATAAGCAATCCCAAACACAACCTAAAATTCCATGAATAACAAAAGTTCCCTATTTCTGGATATGGTGGGCTAATTATATACAAAAACTACATGCCAATAATATTAAAAGGTCTACCATTCTTGTAGAAAAATAAACAGCAATTCAAAGGCATCGTTCGGGAAGGTAACACTGAGCTCTTCTTGAAGCTCTCTCCTGCAAGCATACATCACTTTAAAGTTATACATCATTAGATTATTACTATATATATACAGTATGAATTATATAATATAATGTGTCGCATACAGGATACAAAATGATCCAAAAGTTGAGCTTAAACGCTTATGATTTAAAGAGTTTATACAAAAGGTGTGACCATTTGGTCTGATTACCTCGCTGTGATAAGGGATGTATCACCAGCAGATACATGACCTGCACTAGAAATATTCCATAATCCGGGCCATGAATCCTTGAAATCGGCACGCTTTTGGAGTAGAAGTTGTGTACTTTCAGCAAAGATCCACACGTGAACTGCTCGGGGGTAATCACCATCTCTGTGAACAGCACTTCTGAACAAATAAAGTATATATATGTTAGCTTAAGACTCGTCTATCCATGTTATAGATAGTTCATATCGAAAATTAAACTCAAAACTTAAGTGATATGAGACAGAATCAGATAATTGGTTTTAACAAAAAAGGCTGAAAATGATGAAATGTTTGAAACTGCTTATCTGATATTGTTTCTAATAAGCAAGTCCAAACTGCTAACCACTTATTGCTTTTTGAATTAAGCAGTCTAACTTAAGCAACTTCAAAATGCTTATTCAAAACAGCTTATTAGATTATCAATTGGGATAACCAATCCATTCAATCCTAAGCAAACTGTTCATTTGCTGAATAAAATGGGTCTTTTTTTTTTTTTTTTTTTTTTTTTTTTTGCTTATGAGCTTGTCATAAGCTGAAACAAATGTTGCTTATGAGCTTGTCATAAGCTGAAACAAATGGGCTTATGAGGTTTTTTCGAAATTCAAATAAGCCCATAAGCCGGCAAAATAAGCTAACGCTAAAAATGTAGATACTTAAGTAATCACATATCAATGTTAAATGTAAATCTTAGACTTTAAAGAGTCAAACTTGATTTAAATTCTTAACGACATTTATTATACTCCAAACAAGAGAAAAGTAAATAAAATTCATAGTTGATAAAATACATACTAATACAACTAACCAAAATATAACATGTTACTTTTGTCCCACTGATTGTGCGATTAAACTAATCTACATACCTTTGTTGCATTAACGTAGACTAAAAGGTCTTTTACGGTTCTGCAGGAGATAAGCTAGGTGGCGGTGGCACAATAGAGACCTAATAAGAAGGCGTAGATTATGTTATAAGTACATATGGTTATATCGAGTAAGAGACCTCTATATGCGAACTATACTGATTACAAACTATTCATGTAATCAACAAAGTCGAAGGACGAAATACATAATATCTTGAAAACCGCATAGACCATATATGTGTGTAATTAACTCTACAGATATAACCGTTAAGCAAAATCATATTTAAGATCAAACACAATCTCCTTTGTTTATCTTGGGTTAAATTATTACTACTAAACAAGAACGATTATTGGAAAAAAGTACACACAAAAAAAAGAAAGAAAAAAACTTACTTGCAATTTTAGTGCACTTTCAAGTTCTTTCACCACCATAGTCATTGATGGACGTTCTTCTTGTTCTCTATTTAAACACTGATAAGCAATAGTTGTAAACGCCTTCAAAGAATGAGGATTTATCTCATTCTTAATATCACCAAAAATTATGTCATCTATGGTCTTTTGTTTGTAGCATTTATGGACCAATCCTATTAAAGGTTCGCTGCCAAAACACAATCTCCCAAACAAAATCTCAAACAGCACTACCCCGAAGGAGTAGACATCTGACTCTTTAGTTAGCAAACCAGTCTCTGCATATAATGGATCAATATACCCAATTGTCCCTACAGCATTGGAGACAAGAAATGTGTATCGCTGGTTTGCAGGACCAAACTTTGATAGACCCAAATCTGCAATTTTCGCATTCCAGTTTTCATCTAATAAAATATTGGAACTTTTAATATCACGATGCAAGACTCTTTGTTGGGTCTGACCAGGATCATGAAGATAAGCAAGCCCTCGAGCCGCCCCAATGCATATCTCAAGGCGTTGTACCCATGTGAGATCTTTGTTATTAAGATACAAGTCGAGGCTTTTTCTTGACGCATACTCGTATACAAGGATCTTTTCACCACAATCGTCACAAAACCCTAAGAGAGAGACAATGTTGTGATGCCTGTAGGAAGAAAGCATGATGATCTCTTTCCAAAATTCAATGTCTCCCTGCCCAAATCTACGATTTAGACGCTTCAAAGCAACAACTGACTGCCCATTCGAATGGATGAGTTCTCCCTTGTAAACTTCTCCAAATCCTCCTTTTCCGATGCGATGGGAATCATCAAACTCGTTGGTTGCTGATTTTATAGCTTGTAGTTCTATTTTGAGGTGTTGGAACTGTTTTTTGACAGATATTATATTAATGTTTGATCAGAGATTGGAAATAAAACCTATGCCCTCCAAAAAAACTTAAGTTGAAGAGCATGACAATAAATAAGATGTATTTGAAAAGATATATAATAAAAGGCTAGAAGTTCCCGGTCAACTCTAAAATAAGAGTTGACCAAAGATATCCTATTACATGAAGAAAATTAACATTGGTAAATCGCTATGTTACTATTTGGCCCACTCATATATCAAATCTGGCTTCATCACTGCCTATTACGGTGTACATTTATATTACGGAGACAGCCGCCCCGCCCCGTTGACATTCCTAGGTAAATGGGTGAAATAGGCTCAATTGAAGCGTTTGGCTAATTGGCGTAGGGTAAACAAAAGTAATTAAAAAAATTAAGAAAGATAACAATTCTAAAAACCTATGGGATTAGTTGAGGGATTGACAAGTGGCGGCTTTTCCTAACTGTGGTTTATTAAGGATAGATAATATAAGCTGAATTCAAATAATCTCATAAACCAACAAATAAGATTAACCAAACACCCCTCAAAATGTAAAAATCCACTTTGAAAATGTTTGCTCCAAACTCTACCCATGACGTTAGCCTTGTTATTCTTATTTTTCCTTTTTTTTAGTTGCCAACAATTTTATCACAATGGCCTAAATTTAAGAGAATTTATTACCTTCTTCTGTATGGATGATGATGATGTACCTTCAACTATTAAGTTATTAACCTGTAACATCAATTGCAATAAATAAGCTAATTAGTAAACTATAACTAATAAATAAATACATGGAGTATATACGGTACATATTATGAAGAGAAAAAAAGGCCTTACATGATTTTCTGGTTTCAATTGAAGTTCCAAAGCTTTCTCGAGTCTTGGGACAATGTCATCTATATTTGGGCGTCGCGATCGTTCATTGTCCAAACACTCAAACGCTATGTCGGCGAACATGTTGAATGAATGCAAGTCCATTTGTTTCAATAATTCCTTATCAATTATACTAATGAGTTTTTTCTCTCTATAAAGGGTAATGGCTAGCGGAACCAACTGATTATAATTTTTGTTGTCAATTATTGATTCCCTGCCACATAGTAGTTCAAGCAACACTACCCCAAACGAGTAGATATCTGATTTGTGGTTCACACTTTCAGTCTCAATATATGTTGGGTCTGCATACCCTATCACACCCGCAAGGTTATTAGTATGAAATGAATGGTGCCTTTGAGAAGCTTTAATCTTCATGGAAAGTTCAAAATCATATAACTTGGGTTCCCAGTTATCGTTTAATAGAACATTGCCACTCGCGATACTCCGGTGTATTACGCTAAAGTCGCGTAGCTCATCATAATGAATGTAACTCAACGCATTCGCAAGACCCACAGATATCTCCAATCGTCGCACCCATGTCAACTGCGTCGAGTCACTTAGATAGTTATGAAGACTTCCCCTCGTCTCACTCTTGTAAATGATGACTTTCTCATGATTCTCATCACAAAACCCAACAAATGAAACAAGATTTTTATGCTTGAGACTTGAAAGCATTGAAATCTCCATCCAAAACCTCTGTTCTCCATCCACCAAGTCTTTATTGAACCTCTCAGCATGGATATCAATCAACTCACCCGACCACAAAAGCTGCCCCTTGTAAGGGTTTCCAATTAAATCTCTGCCATATTTTGAAAGTAAGTTGTTGGTGAAGGATCTTATATTTGGAAGGGGGATTTTAAGGTGAGCAAAGTCATCGGGTGAAAAAATAATGTCTTTGTACTCATCGAGTCACTTAGAAGGTAGTTGAGACTTCCTTTGATCTCACGCCTGGTAATGATGATCTTCTCATGATTCTCATCACAAAACCCAACAAATGAAACAAGATTTTTATGCTTGAGACTTGAAAGCATTGAAATCTCCATCCAAAACCTCTGTTCTCCATCCACCAAGTCTTTATTGAACCTCTCAGCACGGATATGAATCAACTCACCCGACCACAAAAGCTGCCCCTTGTAAGGGTTTCCAATTAAATCTCTGCCATATTTTGAAAGTAAGTTGTTGGTGAAGGATCTTATATTTGGAAGGGGGATTTTAAGGTGAGCAAAGTCATCGGGTGAAAAAATAATGTCTTTGTACTCATCGAGTCACTTAGAAGGTAGTTGAGACTTCCTTTGATCTCACGCCTGGTAATGATGATCTTCTCATGATTCTCATCACAAAACCCAACAAATGAAACAAGATTTTTATGCTTGAGACTTGAAAGCATTGAAATCTCCATCCAAAACCTCTGTTCTCCATCCACCAAGTCTTTATTGAACCTCTCAGCATGGATATAAATCAACTCACCCGACCACAAAAGCTGCCCCTTGTAAGGGTTTCCAATTAAATCTCTGCCATATTTTGAAAGTAAGTTGTTGGTGAAGGATCTTATATTTGGAAGGGGGATTTTAAGGTGAGCAAAGTCATCGGGTGAAAAAATAATGTCTTTGTACTCATCGAGTCACTTAGAAGGTAGTTGAGACTTCCTTTGATCTCACGCCTGGTAATGATGATCTTCTCATGATTCTCATCACAAAACCCAACAAATGAAACAAGATTTTTATGCTTGAGACTTGAAAGCATTGAAATCTCCATCCAAAACCTCTGTTCTCCATCCACCAAGTCTTTATTGAACCTCTCAGCATGGATATCAATCAACTCACCCGACCACAAAAGCTGCCCCTTGTAAGGGTTTCCAATTAAATCTCTGCCATATTTTGAAAGTAAGTTGTTGGTGAAGGATCTTATATTTGGAAGGGGGATTTTAAGGTGAGCAAAGTCATCGGGTGAAAAAATAATGTCTTTGTACTCATCGAGTCACTTAGAAGGTAGTTGAGACTTCCTTTGATCTCACGCCTGGTAATGATGATCTTCTCATGATTCTCATCACAAAACCCAACAAATGAAACAAGATTTTTATGCTTAGACTTGAAAGCATTGAAATCTCCATCCAAAACCTCTGTTCTCCATCCACCAAGTCTTTATTGAACCTCTCAGCACGGATATGAATCAACTCACCCGACCACAAAAGCTGCCCCTTGTAAGGGTTTCCAATTAAATCTCTGCCATATTTTGAAAGTAAGTTGTTGGTGAAGGATCTTATATTTGGAAGGGGGATTTTAAGGTGAGCAAAGTCATCGGGTGAAAAAATAATGTCTTTGTACTCATCGAGTCACTTAGAAGGTAGTTGAGACTTCCTTTGATCTCACGCCTGGTAATGATGATCTTCTCATCATTCTCATCACAAAACCCAACTAATGAAACAAGGTTCTTATGCTTAAGACTAGAAAGCATTAAAATCTCCATCCAAAACCTCTGTTCTCGATCCTCCCAGTCTTTATTTAACCTATCAGCACGGATATGAATCAACTCACCCGACCACAAAAGCTGCCCCTTGTAACTGTTTACAGTTCCATCTGTGCCGATGATGTTTTGGTCAGCAAAGTTGTTGGTGGCGGAAAGTATGTTTTGAAGGGGGATTTTAAGGTGAGCAAAGTCATCGGGTGAAAAAATCATGTTTGTGTAATCAAGAAAAGCCATGACTAAAAAGGGCGTTTAATTTGGGTTAAAATAATGATGCGAATTGAAAGAGCACTTCTCTCACAGGAGGGATCTGGAAGAACAAATACACATAGAGAGAAGAAGTGAGGTTATATAAATAATAATAAATGTGTCATCATATAAATAGTGTTTAGTGGGCATTATTATTATTATTATATCTTTTATAATAATAAAACAAAACACTATCGGAATTTTTCATTTCAAAAAAATTGGAACCATACTTTATTTAGTAATAATTTTATTTTAAAAAAAGATTATTTTTATTAGGTAACATTTTATATTTATCTATAACACAAGTAGAAGATAAATACAAAAAATAATATAGATAAGATGCAATTAATAATAAGATTAAAATTTTTAAATAATTATTTTTAATAATAAAAACTATAATTAAACATTATAAATCAAACAAAACAAAGATTAAATTATTTATTTTTTAATAAATAAAAATATATGATTAAAAAAAGAAAAAAAAAAAAGAAAAAAACACCCGCACGTGCATAAGCATTATAACTAGTTAATATTAATATTAAAAGGCTTTTGACGTTATAAAACATTCACATTGCAAAAAGGAGTGGTTGTTTTTACATTATTGTACTATAAACGAGTATCACATGTGTTGCTTTTTGCATTATTGGACTATATCGACTAATAAGATGTGGGTGTGCTTTTTTGCTTTTTTTGCTTTATTATCTATAATGTAACATTTTTTAGTGAGATCACCTTTAAAAAAAAAATAATAATAAAAACCTTTCTCACTGGGGATCAAGATAACTCTCAATCAACTTTCTTTATTGAACTATAGTATATATTTTTCACCAAAATTTATAAAGGGAAAAAAAAAAAAAAAAAAAAAAAAATCAACTAAAGAATATGTCAATTAACATTAGCATTATATGTAACCTCTCAGACCAACAACAAAGTCAATGAGACACAACTAGAAATGTCGATACTCATATGAACGAGTCAATTGTTGGGCATTTTAACTATTATTAGCCAAACGCGAAAGATTATAGAATTGAAAAGAAACATCCAAATAAACAACAATCATTCTAAGGTTAGCATGTACAATTCTTTATCAGCTTGTAATCCAACTTACCATTCCAAAATCCACTATTCCTGTAACCCACATTCATTCCAAATTCTCTGCACCAAACTTTTGTATACGCTATGGGAAATTTTTATCAGTAGTCGGGTCGAATTCTATGAGGTTTAGGCCTAGCTATAAGACTGTCGGTTACCCAACCTGCGAGCTCCCCGTCACGTTTAGCATGATTAAATTCCCTTTCTACATATTCTAATGATATTTGCAGCATCCCACCAGGCCCACAATCGTCAGATATGCCTATGGAATTAAGCCCAACGTTTTTCTCCAACCAGTAGAGGTAACTCACGTGGAAAATCGACTTGAGCATGTCTTGTGGTGTACATACATCTTTCAATATCACCTGTTTAATTAATTTATTTTTTAAATTATTATTCAAAGATGAAGGCTTATAGTAGAGAAAAAGAAACTGTACATTTTCACCAAAAACACGTTTAAGTCCATAAAGACTTTTCGTGGAAGATCCAAGTTTTATATTATGAGTCGTTAACTCCTCAAAGTTTCTTACTGGTTTATGAATTACGTCGCTAAAATTATTTTTGTTACAGAACTGACCACAAAAGTTTAAGGACTAAAACCTAATTTTTTGTAAAAGTATATAGGTTTCTTTTCATGAAAACCCAAAAATGAAATAAAAAGTAAAGATGATGAAAATAGAGGTTGGAGTTTGCTTACACAAACTTTGCCATTATGCGGAGTCAGGATGTAGCCTTGGTTTTTGTACAAGTCAAGTAGTGCATGTGCATCCGTTTTGGTTTTGACTATGTCGGAGAGCTTTGACCCAAGCTCTAGACGTTGTTCGATGGTAGCAGCGGCTTCTTTAGCTTCGGGTGAAAGTACTCTATTCTCTGCCTGGACGGACAAAAAGAATGATGAAATTCAGTAGAGTTGACAAAATGGGTAGGTTCAGTAACAGGTCAGACAGGTTTGGTTGTAGCGGGTCAATATAGTACGAGTCAAAACGGTTGAGATCAGGTTTGTAAGCAAAATTTACTACTTCAAAGCTATCTATTCCATAGATATAAAGAAAAAGGGTCTACATCCGGTGACTTACTTTGCTTGCTGGCTTTAGACTAAGAAGTGGTAGAGCAGGGAAAAAGGGCTCTTCATCATTGACCTCTTTAACCGAAGGAACAAGACCGCTTAGCAGATATTCACCAAAAACCAAGCCTGCATATTGGGCATAGAATAGTTCAGTATCACAAAATATCAAAATTCTGTAATTTTCTCTAAAATAGTAACAGACATAACTTTAAAAAGTGCCAAGTTTTATAAATCAATGCTTCATTCTACTGTGTGTTATACGTAAAGGAACTTCGATGATATTAAGAATGGAAGTGAAAAGGAAGTACTTGCACGATAAGGATTTAAAGTCCTTAGTTGAATGGATTGGTAAGATTTGAGATTGCAGAACATGTGGATCCAAGTCACTGCACCAAACGAAGCAAGACCCAAAGGTGTTGAAGCTTGTATGCAATTAGCTAATGCTATCCCAAGCAGTATACCAATAGATTTGCTAACCATTCCCTGAGCTTCTCCCTTTGCTATTACCTGCCAATATAAAACTACAGTTAATCATCACACAGAACAGTCATTCACATATGGTGACGCAGATAAAGTTATACTTATTTTTATTAATGGCATCTGAAAACAAGCATAACGAATAGGGAATTACTTCCGCAAAGTTCCTTTGAGCAGCGAAACCCGCATAAAAACAGCTTCTGGTAGCGGCCTATCAAGTAAAGAGTTCAACTTTATGAACATGCATAAACTGATATAGACTCTCTATAGTAGACCACCTATCTTTTGAAACATAACTTCTATGTTAGATACTGCTAAAGGTATGAACAAGGCACAACAATGGCAAATAGACTATAAGGCTTTCTTCCGTATAATAAATAGACTACCGATGGGGCACTGTGGATTTTATTAATATAACCAGCATACAGATGTATTAATCAGATATTTTGTTATGAAAGGCCTGCTTAAAAGATAAACAAGTCCACCCAATCATAAAAAATAATCGTTGCTATAATGTCTTATAGACATACCATTTTTATGTTAAATTGAGCTAGATACCTGAATAAGTGCAGCTGCAGAACGCCCTGCTCCAGCAGCAGCACCAATCGGGACAAAAAGATGAGGGAAAGCAGGAGTCACGATTTCCATACCAAAAGCTGCATTTTCCAGAAAATCAGCGAATAACCTCCATCCCTTTGGATTCACATCAAAATGTCGTCCGAATTTTGACAAAAATATTTTGCTTAGATACCCAATTCCGTCCTTCAGTACCCAATTCACGGCTGCAGCAGTTGGAATTGCACCTTTCCCCAACCCAACCGCATATAGCAAAGACTACATAAATAACTCGGAATCAAACATCATATAGTAAAACAAGTTAGCACCACAGGCATACAGTAAGGCATATGTGTTAGGCACACCAATCATAGTGAGTATATGGCTTTAAGTGTTTAAAGTTGGGATAAACACATAGTCAACTATTTAAGTATTTGACAAATTATAGTAATAATCTAGCGATTTACATGCAGAAGGACCATCAGTTAAACTGATTATCATACTTCTTTTTTCTAACACCTACTCCTGCACTAAGGGGGTGTTTGGGATTTCTCATACAAATTACTTATCTACTTATTGTTTTTTAATTAGCAGTTTGGATTTCAAGCTCCTTATTCACCTCATTTCACTCACAAATAATCAAATAACCAGTTTTAATAAGCAATCCCAAACATCCACAAAACTCTTATTGAACGCAAGTACACAACAAGCACATAATCCGTTTTACTTTTACTAAGCAAATCCCAAACACTCCTTAACTTCCAAATCCGATTATCTGACTCATATTCAGTCACAGCCATTTCACTAAACCCAACCTGCAGAAACACATTATCCACTACTCGAAAACGCAATAATCATATTATCCTCTACAACACAAACTATTATCTGACCCCTAATCAGTAACATCCATTTCACAATACCTAAACTACAGAAACACATTATCCACTATTTGTCCTAAACTAAGAGGGTGTTGGGGATTGCTTATTAAGACTCATTATCTGCGTATTCAAATCACCTCATTTAACACACATGTGATCAAAAAAACTAGTTTGCATAAGAAATCACAAACACCATAAAACTATTACGTGACAAGCAAATAATCTGTCTAAAAAACAACAATTCGCCTTCCGCAACAACAAGCTCATCACTCATCTGATCAACATAAAACTTGGCTTTTCTACCACCCTTTACCTCAAAAACAACACCCTTTTCATTTTCTTGAACATTTGCATAAGCTTTGTATCAGTATTTATATACTACGGTTAGTAATATGGATATAACTACTCTAAAGTTTAAACTACCGGATGATGGCACCAATCATTATAACTACTTATCTGCCTATAGCTTTTCGAATAGAGCAGTTTAAGTCTCAAGTTACTTATTCAAAACACCTAATTTCGCACACAAATAATAGAATAACGAGTTTAGCTAAGCAAATCCCAAACACCCCTTAAATTTCCAAAACTGATTATATAGGCTGCAAGTATTTCACTATACATAAAACACATAATCCACTACTTAAAAACGCGATAATCATAGCCAACAAAAAACTATAATACCAATAACTCAAAAACCGAAACACGATAAATTCACTCACTTGAGTAGCGAGAACACTACTAACTTGCGCAGCAACACCTTGCACACTCCTCCAAACCGAATACTCCAAATAATCACTCGTCACACTTTCCGGATACCCTTCAGGCAACATCAATCTCATAAAAACCTCCCTACATTCCCCCCACACATTAGCCATTTTCAACCCTTTCAAACCCGAAAAAAACGACAAGCCGCCTTCCGCCACAACAAACTCATCACTCAACTCATCAACAAAAAGCTTAGTTTTTCTACCACCCTTTACCTCAAAAACAACACCCTTATCATTTTCTTGAACATTTGCATAGGCTTTGTAACAGTGTTGGAACACTAAGGTTAGTAGTACACATAGTAAAAAACCTTTTAGGTGCTTTCCATTGTTACCATCATTGTTGTTGTTGTTGTTGAACCATCTGTCCCACCAGTTGTTTGGACCTGACCCACCATTGCCACCGGAGCTGCCACCACTGGAGATGCCACCACCGCTGCCGGAGAAGGTGATTGTGGTGGAGAATGAAAAAGGGGGAAGTGGAGTCCATTGGTGGCGGAGAGTGGAGAAGCTGGTGGTGGTGGTTGGGAGAATTTCTCTTTAATATCACCTACTCAGTAACAGACTTCCAGAATTTCTCTTTCAGCCTTGAACTTATGCCTCTTTCCAGTTTAGCCTTCGAACTCTTGATCTTATTGACCATCAAAGTTTCTTTTAAAACTTAAACACTGAACCAACATATATATAAACTCGTAATCAATACAAAATATACCAACCAATATGTTCTAAACTGAGATTACATCTTAAACAGTGTAAAGATGGGCATTCTTTAGTGATTATTACCATAATGAATCTTAACAACCATTTTAGTGAATTTAAAACGAATATAGAAATGAACATACACTAATATCAGGCAAAGGAATCTTGATTTTTCGAAGCATTGTTTTCCAGCCACGTTCGTCTCTGTACATGTCAACCCGAAAAGGAAAATTGTGAAAATGCATACAAATAACTTGAAAAGAAAAAGATTGCAAGTTCAATAGTTATAAAGTAGTCGAAATAGACGAGAATGTCATGGCACAAAGAAATTGCATTATACTAGCTATTCAGCACATCCACATACTGTATCCAGGGACCCTCGGATAAAGTGACCGGAGCTCCAACCTTTGGAGTATTGTCCGCCATTAGCATCCTCCGGTCAAGTAAATCTGACTCTGCAGGAGATGAGCTGGATGCCGGTGGCTCATTAGAGACCTAACAAGAGGTGTCGTTAGTTATAAGTACAAGTACGTTAAAACAATTCAGATTATGAAATCTAGGAAAATTAAAATAAAATCTTCTTCCCTGTAAGTGTATAAAAATCTTAGAAGGTACATGTTTGACCAAAACCAAAATCAAGTTTTTGTTTTCAAACATGTGCTCTTTTGTGTGTTATTGGTATTATGATAAAAGTAGTTTAACATGAATGAATTAACAGAAGAAAAAAAGTCTTACTTGCGCTTTAAGTGCACTTTCAAGTACATTCACCACCTTAGTCATTAATGGACGTTGTTCTCGTTCTCTTTCCAAACACTGATAAGCAATTGTAGTAAACTCCTTCAAAGAATGAGGATTTATTTCATCCTTAATATTACCATAAATGATTTCATCTATGGTGTTTTGTTTGTAGCATTTACGGACCAATTCGGTCAAAGGTTGGCGCTCATCCTGCTTGTTGCGAATACACAACCTCCCACACAACATCTCAAACAGCACTACCCCGAAGGAGTAGACATCTGACTCTTTAGTTAGCAAACCTGATTCTACATATAATGGATCACAATACCCAATTGTCCCTACACCATTGGAGACAAGAAAAGTGTATGGCTGGTTTGCGGGACCAAACTTTGATAGACCAAAATCTGCGATCCTTGCATTCCAGTTTTCATCCAATAAAATATTGGAACTTTTAATATCACGATGCAAGACTCTTTGTTGGGTCTGACCAGGATTATGAAGATAAGCAAGCCCTCGAGCCGCCCCAATGCATATCTCAAGGCGTTGTACCCACGTAAGATCTTTAAGATACAAGTCGAGGCTTCTTTTTGATGCATATTCATAAACGAGAATCATCTCGCCATATTCGTCGCAAAACCCTAAGAGAGAGACAATGTTGTCATGCTGGTAGAGAGAAAGCATAATGATCTCTTTCCAAAACTCAGGATTTCCTTGGCCAAATGCACGATCCAGACGCTTTATAGCAACAATTGACCGGCCCTTCGAATGGACGAGTTCCCCCTTGTAAACTTTCCCAAATCCTCCTTTTCCGATGCAATGGGTATCATCAAAGTTGTTGGTTGCTGATTTTATAGCTTCTAATTTTATTTTGAGGTGTTGGAACTGTCATATGACCAATATCATTCTAATTATCGATCAAAGATGGAAAAGAAAAACCATGACTTCCAAAAACACTAAAGTTGAAGAGCATGCCAATAGATTGCAATGTATTTGAATATATATACTCCATAGAAGCTCTTTATCAACTCTAAAATAAGAACAGACACGACTAGGTGGCCTGTTGTTAATAAATACGTAGTATATAATACGGAGTAGTAAACTACTAGTAGTAAATATTTTTCGGGGAATGGAGTATGGAAAATGCTAGGTCTTTGATGTGTATATTGAAGTGTTTTGAGGAAGTATCAGGATTAAGGGTAAACTACAACAAAAGTAGAGTGTATGGAGTCGGTGTAGGTTCGGGAGAAATTGAGCAGATGGCTAGATGGATGAGATGTAGTGTGGGTGAATTCCCGTTCACGTACTTGGGATTGCCAATTGGTCAATGTATGAAGCGTAGTAATGCATGGCGGCCTGTGATAGAAAAATTTAAGAAAAGACTTGCTGATTGGAAAGCTAAAACGATGTCGTTTGGGGGTCGGTTAACATTAGTTAAATCGGTTCTTGGTAGTTTGCCATTGTATTATTTTTCGATGTTCCGTGTGCCTTCGTGTGTGATAAAAAGTCTTGAGAGTATTCGTAAGGACTTCTTTTGGGGAGGGGTGGGTGAGGGTAAAAAATTATCATGGGTTAAATGGGATTCTATTCTATCTTCTTATGGGGTGGGGGGGTTAAATATCGGGTCTTTAAGGGCAAAAAACTGGGCGCTTTTAGGAAAGTGGTGGTGGCGGTTTAAGCAAGAGGCGGGATCTATGTGGGTTAGGGTCATAAAAAGTGTTTATGGTGCTAGTGGGGGTGTAGTCGGGTTTGGGGGGGTAGGGAATAATATGGGTGGTAATGGAGTGTGGCGGGATATAATTAAGGTGGGGGCTGAAATGGATGGGTTGGGCATTGGTTTCTCTTCATCGTTTGTGTGTAAGGTGGGAAATGGGATGGATATATCTTTTTGGGGAGATATATGGGTAGGCGAGTCGAGACTTAAGGATAGGTTTTCTCGATTGTATCATCTTGATAGAAGGAAAGAGGACCGGGTGGGGGAAAAGGGTAGATGGGTTGAAAATGGGTGGGTTTGGGAATGGGATTGGATCAGGGAGCCAACAGGAAGGGTTTGTGGGGAAGTTGATGACCTAATTAGAATTTTGCAAAATGTTTCGATTTCTATTGATTGTAGGGATGTTTGGCGATGGAATGCTCGAGAGGATGGCAAGTACACGGTCAAGGCGGTAACAAAGATGGTGGAAGAAAAAACCTTGAATGAGGAAAATATCGAAGATGTAACGCGCTGGAATAGATTAGTACCAAAAAAAGTAAATATATTTGTGTGGAGAGCTAGTAAAGGAAGACTACCGGTTCGTGTGGAACTTGATAAGAGGGGTATTGATTTAGATACAATACTATGCCCGTGTTGTGGTGATATAGTGGAATCATGTGATCATAGTTTGATTTTGTGCAATTTGGCTATGAGCGTTTGGGAAAAAATATTTAGTTGGTGGAAGTTGGGTATAGTTGATGCATTCACTATTAGGGATATGTTCTCGCACCGTGGCGGAGATATCCTCCATAATTATTCAAGAATGTTGTGGCAAGTGGTTACATGGTCAACCGGTTACTTCATTTGGAAAGAAAGAAATACGCGTGTGTTTAAAGGCAAAGTTTCAAACGTCAACAAAATAGTGCAAGACATAAAACTTAAAACCTTTGAATGGATTAGTAGAAGAACAAGAAAAAAGGCATTTGAGTGGCATTTGTGGTTATTTGATCCGCGTAAGTGCATATTGGGTAATCAATAGCTCCTTTGTGACGGGACAGTGAATTTCAGTTCTACGGTTCTATTGTAGTGTTTTTGTGAAGACAACTTATGAGTAAAGGGTTTGCTAAATCAGGTTGGTTACAGATATAAAATGTTCCGTTGGTTTGGTTTTGCATAAAGTGTTTTTGGCATTTAGGTTTCAGTTCCGATGTTTAGGTATGCAACATAGGGTGTTTGGCAAATTCTGTTCTTCAGGTGTGGTCTGCAGCATGGGTTATTTCTGCAATTCGTTCTGCATGTATTCCACATCTATGTGTGTTTGGCAGTATGCTCCAAGTGTTTGGTCCTTTGTGTGTTTTCTTGCAAATATAGAGTGGTGGTCCTGCTTGCCATTTTATGTGCCATGTTTGTCTTGGAGTGGTGGGTCATGGGTCATTCTTTTTATTTTGCATGTTCTGTGTTTCTAATAGGCTTTGAGAGTTTGTTTGGTTCTAAGTATTTTGTCTTTAGCTCTAGTTGTTTACTCCGAATGTATAGGGCTTTTTGTTGTTGTCTTTCTTTTGGGTCTCTTTTCCTTAATCGGCTTGATTGAGGAATGGAGATGCCTTTCTGTTGTATTTTTAGTTGGCCCGTTTTTATATATCTTGTTGCCTTTCAAAAAAAATAAATAATTAAATACGGTTTCATTCAGTACGCTTTATGACAGAACCATGAAAGAGAGAAAAGAAAAGAAAAAAAAAAGTTCTTACGAGCCTACAAATAAACCAACAAAAAATTTAAGATTATAAAATACAAGCCAAATTAAATAAGCTCATAAACCTACAAATAAAATCATATTAATCAAACACCCCTCAAAATGTAAAAACCCACTTTGAAAATGTTTGCCCCAAACTCTACCCATGACGTACATTTGTTGTTTTAACTTTTCTTTTTTTAGTTGCCAACGATTTTATCACAATAATGGTCTATATTGAAGAAAAATTTAGTTACCTCTTTATGTATGGATGATGATGAACCTTCAACTATTGAGTTATTATCCTGTAACATCAACTGTAATAAATACGCTAATTAGTAAACTATAACTAATACTACATAAATACAGAGTATATACTGTACATATTAAGAAGAGAAAAAAAAGGCCTTACATATAGTTTTATTTGAAGTTCCAAAGCTTTCTCGAGTCTTGGTAGAATGTCATCTATATTTGGGCGTCGCGATCGTTCATTGTCCAAACACTCATACACTATGTCCGCAAACATGTTGAATGAATGCAAGTCCATTTGTTTCAATAATTCCTTATCAATTATACTAATGAGTTTTTTCTCTCTATAAAGGGTAATGGCTAGCGGAACCAACTGATTATAATTTTTGTTGTCAAGTATTGACTTCCTGCCACACAGTAGTTCAAGCAACACTATCCCAAACGAGTACATATCTGATTTGTGGTTCACACTTTTAGTCTCAATATATGTTGGGTCTCCATACCCTTTCACATACACAGCACGATTAGTATGAAATGAATGGTGCCTTTGAGAGGCTTTAATCTTCATGGAACGGTCAAAACTATATAACTTGGGTTCCCAGTTATCGTTTAATAGAACTGCGCAACTCTCGATTTTCCGGTGTATTACGCTAAAGTCGCGTAGCTCATCATAATGAATGTAACTCAATGCATTCGCAAGACCCACAGATATCTCCAATCGTCGCACCCATGTCAACCGCGTCGAATCACTTACATAGTTATCAAGACTTCCTTTGATCTCACGCCTGATAATGATGATCTTCTCATGATTCTCATCACAAAACCCAACAAATGAAACAAGATTTTTATGCTTGAGACTTGAAAGCATTGAAATCTCCATCCAAAACCTCTGTTCTCGATCCTCCAAGTCTTTATTTAACCTCTGAGCATGGATATCAATCAACTCACCCGACCACAAAAGCTTTCCCCCGTAACGGTTTCCAATTCCACCTTTTCCGAAGATATTTTTGTCAGAAAAGTTGTTGGTGGAGGAAAGTATATCTTGAAGGGGGATTTTAAGGTGAGCAAAGTCATCGGGTGAAAACATCATGTTTGAGTAATCAAGAAAAGCCATTACTAAAAAGGGCGTTTAATATAATTTGGGTTAATTACAAAATGATGTGAATTGAAGGAGTACTTCTTCTCACGAGATCTGGAAGAACAAATACAGAGAGAGAAGAAGTGAGGTTGCTGGTGGTGATCATAATCATCACATATATAAATAATAATAAATGTGTTTAGTGGGTGTGCTTTTTTGCTTTTTGCATTATTGCCTATGATAACATTTTTCAGTGGGATCAACGAAAAAACATTTTTTACGTTATAAAACATTCAAATTGCGAAAAGGAGTGGTTGTTTTTACATTATTGTACTATAAACGAGTATCACATGTGTTGCTTTTTGAAATTATTGTACTATAACGACTAATAAGATGTGGGTGTGCTTTTTTGCTTTATTATCTATAATGTAACATTTTTCAGTGGGATCACCTTAAAAAAAAAAAAAAAAAAAAAAAAAAAAAAAAAAAAAAAAAAAAACCTTTCTCACTGGGGATCAAGATAACTCTCAATCAACTCTCTTCTTTATTGAACTATAGTATATTTTTTTCACCAAAATTAAAAAAAAAAAAAAAAAAAAAAAAAAAAAAAAAAAACAGATCCAAAGTTAGACGACATTGACCCGCGTTGACCAAGGGTTCAGCATAAATCTCACCGAAAATATCGCCTCCGATATCAAAATCTCGGCCAAATCTCGGCCAATCTCGTCGAGAATATCGGCTCCGAGATTTGGGCTCGAGATTTGGAACCGATATTTTCCCAAGCTCCGAGATCTCGCCGAGATTAACTACATATGTTGGTTGTTGACTTACTGGTAAGGGCTTTGGAAAAACTGAGGTATTACGAATATGAGGCAATATGTAGTTGAGTAAAAAAAATCAACGGTACCCAATCCCGTCTTCCACAAGGTATGGAGAAGGTGAGATATAGACAGCCTTACCCCTACCCGAATGCATAGAGGCTCTTCTAGAGGACCCTTCGGCCATTTTTGCACCAAATGTTACATTACTCGCATCTCTGCAGAAATACATTACAAAGTTTACATACATAAAGGATCATCAAAATTTAATCAATGATACTCGATTGACATGAACAATATTCAACCATATGTGATCGATTAATATTAACATAGATGGAATAAAGTCCTTCACATATGACTAAATATCAACTAAAGAATATGTCAATTAACATTAGCATTATATGTAACCTCTCAGACCAACAACAAAGTCAATGAGCCACAACTAGAAATGTCGATACTCATATGAACGAGTCAATTGTTGGGCATTTTAACTATTATTAGCCAAACGCGAAAGATTGTAGAATTGAAAAGAAACATCCAAATAAACAACAATCATTCTAAGGTTAGCATGTACAATTCTTTATCAGCTTGTAATCCAACTTATCATTCCAAAATCCACTATTCCTGTAACCTGCATTCATTCCAAATTCTCTGCACCTAACTTTTGTATATGCTATGGGAAATTTTTATCAGTAGTCAGGTCGAATTCTATGAGGTTTAGGCCTAGCTATAAGACTGTCGGTTACCCAACCTGCGAGCTCCCCGTCACGTTTAGCATGATTAAATTCCCTTTCTACATATTCTAATGAAATTTGCAGCATCCCCCCAGGCACACAATCGTCAGATATGCCTATGGAATTAAGCCCAACATTTTTCTCCAACCAGTAGAGGTAACTCACGTGGAAAATCGACTTGAGCATGTCTTGTGGTGTACATACATCTTTCAATATCACCTGTTCAATTTATTTATTTTTTAAATTATTATTCAAAGATGAAGGCTCGTAGTAGTAAAAGAGAAACTGTACATACTTTCACCAAAACGTTTAAGACTTTTGGTGGTAGATCCAAGTTTTTCATTATGCGTGGTTAACTCCTCAAAGTTTCTAACTGATTTATGAATTATGTCGCTATCTCTTTTCTTTCTTTCTTTTTTTCTTTTTTGTGGGTTACATAATTGACCACAAAAGTTTAAGGACTAAAACCACATTTTTTGTATAAGTATATAGGTTTCTTTTCATGACAACCTGAAAATGAGATAACAAGTAAAGATGATGAAAAAGTACGATTTGCTTACACAAACTTTGCCATTATGCGGAGTTAGGATGTAGCCTTGGTTTTTGTACAAGTCAAGTAAAGCATGTGCATCCGTTTTGGTTTTGACAATATCGGAGAGCTTTGACCCGAGCTCTAGACGTTGTTCGATGGTAGCAGCGGCTTCTTTAGCTTCGGGTGAAAGTACTCTATTCTCTGCCTGGAGGGACAAAAAGAATGATGTAAGTCGGTAGAGTTAACAAAATGGGTAGGTTAAGTAACAGGTCAGACGGGTTTGGTTGTAGCGGGTCAATATAGTACGAGTCAAACCGGTTGAGATCAGGTTCATAAGCAAATTTTACTACTTTAAAGCTATATATTCTATAGATATAAAGAAAAACAGTCTATATCCAATGACTTACTTTGCTTGCTGGCTTTAGACTAAGGAGTGGTAGAGCCGGGAAAAAGGGCTCTTCATCATTGACCTCTTTAACCGAAGGAACAAGACCGCTTAGCAGGTATTCACCAAAAACCAAGCCTAAAAAGTTACAAGTTTTATAAATCAATACTTCATACTATTGTGTGTTATGTGTAAAGGAACTTCGATTATATTAAGAATGGAAGTGAAAAGGAAGTACTTGCACGATAAGGATTTAAAGTCCTTAGTTGAATGGATTGATAAGATTTGAGATTGCAGAACATGTGGATCCATGTCACTGCACCAAACGAAGCAAGAGCCAAAGGTGTTGAAGCTTGTATGCAATTAGCTAATGCTATCCCGAGCAATATACCAACAGATTTGCTCACCATTCCCTGAGCTTCTCCCTTTGCTATCACCTGTCATTATAAAACTTCAGTTAATCATCACACAGAACAGTCATACCCATATGGAGAAGCATAAACAATTATACTTCTATTCCTCACTTTTTTTTATTTATGGCATCTGGAAACAAGCATAACGAATAGGGAAATACCTCAGCAAAGTTCCTTTGAGCAGCGAAACCCGCATAAAAACAGCTTCTGGTAGCGGCCTGTCAAGTAAAGAGATCAGCTTTATGAACATGCATAAATTGCTATAAACTCCCTATAATATAGACCACCTATGCCTAAATACCCCGGTTTTGAAAACAACAACAACAACTACAACAAACCCAATCCCGCCGGGGCAGGGTAAGGGGGAGGTAGAATGTAGACAGATCCTACCCCTACCCCAGGATAAACCCGGGAGAAGAGAGACTGCTTCCAACGAGACCGGTTTTGAAAGAAAACATATATGTTATATACTGCTAAAGGTATGAACAACGCACAACAATGGCAAATAGACTTCATAAGGCTTTCTTCCGTAGAATAACTAGAGACCATATCAACTTCAGTATTAATCACAGGGAAGCATCATTTTAATAATTCTAGGTTCAATCCATATATATGCCGGCGGGTCACTATGGATTTTATAAATATAAACAGCATACAGATGTAATAATCATATATATTTGGTTATGAAAGGCATGCTTAAACGATAACAAGTCCACCCCATCATAAAAATAATCGTTGCTATAATTATGTCTTATAGACATACCATTTTTAGGTTAAATTGAGCTAGATACCTGAATAAGTGCAGCTGCAGAACGCCCTGCTCCAGCAGCAGCACCAATCGGGACAAAAAGATGAGGGAAAGCAGGCGTCACAATTTCCATACCAAAAGCAGCGTTTTCCAGAAAATCAGCAAACAACCTCCAACCCTTTGGGTTCACATCAAAATGCCGCCCAAATTTTGACAAAAAGATTTTGCTCAAATACCCAATCCCATCCTTCAGTACCCAATTCACAGCTGCAGCAGTTGGAATCGCCCCTTTGCCCAACCCAACCGCATATAGCAATGACTACATGAAAAAAACAATAACCTAATAATCAAACATAATGTAATCAAGCACCTATAACAACACAATCCTATGAAATAATCTATGAGCTTCTACAATGTGAATAAGCATAATAATGCAAGTCGTTAACTTTATCAACTGTTTGATCTTAAATTCCTTCGAAGACTGAAACCTACACCATGAACTTTATATTTGTTTAAATTTTTTGGTAGTCAAAGCAATCGAATAAAATCTAGTGCAGAAAATTAGTCTTTTAAACTAAAATTTCAAGAGCTGATTCCCATTCTAATTCTCTATGTTTTAGGGCCGAAATTTGACAAGATTTGGAGAAAACTGATAGAAATTTAGCAAGCAGACTGAACTTTGAGAGCATATGAGAAATTATCTTAATGATCTTTCC
The DNA here is from genome assembly GCA_030686995.1 of Artemisia argyi. Classification (NCBI taxonomy): domain Eukaryota; kingdom Viridiplantae; phylum Streptophyta; class Magnoliopsida; order Asterales; family Asteraceae; genus Artemisia; species Artemisia argyi. Next base: position 195,222,195 of record CM060684.1, on the reverse strand, counting down.
CTTTAATCTAACGTGGATCCAATTTTTGTTCTTAAAGTACCAATAATCAATTGAAAAAAGTATCCAAGCAACCCCCTTACATCTCTCTAAGGAAGTGTTTGGCATTTCGATTTGACGCATTATGCCAACAGCCCAATATGCAATAGCAATAATGATAATCATAAGATTTGAAGGGGGTGTTTAGCATTTCATTCGGCTCATAGTGCTTGGATGTGGTTATGGTATTTGAGGTTCGAATAGTCAGATAACCAACTGTTAGTGTTTGACAAATTATAACTATAACTGTTTACATATATAATGACACCATCATAAACAGTTAACCAAAATCCTTTTCTAACACCTAATCATAAACTAAAGGGGTGTTTGGGATTGCTTATTAAAAGTACTTTTTTTTTTGGACGGCAATTGTGGCTACATGGCCCCTAGCCCAGAAGGCGTAGCGAGCCCACACAACCAGGTTGGGTCCAGCCCAGAAGGCAATGGCACCATTCCCTTTACGCACGCGGAGGAAACCCCTATCTCCCTAGACAAGACTCGAACTTGAGACCTTGCCTAGGAGGGTAAAACCTCCATACCGCTAAACCAGAGGCCCGTTTCACGCACAAATAATCAAATACATGGTTAAGATTATCAGCTACTTAAAAAACGCAATAATCAAGATTAATGATCCAAAACCAAACTCACGACACTACTAACCTAAGTAACGAAATACATCAAACCCCTACTCCAATATAAGTACATCCATACTTAAACATTCCCTAAAACACAAAACTAACAATTCAATAACCAAAACCCGAAAAAACCAAAATTCACTCACTTGTGTAGCGAGAACACTACTAACTTGAGCAGCAACACCTTGCACACTCCTCCAAACCGAATACTCCAAATAATCACTAGTCACACTATCCGGATACCCTTCAGGCAACATTAACCTCATAAAAACCTCCCTACATTCCCCACACATTCGCCATCCGCGACAACAAACTGATCACTCAACTCATCAACAAAAAGCTTAGTTTTTCTACCACCCTTTACCTCAAAAACAACACCCTTATCATTTTCTTGAACATTTGCATAGGCTTTGTAGCAGTGTTGGTTTTCATTGTCATCATTGTTGTTGAACCATCTGTCCCACCAGTTGTTTGGACCTGACCCACCATTGCCGCCGGAGCTGCCACCGCTGGAGATGCCACCACCGGTTCCGGAGAAGGTGATGGTGGTGGTGGAGAGTGAAAGAGGGGGAAGTGGGGTCCACTGGTGGCGGAGAGTGGAGAAGGTGGTGGTGGTGGTTGGGAGGAGGTGTGAGGGGTGAGCAGGTCACTAGTCACTACATATGGGTTTGTGGCCCCTCCTAGTGTTTTTAATTTATATTAAAAAATAATAATAATAATAAAAATAAATAAATCACTATCATTTTTTACTTATAAATACACTCATAAACTTTTTTTTAAACCCCACTTTTTTCTCTTCAAAACCCCATTTATCTTCTTATTTTTATCATACTTCTTTAGTATAAATTATAGATTGGACGTTTCCACATACCATCGATGAAATATGAAAGCTTGTATTGAGAAACTAATTGAGGAGGATACCATTCATTACCAAGCGATTATCGACTTGGACGTGCAATTTGACAATGGAAGCACAGCTGACAATGATCTGAGAAAAACATACGAGAAATGCAATGACATTTTGTTAGAAAAACCGTGCTTTGATTGACTTTTTTTTAAAAAAATAATCTTGGAAAGATACAAGATTCATAATGTTTTGTTTAAAAAGGCTGCAAAAATATAAGAAAAAAAATTAAATAAAATGAATGTTAAAAAAAGGAAAACAAATTTTGATAGTCGAAGATTAAAAAATTTGACATTGATCATTAGTCTAACTTAACAAATTTAAAGAGCCTAAAATAAATCAATAAACAAGAAATGTGGAGAAGCTTTCTGGGTTTAGAGAAGTCGGGTTTGAGACTAGTTTTAGTCAATATGTCAAATTCTTCCTCTTCATCGCCCATGCTGCTAATTGTTTTGTTAATGACTCACTAATTAGAGATATGCTGATTAAATCAAAACACTTTAGTGTCGAATAACAGAATAATTTATGTTTAGGTTTAAGGTATATATATATATATTTTTTTTCTTTTTCTTTTTCTTTTTTTAAAAGGTAGTGGTAACTTGTGGCCTACCTTTACCCCTCCTTTTAATAATACAATTACAAGATAGTCCGTTTTTGTATTGTCGTTTTTTGTTTCGTATTATATATTATGTTATATATGTTTACTCTTTTAATATATATATATATTTATTTTGTCAAACTCTATGTTTTCTGTTTGTACTTTTTGTTCCGTAATTTTATTAAAAAAAATTGAAAAAAAAATAAAGGCATTAGAATCATGTTAGGGGTATGTATATCTTGTCTCTTATTTTAATCAAGTTACCAAAAACAAATCTTTTAACTTTTTAATACTTTATCAATAAATTATTGTCCCAATCACTTCTACGGTTCTACCTATTATATATATATATATATATATATATATATATATATATATATATATATATATATATATATATATATATATATTTAATGCAAAGATGTCTTTTCAAAGCTCAAGTCATTACTCAAATGACTTGAAGATTCTCAAATCATTGAGTAGATAAAGCTTTTAGTTTAATGAGAAAAACTTATTCAAAAACCGTCTTACCAAAAAAACAAAAAACAAAACCGCTTAAACTTTTGCTCTACATATTGATGATGCCCTTATATTAGAAGAAACTAGATCCAGATTCAAAGAGGTTTTCGGGTTCTAGTCAATTATATTTATTTTTGTCGCGTACTGTATATTTTTGTCAAAACTTCAATTTCTCTTAAATAAATTAGTTATAATACTCGTGCACGCATATGGTTTTTCCTATAATTTTCAACTATGTATTATTATCGTTTAGTGATGCGTGGGAATTGCACCAGGCTTGACCTCTCGAGGGATCTCGAGAAGCTTACAACCCCCACCAGGCAGTGTACCTGATCGTTGTAGTATAGTATAGTGACAAGTACCGGGGGATTGATCGTTCAACTCAGGAATAGTGTCGCTAGGATTAGAAAGCCTAAAAACTAGGTCTAGAGGTGAGGGATGATTCTTTTTGTATTTTTATATTTTTATAAAAGCAATTAAAATCTCGGGTTTTGGAAGAGTGGGCGGAATTAGTTGCTAATCAACTAACCCAATAACTAAGATGCAATCAAAATAAAATAACATAAATGAAAATAAAGCTAATAACTAATGTGGTGTGGACAATAATGGGTAAAATTGTGTTTACTTAGATTTCATTACTCCCTAGATATCTTTTACAGGTTGATAGTTTGTTACAATTGCGTGGATGACGGGTTATATTCCTTAATACCATTCGTGGGGTGGCGCACTTACTTCCCCAACTCTATAAGCTCCTACTTTACTCCTATGTCGAGCCTGCAAGAAGCTCCTAACATGGGATCATTAGAATTCGTTTATGCATTAAATATAACCAAAATAACCTAGTGCACATCGGTTCATGTTTCTTAAGACATCAAGCATGTTACCTATGGAAGTCTGCCAGTTTTCTTAAGCCTAACATCGAAATCATTCATCCGTAACAACTATAAACAACCAATCAACCCATAATCAACATCTAGGTTTCACTACATCTAAGCAAACACACAAGAGATCTAGCCTAGCATGTTAAAATCAAGACAAGCGTAAGATATATTCAAACAACACATAGACATATTGAATGAATTGAAAGGATACTTATCTTAATTAAGCATGAAAGGATTCAAAGGGTAAAAACCCTTGAAAATACTGTAAAAGTCGAGCTAGGGTTCCACTAGAATTCCAACCACACTAATAAATGAAAATTGCAAAACTATATATAGATTATACGAGGTGACGGCGTCAAGAAGAAATCTCTGACGCCGTCAACTCGCCGCCAATATTAAAATCGGATTGCCTAGATCCAAGTCTGACGCTGTCATGTGTAATCTTGTTCTGGACCGTCACCACTTTAACTCTTGACGGCCTTGCTCTGACGCCGTCATAAATCTACTGGACCGTCACCATTTTTGCTCTTTACGCCGTCATGAAATTGCTCTTGACGCCGTCAGGTACTGTTCCCAGCAAGGAAAATTAAGACTTTGCCGTTTTCTTCACTTTTATGCTCTAAAAACGTCCAAAATGCTTTCTTTTCCAGAATTCACTCCAAAAGTACCTAAAATCACAAAAGGAACGATTTAGGGCAATATTTGATCAAATAAATTCGAATTCGGGCTTAAATGACCCCCTAAAAATGGATCATTTTTCGCCTCATCATATACCCTTACACTTGAGATTTGCTTGTCCTCAAGCAAATGCGCTTTTATTCTAATCAAAATACAAGTTAGGGGTCATTTAACACTAATATAAAAGTAATTACAACAAATAATCGTTCCACTAAAGACCAAAGACAAGCACGGAGGTCATAAACTAGCACCTCACAAATCGTGTTTAGATACTCACATCTCTCGGGTGTAATAAAGTATATACCATGATATACTCGTTTCGTAGTATATAATTATTCCGAAGAAATGCTCGTGAAAGTATTTCCCGGGTCGTTCTCCCATCGAAGGTAGAATGGAGTCGTGAATAATCGAATCGTGAAATCGAGTCGTGAAAAGTGGTAAAGTGAAAATTATGATTTTGGAATTCAAATAATAAAAAGTAATAGTGAAATAACCAGAATGTACAAGCTATATATGCACCGATGTTAAAAACGCAAAAACGGAAATGCAACCGTAAAATTTAAAACGTAACGTTTTATGAAAAATGATCCTACGAACTTGAAAATATTTTCTAAAAATCTTAAACTATTAAAAAGAATTTTGAGAAAAAAGAAAAATATTTTTTTAACTTTTTTTTTTTATTTTCTAGAATTAATTTTCTATTTAATGAATTAAAAAGTAATTAAAAATAAAAGAAAATATGAAAAATAATGGGAAAATTATAAAAACTATTTTTAGAAAATCTAGAATAATATAAAAGAATTTTCAAAACTATTTTTGTATTTTTCAGGGCTTTTTCCTATTTTTTTATAGATTTTTGGTATTTAAAAATGATTAAAAAGTGATTATAAACTAAAAGAAATTAAGAAAAATAGCAAATGACCTCAGAAAATTATGAAAAATTAACAGAAATTCTAAAATAATATGGAAAGCTTGCAGAAAAATTTTGGATTAAAAATATTAAGCAGAAGTGCTTATTTAATGCAAAACAGCTTATGGCAAGTGCTTATTTATAAGCACTTGCCACAAAACTTCACCAAAATGTTACCACAACTTTATAATACTACTATGAACTAAAATAAGCTAAGAAATGATTAGCAATAAGCTCAGAAACACAGGAAACAAGCAATAAGTATTCTAGGATAAGCTACATAAGCAAAAGCATACACAAAATAAGCTACAGATTAAAGAGACCATGCACTACACTAAACAACTACTAATAAACTCAGATAAGCCAAAATATCACAATAACAAGCTCAAAATAACAATTGCAGCCCTAGATTAAAAATAGAAAACTAAGCCTATGCTACCAATAAGCAGTCCTGATAAGCTATCTAAATAAGCTCTAAAGAAGAAACTAATGGTGGCAATTCAGAGTCTACCATACAGATATGTTGTAAACCAAAAACTATTGCTAAATCTACCTACAACTAATCTAAAAGATACCATGAATGTGGGTCTAGAACTGTGGTGCAGGGGAGCATAAGGCTCAACACAGTCAACTAACAAGCACTATTCTGATAAGCTAATAAGCTATAAACCTAAATTTTCTGGATGATTTTGATTAACAAACTACTAAAGAACATAAATCAACAAGCATTATCTATTTCTAACTACTAATGAAGCCTACAAGTACTCTCAAAAATCAGACCATAAACGAAATGCAAGACTAATTTTGACTTTTTTATATGCAATGTAACTTTGACCAATTCCAACTTTTAACTACTGAATATACCACTACTTGTAATTATAAGCTGAATTAACACTATATTAAGCTATATTATACTAACTTGTGCCTATTCCTACAATTACACTAACTAATTCAATGTGTCATAACAGTTAACGAGATATGAAACCTAACTTTGACTTTCTAATAAATGACCTTTTGTTATTATGATATATTACTTAATATCTACACTAAAGCAGCCTATGTGTGACAAAAATCAGTCATTAAACTACAACTAAACCACAACAAAGCTAATATCCAAACACCCCCTTATGTTCAAATTTTACTATACCATACTGATCCAATCCATTTAGCTACAAAATAATGATCACTACAATGTTCTAATAACAAACAGAGATAAATAGAACAATTAACTACCACTGATAACTACTCCAACACAGATTAATCAAATCTACTATTATATTAAATAGAATAAACTGAACTATGCTATAGCTAAGACTGCAATGCAGAAGATCAAACAAGCTAAGCTACTAAGATTATACTAACAGATGTATCAATCAACCAATTCAGTACAATATAAACCACACAAGCTTACAGCAAATCTATTCTATGAAATTTAGTGGAATTTTAAAAATAGAAAGTACTTACAAAGCAACTCCTCCTCAGCCACAATTGAGGAGGATTCATTATGCTTGCCTATCACTAGATAGGCAGAGACCATCCATGTCAATCTCAGGCTATCAATTCCACCACAGCAACAACTTGATACACCACCATTCACCAATGAAACAAGACAGTTGACTAAGTTGACCAAGATATTTAAGAAAAATTATGATAAAACTAACTCTCACAGATGCTTTGTTAAGCTTAAATGAGACTAATGAAACTAAAAACAAGCTTATATAAAAGCTAAATTCAACTAGACTATTTCTGATTTTCTAAAACTCTAAAGTGATATTGAAAACTGAAATGGAATTTAAGACATGAGAAAGCTAATTAACAAACTAAAATAAGCTAAATTGTAGAAGAGAATCTCTAAACTTAATAAGCAATAATTTTGAAAAGTAGACAGAAATTAACTACAATTGATATTAAAAACTGAATTTCATTAAAATACTAGAGTTACAACTAAAATTTGAAACGAATTACAATGCAAAAGAAATTTTGGCAGAGTTTGGCTAATCCAAACTCCACACTCTAATCAGCTATCTATCATTCTATTTATAGTGGAAGTGAGAAGAGAGTATACGGATTGCCATGTTGGCAATCCGTGTGAAGTTGTGCTTCTTCACACCTATTCTTAGCCTCTTGATCAACTTCAATCATTTCCCACTTCATATCAACCCTTGGATCAATCATTGTGACGCATCTCTGCCAATAGTATGATGCCACGTAGCCATGCGTGTGCTTCTTGAGCTCTGACAAGTCCTGACACATCTGACATCTTCTAGAAACTCATTGATTTGACAAATCTACCCTTAATTGTGGTTAATTTTGGGTTTGGGAAATTAGGGTTCTTATTTTACTGTTGGGTGAATAGTGGTTCTGGGTTTGGGTAAGTTTTGGGGGGCGGGTAAGTACGGGGTAGTTTTTTATATTTATTTGACTATTGGATCGGGTTTTGACCGGATATAAAGGTGGACCGGGTTAGGGGAATAGGTTTAATAGATTGGGATTTTGGGTTGATATGGGATTGGGCTTTGGGGTTTAGATAATTTGGACCAGATTTTGTATTTTATATTTTCAGATTTTGGTGTAAAATGTACAAGGGCCAATTGTGAACACTTTCAAACTCCAAGGGTAATTTCTGCCATTCTGAAAAATATATCCAAGGGCTAATCTTGCCAAGTTTTGAATCTTCAAGGTTTAATTTGACATTTTTAGCTCAAATATTGATCCACACTTGAAAAATCTTTCCCGGCTTCGGCTCTTGACTTTTCTGACCTTTTCCTACTCTCGTGCCCGTTTTTGCTTTGTTTTGTTCGTTTTTCGTAATATCCGTACCTGCACATCACAAACATAAAAACACGTGTTTTCTTGGCATTTGTTAGCTCAAATAGTCGTTTTGGGTCAATAATTAGCCATACAATAGTGAGTGAATAAGCACTCACCATACCACAATATGGAAATGGAAAACATCTCTCACTACCTGTCATAGCAAATAGATTACCATAGGCTTGGGAAAGGATCAAACCTCCACCACATGGCGTAAGCACCTAGGATAAACTATCAAAGAGGTCTTTTGAAGGGTTATAACGTTAAGTGTAGGGATATGGAATACACGGTTTTGTTGGATAAAGGCAATCTTTACTGGTGGCGAGTTAATCATCTTGGTTAATTACATGTACAATATGGCGTTGCTAAGCCAAGACTAGACTCGACTTAAGCTAATAAATGAAAAATAACGAAAACATAAAATAAACATAGAATGAAACGGGATGGTAGTCCGTATGTTTTTTTTTTTTTTTTTTTTTCCTATTATTATTTTTTTCTTTTTCTTAATTTTTTTGATTTTTTTTCATACACTCTTACCCTACTATCCAAAATAATACATCATAGGGATTGTACATTCCCTTTACACTTGAATCTTTACATACTTTACAATAAGCTATTCTAATGACTCGAATTAAGATAATCAAAACACTTGGAGTACTTTTAAGATTAACGTACATATGGGGGTAATAATATGATGTTCTTCCCCATTACTCCATAACATTAGTACTTTACCCATGAGTCTCAATCGTCCCAAAACAATATGTACAAGGATATGACTCGACTTAGCAACCATGTAATCAATTAGATAATTAACTAAGGGTTTAAACATGTAACAATAATGCACTAAAGATGAGTGCATACACGGAAGGCTAAGGCGATTTGGTTGTACATTTAAGTGGGTTGTAACAAATTCTTCCTTTAAGTAAGATGCTTAAAGTTAGAAACGAAAAGATAGGCTCGGAGGGGTGTACTAGGGGTTTCGTGTACTAAAAATGAGTACAACGGTAAGGTGTGGGAAAAGTTAATTGACTTAACTAGCCAAGTAATATGACTTAAGTTGTCAAGTAATTATGATACGGGTTTAAACACAAGGGTGATCCTAATGCCTCTTATCATGTAGTAAATCCTACTACACGAATGTAGTCTCACTAGCGGTCTCGGGATGCATCACTAACGCAAGTTCTAGAATCTAAATGCTACCGGTACACACATAAGCACTAATAATGAATGCTTTTCCTATCAAATCTAAAGGCGAACCTCACATATTTTGGTGGAAATTTTTTTTAAGTGGTACGGTTTTGTGCTAGTCATACAACCTCCTATCCATGAGACGCTTGCTAAGGCTAAAGTTTCACTCCTAAATGTTGTAAAAAAATTTAAATTTGGCTCTAAAATTACACTAACAAGTATTTCTCATAGTTTTATTACACATCTACTATCAAACAAACAAACTCAAGTGCAAGCATATACTATAAGGTATCATCATTTACCCTCCCCTTACACTTAGGATGAACATTGTCCCCAATGTTCAATTAAAGAATGTAAAAGTGAAATAGGTAAAAGAATGAAATCAAATACTCCCCTGATTCGTTCGGTTGTGGATAGAATGTCAACAAGGTTAGATTTTCCTCCAAGAAAATGAACAATCAAAGCTTCCCTTCCATAAAAATAACTCATCTTCTTGTCATACATAACCTGTTAAACCTGAGAAAACAAACAAATCAACCTCGCGTAAAATCGGCGGCAATCTATATATACTAATAAATCCTAGAAAACAATGTAAGATATAATGCTTGTGGAATGAATGTTTGCAGATTTCATGGAGTTTATAAAACTAAAGAATTAACAAAAACTTTAAGACTCCGTTAGAAAAACAAAACTAGCAAAATTTCCAGAATTTTACACGTGACGCCGTCAAGAGTAAATTCGTGACGCCGTCAGAAGTGATCTGCAGAAATCTTTATGTTAAGTTTCCGGAAAATTTCTGGAAAAACTTATGTCCTACTTCCTAGAAAATCCTGCAAAACATCATTATGACTCGATACAAGCATTTGACTCTAACAACTACTAATACACATGTCCATTTAATATCGTGGCGAATCATGATCAATTCCGTTTCTTTTTAAAAACATATTTGGGGTTTCCCCTTACACTTATCTTTTTTGAAATACCTTTATATGAAGTTAAGACAAAGTTAAAAACAAAATAAAGCATTTTCACAATTTATTTTGAAACATGATCTACTAACAATAAAAATAAAACATGCATACGGAAACAAATAAAATCAAACAAATCAAAATTAGACAAATAAAAACACACAAAACATGGGTTGCCTCCCAAGAAGCGCTTGTTTTTGTTCGAGTCACAAGCCTGACTCTACCCTTATTTAACGGAAATAGGGGAGGTTTTCCCTACACTTAGGATTAAGTGCGGGTGGAAGTAGCGATACACACCCTTAGGGTGAAAATATGCCACGTGAGGTAAGAGTGGTGGATGAATTATATGCTCAAAGGGGTGTGCTCCTATCATCATAACCTTACCAAATTCAATCGGGTTAATGGGTGGATTAAGATTTTACCCTAGAAAGGGATCATTTTCTATCAACTTCAAGAGACTACTAGTTGGGGATCCATCTTGACCTAATAAACCTGGTTTAAACCCATAATGTTTCTTGTGATTAATCATAAATGGGTGATGTAAGCATGTAAGGTCATTTTCCACTCCTATATGGCTTAAAGTCTACCACCTTTATCCTAAGACTACCCGGACTACATGGGTTGATGGGTGGGTCGGCTCCTCTTTTGTCTCCTAGATGTATATCTAAGGATGGAAAGTTGTGTGAAGATTGAGGTTCCGGTTCATCAACACTACGTAATTCCCTAGAACTAAGAGTAAGGTTATCACTACAAGTATTCAAACCTATATCCTCTAGTGGTGTTTGGTACAAGGGTTCTACCTCTATTGGGTCTCCTATAGTCTCTTCTACATCTTCCGGGTAAGTCACGGGTGGTGTGTATTCCTCAAGTGATGGTGGGAGTTGTGGGGTACTTTGTAGGTTTGTGTTATTTACCTCATCCTTCCTTATCTCAACATCACCTATATCCTCATCACGTGTTTTAGTAGAATCTAACCTAAACATGTTCCTAAGTATCTCAAATCCTTCTCTAGCCATTTCAAGTTCTAAGTCTGATTCGTAAGAACCTTCCTCAATAACTTGATTACAATGTTCAATTTGCCTAAAGGATTCATCTTTTTGCTCAATATGATCATGTTCGGCTAAATCCTCCTTAATTGTTTCCTCAAGTTGTGATGTATACAAACCCATCAATTCATTGAACTCATGGTTCACGGTTAGGAGGCTTTCCTCAAATTTTTTCCAAAAGGTCTTACTAAAAGGAATTGATCCTAACAATGATTGTTTAATATAGGCCACACATGCGCATAACTCATCAAACCTATCAAACTTTACACCCATCTCCTCTTGTATATAGCTAAGATCACTTAAAAATTCATTGGAACAACAGGAAGCAAATATATCCGAGTAAACTAATTGTTCCTCTATTGTTAATGATCTAAATGAAATCTCATCCGCCATGAAGACAAATGAAAATGGTTTTACAAACAAAGGGCACAAAGAAAAAGATAGACTAAAGGAATCCTAAAAAATAAAAATAAAATATTACTAGAAAGGAATCTAGCAAGTAGACCTAATAAAAAGAAATCCTAACCTAGACAATAACTATTCCCCGGGCTGCGGCGCCAAAAACTTGATGCGTGGGAATTGCACCAGGCTTTACCTCTCGAGGGATCTCGAGAAGCTTACAACCCCACCAGACAGTGTACCTGATCGTTGTAGTATAGTATAGTGACAAGTACCGGGGGATTGATCGTTCAACTCAGGAATAGTGTTGCTAGGATTAGAAAGCCTAAAAACTAGGTCTAGAGGTGAGGGATGATTCTTTTTGTATTTTTATATTTTTATAAAAGCAATTAAAATCTCGGGTTTTGGAAGAGTGGGCGGAATTAGTTGCTAATCAACTAACCCAATAACTAAGATGCAATCAAAATAAAATAACAGAAATGAAAATAAAGCTAATAACTAATGTGGTGTGGACAATAATGGGTAAAATTATGTTTACTTAGATTTCATTACTCCCTAGATATCTTTTACAGGTTGATAGTTTGTTACAATTGCGTGGATGACAGGTTATATTCCTTAATACCATTCGTGGGGTGGCGCACTTACTTCCCCAACTCTGTAAGCTCCTACTTCACTCCTATGTCGAGCCTGCAAGAAGCTCCTAACATGGGATCATTAGAATTCGCTCATGCATTAAATATAACCAAAATAACCTAGTGCACATCGGTTCATATTTCTTAAGACATCAAGCATGTTACCTATGGAAGTCTGCCAGTTTTCTTAAGCCTAACATCGAAATCATTCATCCGTAACAACTATAGACAACCAATCAACCCATAATCAACATCTAGGTTTCACTACATCTAAGTAAACACACAAGAGATCTAGCCTAGCATGTTAAAATCAAGACAAGCGTAAGATATATTCAAACAACACATAGACATATTGAATGAATTGAAAGGATACTTATCTTAATTAAGCATGAAAGGATTCAAAGGGTAAAAACACTTGAAAATACTGTAAAAGTCGAGCTAGGGTTCCACTAGAATTCCAACCACACTAATGACTGAAAATTGCAAAACTATATATAGATTATACGAGGTGACGGCGTCAAGAAGAAATCTCTGACGCCGTCAACTCGCCGCCAATATTAAAATCGGATTGCCTAGATCCAAGTCTGACGCCGTCATGTGTAATCTTGTTCTGGACCGTCACCACTTTAACTCTTGACGGCCTTGCTCTGACGCCGTCATAAATCTACTGGACCGTCACCATTTTTGCTCTTTACGCATTCATGAAATTGCTCTTGACGCCGTCAGGTACTGTTCCCAGCAAGGAAAATTAAGACTTTTCCGTTTTCTTCACTTTTATGCTCAAAAAACGTCCAAAATGCTTTCTTTTCCAGAATTCACTCCAAAAGTACCTAAAATCACAAAAGGAACGATTTAGGGCAATATTTGATCAAATAAATTCGAATTCGGGCTTAAATGACCCCCTAAAATCGGATTATTTTTCGCCTCATCATTTAGAAAACAACAACTTAATGTCTCCTAAATGGTTTTACTTGCTTGATTAAAAATAGGAAATCTTATGTGGATGTGTTTTTATTATTCATTATTCAATAAAATGCCAAGCATTAATATTTTTCTAATTGTGTTATAAATGATATTTAGAGGGGAAAAAATGTGTTCATTATTATTTCAAATATGATTCTTCACGTGTATGTGATGTTAGTAATGATCATAATCCAAGTGTTGTTACATCATTTTATTTTTGTATTACACGTGTGGTCACTTGCATTCAAACAGTTTTATATAATCATTGGTTATTATTGTAATAGTTTGTTACAATTAAGAAATGTTCCAAATCATTCAACTCAACTTTCCCTTTATTCGTTTATAAGCAAATTTACGGTTGTGATGTTTGCATTTCGACAAATGTTAATGAATTGGCTAAAGACTAACTTTTGCGTCAAATATGTGTTTTACTTTGTATTTCGTATTTGTATAGTATTTATTATGTTTTTAAAATTTTTAAAATTTTATATGGTAGACAATAACCTAGAATAATTTTTTTACAACGATAAATATGTTGATCTTTTTTTTTTTATTTTTTTATTTTATTTTTTTATTTTTTTTTTGTAACATAAAAATATGATATATATTTTGTGCTTTTTTATTCATTTAAGTTACTCTTTTTTTTTTCTTTTCACTTAAGTCGTAGAGCTATATCGAAATCTATGATTAGATCTCTTTATAAGAAAACTAGTTATAATGTCCTCGCACGCGTGAGTTCTTTTTTGAATATTAATATATTTTTATTTATTAAAAAATAATTAATTTAATATTTGTTTTATTTTGTTTGATCTATGATTTTTAATTATAGTTTTTTTTTTATTATTAAAGATAATCATTTAAAAAGTTTAATCTTATTGTTAATTGTTTCCTATGTATATTTTTTGTATTTATCTTCTACTTGTGTTTTATATCAATAAAACGAATTGATAAATTTATAAATTAAAAATTAGTAATTAAAATATTACCTATATTCTTATTTTATTGAAATACGAAAGTTCTTACTAAAAGTTTTATTTTATTATATTTGTGTTTACTAAATTCGATAAATAGACCGTATATTTTTTTGAGTTTGGTAAACCAAAATGTTGCGTTTTATGAGCCTTAGCAAAACAAGTGAAAAATCATAAAAATAATAATAATAATAATAATAAATAACAGAATAATCTAAGCGGACAATATCTTTTCTTTTAAATACGGTCCACAGTCCACACAACAAGTGAACAAACCAAATTGTATGAATCCATATAAACTATAGAAACTACAGGGTGGGTTCATTTTGAAACAATATCACAACTCAGAGGACCAGAATTCTAATTTTGCATTTTGGTCCACGTCACAACCCAATGCGATCCGCTTAACATGACAGTTCACACACCAAACAAAATTCTGGGGGTTCCTTTTAAAACTTAACAAACAATAGGGGTTTACTTCGAAGCAACATCATAAGTTAAAGGACCAGAATCAATACTCTACATCTCGCTCAATATAAGTAATCATTCAACAATTGATCTCACCTGTATTCAATTCCTTTTCAACACCAACTTGATAACAAATAGACGAGATTAAACACTTCAGTGTCGTTTGTTTTTTCAGAGCTTTTACCTCTTCATCCGCAAATCATGTCTGCAAAAGAAGAGGTGTACATAAGCTCTTCATCTACAAAAAAAAGACCGTTTATTTTTTGTGCTATTGAAATACTTTTTTTTTTTTTTTTTTTTTTTTTTTTTCACTAGTATTTTTTTATTCAAGCCCGTAAATGTTAACAAAAATAACAAATAAAAGTAAGTAATCAGATATTGTAACAAATAAAAGTTTCACTCCTAAATATTTTGTGGTGGTTGTATTGGGTTTTGGTTTGAGGGTTTTGATGGGTTTGTGAAGGGGTAAGTTAATGGTTGTGATTTTTGTGGGAATGTGGTTGCTGGATTTATGGGGTTTAGGGTTTAAGGAAGTTGAAATGAGGTACAAAGTGGGCGAGTTTGTTGGTTTTGTTTGGAGAATCATTGTGCGTTTGTTGTTTGTGTGGACAAGACACGAGACTTTATACATTTTGGGTGGTAATTAGGGGCGAGCATGATAGACAGCGGACTGGACCGAATCTATCGAGAAACTTGACCGGATCGGATTGGACATATTTCGGTTCGATCCACCATTTCACTCATATTCAGTTTTCATCCATGTTCTGTTTTAGGCAAAAACCGGCCATTATCCTTTGTTTGACCAGACCGGACCAAAGAACCGAACCAGACCGGATCGACCCGACTGAACATATTTCAATCCGGTCCTCAATCTCTTGTTTTGGGTCAAATCAGTTTCGGTCTAGTTCAATCCTAGTCATTTTGGTCCGATTTTTGGACTGTGATGAGCTGGCAACGTCTTTGACTACTACATTGGTCGATCAAAGGTTAAAACTCATGTTGTGCAAAAATTTTGCCCCAGTGTTAGAAAAAGATTATAGTTAGTGCTTACATATTGTAGAATAAAACACAAACTAACTATCAATGTTATCTGATAAAAGCTATTAAATAGACGGAGCTTGAACACATTTGGTGGGGGGCTAAAGTATAACGTGTTCATTTTAGAGGGGCCATTTCATATATTTTTTAACATGTTATATCGAAAATGACTATTACTACAAAATACAAATAAAAAGGTAAAATTTATGTTTCATATCAAAAAAATTAAGGGGGTCACAACCCCCTTTTGTCTCTACAATTATCCGTCCATTTTGGGTATTCATTTTAGCACAAATTATTATTGTTGTTAGAAACTAGTGGTGGTATGAAGCAAAGGTTTAAGATCAATCATTCCTCTCAAAAATGATTCATGCAAAAAGTTTGGCCCTTAAGATTGTCAGAATAAGGTTTGCACCTTTGTCTATTGTGTTGTTCTTCTCAAATTATTAGTTGCGATTTTGCTTCAGTTAGATGTCACTTATTATGAAATGTGTCATAATCACAAAGCAGGTCTTTAAAAACTGAGGTATTACGAATATGAGTCAATATGTAGTCAAGTAGATCCTCTATTTTTGCACCAAATGTCACATTGCTCACATCTCTTGAACCATTGTTTGAGTTAAACATAGCAGAAATACATAATAAAATTTACATACATATAAACGATTGGCATGAACAATATATAACCATATGTGATCGATTAATATTAACATTGTTGGAATCAGTCGTTCACATTTGACTAATATCAACTAAAGAAAGAATCGTCAATTAACATTAGCATGAGATATAACCTCTCAGACTAACAACAAAGTCAATGAGCCACAACTAGAAATGTCGATACTCATATCAATGAGTCGGTTTTTGGGTATTTTAACTATTATTAGCCAAACACGAACGATTGTAGAATAAAAAAGAAAGCATCCAAATCAACAACAATCATTCTAAGGTTAGCATGTACAATTCTTGATCAGCTTGTAATCCAACTTATCATTCCAAAATCCACTATTCCTGTAACCCGCATTCATTCCAAATTCTCTACATTAAACTTTTGTATACGTTTATGGGAAATTCTACTCAGTAGTCGGGTCGAATTCTATGAGGTTTAGGCCTAGCTATAAGACTGCCGGTTACCCAACCTGCGAGCTCCCCGTCACGTTTAGCATGATTAAATTCCCTTTCTACATATTCTAATGATATTTGCAGCATTCCCCCAGGCCCACAATCGTCAGATATGCCTACGGAATTAAGCCCAACGTTTTTCTCCAACCAGTAGAGGTAACTCACGTGGAACATCGACTTAAGCATGTCTTGTGGTGTACATACATCTTTCAATATTACCTGTTCAATTTATTTATGCTTAAAATATTACTAAATATAGAGTTATTGGAGAAGGAAAAAAAATGTACATACTTTCACCGAAAAACACGTTTAAAAGTCCTTAGTTACTGATTACGCGAGTGGTTTAAATACTAAGACTTTCTAACTTAGTTACCAATTACGACCCTATAGTTTATTTCTTTTGTAACTGAATCAACCACAAAAACTGCTTAAGAATTAAACCGCATTTTTGTTGAAACTATATAGGTTTCTTTTCATGACAACCCAAAAATGAGATAACAAGTAAAGATGATGAAAAAAGTAGGATTCGCTTACACAAACTTTGCCATTATGCGGAGTTAGGATGTAGCCTTGGTTTTTGTACAAGTCAAGTAGTGCATGTGCATCCGTTTTGGTTTTGACAATGTCGGAGAGCTTTGACCCGAGCTCTAGACGTTGCTCGATGGTAGCAGCAGCTTCTTTAGCTTCAGGTGAGAGTACCCTATTCTCTGACTGGAGGGACAAAAAGAATGATGTAAGTCAGTAGAGCTGACGAAATGGGTAGGTTCAGTAACAGGTCAGACATGTTTGGTTGTAGCGGGTCAATATAGTACGAGTCAAAACGGTTGAGATCAGGTTTGTAAGCAAATTTTACTACTTTAAAGCTATATGTTCTATAGATATAAAGAAAAATGGTCTACATCCGATGACTTACTTTGCTTGATGGCTTTAGACTAAGGAGTGGTAGAGCAGGGAAAAAGGGCTCTTCATCGTTGACCTCTTTAACCAAAGGAACAAGACCACTTAGCAGATATTCACCAAAAACCAAGCCTGCATATTGGGCATAGAATACTAGTTCAGTATCACAAAATATCAAAATTGTGTAATTTTCTTGAAAATAGTAACAGCCATAACTCTAAAAAGTGCCAAGTTTTATAAATCAATACTCCATTCTACTGTGTGTTATATGTAAAGGAACTTCAATTATATTAAGAATGGAAGTGAAAAGGAAGTACTTGCACGATAAGGATTTAAACTCCTTAGTTGAATGGATTGATAAGATTTAAGATTGCAGAACATGTGGATCCAAGTCACTGCACCAAACGAAGCAAGAGCCAAAGGTGTTGAAGCTTGTATGCAATTAGCTAATGCTATCCCGAGCAGTATACCAACAGATTTGCTCACCATTCCCTGAGCTTCTCCCTTTGCTATTACCTGTCATTATAAAACTTCAGTTAATAATCACACAAAACAGTCATACCCATATGGAGAAGCATAAACAAATTATATTTATATTTTTCTTTGCTTCTTTTTCTTTTTTAATTTATGGCATCTGAAAACAAGTGTAACGAATAGGGAATTACCTCAGCAAAGTTCCTTTGAGCAGCGAAACCCGCATAAAAACAGCTTCTGGTAGCGGCCTGTCAAGTAAAGAGTACAGCTTTATGAACATGCATAAACTGATATAAACTTCCTATAACATAGACCACCTATGCCTAAATACCCCGGTTTTGCAACAAAACATATATGTCATATACTGCTAAAGGTATGAACAAGGCACAACAATGACAAATAGACTTCATACTATATCATCAACTTCAATATTAATTATACGGAAGCATCATTTTTGTAATTATATGTTCAAACCATATACATGCCAACGGGTCACTATGAATTTTATTGATATAAACAACATACGGACGTAATAATCAGATATATTTGGTTATGGAAAGCATGCTAATAAGATAAACAAGTCCACCCCATGATATAAATAATCGTTGCTATAATCATGCCTTATAGACTTACCATTTTTTATTTTAAATTGAGCTAGATACCTGAATAATTGCAGCTGCAGAACGCCCTGCTCCAGCAGCAGCACCAATCGGGACAAAAAGATGAGGGAAAGCAGTTTTCCAGAAAAGGGAAAGCAGGAGTCACGATTTCCATACCAAAAGCTGCATTTTCCAGAAAATCAGCGAATAACCTCCATCCCTTTGGATTCACATCAAAATGTCGTCCGAATTTTGACAAAAATATTTTGCTTAGATACCCAATTCCGTCCTTCAGTACCCAATTCACAGCTGCAGCAGTTGGAATTGCACCTTTCCCCAGCCCAACCGCATATAGCAAAGACTACATAAATAACTCAGAATCAAACATCATATAGTCAAACACATCAGCACCACAGGCA
This sequence comes from Artemisia argyi, assembly GCA_030686995.1. NCBI lineage: Eukaryota > Viridiplantae > Streptophyta > Magnoliopsida > Asterales > Asteraceae > Artemisia > Artemisia argyi. The sequence continues at coordinate 195,203,042 of CM060684.1, read as the reverse complement.
TACAGTAAGGAATATTGAGTATACAGCTTTAACAATCGTCAATAAGCATACAATGACACAAGCAGTTAACTATATCGACTGTTTGACCTTAAATTCCTTACAAAACTGAAACCCGAATAACCTACATGTGATTAAAGTTGGGATAAGCACATAATCAACGATTTAAGTATTTGACAAATTATGATAATTTAGTGATTTACATGCAAAATGAGCATCACTTAAACTGATTATCAGACTCCTTTTTTCTAACACCTACTCCTGCACTAAGGAGGTGTTTAAGATTTCTCATACAAACTACTTATCTACTTGCTGTTTTTTAATTAGCAGTTTGGATTTCAAGCTCCTTATTCACCACATTTCGCTCACAAATAATCAAATAACCAGTTTTAATAAGCAATCCCAAACACCCACAAAACTCTTGCTGAACGCAACAAGCACATAATCCGTTTTACTAAGCAAATCCCAAACACCCGTTAAGTTCCAAAACCGATTATCTGACCATAATCAGTCACAGCCATTTCACTAAACCCAACCTACAGAAACACTTTATACACTACTCGAAAACGCAATAATCATATTATCCTCTACAGCATAAAGTATTATTTGAGGTTTTGACCCCTAATCAGTCACATCCGTTTCACAATACCTAAACTATAGAAAATTAGAAACACATTATCCATTATTCGTCCTAAACTAAGAGGGTGTTGGGGATTGCCTATTAAGAACTTATCTGCATATTCAAATCACCTCATTTAACACACATATGAAAAAAAAAAAAAAAAAAAAAAAAAAAAAAAAAAAAAAACAAAAAACAAAACGAGTTTGCATAAGAAAACACAAACACCATAAAACTATTACGTGACAAGCAAATAATCTGTCTAAAAAACGACAATTCACCTTCCACCACAACAAGCTCATCGCTCATCTGATCAACATAAAACTTAGCTTTTCTACCACCCTTTACCTCAAAAACAACACCCTTTTCGTTTTCTTGAACATTTGCATAAGCTTTGTATCAGTACTTATATACCATGGTTAGTAATATGGATAAAACACATAATCCACTACTTAAAAACACGATAATCATAGCCAGCAAAAAACTATAATACCAATAACTCAAAAACCGAAACACGATAAATTCACTCACTTGAGTAGCGAGAACACTACTAACTTGCGCAGCAACACCTTGCACACTCCTCCAAACCGAATACTCCAAATAATCACTCGTAACACTATCCGGGTACCCTTCAGGCAACATTAACCTCATAAAAACCTCCCTACATTCCCCCCACACATTCGCCATTTTCAACCCTTTCAAACCCGAAAAAAACGACAAGCCGCCTTCCGCCACAACAAACTGATCACTCAAGTCATCAACAAAAAGCTTAGTTTTTCTACCACCCTTTACCTCAAAAACAACACCCTTTTCATTTTCTTGAACATTAGCATAGGCTTTATAACAGTGTTGGAACACTAAGGTTAGTAGTACACATAGTAAAAAACCTTTTATGTGGTTTCCATTGTTGTCATCATTGTTGTTGTTGTTGAACCATCTGTCCCACCAGTTGTTTGGACCTGACCCATCATTGCCGCCGGAGCTGCCACCGCCGGAGATGCCACCACCGCTGCCGGAGAAGGTGATGGTGGTGGTGGAGAGTGAAAGAGGGGGAAGTGGGGTCCACTGGTGGCGGAGAGTGGAGAAGGTGGTGGTGGTGGTTGGGAGGAGGTGTGAGGGGTGAGCAGGTCACTAGTCACTACATATGGGTTTGTGGCCCCTCCTTTGTTAGCATTTTTAATTTATATTAAAAAATAATAATAATAAATATAAACAAATCACTATATCATTTTTTTACTTATAAATACACCCATAAACTTTTTTTTAAACCCCACTTTTTTCTCTTCAAAACCCCATTTATCTTCTTATTTTTATCATACTTCTTTACTATAAATTATAGATTGTACGCTTCCACATACCATCGATGAAATATGAAAGTTTGTCACACCCCCAAAATCGGGTCCAGCGGAAGCATACGTGTAGCTGGGGTGTAACTCAATTGGTATTACAACACTAGTTCAAAAATGGTTTTCACTTCAATCATTTAGAATAAAATAGTTAAATCAAAAATATTGAATTTACATCGTTAAAAGTAGTGCGGAAGTAGGCCATTAAAATAGTTTAAAACGGTCCCCATATAAATAATCAGAGTCTTCTATGACCATGCCATGCCCTGCCAAAACCTCCTGTAGCGTGCCATAGGTTAAAACCTGAAAATACATGCTAAAGTGTCAACACGAGGTTGGTGAGTTCATAGAGTTTGTTTAACAAGTAAAGTATATAGAAAATGATCACACAACAAAGGCATCGTAAATCCACTCAGTTGCAAGTCCCGCCATAAGAGACTTGCAACCTGTGTGTTTACAACCCACCGCTAAAATAGTTTATGTCTGGTAGTCAAGCACATGAGGTCAATAATAAGTCACAATATAAGCACCACATATATAATAATGTATGCCATGCAAAGCCCCTAATTAAATAATATGCGTCCCGTAACATAGTGGACGAGAGGTTGGCCGACCTCTAATAGCGCTATCCATACTACTAATAGGTGTCGAACAATGCGAATGTACGAACAGTACATCATACAACTATTATATACGATTAAGAACGCTCCAAACATGGGAGACTTAGCACGCTCCACCAATAAGGCGAGACTTTAGGGTTAAGAACGCTCCACCAATAAGGTGAGACTTTAGGTCATAGCACGTACAGTACATTAAGTTCAAAAGTTCAAGTCAAGTTCAATAGTTCAAAAACAAGTTATAAGGTCAAATGAGTTCAAAGAGTCAAGTAGTAATTCATGTAAAAAACGAGCATGTATTCTCCCCCAAAAAGTTAAAACAAGTATAAAAAGAGTATGGGCTATGACTCACCTGGTGCGATAGCTACGATGATAAAGTGGATACACATAAATGAGGTTCGATCTCAAAGCGCAACCTAATATGAATGATAGTGATCTACTTAGATCATGAAGGATGTAGAGAATATGCATGCACATGATACCTATACCACTCATAACTTGAAAATAATAGTTATAGTCAAAGTAAAGTATTTTCCACACTTAGGAAAAATAAGTCCAACTAGGCTTATAAAAACTTGTTGTATTATATCGGATATAAAAGGTTAGTGTTATATTCCTTACTTTGGAAAACCTTGACATAACGTCTAATCGCCGTAAAAATAAACTTATAATCCTTAGTACTTCAGTAGTTATGAATATAACTCTTGAATAAGAAATCTAGAAAAATAGCATTTAGTACGTAGTTATATTATTTCTAGTAGTGACTAAATATATATATAGTTTTGACGATTTTAAAACATGTATAACTTAGTCGTTTTAAGCTCATTTTACTCGTTCTTTATATCCACGGATTCGTTTTAGTATATACTAATATATTTTCGATAGCTCAGCTCCTCTAGGTTACGTTTAATGCCTCTATTTGCCCGTCGAAAACTGTCAAACAGCATGCAGTTTTTCAGAAAATAGTTTTCGTCGTTAAATTCGGAAAATCATATCTCCTTCGTTATTAACTCGTTTTAATCCGTTCTTTCGCCCACGGCTTCGTTTTTGAAAGTATTTTCTAAATCTTTGTTCAAAAATATCCCCTGAGTTACTGAGTTTCCCACGTTTTCAAAATAAGGACAGTAGGTATTTATATAGTTTCAAAAATCATTTTCCTAGTTTCAATCTTGTTTCAACTTCAACCAAACCACTTTCAATCACCACAAATCTAGTCTAATCTTACCATACACCTTCTTAGGGTGTCATGGGTTCCTAAACATCATAAATCAAGTGGATCTAACAAGGATCTAACAATAATCTATTTCTAGGGATCAAAAGTTATATATATATATATATATATATATATATATATATATATATATATATATATATATATATATATAAATGAGTGGTATAACTAACATATGCATGTAGATCTTGAATGGAAATCATATGATCATAAAAATAACATGAAGAAATTATGAACAAGAGTTTGACAACTTACTTAGAAAGATTATAGAGCTTGGATGAGTAAAACCTAAGAAACCTTGAGTTTTTATCACAAAACCCAAACAAGAACAACTAAAGGAACTAGATTAACACTTGATCTTCAAAATTTTATGGTTTCTTCTTGTTTTTGTTGTTTAGGCCGATCCAAGAGAGGAGAGGAAAAGAGAGAAAATTTTGTTAGTTTGATTTGGTAAAATGAGAAGGAAATATGTAGTTTTATGTTATATATTTATTTTAGGGGGGCAAGATCCATAATTTAAGGAGGCTAGGAGGGTGGAAGAGTTTTGCAAAAACCTTGACTTTTGGTGTATGATTGGGTAGATATTATTAGTTTTAGGTGATACCGGGTACCGAGTTAACTAAAAATAAATGTTAAAAAGGTGAAATAAAATACGACGAAGTTGTAAAAGTTGTAAAATATTATTCCTGATGAGAATCGGGTGTCAAAATAATTATCTTATTGAAATAACGCAAACCGACGGAGTAATAAGCTCCGACCGTAAAATGTACCAATTGGTTTCAAAACACCGGGTAAATTAATAATAAAATTTTTAAATTATTATTATGAGTATAAAAATGTGTTAGGACCATAGTTGGGATTGTCGGATAATTATTCAAAATAATAGCTCATAAGATAACGTTTATTAGGTTGATAATCGTACGTGTACAGAAATGACGCAACTTACGCATAAACGACAAATTTTCTCCGGAGGTGAATAGTGTTTTATGAATAGTAAAATTTTTGAACGCTTCTCAGAATCACAAACTGACTCCGAAAAAGATGAATAGTAAAATGATGAATAGTGATCGATGAATAGTAAATGTGAAAGTTCGGGAAAAGACCAGAATTTACGAGTTGTGACAAAGTTTGTGTTGAGAAACTAATTGAGGAGGATACCAGTCGTCAGCAAGCGATTATCGACTTGGATGTGCAATTTGACAATGCAAGCAGAGCTAAAAATGATTTAAGGAAAGCATACGAGAAGTGCAATGACATTCCACAAGAAAAATCGTGCTTTAATCGACACTTTTTTAAAAGAAGAATCTTGGAAAGATTACTATATGCATAATGTTTTGTTTAGAAATGCGGCAAAAATAAAATAAAATAAATAAATAAATAAAAAGAATGTAAAAAGGGGGGAAGGGAAGGTAAATAAAAGGGCAAATCGCATAAAAAGGTACCTAACTTATGTTCAATTTTAATTTAAGGTATCAAACTTTTTTTTTTCCTCAATTTAAGGTATCCAAGTTTTTAGGTGTACAAATTGAGGATTTTTTTACCTGCTAGTTAGGTGACCGGTAATTTTCTTATGACTTGGCAGTAACTTCAAATGTGGCATCCTCGTTGGCAACTTTATGATGATGTAGCAGTTTGTTTTTTTTAACTTTATTTTAAACACCCCTTTTTTCCCCTTCTTCAACCTTCGAGCCTCCATCATTAAACACCAGTACACCATCAATACCACCAAAGTTCAAGACTAATTTATTCTTTTTTTTAACCCATTGTTAAATTATTTCATTCCTATATGAAATTGTAACTAAACTTAACCATGAAACTGTATAATGAGTCCGATGGTAATCACAAAAGCAAACTCGATAAACACTATGTAATCAAGATTAACAGTTTGTATAAGCAAAATCATAAAACTGGATTTTTAAAAGTAGATATGATAAACAGTTTGACATGATGGAAATAGGCTACAGAGTTTCCTTCAGAATTGTTGTTTCGTGAAGTGGGACTGGAGAAAGGGGAGAAACTCTGCTTATATCGAGCCATATGGTTACGAGAGGATGAAACTCTGCTTATGGAGTTGGGCAGCGAGTGTAGGTGGCGGCGACTGTGGAGTTGGGCAGCGATAGTGGTGTTTATTGGTGGTGGTTGTGTGTAATGGGTGGTGGTGGTGGTGGTGGTTGTGGTTGTGGTGTTTGATGGGTGGTGGGATGTGATAAAAAGAAAAGGTGGGAGATGGTGGTTGAGGGAAGAGGAACAAGAGGTTGAAGAAGATTCATGTTTGGATTAAAGAGCAACTAAAAAAAAAGGAGTGTTTGGTTTTAACTTGTTGACTAGACATTTTAACTTAGAAACCTACTAATTGTCCAACATTGCATATAAAAAAAAGTTTGATACCTTAAATTGAGAGAAAAAAAGTTTGATACCTTAAATTAAAATTGAACCTAAGTAGTAAGTACAATACCTTTTTATGCAATTTGCCCTAAATAAAATTGATAGTTTAAGATTAATAAATTTGTCATTGATTAGTCTAAGTTAACAAATTTAAAGAGCATAAAATAACAAATCAAGAAATAAGAAATGATTGAAGTTGCCTGGGCTTAGAGAAGCCGGTTTTCACACCAGTTTTAGTCAATACGTCAAACTCTTCCTCTCCATTGCACATGCTGCTATTTGTTTTTAGAGATAGGTTGATTAAATTCCAAACACTTTAGTGTCTAATAACAGAATAATTTGTGTTTAGGTTTTAGGCATATATTCATTTTCTTTATAAAATTAATGGTAACTTGTCGCCCACCTTTACCCCTCCTTTTACTACAAGATACTACACATTTGTTTTGTCGGTTTTTTGTTTCGTATTTTATATTATGTCATGTATGTTTACTTTTTTAATATTTTTTTATCTTTTCAAACTCTATGTTTTCTGTTTGTACTTTTTGTTCTGTAATTTTATAAATAAAAACAAAATAGAAAAATAGAAAAAAAAATGTACTAGAATCATGTTAGGGGTATGTATATCTTATTTCTTATTTTAATTAAGTTACCCCCAAAAAAAAATCTTTTAACTTTTTTATACTTTATCAATAAATTATTTTCCCAGTCACTTCTACTTTTTTTTTTTTTTTTTTTTTTTTTTTTTTTTTTTTTTTTTGTACTTTTAATGCAAAGATGTGTTTTACTTTGTATTTCGTATTTGTATAGTATTTGTTAAATTTTTAAAATTTTATATGGTAGACAATAACCTAGAATAATTTTTTTACATCAAGAAACTGATGTACGAGTGTTTGGAATGCAGTTTATCAACTGTTCTTGCAGTTCTTTCTTCTTGTGATTCACATGAATCTCTAAAATTTGGTGAATCTTTACATAGTTGGGCAATGAAATTAGGTTTCTCAATTAGTTTTCTTACGGTTAATTCATTAATTTTTATGTACACGAACTGTGGACACTTGAGAGCTTCTTTTGCATTGTTACAAAGTGTTTCAAGAGATGCCGACATTGCTTGTTGGAATGCTATGATTGCCGGATGCACACAAAACGGGTACTTTTTGGAAGCTTTAGAAACTTTTAAGTTCATGAGACGAGAAGCATATGCAAAACATGATGTCGTTACCCTCGTAAACGTCGTATCAGCTTGCGGAAATCTTGAATTAGTGTCTAATGGGAAACTGGTTCATGGGTTTGCTGTAAAAACTCTTGTTGATGATGATGTTCGTGCAAAGAACGCCTTAATTACAATGTATGGAAGATTTGGGGATGTTGACCATGCAATGTTGGTGTTTGGCTCGTGTCACAACCATAACCTTTGTTCATGGAATTGCATCATTTCTGCTCTTGCTCAAAACAAAGAAGCTCAAACTGCGTTACATTTGTTTCAAAATCTTGAATTTGAACCTGATGAAATCACAAATTCGACAATTTTATGAGTGTGCAGTCAGATTGGATCAATTAGAAATGGTAAACAGATTCATGGACATGTTCTAAGATTCAATTTTCATACAAATTGTTACATAGTAGCTGCCTGAATTGACATGTATAGCAACTGTGGAAGGTTAGATATGTCAAATCACATTTTCAATTCCTTACAAGAAAAGAATATCGCATGTTGGAACTCAATGATTTCTGCATATGGGTTTCACAGTAAAGGTGAAAAAGCTATCAATTTATTCAACGACATGATAAAGTCCGGTGAAAAGCCGACAAAAACCACGTTTATAAACTTATTATCAGCTTGTGCTCATTCAGGTTTAGTCAATGAAGGTTTAAGATTATACAAATGTATGTTTGATGAATATGGTGTGGAACCGGTTATGGAACATCATGTTTGTGTAGTTGATATGTTGGGTCGATGTGGGAGGTTAAATGAGGCGTACGAGTTTATAAAGAGTATGGCAGTGAAACCAGATCATGGTGTTTGGGGGGCAATGTTAAGTTCATGTAATTATCATGGTGATGTTGAAATGGGGAAGAAAGTGGGTGAGATTTTGTTTAGCTTGGAACCTAAGAATGCCGGGTACTAAGAATGTCGGGTACATATGTTGGTGCCGGGAGTTGGAGTGATGCAGTGAAGTTGAGAGAGTTTGTGGATGATGTGAGATTAAAGAAGCCGGCAGGCTGTAGTCTTGTTGATGTTGGTTAACAGTGACTATACTTTTAAGTCGTCCAATATGGTTAATTGTAATGTTAATTGCTCGTGTAAATTACTTTAGTTACGAAAAAAGTACATATCTTTTATTAAATCTAACGATTTTGTTTGTTAATTACTTGTTAATGTGATAATTATTGTGGTTATACATAAGTTTTTCATAATTCTAACTGTGACAAAGTTAGGTGAATTTTGATTACAACAACATATTCTAATAAAGTTATGCCAAAAGAACCGAAAAAATGATGGTTGAAAACAGATAATATTACGTATATCAGTTTAAAGAAAAAAAAAAAAAAAAAAAAAAGATACCAATAACAATAGCAGCCATGTTTATTCGACCTCTGTACCTCATGTTTTTTAATTGAACTTGGCTCACTCATCCCACCATCGGGTAAAAAACTGGTATTTCTCAACACGTTACATACCAGTAAGAAAACCCCAGGAGGCAACAATTTCTTGTGAATAAACTAAAATAAGCCATTGGCAGATTCAAAATGAAAAAAGATACTTGTTTACTTTTTGTGCAATAAGTTGCTAACAATAGGAAAATCTGGTGCTATATCAACTGGGACCTGCAAGTTTAACCAAAATACATGTCAAATGAGCTTTAAAAAAATAAAGATAAATTCCTGACATATATGCATCTTAAAAGCTGAGAACTCGTAAAAATCAAAACTTTCCGTTATGGACTTTTTTTTGGGTAAAGGGATTCTTCCGTTATGGACTTATGGGACTCACTAGAGTAGACCTAAAGGAGTTAACTCAAGTCACAAAGTCAACACCATCAAGAAAGTCAGCAGCAATGTGCAAGTCAACAGCAATGTGCAAGTAAATAAACCTACAAAACTGCTGCTACATCAAAGGGTTCATGTAGAATGTAATGAGATGTGATGTACAGATTGTATATAACAGTTTAGTAGTTAGTATGTACACAATTGATGTAATATAGAGTAGTTAGTATAGTTACAGCTGTATGGGTCAGTTTGACTGTCTTGACCCATTACACTATAAATAGCTTTGTATTGTTACATTGATCAATAATGAATTCATAATCATTTTCCCATCATCTCTGTTTTCTCTCAATTTACTTTATGGTATCAGAGCAAATCCTGCTCTCAGGTGACAAAACCACCATCACATAACTAACTTTGATCAATCCAACAACCTTTGACCACCATACCCACCACTCATCATCATCCAACAACACTATAATCCGTCATAAACCACCATCCCAACCATCGCAAACCACTCAAATTCAACCAAAATCTTCACCATTCAGTCAACACTATCACCATAACCATCTTTATCACATCAGAAATGATCACAACAGTCACAATTACTCAAAATCAACTGTAACCGTTTTTCCCGCCAAAACCCAAAATCAAGAATCACCACTGCATTCCACCACAAACCATCATCATCTTAACAGTAAACATCAATTCAATTCATTCAATTTGTTATAATTCACCATTGATATCAAGATCATCATCTTACTTCAACAAACATGACTCAACCCACAAATACCAACAATTCATCAAGAACACCACGATCATCAAGACCATTTCTGAATACAACTACCAACAATTTATCTGTCAAGATGGATCAACTTCAAAGTATGCTCAATCAAATGCTTGTTATGGTGCAAAGAAACAGAATGAATAACAGATCTGGTTCAAGTTTCAGTTTTACACCACCAAGAATGGCAGGTATACTCTCCTTCAACCCAAAAGTCAAAGTACCTCAATCCCTCACTGGCATCCATTCATTCAATACTAGAAAACATGTGTACACTTTTATTGCCTCACACATTTCACACTCAAATACACATTATATTTGGATTGTGGATAGTGGTGCCACTGATCATATCTGTATATCACTTACACTTATGCATAATCTCACTACCCTAACACATCCTATCCTTGTTTCACTACCAAATGGCCAATCAGTCAGAGTTCACATTACTGGATCAGTCAGATTAAACAATTCACTCACCCTTCATAATGTCCTTTATATACCATCATTCACATACAATCTCATCTCCATAAGTAAACTTCTACATCACACTCTTGCATCAGTCACTTTCACTCATGACAAATTCATTTTTCAACATCATAATGGCAACTGCACACATGGAACTTTACATGGTGGACTCTATCTTCTTCCTACTACATCATCATCTCTCATTACACCAACACCAACTGTTCAAACACACTCAAGTAACTCACATCTATGGCATGCTAGACTTGGTCACACTTCCTTTCCAATTCTTCACAAAATCAAGTCAATCTCAGTTCCTATGAATGCTTCCTCAGAAACTAAATGTCATATATGTCCATTAGCCAAACAACATGTTCTCCCCTTTCCTACCAGCCAATCTCAAGCAAAACATAAGTTTGAACTTGTTCATGTTGATGTGTGGGGTCCCTATAGGCATCCAACTGTTAACAAATGCACCTATTTCCTCACCATAGTTGATGACTATTCCAGAGCCACATGGACATATCTGCTACCCAGTAAACATCATGTCTTCTCCACCTTTCAAACCTTTCACAATTATGTCAAAACACAATTCAATACTCAGATAAAGATCCTCAGAAGTGACAATGGAACAGAATTCTTAAATTCCTCATTCACAACTTACACTCAAAATCATGGAATCATCCATCAAACCACATGTCCTTACACACCACAACAGAATGCTAGGGTTGAAAGAAAGCACAGACATTTACTTGAGATGGCCAGAGCTATTCAGTTTCAAGCCCACTTTCCTACTCATCTATGGGGTTACAGTATTCTAGCTGCTACATATCTAATCAACAGGGTACCATCCAGAACATTACACAACAAAACACCATTTGAACTTCTTTATGGCAAACCACCATGTTTAGATCACCTCAGAATCATTGGTTGCTTAGCTTTTGCATATCATCACACCACTGACAAGTTCAATTCAAGGTCTACACCAACTGTTCTTATTGGATACCCACAAAATCAAAAAGGTTATCTCCTGTATGACATGAAAACACACAAAACAATGACAAGCAGAAATGTTCTATTTGATGAGACTTGTTTTCCTTATAATACCAGTTCCAAACCATCTACATCTGAATCACCAAGCTCAAGTCCTATTTTCACATACCCCTTTACACCTACTCCTATTTCAAACACCCCATCTTCATCTGAATCAGAACAGAACAACTTCAATACAACACCACAACACACACCAGACATCTCAGTAACACCCACAATATCACCATCAATATCACAAACCTTACCTCCATCTGGATCCTACAATTCACCACAACATTCTTCTGATTCACCACCAACAACAGCATCCAACACCAATTCTGATAACACCAATCATACATCTGATAACACCACTCCTTTAACCAACACCTCAGATAACTCTACACCATCACCACCATCACCACCACCTCCTATACCCACAAGAATATCAACCAGAACCAAAACTTTCCCAGCCAAACTAAAAGATTATCACTGCATCCTACCAAAATCCACCATCAACACCATCAAGAAACACCATTATACACATTACATCAATTACAACAACATCCATTCACCTCACTACAGACATCTCATCCATAATATCAACACTCACACTGAACCAAGAACGTACAACCAGGCATCAAAATACCCACACTGGAAAGAAGCAATGAATAAGGAAATAGTAGCATTGGAAAAGAATGATACATGGGAAATCACACTTCTGCCACCAGGGAAACTTGCAATTGGTAGCAAATGGGTCTACAGTATCAAATTTCATGCAGATGGGACAATAGAGAAGTTCAAGGCTAGACTAGTTGCAAAAGGGTACACTCAAAGGGAGGGAATTGACTACAAAGAGACTTTTGCTAGGTCTACATGACCATACCTCAAGGCTACAACAAAACCCTTCCACCCAACTCAGTTTGCAGGCTTAAGAAGTCACTTTATGGACTCAAACAAGCAAACAGGCAATGGTTCTATAAACTCACCACCTTTCTTCAATCTTTGGGCTTCATACAAAGTTATGCAGATACCTCCTTATTTACTTTAACCAAAGGATCTTCCTTCACTGTTCTCTTAGTCTATGTGGATGATATTATCCTGGCAGGCAACAACAAAGACACAATCACCTTCATTAAACAACAACTTCATCACCAATTCAGCATCAAAGATTTGGGGCCACTTCATTACTATTTGGGCATTGAAATCTTAAGGAATTCTACAGGCTTAGTTCTCTCACAAAGAAAATATGCACTTGATCTACTTCAATGTGCTGATGTTCTTAATGCCAAGCCAACTTCTTCACCACTTGATCCTACCATCAGTCTCAATCTAACAGATGGTGAGCTTCTTCCTGACCCTTCTCAATACAGAACTATTGTTGGCAAACTTATCTATCTCACCATTACAAGGCCAGATCTCTCTTTTGCTGCTCAACTCTTAAGTCAATTTTCTCATCAACCTAGAACTACACATATGAAGGCTTTACTGAAAGTATTGAGATATATCAAACTCTGTCCAGGCCAAGGCTTGCATTTTCCTAAACAATCAAATCTCACCCTCTCAGCTTATTGTGATAGTGATTGGGCTGCTTGCCCTATTACAAGACGATCCACTTCTCGTTATGCTGTGTTCCTAGGTCCTTGTCTAATTTCTTGGTGTTCTAAGAAGCAGCTAGTGGTTTCCAGATCTTCAACAGAAGCTGAGTACAGAGCATTGGCAGATTGTACTTGTGAATTAACTTGGCTCAAATGTCTCTTCAAAGATTTACATTTGTCTCTTTCTGGTCCAACAAAGATCTATTGTGATAATCAGTCAACAATTGCCATGGCTTCTAATCCAATACAGCATGCCAGAACTAAACACATTGAGTTGGATTGTCATTTTGTCAGAGATAAAGTCAGAAATAATGAAGTGTTACCTTGCTACATTCCTACAAAACAACAAGCAGCTGATGTCTTGACTAAAGGCCTTCCCAAAGCTCTACACTATGCATGTTTATCCAAGTTTGGCACTTGTGATCCATTCACACTGCCAACTTGGGGGGGGGGGGGGGGGGGGGGGGTAAAGGAGTTAACTCAAGTCACAAAGTCAACACCATCAAGAAAGTCAGCAGCAATGTGCAAGTCAACAGCAATGTGCAAGTAAATAAACCTACAAAACTGCTGCTACATCAAAGGGTTCATGTAGAATGTAATGAGATGTGATGTACAGATTGTATATAACAGTTTAGTAGTTAGTATGTTCACAATTGATGTAATATAGAGTAGTTAGTATAGTTACAGCTGTATGGGTCAGTTTGACTGTCTTGACCCATTACACTATAAATAGCTTTGTATTGTTACATTGATCAATAATGAATTCATAATCATTTTCCCATCATCTCTGTTTTCTCTCAATTTACTTTAAGACCACTAAATTTTACGAGCGGAGAGCCCAGATGGAATCATCTAAAATATGCCTATGATATTCAATAAGGCGGAATAATGAGTGGGTCGGTTAACAAGTCAAAACGGGCACTTTTTGGTACCCCGGTTGGGTTGGATTGACAAAACATTAACCAAATCAGCCTATTCAAAGGTAAACTGAGTAAAACGCTTCAACTATGAGAAATTACACCAAGTGAAATTTACCTGAACTTTGGTCAATTTTTCCAAAGCAATGGTCAAAGGTTGTGTCATTTGACCATATTTTTCAAGAAGCTTTTGTGCTGCATCTTTATCGCCTTTGGCTTGTATGGTAAGTATTTCCCTACTTAAGCTCTCAACCGCATCTTCAATCTATCACAACACATGAAAAAATTCAAACCAAAAAAATAAAAAAATAATCTGAAATTTCCTTCATTGTCATTTTAACATGGGTCAAAGAATATTAGAGGATGTGTTATCTATTCAACATCTGAACCTAATTTTAAATATAAAAAATACTTGAAAAAACATACCTTATCAAAGTCAACAGAGAATGTTTGGTCAGGAAGCAAAACAAAGGCCTGTTTCTCGAATAACCAGTTAAACTGTAGTGCTTGTCCTTTGCTGATATACATAAATGAAGATCAATAACTATAAGACCAAAAATCAATATATGTAAATAAAAAAAAAGAAAAAAAAAAAAAAAAAAAAAAAAAAAAAAAAAAAAAAAAAAAAAAGCTGTTAGTGACTTACCCATGAGCTTCCTCTAACCCAAAACGTACTGAGCGAAAGCATCCAGCAAGGAAAGAAACATACATGGACTTCTCAAGGCTCTTTGGAAGTAATTCCTGGCCAAGCCAAAAAAAAGTCAATCAAAATTTATAAGAAAATCATAAGTATTTAACTTATCCCAATTACAGCTAAAGATATGCAGGATGGCGAAAACGCCATGAAAATTTAGAAAATACAAAAAACTTCATGTTGACCCATCATAAATATAATTGTCTTTTCCAAATTTATAAGGACGTGTTCGTCATTTGGCATGTTTTTTTGCCGGAACTAGTACAAATTATAGACTATATCTCACAATGCCCCAACTAACCTTTGTAATAAGGAAATTAAGGGCCCAAAGGCCAACAATGTCGGCTTTAGCTTCTTCAAGAGCAGAGTGAAGTTCTTGTAGTTCCTGTTTCATCAAATACACAAAGAAAAAAAATTAAATAATGTTTCCCGTGAATTTCAAAATAGAGTTTTAAAACAAAACTGAGAAACTGACCAATCTCACGGTAGAACTCTGACCACTTGGAAGTGTAATTGTATGTGGCCCGATCCCGTGACAACACTCGTGACATATTGTGTGAGTGAAAAAAGAGTCAAAGTCAACAAGCTCTCGTTGTTCCTTTATAATACACAACTCAGCTATAGGCTGAAGAATTAGCTTGAACCTGTTTCGGATAATAAAATTGGTAATTATTAACACAAATTCATTCTAAAAGGTTTTAACTATAGTAAAAAAAATGTCTTTAAAATTAAGAAATATGGAAGAACATAATCACAGGTTTGATGACTTTACTTTGCCTCAGAAACATTCTTCAGCATGACCATTGATGACCCACGATCTTTTACAATACGCTCATCATTCGGAAGATTAAAGGCCACAGTTTGAGGTCCTTTCACATCCTTCATCAACATTATAAAATAATACTGTATCATACTTTAATCATATATTATGGATTAAACAGGTAAAATGAGACAGGGAACATTCTAAATGGGTCGAAAGAGTCGCAAGTCACCCTAAGTGTATTTATAAAGCATAATAGCATCCCCAGAGATTGGCATAATCCAATGGACAAAAGGTTGAATTTTGACGGATGGAAAGCTCACCCCTGAATTGTAAACAAGCTGGATGACGCGAATAGGTGCAGATATCACATCTTTTGATTTGTACATGTCATCCAATGGAAGATTTTGTTCCAAAACCTACATAATGGAATTGGTTAGATAAACAAAAGCATCATTCATAGATTAAGCAAGTAAATTTTATCATGAATATTATCCAAATTTGAACCTGCAATTGATCGCCAAAGAGTTTGAGTTGAGTGGTTGCTTTATCATCCCGAACGCCAATAAATGCCTCAAATGTGGCCTGAGTACATAACAACAAGAAATACTCATAAGACTGGAACAAATACTAGAGGACTATGTCTTTATGCCACTAAATACTCATAAGACTGGAACCAAATTATTATACGAGTAAACAAAATTGCAAGTTGATTTATCAAACATAAAGCAAATATACTACTAAATGAAGAAGAGACACGATTACCTTGTATCCGAATAGAACATCTTCATAAGTCTCGTATGGGCCAATAGTAACATCCAACTTAGAGTCCTTGAGAAGAAGGAAAATGCATGCAGTTAGAACTATATTGAAAATGGTGATGCAATAGAGTGTCGTGTGTACTGACCAATTCCATCCAGGCTATATCTGAGTCATAATAGTCATTTGAGAGGAAAGCATCAGCCTTGCTATGTAACAGTCGCTTCAAACTACAAGATCGCAGATGATTTTACTAAAAGACCGTACTAATAAATACATATGAATCAACAAAAGTCTAATTAAGAATGTACCTAGGGGAACTAGTCAAATCCCCTGCTTTACGTAATAATTCAGTGGCTTTTGCGAGATAGGCAGAATATTCTTGAGAATAAGGGACGATACTAAGATCACTGGTGCTATTGGAATGAGTGTCATTATGCCTTTTAATAACATTAAAAAAACCCGTTGCTTCTTGTTTTTCATTCTCTGAAAGCCCTTTCATCCATAATTCGAATTCCTGTCACAACAATCAAAATGGTTAGTCCGGTGGAAAGATGGGTGTATTGGGGCGCGTTGGGTTGACGCAAAAACTATATTGGCCTGATTTTAAACTTAAGATACTTTAATCAAACGCGGTAACAGAAACATGTTATTACAATTATGATCTAAATCACCCAAGGCCTTTGGTCTAGTGGTATGTGAGTTGCCCACCAACCTAGAGGTTGTGGGTTCAAGCCTCGCTGGAGGCATTTGTGTATAGGGTGTGAAAAAACTTGCCGTTCAAACAACAAAAAAAAAACAAAAATAAAAACAATTATGATTTAAATCTTTAAACAATGCGCTTTAGGAGATTGTATGCATAAACTATACACTTATACATGACATTTTTAACCCATTTGACGTGTTTTTAGCTGAAAATTATATTTGACCCAATAGACCCGTTTGAGATAAAACTCGAGTCAAAATCTATTTGACCCAGTTTACCCCTCAACTTAATAACAGATAAACCACATTTTCCACAAACTCGCTTAAATTTATAAATGATATTTTGAAAGAATTAACAAGTTTGACAAATTTATAACCAGAAAAAAAAAACGGATACCATTTTATCCATATCTGGAGGATAGAAGCTGGCACCAGGAGGTTTCAAGATGGGAAATGCAGCTTTATATTCAACACCTTTCCATCCAGCCACTTGTTTTGTTGCCTCTGGAAGCAATCTGACAGCAGAGTCTGCAGTTGTCAAAAACGCTTCATTTTCATCAAGACAAGACCTGCGAAATACACACACAAAATTCAACTTTTTTGATATCGCATATCAGAAAGAGTGACAAGTATATGAGAGATCGTATTGGAAAGATGCTATAGTAATTACCATGGACTCTTGTTTATCGAATAATATTTCCATTTTAACATGTCCAACTCAGATATTTCACCATGTCCGTTTAACCAACCCCTTAATGTTGAGTTGCTGTACCAAACCTAATTCACGAAGAAAAAAAAAGAATATAAATAACTAAATATTTTATCAAAACGTTCATCTTAATATTCATCACATGTGTAGTAAAGTAGAAAACGATAATTATCCATGAGTTTTTAGAATTTCATTAAATATACCTGGTGGTAAAAAATATCATCCATTATTTTCGCGGCTTGAATGAGTAAAGCCAGAACTTCCTTGTCCTCATCTGTCAGACCGGTCAACTGTCACATAAATGTTTAGTTAAACTCCTTTATATACAGTTATAATCAATAGATATAAGTGGGGAAAAAACCTCTGCAGTAAGTGAGATAGGAGCATAACGAGCGAGCTTTTTTTGCAGAAGCAAACTCTGTGCTTCCATGTTTTTTTGGTACCTATAAAAAGTTTTAAAAAAATCTAAATTATATGAATTTTAGGAAATTTTAGAGTATAACTTATGATTTGAAATGGTTCGTTATTCACTAAAATGGTATTATGAAGCACAATATACATCACAATATTCAGGTGTTAATGTATACATATAAATGTGCTTATATGCTCAAAGATGTACCTTTTGATAATGATGTCAAATAGTTGACCATATGGTCCATCAACATTATAGGGAGCGTAATGAGTGTCTCCGTTAGCAAGTAAGTGCTTGTACTCTTCAACTGAGATATATTTAACGGCTGAAACTTCAGATTCCTACAAGGAAATATAACCATATTGTTTTTAATTGGTCAACCCTGTGGGATTGTTTCTCAAAAGTAAATCAATGATTTATAAAATCATTACCTGAAGAGTAAAAGCTTCCAATGGGATCGGGTCCAGTGTTGTCACGAGATAAACATCATCATATTCATTATCAATGAACTTGCCATCATTTGTAACACTGCAACCATATGCAAAAACCAAAATAGCACTTTGTGAATGCCAAAGAGGCGTGGAAAAAATGAACCAATTTAACATCTGACAGAAGAACATTCATTCATTGTTTAATTTCAAATAAACTTTAACCTAAAAAAGGGTGTGTGGGTTTGCTTATTTAAGTGCTTATCTGCTTAGTTTTAAACCAGATAAGCAGTTTTCATTGTACGTCTGAAACTCGTTTATCTGCTTAATTTGAGCAGAATTATCAATACCTGCAAATCTTAAAGGCAGATCCAGTGGTTTAAAATAAGCAATCCCAAACACAACCTAAAATTCCATGAATAACAAAAGTTCCCTATTTCGGGATATGGCGGGCTAATTATATACAAAAACTACATGCAAATCATATTAAAAAGTCTACCATTCTTGTAGAAAAACAAACAGCAATTCAAAGGCATCGTTAGGGAGGGTAACACCGAGCTCCTCTTGAAGCTCTCTCCTGCAAGCATACATCACTTTAAAGTTATATATCATTAGATTATAATATATGATATGTTATATAGCATATGTGTCCTATACAGGTTACAAAATGACCCAAAAGTTTAGCTTAAATGCTTATGAATTAAATAGCTTATACAAAAGGTGTGACCATTTGGTCTGATTACCTCGCTGTGATAAGGGATGTATCGCCAGCAGATACATGACCTGCACTAGAAATATCCCATAATCCGGGCCATAAATCCTTGCAATCGGCACGTTTTTGGAGTAGAAGTTGTTGTGTACTTTCAGCAAAGATCCACACGTGAACGGCTCGGTGGTAATCACCATCTTTGTGAACAGCACTTCTGTACAAATAAAGTATAAATGGGTTAGCTTAAGACATTATGTATAATCATAAACACGATAACTCATCTATCCACATTATACATATTCCAAGCTGATAATTAGACTCAAACTGATAAGACCTACTCAAAACTTGTTGAAAATTTTGTTTTGAAAGTGATAATGTGATATGAGACATGATGCTGACATGCTGTAACAAAAAAGGCTACAAATAATGAGTTGTTTGAGGGGCTTTTGGGATTGCTTACTAAAACAGTAAAACTGCTTATCTTCTATTGCTTTTTACTTGATCAGTTCAAAATACACAACTCCAAACTGCTTATAGGCTTATTGCTTTTGGTAATAAGCTGTTTAGCATAAGCAATTCTAAACTGCTTATTCAAAACAGCTTATTTCATTTACAAGTAATCAAATTAGCAATTTGGATAAGCAATACAGTTAAGCGATCCTAAACACTCTGAAGGGGGTTATTTTATCGGCTAATGAGCTTATTTGAATCCGGAAAAGCTCACTCTTTTCAGTTTATGAGCTTCTCATAAGCCGAAACAAACAGGCTGACGAGCTTTTTAATAAAAGGCCGAAAATGATGACTTGTTTGAAACTGCTGATCTGATATCTGTTTCTAATAAGCAACTCCAAACTGCTAACCACTAATTGCTTTTTGAATTAAGCAGTCTAACTTAAGCAACTTCAAAATGCTTATTCAAAAAAGCTTATTAGATTCTCAATATAGATAACCAATCCATTCAATCCTAATTAAACAAACTGTTAATTTGCTGTATAGAAACACAATAACCATATAAACATATTCAATAAGCAAATCCAAACCATCCACTGACAAATACTCAGTTGAGTGGTCCCAAAAACTCACTCTTTACAGCTTAAGGGGGTGTTTGGATCAGCTTATTTAATCGGCTAATGAGCTTATTTGAATCCGGAAAAGCTCACTCTTTACAGCTTATGGGCTTCTCATAAGCCGAAACAAACAGGCTTACGAACTTTTCCAAAAAAGGCTGATAATGATGACATGTTTGAAACTGCTTATCTGATATCGTTTGCAATAAGCAACTCCAAAGTGCTAACCACTTATTGCTTTTTGAATCAAGCAGTTATTCAAAAAAGCTTATTAGATTACCAATATAGATAACCAATCCATTCAATCCCAAACACCTTAAAAACTGTCCATTTGCTGTATAGAAACACAATAACTATATAAACAGATTCAATAAGCAAATTCCAAACCATTCACTGACAAATACTCAGTTAAGTGGACCCAAACACTCTAAAGGGAGAAATGATTGGAACGTGCCTGGGTTTAGAGAAGCCGGTTTTGAGACCAGTTTTAGTCAATATGTCAAACTCTTCTTCTTCATGTAACTGATGATCACCATCTCCATCGCCCATGTTGCTAATTGTTTGGTTAATTACTGTATAATTTGTTTTAAGTTAATGATTCACTAATTAGAATGGGTTGTGTTTGGGTTTTGAGAATGGGTTGTGTTTGGGTTTTGGGCATTTATTCATTTTCTTTTTAAAGGTGTTGGTATGCTAGGTAACTCTCGTTTGTAGAGTTGAGATCAATGAAGAACACTTTTACCTCTTTTTGTTTCCTCGTTTTTTGTTTTGTATTTTATATTATGTTTTGTAGAGTTGAGATCAATGAATGAACTCATACATGCTATAGAACCTATCAACTAATCATAACTACCCATTTGTATTTTTCACCTTTTTTTTCAAAACAACATATCTTGCAAACGGTAAATCTTCAAGCTTCAAAAAAAATATCATCGCGACAAGAATTAAATGATCTTTCTATAGATATGCATTGTTATATACTTTTGACGAACTTTTTTTATTAATTTTCGCCCAGAAAGAATCATATATGATTCGTCAAAATCATATATGATTCGTAAAAAATCATATATGTATATGATTCGTAAGAATCATATATGATTTGTTAAAATCGAATCATATATGATTTTTCTGGGCGAAAAAAAAAGTTCATCGAAAAAAAAAGTTCGTCGAAAGTATATAACAATGCATGTCTATAGAAAGATAATTTAATTCTCGTCGCGATGGTATTTTTTTTGTAGCTTGACGATTTACGGTTTGTGAAATATTTAAGTTTTAAAAAAAAGAGTGGAAGTTTATTTTTTTATTTTGATAAAAAAATTGAGTGTCTAAGATTGCTTGATGGGTTATATGATAAAAGTTGGTTCTATAAAGAACTTTTAGCATTTTTAGCATGTTTTGTATGTTCTCTCTTAACATTTTTTGTCTTGTCAAATTTTGTAGGTTGTGTTTATTATGTTTATTATCAAAAGCAAAAATTTTAACCTTTTTATACTTTATCGAAAAATCATTTTCCCAATCACTTCTAGCTATCATGTCCATTATTATTATTATTATTATTATTATTATTATTATTATTATTATTATAAACATCATTTTATTAGAAACTCATATGATTTACAAGAAATTAGTGGGGAGCCGAGAAACAATCTGAGCCCCCACTCCTCTAGCTATAGCGAAACCAACCCTACTAAAAATATGAGCAGCAGCACGTTCTCAAATGTCTTGAGTCACCGAGAATCTTCAGATACGTTTAAGTAAGGCCACCGCATCCTTCTCAAGTTCTCCAAAAGAAGAGAATGAAAAGGGGAGAAACCCATATCCAATATCCGAGCATTTAGCCTTGTACTTGACGCGTTTACGTTGTGTGGCTTCAATCACCGCACGACCCGGCACAAAATCGACCATGCCAGTTTGCGTCAAGGGCGACGACCCTGTCAGATCGACACATACGTCAAGTCCACCATCCTATGAGTAAAGCAATATATCAGCTGGACGTAAGGGTTTGTCCCTTTCCCCAATAAGCCCAATATCAACTTCCTTACATGCTGAAATACCCGACCGAGAACATATGTCAACAAGAACATCACGCACCACATTATGCCGATGTTTAATACCAATAATACCTGCGCAAGATACAACATGATCCCCATATATATCACCAGTAAAAACCTTGGAACAAGCTGAGCACGACATTTGAACAGAAAAAAGGGGGACACCTAACCGATACCACAACACACATCGGTAAATCCTGGCATTCATAGTCTGTCCTAACCCGGATATTGGAACCACTCTGAGCCAGTCTAAAGTGTAATCCTCCTTTTGCGAATTCCATTTAAAAGTTACGTATAAATATTAATAAGTAAATGACTAGTATCGAACCCGAGACCTCGGGATTGCACACATTACAAACAAGAATAAAAGTATATTTAATATATATGATATATGTATCGAATATATATTTAAATAAACACTCGAGGGACTTAATGATCGTTAAATATTAACTGTAAGTACTAACTATCATTAGTAACGAAAGGAAAAGGACTAGAGTGTAACTAGGAGCCAAGAAGGATCTAGAATCCCTCTTGGGACTCCTAGGCCGGTCGAACAAGGGGAGGGGAAACCCAACCCATATCAAACTTGTTTCCCAAGATTACCATAGTATATATACAAGGCCTAGGGTAAAGCTTTCTCATCTTTTGTGCACACACACAAAACCCTAAAGGCTTTTCATTCCCTTTTTTCTTTCTTGGCCGATCGGTCCTCAACCCTAAAGGGTGTTTGGGTCGATTTTTGTATTAAACAAAAACAAGTGTTTGTTACTTGGATAACCTTTTATTCGTTGGTAGTTTGTGTGTACAAGAACGAGGTAATTACTCACTATAGTAATTATCAAGAGATCGATAAACAAAACGGTAAGGGGTTTATCATTGATCTATTATACACAAGATTCAAGGTTTATTGAAGTGAATCGGGTACGTTACTATTGATGTTTTAGTTAATCTTTATACTTGTTATACTTGATCCTAGCTTCCGCATATTGTGTTATTTGATTGTCAAACTCTAATAGTGGCATCACGAGCCATGTATAACATGTAATTGATTACTAAAACGTAATAAAAATCGGATCTTTAATTGTTTTAGATACATGTTTTTGATCTAGGGTTTTTCTTTAAATTTTTTTTATAAAATTTAAACCCTAACCCTAATTTATGGGGGGGGGGGGGGGGTCGATTTTCCACATAAAACCCTAATTAGGGTTTGTGGTTTAACTTGATTAATTTGTAATCACTAGAAACCCAAGGTCTTTAACCGGTTATGTGAACGTACTTGTGACCTATGTGCTAATTGTTAGGTTAATCAATGACAAAACATGCATGTTAGTCATGCATCTTGTTGTTTTTTTTATTGATGTCACATGTTTTAGATAGATCTAAAATTGGGGAAGACTCCAATACATATATATTAAAATCAATTTATATGCTATGTGGTGTGTATGTTAGCTTTGGCCTACGCAATTGATTCGTCAATGTATGTGACTCTCTTCCATCAAGAGGAGAAGGCCTTAATTGAATACATGCATGATTATACCTAGACTTGATTTTATTAGGATCTTTTCTAATAAGGATTGCATGTGGCTAGGAGAAGGCCTTAGTTGAATACATGCATGATTATACCTAGACTTGATTTTATTAGGATCTTTTCTAATAAGGATTGCATGTGGCTATTTGTTTCACTTTAATTATTATTAGTTGTTATGTTTTTCTTTATATTACTTGTTTTTATTGTTTCTTAATTGTTGGACTAGTTGTAAGCAATAAAAATGGTGATTTTCATAAAGAAAATAATACAGACTAATAAATGGTGAAACCCTAAGTAATAAAGATTGAATCTTGCGGAGTCTTAAGTGCCAACAACGGTTCGCTTCGCACGGTAATTCGCTTCAAGGCGAGACTAGCAAGATTCATACTTTCTTACATGATTTTGAGATTGAATCCATAAACTTTTGCTTGATTGATGTTTTGTACAACATGCTTTTAAAAGTAACTCTTTTAAGACAAATTCATAATCATGATATGAAGGCTTAGAAAAGAGCCTTAGAGTCTGCCTTGGTTATCACAATCTTGAAAACGTCTTAAACGAATTTCTTTTAAAATCATTCTTATAGAAAGTCATCTTAGGGTTTATTAAACCTCAAGTAAAACTTTGTGTATTAATTTCACGAATTGGTAATAAAAAGTTTTTTTGAAAACTTATGCTATAAAGATGAGTGCATGCATCTTTATACATATTTTGATCAACATATCAAAATTGAATACCCTTAAAATTTAAGTTACATGCCATCTATCTATAAGGAACACTTGGAATTTTAATTTAGTAAACGTGAGACCTAGGCTAAATTATTATAACAAGGTAAAATTCTTTTAGCGCGTGAGACCATAATTGTAATTTTACGGTTTATAAGGTAGACGACTTAATTAAGTTGTGCGTGAGACCTAGAACTTAAGGCACGAGATGGGATGAAACATGCTTACAAGGCAAATTGATGAATCAATTTGATGTAAATCCCATAATGATCTAGGAATTGGAAATCTTGTTTGCCAATTATTGTTCGACAGATTACTATCTTTTGTACTTTCACCACTAGCAGATCAACTGATGTGGTGGAACTATGTAAAGTTGGATCCTAGATTTTCAAGAAAATTTTGGTGGTTATATGAATATAGCTATGGGTATTTTATTTTCTTGAAGATATTTAATTATCGAAAATACTAATGTTTGAACTTTTATCTGTAGATATGGCTCAACCCGATAACCCAACTGTGATTTCTGCTTTCAAGAGTCATCTTGAAAGAGAAAAATTGACTGGAAAGAATTTCAATAATTGGCACCGTTCGCTCAGAATTGTCTTGAGGGCGTCCGGAAAGCTAGATTACTTGACTGAAGAATGCCCTGCTGAGCCTGCTGCTACTGAACCAGAAGCAGTTAAGGCGACATGGAGGGTAACACATGCTAAGTTCAATGAGGTTGCTTGTTTAATGCTCACTAGCATGAGTGCTCCATTACAAAAGAAGTTTGAGTACTTTTACCCAAAAGATATGCTTGAAGTACTTTAGCAATCTTATGAGAAACCACCTGTAGTTGAATTGTATGATGAACTTGACAAGCTACATAACTGCAAGCATGGTGATGGTAAACCAGTTGAAGATTATGTGACTGAGATGAAAGAATCGTTTGATCAACTTCACATAATTGGATTTGGTTACCCGAACAATGTGCAAGTGCACTTGATCAACAGGTCCCTTAACAAGGACTTTGCTGGTTTTGTGCAGAATTTCAACATGCACTGCTCGGGGAAGACAGTCTCAGAATTACTCGCATTGCTTGTTGATTATGAGAAAAGTCTACCAGCCAAGGTCAAGGCTCCTACCCCGCAAGTGTTGGCGATTCATGGGGGGAGAATCCAGAAGAAATTGCATGTGAACAAAGGCAAAGGGAAAGGTGGTAAAGGCAAGCAGGTCATGGCCTATCAACCTCAACCCAAGATGAAGCAACATCAGCCTAAGCAGAACAAGGTGAATCCGCCAAACAAGAAGGATCAGGCTTGTCACCATTGTCATGAAAAGGGCCATTGGAAGCGCAATTGCCCTCTCTACATTCATGACTTGCGACTCAAGAATGTGACAACTGGCAAAATAGGGAGCCATTTTATAAAACCCGCATTACATTGAAATTATAAATTTGGAATTTTTGAAAGTTTATTGTGACGAGATATTTTACGAACCTTGGTACTTGATTTTTTAATCGTATGATGTTTATGAGATTTATTTATTTATTTATGGTTTGATTTGTTTCGGTTGTGATGATTTATTGTGAGATCGTTATCTTTGGCACTACATTGACTCCGGCACTAGATTAACCTAAAGAATTTTAATCTTTTACAAAACGGTAGCGATTCACCGTTAAATAAATATTATGTCTTTCATACGTATCGATATATTTCGGGAAATGTTGTTGGGAAAATCATTTATGACGTGTACGAATATGTTTGGCGAGAATTTAATACTTCTATGATCGAGTAACCGTCTTGTGGGAGAACCGTTTATTAATATTCACCTAAAACTAAAAGTATTTGTGGCTAGTTTTGGAAAAGGGAAACTTGAGGGACTAATATGTAAAATTCGGGTATTTAACCCTCTCCCCTAACCCTAACCCTCATTATAATAAAACTCCAACCCACCTTTCTCCTCCCTCTCCCTAGCCGCCGGCTGCCACCCCGACACCATCACCACCGCCGACTTCCACACGACACCACCACCACCAAAATACTCCCCATCACCTTCTTGTTCTTGTGGTGTGAAACACGCGCCTTCCCCCTTCATTTTTATTAATACCGCCGCACCACACACCACACGCCACCACATCATCATTTATCTTGGTTTTCATTCGATTTGGAGGTGAGAAAACATGAGTTTTGGGTCGGGTTTGACTATTTTGAGTCGAACCCGAATTGAATCTTGGTATTTTGGGATGTTAAAATTCGAAATGGAAATGGGTTTTGATATAAAAACGAGTTTGGTATCCATGGAGGTCGATTCTTGATTATTGGTGCTCGGATTTGGATTTTTGGACGCGTTTGGTTTGGTTTGTGGCTCGTATTGAGCTTGACCGAGACCCTAGGTCTCGGTGTGATCACTCCTCGACTCGATTTAGAGTCTTGGAGGTGTTGTGGTTCTATTCTTCTTGATTCTTGATGATTTGGTTAAGTGCTAGTTGGAGTTTTGGTCGATTGTGGCTCTCGACTTGATGTTGTTGTTGTTTTGATTCTCGGCCGACACCCCCTTCGCGGGCTGTTTTGGGTCGAGAGGCTCTTTAGAGCTAGCCGAGACCGAGAGGTCTCGGGTGAGGTTATTTTTATGGTTTGTGGCCTCATAAGTTGACCCGGGTTTGACTTGGTAAGTCGACCCGTATAATTGGTATATTTTGTTTTGGTTCATATTGTGTTAATATTTCATGTTGTGGCATATGTTGGACCGAAGCTTTGGACATTGGTTTACTTTCATTTTGGATTTGGAGTTGTGTTGACGAGTATGGAATTGGGGACCGATTGTGAGACGGTCAATTAGATGACGGAGATAGGTTAGTTGGGTGTCGTAGTCGGACCCTCATGTTGTAGCACGTGGATATGGGATTGTTTGGACGGAGTTGATTTATTATTGTGACTTGATTTTATTATTTGGACTTGGACTATGAGCCGAGGGTCATGACTCGGACATGTGACCAAATTCTATGACTCGATAAATATTTAAAAATCGATATTAAAAATAATACTCGTAATAATATTATTAAGAATATAATCGTTTATATACGTATATAGACGTGTTAAACGTGTATATATATATATATATATATATATATATATATATATATATATATATATATATATATATATATAAATGCGTATATTAATAATAAAACGATCACGAGTAAACGTATAATAATAAAACGATAGTTATTATACTATGCAAATAGTGTAATAAATGTTGGGATATTATTATAAATAATAACTATATAAATAATGGCGAAATATAAGTCGGATAACTAATAATTAAAAATGTGATTTTGTTTATAAATTAGAAACTTATCGATTTATACGAATTGTGGGTCTTTAAAGTCCAAGTGGGCTTATATTGTGACTTTTGTGTTGTCACGGATATATGACGATTAATATAAACATTTTATATATCGAATGACTTATTCTAGATCGAGTTATTGGACGATATAAAATGAATATATTAATGGGCATCGTATCCCACGACGCCATAGGATGTGGTATATATTTTAGGATAATGAATTACTATATGTCTCGTGGAATTTGGCCGATTCGACGATATATATAGGGAATTCATTGGACTACGACATATACCAAATAGAAACTTTTGTGCAATGTGCTTTAGGTTGGGTATAATTTTGGAACGATATATTACGTAAATAAATATGGGAGATTATCAAATCGACGGATTTAATAAGCTTCGATAATTATTTAAATAATATGTTGGGCTAACATTAGACCTATAGTTGTCTTATTATTGTTCCTTGTTGTGGCTTTTTGGTTTGAGCTGTGTCGACCCTCCACCCGTATGGATACCAAACGTCGAATTTCAAATGAATATGAAGTTAATTCGAGAAATGGATATTTTCGGAAAGTAAAATGGAATACGTTTGGGAATGGGAATATTTGATTTTGAGGAAATGATTTCTGAACGGGTTTGATATTGTTAGGAAGTGCCGAGTCTGTAGTCGCCGTTACGTGAGTTGCTTGAGATTACTTACGTCTTTCTTCTATCGTTTCTTTTGAGGATTTCTGGACTTGAGGTGAGTCATAGCCCCACTTTTACTCTTGAACTTTGTTTTCAATACTTGGGGTGAGAAACGTGCAAATGTTTTATGTGGACTATTATCGCTTTCTTTATTTATTTCAAAACTTGCTATGCTTATAGAACTAGGTAGGATTAAGCGATGCCTAGTCCCGAACTAGGTAAGCTATTGATTTAGTTGTTGAGCGAGGCCTAGTCCCGAACTAGGTAAGCTATTGGATTGGTTATAGAGCTAGGCCTAGACTTGAGCTAGGTAAGCTATTGATTGGATTGATTTGAGCTATAGCGTGCACCTATAGGGATGATTTGTTATGGTTTGAATATTTTGGTTGGATATTTTGGTTGGATGATTGAGGCCTAGTCTAGCTAGCAAGCGTTTTGCGTATATGTCCACTATATTGAATTATGAATCTAAACCTATGATCTCACCAGCGAAAGCTGACTTTTGGCACGTTTTCTTAGGTAATTAAGTGATGCTCTGCGGATTCTTGGGATTGGAGGCTTGGCATTTGGCACCGGTTATGGATCTATATTTTCTAAAACTCTGATAACTATTGTGGACCTATATTTATTTCTTTTGGGCCTGACTTTGGATGATTTTGGGATAATGTAAACTTTATAACCCCGCGTGGTTGCATTTTATTTTGTTTACTTTATCTCGTTCTTTTATGTCTTGTGTTTGGATACCAATCCCCGTAGCACCCCGAAAGCTTGTTGAGTCTTCCGCTGTATCAAATTTTGGGGGTGTTACAGATTGGTATCAGAGCCAAGGTTATAGAGAACTAGGTAAATAGACACCTAAACTATAACCAATTTTTATAGAAAACGATCCTCGACCATTGCCCGCCAGCCCGCCAAGCCGAAGCATCATTGTTTATTATTGAGGTATTATGAGATTATTGAGATGATTATAGATTTGGGATTTCTTGAGATGATTTGAGGATTTGAGGTTTATTGATTTAGTGATATGATGCGTTTTGAGGAATTATATGCGTTTTGAGGAATTATATGGCTTAATTGTTTTGAGAATGGTTTTAGTAATGCGGTATTTTAAAATCTTTCTTGATTATATACGATTTGGAATTATATGATGATTTTTGGATATGGTAATTTGAGTTCACGGTTTAGTTGTTTTTGAAACACTTACACCTACCCTACGCCGTTGTCACAGACTATGGCCTCCCATACGCCTGATGTTGTTGAGGATATTCTTACTACACCGGTATTGCCATGCATTCAGTTACTATGACACCGACAGGTTCTACTTCAGCACCACCTGTTACATCTACGCAGGGACCCTCATCTTCTCTAGGGCTCCCTGGTACATCGAGGCAGCTTACTCTTCATCAGGCTTTGGCTCGTGTGGCTCCACGTTTTGCCCACCGAGCTACGGCACGTATGTCGGTACGCCCTACTTCACCACCTTTACAGATTGATGCTCACTCTCTTCTGTCTGAGGCGCCACCCGCATCATTGCGTCGTCGTCCTAGATCACCTACCCCTTCACCACATGGTTCACCTGTTAGGAGACGACGATTGATGATGTACTCTTCCGATGAGGAGGAGGAGTACGAGGGTGAGGATGAGGCTGATGACCCTCAGGAGGCTGAGCAGGGTGATGATGATGACCCTAGGGAGGAGGATGACCCTCAGGAGGATGAGATGCCTGATGATGATGATGTGCTAGTACCACCAGCTCAGGCTGAGGAGCCTGATTCACATGTAC
This sequence comes from Artemisia argyi, assembly GCA_030686995.1. Classification (NCBI taxonomy): domain Eukaryota; kingdom Viridiplantae; phylum Streptophyta; class Magnoliopsida; order Asterales; family Asteraceae; genus Artemisia; species Artemisia argyi. The sequence continues at coordinate 195,172,728 of CM060684.1, read as the reverse complement.
ATCCGATTGAGCCTGATTCACATGATCATCCGTTTTTGTTTGAGTTGCCACCTGGTAGTCCCGTTGAGTCGGATGCACCTTCGGAGGTTTCTGCTGAGCATGCAGAATTAGGTGAGATTGGTAGGTTGTGGGCTCGGATTACTGAGCTTGGTGAGAGAGTTGCACATGTATCTGATCGACTTGAGAGGGTTATTGGAGAGTTCATAGCGGATTTGAGAGTGGATATGACTGTGGTTGTGGGCAGGACTACTGAGATGAGGAGAGTTTTGATGGAGGTTCATGAGCATATCGATAGTATACAGCGAGGTTTTGTTACAGCTCGAGAGGCCGACCGCAAGCTATGGCAAAGGAATGCCGAGCTAGAGAAGGAGGTGGCTGACCTCAAGAGAGACCGAGACACCCATAGCGTGGAGCTAGGATCGTTATGGAGGGATCTTGATGGCTTGAGGCAGGAGTTGAGGAGCCTCCGCCAGCAGCGTGGCTAGTTGCTTGGGTTGTGTTGTCTTGTTGCTTTCTTAACCGAGGAGTGTTCGGTTAGAAAAGCTAGTTATCATGTTTTGATGTATTTCGTTCAGTATTCGTCTCTTTTGGAACGATTAGTACGTTTTGTGTTATCCAGTAGTTAGAACGATGTTAGATCGCTATTGTATGGTTGATGGTTATTGGTATATGGTATTATGTGATTTTGGGTGTTATGGAAATTGAGTCCTTATCCGTTTTATTGATGTTTCATGGTGTATTGTTACTATTCTTTCCGTGACTTGGCTTAGTGGAATTTCTCTTGTTGAGCATATTGATAAGTTCTATCGGAGACTCACGAGCTTGTATGATATTTCAGATCAATGGCCCCACGAAGAAACCTTGTTAGAGCTACCAGAACTGGACCTGCAACAACTACCCCTGGTCGTCGAGGTCGCCGTCCTACTCGAAATGTTGAGACCCCTACTCCTGATAACCTGGACACTACTAACTGCAACAACAGGGATCAAAATGTTGATGTTCAGGGAGACAATGATCATGTTCCACTTAATGCACCTACTGTGGATCAAGCAATGATCAATCAACTTGTGGAGCAACGAGTTGCTGAGCTACTAGCTGAGTCAAATCATTCCAACAATTCTGCTGGAACATTTCCACCTGTTCGTGCTAATGGATATAACTACAAGGAGTTTAAGATTTGTGGACCCGTTGAGTTTGGTGGAACGGAAGGAGTGGTCTACTTGGTTAGGTGGATTGAGAAGACTGAGTCAGTGTTTAACGTCAGTGGTTGTGCGGAGAATGCGAAGGTAAAGTTTGCTTCTTTTACCTTCAAGGATGAAGCCTTAACTTGGTGGAACAATTACCGTAACTCGGTTGGGAGTGATGTGGCTTATGCTATGACTTGGGAGCAATTTAAGTCTTTTTTGATTCAGACTTACTGCCCAAGGAATGAGATTAAGAAGTTGGAAATTGAGTTCTGGAACCACAAAGTGAAAGGTACCGATATGGCAACTTACAATCGTCGTTATCGAGAGTTAGCCTTACTCTGTCCCGATATGGTTAGGACTGAGACCCAAAAGATTGAGAGGTATACCGATGGATTGCCGGTAGCTTCAAGGAACGATGTGATTTCTGCTAAGCCTGCAAACATTCATGAGGTTATCACTATCGCTCAACAATTGATGGACTCTTTGGCATTGGAAGAAGCTGAGAAGGATAAGAATGGAAAGAGAAAGAGGGATGATCACTCTAAGGGTATGATCGTCGAAACAAGAGACAAGCAACTACTAGAGCTTATGCCATGGGAGATGGAGACAAGAAGAACTACAATGGAGATGCACCCAAATGTAACCGATGTTACAAGCATCATTCTGGTCGATGTACGGTAATGTGCAAGAATTGCTCTAAGATGGGACACATAGCTAAGGATTGTAGAGCTCGACCACTTGCTATGGTTCAAGCTACTCCTGAAACTATGAACAAAGTAAATGTTACTTGCTATGGATGTGGAAAGAAAGGACATTATCGGAATGAGTGTAGGGAATCGTGGAACTGAGGAAATCAAGGATCGGGTGGTAATGGGTACAATAATGGAAACCGTGGAGCTGGAGGAAACCGTGGACGACAAGATAATGGGGACCAACGTATGGAAGCTGGAGCTGCTCATGGAAGAGTGTATGCACTTGGGAACGAGAGAGGAGAAGATCCAAACGTTGTAACTCGTACGTTCCTTCTCAATAATCGTTATGCTTCCATACTATTTGATACTGGTGCCGATAAGAGTTTTGTGTCCACTAAGTTTGCACCCTTACTTGAGAAACCCCCGATGGCCTTAGGAATTGGTTATGATGTAGAGTTAGCTAATGGGAACATAGAGAGGATTAGGACTATCATTCGCGGCTGCACGTTAAACTTTCTGAACCGTCCTTTCAACATAGATCTTCTACCCGTCACGTTAGGAAGTTTTGATGTCATTATTGGTATGGATTGGTTGTCGAAGTATCGTGCTCATATAATTTGCGATGAGAAGATCGTGCGTGTGCCATACGGCAAGGAGATTCTGAACATACCAGGAGATAGAAAGGATTTGAGAGGCCCATCTAGATTAGCGGTCATATCTTGCACTAAGTTGCCGAAGCTAATGGAAAAAGGAAGTTACCTTTTCTTAGCCCAAATTTCTGAGAAAGGAGAGAAGGAGAAGAAAGAAAGGTGCATTGGAGATGTACCTATAGTTCATGAGTTTTCGGATGTGTTTCCCGATGACTTGCCGGGAATTCCACCTAATAGACAAGTGGAATTTCAAATTGAGTTGATACCTGGTGCTGCACCTGTAGCACGAGCGCCTTATCGTCTTGCACCTACTGAATTGGAAGATTTGTCGAAACAATTAGTGGAGTTAACCGAAAAGGGATTCATAAGACCAAGTTCTTCGCCTTGGGAAGCCCCGGTCTTATTTGTGAAGAAGAAGGATGGATCGTTTCGTATGTGTATTGATTATCGAGAGTTGAACAAGTTAACGGTGAAGAATAGATACCCGTTACCGAGGATCGACGATTTTTTCGATCAACTTCAAGGATCGAGTGTGTATTTGAAGATCGATTTGAGATCGGGATATCATCAGCTTCGAGTGCGCGAGGAAGATATTCCGAAAACGGCTTTCAGAACCCGTTACGGGCATTACGAGTTTCAGGTGATGCCGTTTGGGTTGACTAACGCACCGGCGGTATTCATGGATCTCATGAATCGGGTGTGTAAGCCTTACTTAGATAAATTCGTGATCGTGTTCATCGATGACATTCTGATATATTCGAAGAGCGAGAAGGAGCATGAGGAGCATCTAAGACTTATCTTAGAATTGCTCAGGAAGGAGAAACTGTATGCCAAGTTTTCAAAATGTGAATTTTGGATTCCGACGGTACAATTTCTAGGTCATGTGATTGATAGACAAGGAGTTCATGTGGATCTTGCTAAGATTGAAGCAATTAAAGATTGGGCTGCACCTACGACCCCAGCAGAAGTTCGTCAATTTTTGGGATTAGCCGGTTATTATCGAAGGTTCATTGAGGGATTTTCGAAGATAGCAAAACCGTTGACCAAATTGACTCAAAAGAGTGTTAAGTATGAATGGGGAGATAAGGAAGAGGAAGCATTTCAGTTACTTAAGGAGATGTTGTGTAGTGCTCCTATCTTGGCGTTACCCGAAGGTAACGAGGATTTTGTCGTCTATTGTGACGCTTCGCATAAAGGTTTAGGAGCTGTGTTAATGCAACGAGAGAAAGTGATAGCTTATGCTTCCCGACAGCTCAAGAAGCATGAGAAGAACTACACCACCCATGATTTGGAGTTAGGTGCTGTGGTTTTTGCTTTGAGGATATGGAGACATTACTTGTATGGAACCAAGTGTGTAGTGTTTACTGACCACAAAAGTCTGCAACACATTTTGAACCAAAAAGAGCTCAACATGAGACAACGACGTTGGATTGAGTTGCTAAGCGATTATGATTGTGAAATTCGCTACCATCCGGGTAAAGCAAACGTTGTTGCTGATGCTCTTAGTCGAAAGGAGAGAATTCCACCGTTACGAGTTAGGTCATTAGGAATGACTATTGTATCGCCATTACCGTCTCAAATATTAGAAGCTCAAACAGAAGCATTGAAAGCAGAGAATCGAGCTGCTGAGAACATATTTGGGAAGGCAGAAAATGAGAAGGGATTTGTTAGACGTTCTGATGGAGTATTATGTTTTGGAGAGCGAAGTTGGGTACCATTATATGGAGGAATTCAAGAGTTGATTATGCATGAGTCGCATAAGTCAAGATACTCTATTCATCCTGGGTCTGACAAAATGTACCAGGATTTGAAAAAGTTATACTGGTGGCCAAATATAAAGGCAGATATAGCGTTGTATGTTAGTAAGTGATTGACTTGTTCAAAGGTTAAAGCCGAACATCAAAAACCGTCAGGATTATTGACGCAGCCAGAACTTCCGGTTTGGAAATGGGAGCGGATTACGATGGACTTTATTACCAAATTACCAAAGACAGCTAGCGGTTGCGACGCTATATGGGTAATTGTCGATCGTTTGACTAAGTCTGCTCATTTCCTGGCGATTAGTGAAGATGATAGTGTGGATAAACTTGCGAGATTGTATGTGAAGGAGATTGTTTCTCGTCATGGAGTTCCGATATCGATTATTTCGAATCGCGACAGCCGCTTCACGTCAGCATTGTGGCGATCACTTCAAACCGCTTTGGGGACGAGACTTGATATGAGTACTACATATCACCCCCAAACCGATGGCCAAAGTGAAAGAACTATTCAAACTTTGGAGGATATGCTTCGTGCATGCATCATAGACTTTGGTAAAGGCTGGGAGAAATATCTACCCCTTGCGGAGTTCTCCTACAACAATAGTTACCACACAAGTCTTAAGGCTGCACCATTTGAAGCTTTGTATGGTCGTAAATGTCGTTCACCTATTGGTTGAGCAGAAGTTGGAGATAGCCAACTCACAGGCCCTGAATTTATTTTGGAAACTACTGAGAAGGTAACGCAAATTCGAGATCGACTGCAAGCAGCTAGAGATAGGCAGAAAAGCTACGCCGATCAGAGGCGTAAACCCCTAGAATTCCAGGTTGGAGACAAAGTGATGTTGAAAGTCTCGCCTTGGAAGGGTGTGATACGTTTTGGGAAACGTGGAAAACTTAATCCCCGCTACATTGGACCATTTCTTATTTTGGAAAGAATTGGGCCCGTAGTGTATCGTTTGGAATTACCTATGGAACTGAGTAAAGTTCATGATGTGTTTCATGTTAGCAATCTGAAGAAATGCCTTTCAGAGGAAACACCAGTTATACCAATCAAGGATATTCGTGTGGATGAAAGTTTGAATTTTGTGGAAGAGCCGATTGAGATAATGGATAGAGAGATCAAACGACTCAAGAGGAGTCGTATTCCGCTCATCAAAGTTCGTTGGAATTCGCGGCACGGACCGGAATTTACGTGGGAACGTGAGGATGAGTTTCGAAAGAGATATCTGAAGCTTTTCACTTCGTAGATGGGTTATTTCGAGAGAAACCCGGGACGGGTTCCTTCTGAGGATGGGAGGATGTGACAACTGGCAAAATAGGGAGCCGTTTTATAAAACCCGCATTACATTGAAATTATAAATTTGGAATTTTTGAAAGTTTATTGTGACGAGATATTTTACGAACCTTGGTACTTGATTTTTTAATCGTATGATGTTTATGAGATTTAGTTATTTATTTATGGTTTGATTTGTTTCGGTTGTGATGATTTATTGTGAGATCGTTATCTTTGGCACTACATTGACTCCGGCACTAGATTAACCTAACGAATTTTAATCTTTTACAAAACGGTAGCGATTCACCGTTAAATAAATATTATGTCTTTCATACGTATCGATATATTTCGGGAAATGTTGTTGGGAAAATCATTTATGACGTGTACGAATATGTTTGTCGAGAATTTAATACTTCTATGATCGAGTAACCGTCTTGTGGGAGAACCGTTTATTAATATTCACCTAAAACTAAAAGTATTTGTGGCTAGTTTTGGAAAAGGGAAACTTAAGGGACTAATATGTAAAATTCGGGTATTTAACCCTCTCCCCACCAGGCAGCGTACCTGATCGTTGTAGTATAGTATAGTGACAAGTACCGGGGGATTGATCGTTCAGCTTAGGAATAGTGTCGCTAGGATTAGAAAACCTAATTAATAGTTCTAGAGGTGAAAGATGATTATTTTTGTATTTTTGTATTTTAATGAAAGCAAGTAAAATCTCGGGTTTTGGAAGAGTGGGCGGAATTAGTTGCCATTCAACTAACCCAAAGTTATTATATAATTAAAATAAACTAATGAAAATGAAATTAAACTAATATTAAACTAAGGTTGTGAGCAGTGGTTGGAGAAATTGTGTTTATTTAGACATCATTACTCCCTAGATATCTTTTACATGTCAATTACTTGTTACACTTGTATGGATGACGGATTGTATTCCTTAATACCATTCGTGGGGTGGCATACATAACTCCCCAACTCTATGAGCTCTTATCTCCTCCTACACCATGACCCAGCACAACTATAGGGATTGTAAACAGTGGCTCATGCATTAAATACAACCAATAAAGACCTAGTACGCCTCGGTTCATGTTTCTTAAAACGTTCAAGCATGTTACCATTTGGAGATATGCCAGTTTTCTTAAGCCTAACATATAATATCATTCATCCAAAACAAGAATAGACAAGTAATCAACATATAATCAACATCTAGGTTTCATTAGATCTAAGCAAACACAAAGGAAATCTAGCCTAGCATAGTAGAATTAAGATAAGAACAAGAGATAAACAACCAACACATAGACATATTGATTGAATTAAGAGTATACTTATCTCAATTACAATGCAAGGTCTCAAGGGTTTGGAACCCTTGAAAAACCTGTAAAAGAGGCACCAAAATCGTCTTTAGGGTTTCACCAAAACTTCTCTTTTTTTTAATGAAAAAACTAGAAAACTATATATAGGAAAAACACTCTGACGGCGTCAAGAGTAACTTCTGACGCCGTCACCTCGCCGCCATATACTTCCTCGGACGGCCTTGATCCACTTATGACGGCCTAGTTGACGCCGTCACCACCATTTTATTCTTTGCCACTTTGACGCCGTCATCAAGCCTTCTGACGCCGTCACCACCTACGGTATTTTATTCTTCATGTCTGACGCCGTCAAGAAGGTAGTCTTGACGCCGTCACCTTGTATCTTCAACATGGATTTTTGGTACTTTGCCGTTTTCTTCACTTTTATGCTCCAAAAACGTCCAAAATAGCTTCTTTTCCAGAATTCACTCTCCAAACACCTAAAATCACAAAAGGAACGATTTAGGGCAATATTTGATCAAATAAAGTCGGATTCGGGCTTAAATGACCCCCTAAAAACGGATCATTTTTCGCCTCATCATATACCCTTACACTTGAGATTTGCTTGTCCTCAAGCAAATGAGCTTTTATTCTACTCAAAAGACAAGTTAGGGGTCATTTAACACTAAGATAAAAGTAATTACAACAAATAATCGTTCCACTAAAGACCAATAGACAAGCACGGAGGTCATACACAAGCACCTCACAAATAGTGTTTAGATACTCACATCTCTCGGGTGTAATAAAGTAATATAACATTATGGAAATGGAAGATATCTCTCACTACCTGTCATAGCAAAATAGATTACCATAGGCTTGGGAAATGATCAAACCTCCACCACATGGCGTAAGCACCTAGGATAAACTATCAAAGAGGTCTTTTTAAAGGGTTATAATGTTAGGTGTAGGGATGGTAGTCCGTATGTTTTTTTCTCTTTTTTCTTTTCTATTTTTTTTTTCTTTTTCTTAATTTTTTCGAATTTTTTTTTTTTTCATACACTCTTACCCTACCATCCAAAATAATACATCATAGGGGTTTGAGCAATCCCCTTACACTTGAATCTTTACATACTTTACATTAAACTAATCTAATGACTCGAATTAAGATAATCAAAACACTTGGAGCACTTTTAAGATTAACGTACATATGGGGGTAATAATATGATGTTCTTCCCCATTACTCCATAAAATAAGTACTTACCCATGAGTCCCAATCGTCCCAAAACAATATGTACAAGGATATGACTCGACTTAGCAACCATGTAATCAATTAGAAAGTTAACTAAGGGTTTAACAAATAAAAATAATGCACTAAAAATGAGCGCATACACGGAAGGATAAGGCGATTTGGGTGTACATTTAAGTGGGGTGTAACAAATTCTTTGTAGAATACAAATTATGTTGGAAACATGTTCAAGTGGTGTAGAGTGATGCGTAGAGATGAGGAGGAGGGAGGAGAGGAGAGAAAGAAAGGAACCTTGAAAGGAAAAGGAAAAGATTAGATTGAAAAGAAAATGAAGGTCCAACCCTCTCCACATGTGGAGAGGGGTATTTATAGTTACAATGTTACGCCCACTCCCGGGCTGTGGATCAGGCATACAGTGGGTAAAGACCCGTTCCTTCTTCCACGGTGTTACTTAATCTAATACTAATAAACTAATAAACAAACTAACTACGAGCTAACTTAATGCTATTACAATCATTATGTGACCGAGACTTTTACAGGAATATTTGTATTCCTAACAATCTCCCCCTAAGCGAGGTCACCTTTGAAGTTAAGATCTTTGGTCTTTAAACATTCTTTAGTCTTTGTAGCTCGTAGGATCTGATTCTTCTCTTATCAACACACTTCGTACTTCAAGAAAGCGAACTTGTGATTTGAGTTCCTTTGTGATGTGTGATCTTTGAGCTTCTTTGAGATCATCAGCCAAAGTAAATCTCCAAGCTCATCCATAGTTGTATTGCCTTCATGTGATGTAGTGACTAAGGACCATCATGCTCACACCCTTCTGTATCTGGAGACGTTGCATAAGAGTTGTAGATTAGGAGACTTTTTCATCAGAGTTGCGGAAACGTTGTAAGAAGTCTCTCAACATTTTGTTGTAGCAAGTCTCTCATCTTCATTGATAGTGTGGAGGATGTGTGAGCATGAGGTATGGATTGACCCGATTCAGCTGGAAACTGGAGCCATCAACGCCATCTTTATATGTGTCCCTGAAATAAAACAGTTAGCAATAAAGATAGAGAACGAATATGGCTTTGTCATTCGTTCTGCGAGGACAGACTACCCTCCGGTTTTGTGAAAAACCGACCTGTGATCAGGTAGAGTCTCTTTTAAAGAAGACTCTCCTTGACAGGAATTTCCACCTTGTAGTAATGAATTTTCCAAAGAATCCACTTCGGAATCTTCATACTTAGCATGTTCTCATACCGGAACGTCTCAAAGCAGACAGCACGATAGAGTGAATCGGTGAATTGATATTCACGGATTTGATGAGAAATTGATTTATAGAAATCACTCGCATGTCCTATGATAAACATTTTTGAGACACGACGAGAGTTTTATACTTTTAATCTCATTTCCATCAAAAATACTTTTGTTTAAAAGATATTACACAATCAATGTGCTCGAAAGATTAGTTGGTGAGCACATTGAGAGGTTTTAGCAAAAGTATCCGTCAATCCATATCCTGGAACAAGTTTGATTCAATATTGAATCGCACCATCGTTGCTTTCCAGTTGTCACTTGATCATTGATCCAAGATGGATCTCACATGTCACCTACCAAGAGCTTGAGTGATGTTCGCTCTAGAAGGATTTCCATCCTCATTATGAATATTTTCATATCACTCGGATGTTCTGGCAATACCACAAGGATAGTGCGTAGGACTCTAAATATTTTATCTTATTTTCCACGTTATGTGAAACAATAAGCATATTTGGAATGTGTCCTAGCGAGATTTATGGATGATCTCATGACTCTAGACTCAATAGTGCGTTTTGATCCGCTCCTGGAGACTGGGGAGGCGTCTCCTGTTTTAGGTATCAACATAGCTCGCAATGAGCGGTCGATACATTGCACAGGGTTCCCCGTGAGATTGAAACAAGCTCTTTTAAGAGAGCTTGAGTGGTTGGGAAGTTTAGTGCAGTGCGTCACTGGGTCCATGACGTCTTGTCTTCAATACCGGTGTTACCTTAGTAACCGCCAGTAGGTTATGAATTGAACCCGGTTTCTGCCCTAAGGTTGAATATATGGAGGGCTATTTCTTTTCACCCTTTCTCATTATATTTCTTTTTCATTCTTCAACCCCTTCAGTGCTTACCGAGACTTCACCACTAGAACTTTGTTGGGTTTGTTCCAGTCCTAGCTCTATCTCAGTCCGCACTCTTCCCTTTCTCACTTTTCTCCTTTTTTCAATCATTCCTAAGGACTTCTATTCTATCTATGGATTGTCCCTGGGAAGATCCTTCCGGTTCTGGTGGATCATGGGAACTCATACCTAACCTTACCCAACCTTATAACTCCATGCATAAAGATAAGTGGTCGGTCTTTGGTATAACTTCCACAAACGCCTTTTGCTCCCCCTTAATATGTGCATCGATATTCGAAAGTGTTTAGCACATATGTGGGAGCCTATTATTGAGTACAAAAGATCACTTTTGATAATCAGATTTCATATTTAAATCACATTCTCTCCCCCGATCAAAAATTTCAAATCATTCGAGATTTTTGATCTCAATTGATTTAAATAATTTAGAAAGTGTTTTTGGGAGAGAAATGCGGTCAATTTTAATGTTTTCTGATAACAAGGAACTTTTTCTTGCTCCCCCTCAATCTGTGAGGGAGATTGTTATGTGTCAGGTTTGAAGAGTTTACACAAGATTTGAAGTTTTAAAGAAAACTCTTTGAAAATGTACTCATTCTGACACATAACACATCACAAATCATTTTGTTGTTTTTGTTTTGTACAAAGTGTGGGGAGTTTTGTTGATACATAAAATTTTGAGAAATCACTCTCCCCCTCAATCAATGACGGATGTTAAAGCATATATATGTTCATAAACTATTAACGTCATTGATTGAGTGAAAATTTTATCAAACTTTTGAGTTCAATTTGATTTTCATTCAAAATTTCATGGTACCACCAAGTTTTGCACAAACACTTTCCGGAAAAATCATAGAAGGGAAAGTATTTGGCGATAAAAAGAAGATTTCTCTTCTTTATCAGGAAATAATGCACTGAAGCGTACATTAGATCGAGGGTGCATGAATATAAAGTAATTCACGCTCGGATGAACGGCACCCTTTGTTAGGAACAACCGTCTTTTTGGCGACGTGTTTTCCTTAATTTTTTAAAACCGGGTTGCTATCTGAAGTAATAGCAAGCCGTATTTTTGAAGTCCGGGTTGTAGCCTGAAATGACTACAAGCCATATTTAAAGAATGTTTTGAGAGACGACATGTTTTTGAAAAGGACTTTATTTGAAACCGAAAAACTCTTGCTCAAGCATATGTATGATTCCGTGTCATTATTGAATGACATTTCTAGAATCGTACATAATATCGATTATACAAGAGACATGTCGAGAGAAAAAAATATATATATATATATATATATATATATATATATATATATATATATATATATATATATATATATATATATATATATATATATATTTTTATGTGTTTATAATTTTCTATTATCCTTTAAATTTGATACTATACAAGGATATGTGAAGCAACCCCTTTACTCCTCTTGATCTTCTTGTAGACATTTGAGATCCTCAGGTGTGAGACTCTTCATACCAAGGCGTGGGAGGATGAATTGAAATCGTTCCCTAGAAAGGGCTTTGGTGAAGATATCGGCTAGTTGGAACTCAGTCCTCACAAAGTAAAGTTCCACAATTCCTTTCTCAACTTGTTCCCTGATGAAGTGATGTCGAATGTCAATGTGTTTAGTTCTTGAATGCTGGACATTGTTGCAGCAGAGTGCAATTGCACTTTTGTTGTCACAGTACATAGGAACCTTATTGCAAATGAGCCCATAGTCAGAAAGTTGAGATCGCATCCAGAGGATCTGAGCACAGCATGATGACATGGCAATGTATTCAGCTTCAGTGGAGGAGATGGATGTACTCATTTGTTTCTTTGAAGACCAACTGACTAACTTATTTCCTAAAAACTGTGCGCCCCCAGATGTACTGCGACGAGTGTCTTGACATCCAGCATGATCAGCATCTGAATATGCTGTGAGAGCCATAGAAGTTTCTTTAGGGTACCAAAGGCCCATGTGGATAGTTCCTTTAAGGTATCGAAAGACTCTCTTGACAGCTTCCAAATGTTTCTTGGTGGGTTTGGATTGATACCGGGCACAAATACAAACTGCGAACAGAAGGTCGGGTCTGCTTGCAGTAAGGTACATTAATGAGCCAATCATGCTTCGATACATGGTTTGATCGACCGGAATTCCTACATCATCTTCGTCAAGCTTTGAACGTTCAATCATAGGAGTATCAACTGAATCACTGGAGTCGAATCCAAATTTCTTCAACGTTTCATTGGCGTATTTGGATTGATTGATGAATATGCCATTGGGGTTTTGAGAAATTTGCAGTCCTAGGAAGAATGACATTTGACCCATCATAGACATTTGGAATTCGGAGCTCATGTCTTGAGAGAAACGATCACATTCTGAGGGATCAGACGAGGCAAAGATGATGTCATCAACGTAGATTTGTACATGTAGAAGGTGTTTGCCTGTTTTTCTGGTAAAGAGGGTAGGATCAACAACGCCTTTGGAAAATTTGTTGGCCAGAAGAAATTTGGACAAGGTGTCGTACCATGCCCTGGGTGCTTGTTTAAGCCCATATAGAGCCTTCTTTAATCGATACACGTGATTAGGGCGTTCTGGATCCACAAAACCTTCGGGTTGAGATACATACACCACCTCTTTCAGATCCCCATTTAAGAATGCGGTCTTGACATCCATTTGATAAACCACCATGTTTTGACTTGCAGCATTAGCGAGAAAGATCCTTATGGCTTCTATTCTAGCAACTGGGGCGAAGGATTCTTCAAAGTCAATACCTTCTTCTTGGCGATATCCTTTTGCCACGAGCCTCGCTTTGTTTTTCAGAACATCTCCATGCTCATCAAGTTTGACCTTGAATATCCATTTGAGAGCAATGATCATAGCACACTCGGGAGGTGGTACTAGTTCCCAGACGTCCAGTCGGTCAAATTCATGAATCTCGTCCACCATTGCAGTGAACCATGAGTGTTTAGACATTGCATCCTTGACGCTTTTAGGTTCAGCTTTAGAGAGAACAGAATTGAAGAAACACCATAAAGCGTCAGTTGCAAGTTGCTTGCGGGTTGATACTGGACGTGAAGGGTTCCCAATGATGTTGTCAATAGGATGATCATTGGTCCATTTTCGAAGGTATTCATGGGGTTGAGAATGTGGAACTGAGGTAGCCGTGTTAGATTCATCAGAGGATGTTACATCATTTGAAGGTTCGGGAGCAAAGATGTTAACAAACGGCTCATTAATAGGTGGAGCAAAAGGATTAACTTCAGATGAATTATCTACATTTGCCGCTCGATGTGCAAGTGAAGGTTGGACATTGGACATGCTGACCGATTGACTGATGGCGGGGGCTTCAGAATCCCATGACAATGAAGTGGATGGTCCGTTATTGTCATCTTGATCATTTACCACCCCATCTGGTGGTTGTACCATTGTAGCTTCGGAAGCATTCATTTGTTGAGGTTCAAAGTATTCGTCAAACATTGGGTCAAACAACATCTTCCAATCTTCACTCGTAGGGGGTACAAATGGAGCAGCAGGGATGGGATTCTGTACAAGCCTGGAACTAATTGGTCCAGGGGACAAAAGGTTAGGTACGGGTCCAGAACTTGATTGTCCAGGAACCGGTTGCTCAGTCAGCTCATCGAAAGTAACGTGGATTGTTTCCATTATATCTCTGGTACGTTTGTTGTAGATTCGGTACCCCTTTCGCTCTGGAGCATAGCCAACGAAGAAACCAATGTCGGCCTTGGCCTTGAGTTTCCCAAGGTCTTCACTGTCATTAGTAGGATAACACAGTGCACCAAATACTCGAAGAAACGAAAGGTCGGGTTTTCTGCCATGGACCAGTTCACAGGGAGTTTTGCAGTGGAGAGGATGTATCAAGGATCGGTTCTGAGTGTAGCATGCGGTGGCAATTGCCTCGGCCCAAAGAAATAGAGGAGCTTTGGAAAAGATGAGCATAGTCCTTGCAGCTTCAACTAAGGTGCGATTGCGTCTTTCTACAACTCCATTTTGTTGAGGAGTTCTTGGTATGCTCTTTTGATGACTAATCCCGACACCTTCATAAAATAGAGTAAGTTGTCTGTTCACAAATTCTGTTCCATTATCTGTACGAACGACTCTAACTGTTTTGTTAAGACGGACTTGCAACATCTTGATGAGTTTGATGATGGTTTCAGGAGTTTCATCTTTAGATCGTAGAAACTTCACCCATGTGAATCGAGAGTGATCATCAACAATAACCAGCACATATTTCTTTCCATTGATACTTTGAATCCTCATTGGTCCACAAAGATCCATATGAAGGGTATGAAGGACTTCCATGATTGAATTGACGGTTTTGGGTTTATGGGTATGCTTTTTGCTTTTGCCCATTTGACAGGCGGAGCACAGATGATCTTTTTCATACTTGAGTCTGGGCAAGCCTCGAACAAGATCCTTACGTGTAAGTTCATTGATGGTACCGAAGTTCAAATGGTTTAATCGTCGATGCCACAACCATGACTTGTTCTTGGATGCTTTAGAGAGCAGGCAAATTGGAGAGGATCGTAGCATATCTTCGATGGAGATGGTGTAAAGATTAGTGCCCCGACTCCCCTTGAGAAGATCAACACCATCTAATTCTCTAACAAAACATGTGTGCTTTCTGAAGGCGACTTCGAGATCTGAGTCACAGAATTGACCAGCAGAAAATAGATTGTGCCCAAGACCTTCCACGTAGTAGACTCTGGATATAACACTGTCTCCAAAGACATAGTCACCATAACCCATTATAGACCCAAAGTGGTCATTCCCAAACCTAACCGTACCAATAAATTTTTCCACGAAATTCTTGAGCCTTGAGCGATCACCAGTCATATGTTTTGAGCAGCCTGAGTCCAAATACCAAAGGACGATTTGTACGACCTGCATTTGAAACCAGACAATCGTGGATAACTGAAAAAGCTGGAGCCCCACACACAGTTGGGGTCCGTTTGGTTAGAACACTCAAATATTGGATTATCATAAGTAACAGGTATTTCACAGGAGTGTTCACATTTTGATGCACTAGAACTAGAAGTGGTATCTATTGCTTCTAAAGGAAATAGTCTACCAGTAGGTCTCCACTTCCTAATAGGCATGTCTCTAGAGTTAGTAGTCCTAGTTACTGGGCACATTTTCCTAGGAGTGAATTTCCTTCCAGTAGGTCTCCATTGATAACCAACATTAGTGAACACTTTTCCTGTTTTATTCCATACTTGTTTTGCTAGTTTAACACTAGAAACATTCATATCTGGTGATCGTATAATAGATTTAATAGAAGGCACATCACATGCATCATGATTACCATAAAATAAGCATTTGTTACATGTCTTACAAATAGCATCAGAATTCGAATTAATTACATCATTGTTCACACAAATGTTTGAAATAACTCGATTCCTTTCACTAAGCAACACTTTATTGTTCCTAGATGACTCTTCTACTTCCTTCATAAGTGAGCTCTTAGCCGGCAAAGTCCTATCTTTCTTTGTATTGCCCTTAGGCTGTGACTTGCTAGCATTAGATACACCTTTTACTCCTGTAGAAGCAATGATGGGAACATTAGTTTGATTAGTTGCTACTTGTTTACTGGTGATCAAGATGGAGGAGTGTGGCATGATTTGAGGAAAGTCAACTGTGACATGCTTGTTGCCACTGAGAGGGTGCAATGCAGTTGTCCTATCCGACTTGGTATCATTCTTGGGGCATGATCCTATGGCATATTCTAATAATTCCTGGGCCCTATTAGTGAGGAAGCACGCACCAATAGTAACATCATCAAGTGGTTTAGCAATCCTCTCATCTTCAATGGTTTCTCTAAGTATGGCCAGACAATCCTTAAGATTTCTAAGATAGTTATTATGAACTAACTTATTGTTCCTAAGGGGAAGAGAAACATTCACCGCATCGCACGCATATTTATGACAAGCAGGTACATTGGACATTGCATGATCACATGAAACAACGGGCATTTTACCCTTTACCATGGTCTTTAGATTCTCAATTTCATTTAACAAAGAAGTGACTTTCTCATTGTTTTGGTCACGTTTTGTTTTGATAGACTCAAACAATTCTTTATAACGTTGTTTAGCGTTGGACATTTCAGCACGAAGCCACTCATTTTCATGTTGTAACTCATTGATAATGCTCTGTTTTTGAAAATTTTGAGAATCTATAGGCTTCTGGTAATTGGTATTGATCACATCGCTTCTGTTCGATTTTAATTGTGCAATTTGAACCTTCAACTTCCGAATCGTGTTTGAGTGAGCTTGAATTACTTCATCCTTTTTGGCTAATTCAAAACATGTATCAAATTCAGGAACATCCGAAGATATCTTGGCATTTGATATTTTTATACTCTCTTCTAGATGTTGATATTTTAATTGTAGGTTCAGATTATCCACTTCTAGTTTTGAGAAATTCCTGACCATGTTATCATGATCATCGTTTTGAATTTTTTGAATAAGTTTGTAATTCTCCCCCTCAAGCTCAATCACACGATTTTGGAAGATATTCAGAGTGACCGACATTTCATGAAATTGACGAGCAGAAAGCGCAGAGTCGGTAACAGTATAAAACACATCTTTGGCAATGCAGTTAGCAATCAAATTATCATTCATGATGAGAATGTTTTTCCTGTCAATTTCACTGTGTTTGAGATCAATAGCACGTTGGTTACCCTCACTTTCCACTTCATCAAAAACCTTTTTCATTTGAGTCACATCATCATTTATGGTGTTTTTAAGTCCCTCAAAATGTTCTTTTAGAAGTTTAAAGAATGGCATAACTTCAGTTAGGTAACACTGTTTTGTTTGCTCAAAACCCCTTTCCCCTTCTGTAATCCCTGTAGGTGTAATTCTTATTTTACAGGTTTTCTCAAAGTCATTGAACAATTGTCCAAGCACATACAACCCAATTAGAGTATTGCATTGAGTGGGAAGAGTGAAAGGGACAAGGTGCCTAGGTGTGTTCAGGGGATAGGCAGTTGGGTGAGCAATTCTAAACATAGTGCGTGTGTTGCCTACAACTCTTTCAGCTTGCATTTTCTCAATGTCAATATTCCAAAACACTTTTTCAGGAAAAATTCTCTTTTGAGGAACAAAGATTGCAGTGTGATTGTCATTAGCATAATCATAGTGAAACACGAGATTCTTAGCAATGCATTTAGGATCCTTTAACCGTTCAGCAATTTTTGCCCTAGTTCTATCCTCTGCCTCATTGATGTGGTCATAGGATCGAGTATCAGGAGGTGCATGGTTAGGTTCAAGCATAGTTTTTGCATCATATAATGCAGGTTGTGCACCTAGACCTATTTTAAGGAATCTTGCTTTGGGTTTGGAGGTATCAGGTTCACTAAATTCATCACTTAACTTCCTGTGGCTTTCCATCATTTGAGCAGATTGAATGGTTTGGCCCTGTGTGTACAACTTATCTTCCAATTTATTTTTTAACGTTCTTAATTTTGAGAAGTCATTTAGAAGTTTAGTTTCTTTATCCTTGAATTCTTGTTTGATTGTAGTCAAACCTTTTTGAACCTCAAGTTTTTGTTTGACGGTTTGATTCAATTGGTTCTTTAAAGAAACTAGTTCCCTTTTTAATGATTCTTGTTTGGAATTATTTTCAGATATGTAAGTACGCAGTTGCCATTCCATTTTCTGCTCACGTTCATTCAACTCAAACTTAGCACGCTGCTCATAAATGTTTACTTGATCCTTAAGGGCGTTAATTCTAGTAATCAGAGAATCATCAGGGTTGTATATAGAGTGCTCATATATCTCATGCTTACTAGAATCAATAGACGGCATGTCACTCGGTACAACTTGGGTTCCATTGTCATTCACATACATTTCATACGGGATATTATTGGTATTACCCATATTTGTGATGTCTGTGTTGACAATATTCTTGAGTTGTACAGAGCCACATGCCCCCTGTACAGGTGCAGAATTATTCAGCTCATGTTTAGAAGATGTTGGTACCTCAGAGATAGCAGACATGATGGATAAGTCAGGATGCTGTGAAGAGGATGCAGCTGCAGACAAATTAGCCATGAAGATTGTTTGAGCAGTTGGTTCATCATCCACGTCCGAGTCAAATGCATCACACTCTTCAACTTGAAAGATATTTGGATCATTAAGAGCCATGTCCTGAATAGGTTGATCATCCACATCAGCATCAAAGGTGTTCCCATCATTACCAGCCAGAAAGAGCAAAGCTTCTTCATCCAACACAGTCCCATTTTCTTGTGCCTGCATCAGCAACATCTTGTCTTTGAAGTACTCAGAGTTTTGGGGACGTTTTGGGAGAGTGCAATTCCTAGCAATGTGGCCCAGCCCTCCGCAGTTGTAGCATTTCGGTTGCTTAGCTTGTGCTTGAAGAGCATTCCCAACTCTGTACTGCCCATTCTCTCTACCAGCATTTCTTTGGTTGAAGTTCTGTCTTCCCTGCACATTCTGCACCACTACCCGACCATCTTCAATGACTGCCTGATTACGTGGGTTAGATGAGACTCTGAGCTGGTTGTTAGTAGATGGGAGTGCAGCCCTGAACTGTTGGACCAGTAAAGACACTTGGTTGGAGAGATTATCAATCATCATGTCGGTGTGAGAATACCCAGAATCAAGTTGAGTATTCAATGCAGATGGTGAGGGAGTTGATGATTGACTAATGGTTGGGGTAGACCTAGAGGATGATTGTGATGGTTGAACTTGATCTTTAGAGGTTTGATTGGGTTGTTGAACATTGGAGACAAAAGCAAGAGATTCATTTGTTGCAGTCGGATTGAGCTTTTCTCGCATTAACCGATCGTAAGCTGCATGTTTCTCATGTTGCTGGAGATACGCATACAGCTGTTCATGATTGGTATGCCTGAGACCCTTGTTGAGCTTAACAGCCGTGACAAACCTATCCCATTCCGGTGCCATGTTGTTCACGAATTTTGAATTGAGCTGTATGTTGGGCATTGTCATCTTGATAGCTCTCATGTCATTGACCAGCTTGTGAAATCTGACGTAATAGTCAGTGATGCTTTCACCTGAGTTCATTTTGAAATGCTCAAATTCGTCGTATAGCTGTGACTCATGATCTTCTTTAGTTAACTCAGACCCTGCAAGAAGCATTTTGACATTATCCCAGACCGCCTTTGCTTCAGTGTTGAAGTTGATCAGTTTGTAGACATCTTTGGGAAGGCCTTGAATGATGATATTAGATGCTCTGATGTCTGCATCACTTCGTTTCTTTTCTTCTTCAGACAACTCATTGTAAGTGCGAGGTCTATCAGGACCAAACACGGCCGGTAGTTGATCAGTTGCTTCTGAAATCGTGTCTCTAGTAGTACCCACTTGAAAGGGTCCCTCATCGATGGATTTCAGAATGTTAACCCCATTATCTTTACCTAGACAGTACAGCCGTATCCTTTGAGCCCATGATTCATAGTCAGTTCTATCCAACATTGGAGGTCGGGTGTCAGACCCCGCAGCTTGAATGTCATCGGAAGAAGTCGACATCACAAATAATTTAACCACAACTTAACCACAATAAAATCCAACCGCAACTTAACCACAACTTAACCGCAATAAAATCCAACCTCAACTTAACCACAGTTTGACCAAACCGCAGAACACAAACTAACCGCAATGTGAGCAAACCGCAGGCCAAAGCAACTAACCGCAGAGCACTAACCGCAAATTATGACTAACCGCAGAAATAGTTAACCGCAATGCATTTGAATGCAAGACACTTAACCGCAATGAGTTAACCGCAACACACTTAACCGCAGAGAATCTAACCGCAGTAATTTGAACCAAACGCAAAATACTTAACCGCAGAACCTAGACGCAATACGCAAGCTGAGGAAGACTTAACCGCAGAATCTACTCGCAGAGACAAAAGTCCAAAACTGTCACTTTCGTTGCGGTTTGTTTGTATACCCGAAATAGTAAACGCAGAAAGCTAAACGCAGCTCGCAGGACTTAACCGCAACCAAGCAATGGAACAGTGGACTTAACCGCAACTAAGAAAAAACGCCTAAAAACACTTCCAAACATCAAATAGCTTGATGATAATGTAACCCACTCCACACTACACTGTTCCACAAACACTAATGAACATAAAAGGACATCACAAACATGTATAACAACACTAGAGGAGTAAAACCAAGATGTTTTCCAAGAAAGTGGCACTAAACTCACAAGACCACACAAAACCTTATCAAATTCGATTCTACAAGGCCCTAAGATGAAACCTTGGCTCTTGATACCAATTGTAGAATACAAATTATGTTGGAAACATGTTCAAGTGGTGTAGAGTGATGCGTAGAGATGAGGAGGAGGGAGGAGAGGAGAGAAAGAAAGGAACCTTGAAAGGAAAAGGAAAAGATTAGATTGAAAAGAAAATGAAGGTCCAACCCTCTCCACATGTGGAGAGGGGTATTTATAGTTACAATGTTACGCCCACTCCCGGGCTGTGGATCAGGCATACAGTGGGTAAAGACCCGTTCCTTCTTCCACGGTGTTACTTAATCTAATACTAATAAACTAATAAACAAACTAACTACGAGCTAACTTAATGCTATTACAATCATTATGTGACCGAGACTTTTACAGGAATATTTGTATTCCTAACATTCTTCCTTTAAGTAAGATGCTTAAAGTTAGAAACGAAAAGATAGGCTCGGAGGGGTGTACTAGGGGTATCGTGTACTAAAAATGAGTACAACGCAAAGGGTGTGGGAAAAATTAGTTGACTTAACTAGCCAAGTAATATGACTTAAATGGTCAAGTAATTATAATACGGGTTTAACACAAGGGTGATCCTAATGCCTCTTATCATGTAGTAAATCCTACCACACGAATGTAGTCTCACTAGTGGTCTCGGGATGCATCACTAATGCAAGTTCTAGAATCTAAATGCTACCGGTACACTCATAAGCACCAATAATAAATGCTTTTCCTATCAAAACTAAAGGCGAACCTCACATTTTTGGGTGGAAAATTTTTCTGAATATACGGTTATGTGCTAGTCATACATTCTCCTATCCATGAGACGCTTGTTATGGCTAAAGTTTCACTCCTAAATGTTGTAAAAATTTTTAAATTTGGCGCTAAAATTACACTAACAAGTATTTCTCATAGTTTTATTACTCATCTACTATCAAACAAAACAAACTCAAGCGAAAGTGCATATGTAAGGTATCATCTTTTTACCCTCCCCTTACACTTAGGATGAACATTGTCCCCAATGTTCAAGTAAAGAATGTAAAAGTTAAGAAGTAAAGAGAATGAAATCAAATACTCCCCTGATTCGCTCGGTATGGATTATAGGTTGGCCAGGTTAAATCTTCCTCCAAGAAAATGAACAATCAAAGCTTCCCTTCCAGAATATAAATCATCTTCTTGTCATAACTAACCTGTGAATCCTGACAAAAGTAGACAAGGCAACCTCGCGTAAAATCGGCGGCATCCTATATAAGTTACTAAATCCTAGAAAACAAAGTAAGATATAATGCTTGTGGAATGAAGTTTGCAGATTTCCTGGAGATTATAAAACTTAATAATTCACAAAAACCATAAGACTCCGTTAGAAAAACAAAACCGGTAGAATTTCCAGATTTTTGACTCCTGACGCCGTCAAGAGCAATAGCCTGACGCCGTCAGAATGAACCTGCAGAAATTCTTATGTCAAGTTTCCGGAAAATTTCTGGAAAAACTTTGTCCTACTTCCTGGAAAATCCTGCAAAACTTCATTATGACTCGATACAAGCATTTGACTCTAACAAATACGAATATACATGTTCATTAAATATTGTGGAGAATCATGATCGGTTTGTTTCTTAAAAACATATTTGGGGTTTCCCCTTACACTTATCTTTTGCAAAAATACCTTTAGGTTGAAGTTAAGACTAGGCTAAACAACATAATAAAGTATTTCCACATTTTAATTGAGAAACATGATCAACCAACAATAAAAATAAAACATGCATACGGAAGCAAATAACAATCAAACAATTAAAATCACACAACACATGGGTTGCCTCCCAAGAAGCGTTTTTCTTTATTTACGAGTCTTGTAGCTAGACTCAAAGTCGTGGGTTACTACGTGATTCGGGTGAGTTCCTCGTTGAGGATATCTTTGGGATCAAACTTGGGTTTCAACTTTCTATCGGTCTCCTTAGTACGATATGACCTTTCAAACTTTTCTCCATCCGGATCATACAAGGTCATTCTAATATGCCATGACCCGTCACCTTCTTTGGGTGGCTTGTCCCACCTCCACTCACATTTATCTCCCTCTCTTTTCAATTTATTCCTTTCTATATTGATGGGCATTACGCTTAATAACTCAATCATCTTCCTAAAGACTAAAGGATCCTCAAAGGGGTCTAGCTCCTCATCTCTAGCTATGAGTTGTTCTACCGAATGTGTCTTCTCAACAAAGTCCTTCTCTAGATAGAATGGGCATTGAGGTCCTATGAAATTCCTTTCTATCCAAGGCCCATATCTAGACGGTCTCATATTCATCTCTACCCAATATGGTGTTGGTTCATCATTACAATCATAACTATGCTTCTTAACATCATACACCGACCAAGTATCGCCTTCACCTACCGTTATCTTTGATTCCTTGCAATCTATCATGGCACTAGCGGTTGCTAAAAATCCTCTTCCTACCAATAATGGGCATGTAGTGTCACTAACCATGTCTAGGACGTGAAAATCCGCTAATATAGTTAACTTCCCTACATGAACAACTACATCCTTAATCATTCCAACCGGGTGTGCAATACTCCCATCCGCTAGACCTATCAATACCTCCGTTTCCTCTAACTTTCCTAGCTTAAGAGTGGTGAATAAGGATAAGGGAATCAAGTTGAGGCTTGACCCTAAATCGGCTAATATGTCGAAAGCTTCGGATCTTCCTATCTTACAAGGCAAAACAAATATACCCGGGTCATCAAGCTTTTAAGGTAACTTGTTTTGAACGAAAGCGGTCCCATTTTTGCCTAGCTTACACTTCTCATATTTTTCTAGGAGGGCGCTATAGTAGGGAGCACGCGCTAAGACATCAATGACGGGGCGTTCAAGGTGAAGTTCTTTGAATTCATCGTCAAGGTCTTGCGTAAGAGGTGTTTCAACAATGCTTTTGACCGGCTCTATAGTGGGAGTTTTAGTTGATTGGTCCTTTTGGGGAACTTGGTTTTGCTTGAAACACGTGCTCGTTGATTTGACCGAATAATATTGTGGACACGAAGCGGGTGACGAAACGGATGATATGGAATTAACGGTTAGTTTTGGATTCTTGATTGTGTCACTTGGGAGTGCTCCCATTTCTCGGTCATTGAGAACTTTCAACAATGTGTCAATTCTAGTGGTCATCTCGCTTTGCTTTTGTTTGAAATCGGCTTCAAACTTGGATATGCGAGCTTCTTGAGATGCCATGAACTTTGACATCAATCCTTCAAGATTGTTGGTACTACCATAGTTGTTAGAAGGATTGTTGTTGAAGGTATGGTTGGATGGTGGACCGTTTGATTGGTAACGATTAGGTGGATTGGAAGAATTGGGTTGATTTTGTTTCCACCTAAGGTTTGGGTGATTTTTCCATGAGGGGTTGTATGAATCACCGTATGTGTTTGGCTCGGGCTTGAAAGTGTACCACTTATCTCCCGCTTCGTCGGTACGCGTGGATGCGTAGTCCGCAAAAGCTGTTCCGGGGAGTTCCATACAATCACGAGTGTCATGGGGACCACTACATAATTCGCATGAAGAAGTGATTTTGTTCACTTGGCTTGAATGCTTCGGAGATTCGTAAGATTTCATGAGAAACTTGACTTGGTCCTCAAGTTCCATGATCCTACGGTCGGGAGTGCTTGAATTGTTCGAAGGCAAAGATATTGCCTTGACCGTTTTGTTCAAATCACGGGGATCATTCCAACTTTCGTTGTCATAGAGAGCAAGATCTTCTATGAGTTCCCATGATTGTTCCGCACTAAGATCACGTAGCTTACCACCGGCCGATTGGTCACTGGTTCGCCTCGTGGAGATGTCGATATGATCATAGAAAATTTGGACTTGGAGCCAAAGATCTATGCCATGATGAGGGACTTTTTGGAGTAAGTCCTTGAAACGAGTCCATGCTTCATAAAGAGATTCATTTTGACGTTGTTGGAACATCAAGATGTCATTCCTAAGCTTAGTAGTTCTCCCCGGTGGGAAAAATTGAGCAAGAAAACGAGTGGTGAGATCATCCCATGTGGTGATGGATCCCGCGGGTAAACGCTCAAGCCATTGACTAGCTTGATCCCGTAGAGAGAATTGGAATAGGCGTAAACGGGTAGTCTATCTAGTTTCAACACCTAGGTCTATGGAATCTACGATTTTGAGGAAATCCTTAAGGTGTTGGTTTGGATCTTCGGAACGAAGTCCATGGAATGCACATCCGCTTTGCACCAACCGGATGGTGTTGGATCGCAAGGGGGTCACATTGGCTCCGGTGAGCTCAATGGTGTTTCGGTAGCCTTGGTGGCTAGGTCGGGAATACTCTCCTAAGGTTCGGGGCCTAAGGGGTTCTAATGGTGGGTTTTGTTGTGGTGGGATGATGGGTTCAAAGATGTTACCACCTTCCATGATGTCGGATGGTAAAGAGTTACGAACAAAAGCACGAAGAAATAAGATAGACTAAAGAAGACCTAAAAATAAAAATAAAAATCTTACTAGAAAGGAATCTAGCAAGTAGACCTAATAAAAAGAAATCCTAACCTAGACAATAACTATTCCCCGGGCTGCGGCGCCAAAAACTTGATGCGTGGGAATCGCACCTTGCTTTACCTCTCGAGGGATCTCGAGAAGCTTACAACCCCCACCAGGCAGCGTACCTGATCGTTGTAGTATAGTATAGTGACAAGTACCGGGGGATTGATCGTTCAGCTTAGGAATAGTGTCGCTAGGATTAGAAAACCTAATTAATAGTTCTAGAGGTGAAAGATGATTATTTTTGTATTTTTATATTTTAATGAAAGCAAGTAAAATCTCGGGTTTTGGAAGAGTGGGCGGAATTAGTTGCTATTCAACTAACCCAAAGTTATTATATAATTAAAATAAACTAATGAAAATGAAATTAAACTAATATTAAACTAAGGTTGTGAGCAGTGGTTGGAGAAATTGTGTTTACTTAGACTTCATTACTCCCTAGATATCTTTTACATGTCAATTACTTGTTACACTTGTATGGATGACGGATTGTATTCCTTAATACCATTCGTGGGGTGGCATACATAACTCCCCAACTCTATGAGCTCTTATCTCCTCCTACACCATGACCCAGCACAACTATAGGGATTGTAAACAGTGGCTCATGCATTAAATACAACCAATAAAGACCTAGTACGCCTCGGTTCATGTTTCTTAAGACGTTCAAGCATGTTACCATTTGGAGATCTGCCAGTTTTCTTAAGCCTAACATATAATATCATTCATCCAAAACAAGAATAGACAAGTAATCAACACATAATCAACATCTAGGTTTCATTAGATCTAAGCAAACACAAAGGAAATCTAGCCTAGCATAGTAGAATTAAGATAAGAACAAGAGATAAACAACCAACACATAGACATATTGATTGAATTAAGAGTATACTTATCTCAATTACAATGCAAGGTCTCAAGGGTTTGGAACCCTTGAAAAACCTGTAAAAGAGGCACCAAAATCGTCTTTAGGGTTTCACCAAAACTTCTCTTTTTTTTAATGAAAAAACTAGAAAACTATATATAGGAAAAACACTCTGACGGCGTCAAGAGTAACTTCTGACGCCGTCACCTCGCCGCTATATACTTCCTCGGACGGCCTTGATCCACTTATGACGGCCTAGTTGACGCCGTCACCACCCACGGTATTTTATTCTTTGCCACTTTGACGCAGTCATCAAGCCTTCTGACGCCGTCACCACCTACGGTATTTTATTCTTCATGTCTGACGCCGTCAAGAAGGTAGTCTTGACGCCGTCACCTTGTATCTTCAGCATGGATTTTTGGTACTTTGCCGTTTTCTTCACTTTTATGCTCCAAAAACGTCCAAAATAGCTTCTTTTCCAGAATTCACTCTCCAAACACCTAAAATCACAAAAGGAACGATTTAGGGCAATATTTGATCAAATAAAGTCGGATTCGGGCTTAAATGACCCCCTAAAAACGGATCATTTTTCGCCTCATCACGTATAATAATAAAACGATAGTTATTATACTATGCAAATAGTGTAATAAATGTCGGGATATTATTATAAATAATAACTATATAGATAATGGTGAAATATAAGCCGGATAACTAATAATTAAAAATGTGATTTTGTTTATAAATTAGAAACTTATCGAGTTATACGAATTGTGGGTCTTTAAAGTCCAAGTGGGCTTATATTGTGACTTTTGTGTTGTCACGGATATATGACGATTAATATAAACATTTTATATATCGAATGACTTATTCTAGATCGAGTTATTGGACGATATAAAATGAGTATATTAATGGGCATCGTATCCCACGACGCCCATAGGATTTGGTATATATTTTAGGGTAATGAATTACTATATGTCTCGTGGAATTTGGCCGATTCGACGATATATATAGGGAATTCATTGGACTACGACATATACCAAATAGAAACTTATGTGCAATGTGCTTTAGGTTGGGTATAATTTTGGAACGATGTATTACGTAAATAAATATGGGAGATTATCAAATCGACGGATTTAATAAGCTTCGATAATTATTTAAATAATATGTTGGGCTAACATTAGACCTATAGTTGTCTTATTATTGTTCCTTGTTGTGGCTTTTTGGTTTGAGCTGTGTCGACCCTCCACCCGTATGGATACCAAACGTCGAATTTCAAATGAATATGAAGTTAATTCGAGAAATGGATATTTTCGGAAAGTAAAATGGAATACGTTTGGGAATGGGAATATTTGATTTTGAGGAAATGATTTCTGAACGGGTTTGATATTGTTAGGAAGTGCCGAGTCTGTAGTCGCCGTTACGTGAGTTGCTTGAGATTACTTACGTCTTTCTTCTATCGTTTCTTTTGAGGATTTCTGGACTTGAGGTGAGTCATAGCCCCACTTTTACTCTTGAACTTTGTTTTCAATACTTGGGGTGAGAAACGTGCAAATGTTTTATGTGGACTATTATCGCTTTCTTTATTTATTTCAAAACTTGCTATGCTTATAGAACTAGGTAGGATTAAGCGAGGCCTTGTCCCGAACTAGCTAAGCTATTGATTTAGTTGTTGAGCGAGGCCTAGTCCGAACTAGGTAAGCTATTGGATTGATTATAGAGCGAGGCCTAGACTTGAGCTAGGTAAGCTATTGATTGGATTGATTTGAGCTATAGCGTGCACCTATAGGGATGATTTGTTTTGGTTGGAATATTTTGGTTGGAATATTTTGGTTGGATATTTTGGTTGGATGATTGAGGCCTAGTCTAGCTAGCAAGCGTTTTGCGTATATGTCCACTATATTGAATTATGAATCTAAACCTATGATCTCACCCGCGAAAGCTGACTTTTAGCACGTTTTCTCAGGTAATTAAGTGATGCTCTGCGGATGCTTGGGATTGGAGGCTTGGCATTTGGCACCGGTTATGGATATATATTTTCTAAAACTCTGATAACTATTGTGGACCTATATTTATTTCTTTTGGGCCTGACTTTGGATGATTTTGGGATAATGTAAACTTTATAACCCCGCGTGGTTGCATTTTATTTTGTTTACTTTATCTCGTTCTTTTATGTCTTGTGTTTGGATACCAATCCCCGTAGCACCCCGAAAGCTTGTTGAGTCTTCCGCTGTATCAAATTTTGGGGGTGTTACAAAGAAGCAGGGGAATGAAGCTGGTAACCCCAGTTCATCAGGTGCGTTCTTTATGATTGAATTATTCACTCTTACTCCTAAATTAAATTCATGGGTATATGATACGGGATGTGGCATGCATATTTGCAATACCTTGCAGGGGTTTAGAGTTGAGAGAAAGCTGGCCTATGGACAACAATTCTTGCACGTTGGTAACGGAGCGCATGCAGGAGTTGAAGCTATAGGAGTTTATGATTTAGTGTTGCCTTCGGGCCTAGTACTATCTTTAAATAATTGTCATTATGCACCGTCAATTTTTAGAGGTGTAATTTCATTTTCATGTTTGTTGAACCTTGGTTTTGAGCATACTATTTCTAGCAATGGAATTTCAGTTTCTTTAAATGGTGTTTTTTATTTTAATGATATTGCTGTGAATGGTGTCTTTGAAATTGATATGAATGATAATGATAATGCTTTTGTTAATAATAATTCAATGTATAGCATCAATAATAAGAGAATCAAGAAAGGTCTGGATTCGTCTTATCTTTGGCATTGTCGACTTGTTCACATTGGCAAGAATCGCATGAAAAAGCTGCAACATGATGGGCTTTTAGAAAAGATCAATGATGAATCATTTGATAAGTGTGAATCTTGCATTGCTAGGAAGATGACAAAGAAACCCTTTAAAAATAGGATTGAAAGGGCTAATGATCTACTTGGTCTTATTCACACAGATGTGTGTGGACCACTTAGACATGTGTCAAGGAGAGGTGCTAGCTACTTCTTAACATTTACGGATGATTACAGCCATTATGGTTATGTTTATTTACTTAAACATAAACATGAGGTTGATGTGTGCTTTTTCACACATCCTTTTTAACCTTAAATCAGACCAAATACACCAAATACTAACAAAATATGCCAAGAGAATGTATGTTTTTGTATTTGTGTATGTGCAGGTACGGATATGAGAAAAATGAACAAAAACAAAGCAAAAACCGACAAAAACGAGCACGAGATTGGAAAAAGGTCAAAAGCCGGAGCCGGGGAAGCAAAATGATCAAAGAAAGCTCATAATTGCATAAGAAGTCCTCAGAGATTCATCAAAGTACAAATTTAGTCCCTGAATAAAGTTTGATAGTTTGGCAACTTCAGTCCCTGCATTTTTTGGAAATTACAAAAATGGTCCTTTGAAGTAATATTTGAAGTAAAGTCAAAGTCAACCCTCCATTATTCAGAATTTTACAATAAAAACCCTTGGAAGATACTTTTGATAATTTATAGATTTGGTCCCTGAGTTTAGTGAAATACAACATTGGTCCATACAAAGTAATACTACTCCTATACTAAACTATGGCCTGATCCAAATAAATATAACCCAACATCATTCCTTAATCTTATCCCTGCTAGCCCAAAAACCTCACAAGCCCAATCATCTTTAACCCTTGTACCCGATCCAACACCTTTTACCCCACTCCCTACCCTAGTCAAATACACCCGGTCAACTCAAACCTTTTAATAAAAACAAACACCAAATACCCCGCCCCCTAAAATTTACCCAAACCCAGGATATTTACTGTACACATGAACCCTAATTTACCCCACTCCCAAATTACCTCAGTATTATTATAATTATCAATGATTGGGAGTTTCTATAAAGCTATGCACATGTCAGAGGGGTCAGAAACACGGTGCCACGCTGGCAATCCGTGTGAAGGGTTTTAATCCAAGGGTTGTGATTTAAAGATTGGAGGCCAAGGGTTATCAAACGGTTATGAAGGACTCAGAGAAAGCACATAACACCTGGATCGATGACCTGGCAAGGACCAGAAGTTTCATCCCTCAACTATATAAAGCTCCCTTTCCTCATTCACAGAAAGTAGTTAGTAGCAGTTAGAGTTAGGAGTAGGATTTTAGGTATTTGTTTAAATTTCTGTTTTACTTGTAATTTTTAATTGTACTCAGTTTTTAGTTAATGAAATTTTGAAGTTTACAGTGCAATTTAAGTTTCCATTTATTTCAATGTTCTAGTTATTGATTCAATTTTTTTAACTATTGCATTAGTTTTCTATTTAATCATTCTCAGTTATCAAAGTTCTACTTTTCATTGTTAAATATATATATATATATATATATATATATATATATATTATTAGCACAAGGGTACAGTAAGTTCAACAAGCTAAATCCCTTTTGATAAGCTCACTAAAGCTGTTCAATAGCTTTATTGAACCTATCTCAGTTGCCATAAGTTCATACTCTCCGTTTAGTCAAGTTTTTCAAGTAAGATTTCTATTTACATATTCTGCAGATTACCTTATTGTAGCTTAGATATTTTAGTTTATAGCTTATCTATACTTAGTTCTGCTTGTTAGAGTTGATTTACAGCTTTTGTTTAGCTCTTAAGCTTTGTGGCCCAACACTGCATACTCACTACTTATGCTTTCCCATATTGGCATCTTTGTGTTTTTTGTAGCTCTTAATCTGCATCCAGTGTTCAGGTAGTTTACAATTTAGTTAAGTAATATAGATCAGTGATTAAGTTGGTTAAATTAAGCTATATCTCATTAAGTTAGTGTAAGTCATTAGTTTAAGGGGTGTTTGGTTTAGGTCATTTTGCATGTTCTTGTTGGTTTATTATTGATCCTGTTGCACAGTTGAGCCACCTTGGGTCTATTAAAGTCAAATTGAACATAAAATTGGTAGGTTTAGAGTAGAAAGTCAAAATTAGCTTAAAACTTGATTCCTTCCTGCTTCACTTCAAATTTGATCTTGCTCACTTAGTTATTAGTTGCATTTTGTGTTTACTTAAGCATTATTAGTGGTTAAACATCATCAGTATACTCCTAGGATAAGATCTAAGCTGCTCAATTTGGGTTTAGTCAAAGCCTTGGTGCAAGTCAAAGAGAAGTTGGAAGGCAGCTGATTGATGCTAAACAGTCAACTTAAATTGACCAAGTAAATGGTCAACAAAGTCAAACTACCTAGACCAATACTCCGTGGATAGTATAGTGTGTCCCCGGGTCGTTATGTCCCAGCGAGATTGAAATGGTGCTTTTGGAAATCGTTTAGAAATGAGTGGCACTGAGGACAGTAGCCAAGATGATATGAATTTGATTTTGCTACTGATATTTTGGAATTCACACAATGAGATAATATTCACAAATAACAGATATACAGATATATGCACAAATTTACAATTTGGATCACGTAACAAACAGAAAAGTGGGTTTTGGTAAATTACAAACTACAGGGGGTGCAAATGAAACTTTTTGAAACTTAAAATTAAAAGAAAATTTAAAATGAAAATGAAATTATAAAAATGATTATTTTAATATTTAAATATTATTTATTTAATAAAATTATTTAAAATCTAATTAAAACCTAATTTTAATTAACTAAAAATGAGAAAGATTACAAATTAAACTAAAAATTTGCAAAAATATTTTCTAAACTTAAAATTGAACTTGAAGAAAGTATAAAAAATAAAAATAAATATTTTTGTCTTTTTATGAGTTTTATATTAATTAAAACCTATTTTTATTAATTAAACTAATTAAACTATTTTGAATTACAAATAATACTAAATTAACTTAGAAAATTATGTAAAAATTTATAAAACTATTTAACCATCACTGGAATCCTACAAAATTATAAAAAAATCTAAAAATTATATTTAGGCTTTTTCACTAACTAATTACCTTTTAATTCATTTAAATCTAATTTAAATATTTAAAATAAGAAAAATGGAAAATTAACAGTAGAAACTAAAAATATATTTTCTAAAAGTCTTAACTAATTTATAAAACTTAGAAAAATTATAAAAACCTACTGTTGTTACTAAAAATTTAAGAAAACTAATTAATAACTAATATTACCTATTTAATTAATTAAACTATTTTTAAATATAATAAATAGAAAACTAATCACGAAAAATCTAAAAAAATTGTTTTAAATACTTAAAGGTACTATAAAATTTAGAAAATTATAAAAATGGAAAAGTGCTTATAAATAAGCTGAAATGAAAAATGAAAAAGATAGTTTCTATTAAATAGAAGCTATCACTATTTTTATGTTTGGTTTTTTGGAGTTTTTTCTTTTTGACAGCTAAATATATGATGAAAATAAGTAACTTTTATGAAGCAACTTTTTATCTAGCTTAAAAATAAGCTGTGTGCACCCCCTTGACCAATGACAGTTAACTTTTATTGACCAAGTGGCAAAATAAGCTCATATGAGTGAATGTGGGGTCTACAATGATGAAACTAGGTACAAATAAGCTAAAGTGACTTTAATAAGCTAAAGACAATAAGCAATGCACACTGATAAGCTAAAAAGATGGAAATAAGCACTTTTGACACTTGAAATTTCACACAGAAATGGGACAATCTTTGGGTTTGATTCCAGGTGGGGTCCACTTGTTTCTAGGTCAAACCAAGGGTCAAATCTTGTACCCTGGTAGGAGGGGTGTTGTTAGAACAAAAAATGGGGCAATGGGTCCCACTGAGGTGGGCTGCAGCCACCACCAAAGTTGGTGGTGTTGTGGTGGTATGCTGGTGCAGGGGAGGTTTCCTTCCCTGCAAGTGAGTTTGGAGGTGTGTGGAGCCCACACTAAAATTCACAAAATTTAAGAAAAAGTGGGAATCAAAAGTTGAGGTGGTAGACAACAAATCCTAACAAGCTCAAGGCCTAAATCACAACACACAATTCCACAAAATTCCTACAAATTTTGGTTTTTTTGAGCAAAAGTAAAATTGACTTTTAAAGAAAACTTGATTCTTTGACTTTTATGAACTTCTAATGCATGTAATCTACTGATTATGTTATACTAGCTTAGAAGACCCGTTGACACCGGGTAATTTTTTTAAAGAAATAGAGAAATGAGATGATAAGAAAAGTAATAACGTAAATTTGTTCCATTTAAAATATGAAACAAAGAATGAGACAATGCGTCCATTATAAGATAAGAAATTGCTTATGTTACAATTACACTAACAAACATCCAAGCTTGGGGTCTCCAAAATTTATTGTATTGAGTAGCAAAAGATGTGTGTGAGCGCCCATCGATTTACAACCCAAGGTCCATGCCGTGGACACCTAATAGTCTGTATCTGATGTGAGTAAATGCATGTTGTTACTGATAATCTTATCCAGGTCAAATGCTAAAAATGCATGTTCGTAATCAATAGATGGTGTACCTTTTAAACTCAACAACCAATAAGATTACAAACATGTCATTGTATTAATTGAATGGCCTGGTTCAAATTAAAGAGTTGTAAAAAACTCATGTTTATTAGAAAAGATAGACAAATTTTCTCGAACAGTATCGACCTGCATATTTAGTTGAATTGATATTAAAAATTATTATTGATGTAGTATGAAAACAAAAAGATAGTTTAACTCACACCTAACATGTAACCTCATTAAGAACTTACTGTTTATAAGTAAATAGACTATAGACCCGCAGGTTTCGTGGATGGCAATAGAAAATTAGTTATATATAATTTAAATAATACAACACTTATGTAATCCTCTATTACAATGAAGTATGAACTATTCACAAGATATATAATGTAAACAGTAAATAAATCAAGCATCATATGTAAACCATTATATGTAACTGAGATCAATAAAATGACCGTTATTATGAACATATATTAAATTCACAAAAACTTGACATTTACATCATATGTTTGTCAAAATGCTGCCATACTTCAATAAGTTTCGAATCCGTTTGTAATCTATAGCATAAACTATTACATGCATAAAATAAACTTCATTTAAAAATGAAACATTATATAAATCATCATATTGTAAAGATACTTGAAAACGTCCATGACATATTAGACTCATTTATGAAAAAGCTACTCATATGGGCTAATATCTTGCTTTAAATGTTAACTTTATAAAGCAAGGAAATAAAGGGTTATATACAAACAAAAAGCCCAAAGTATAATTTATTTAAGACACATCCCTAAATAACAAACTTTGGCTAAGAAAAAGAAGGCAATGGAGAAATACCATCCTCAAACTGCCTATACCACAAGGAATGGACAACCTCACACATTGGCTAATAAATGATCAATAATTCATAACTCAAAACAAAATACAAGGAAAAATTCAAAAAATATGACAACTCAGAAGATGGTCTTGACACTTCTTCATAGCAGCAAAGTATCTTCATTCCAACTTTTTCCATCTTCAAATTGGCAATACACAGACAATATACTCACAATAGCATAAACTAAAATATTAAGTCTTTCTGACCATTCCCTAAACCATCAACACATACTGAAATTTAACAAATCTGAAAGTATCATTCCCTGAACCATCAACACATACTGAGACTTTATCAATCAGTAAAATACCATCATACACTAATCCATCAATACTCATTGAACCATTACCATAATATGAACTATTAGCACATATTGAGGCATTGTCAAACTCTGAAATACCAACATACACTGAACCATTAATGCACACAGAATCATTGCCATACATTGAACTATTATCAATCACTGAAATGCCATCATAAACTAACCCATTAGTACATAATGAATCATCAACATAATCTGAACCATTAGCAATCACAGGCTTACCATCATAAACTGAACTAATATTACTCACTTAACTACTATCATACACTGAACACCTATAATGCACTGAGCCAAAAAACTTATCTTGCCAAACAATATTACTTCTCAGCAACTCATTGAGACCAATATATACTGCATATATACTATTAACAAATTTCATAGCATTTTTAACCCATAAGTTCCTATCAAAACACTTACAACCAACTTCAATATCATAACTACAAGTATATGTTATGAGAAGATAATTTTCTAATGAATAATAGTTGGGTCGATAAACAAACACACTACCACTCTATCACAGATGGTCTCAAGGGGTGTTTGGCTATGCCTATATAGTGTGCTTATGAGCTTATTATCTTATATGTGTCAAATAAGCCTAAACCAAGTGTTTGGCTAAACTTATATAATTGAGCTTATGAGCTTATGAAAGGGGGCTTTGATAAGCCACAAAATTATGGCTTTTTTGAGGGGGGTTGGGCTTATATAACATATTCCATTACAAAATACAATTTTACCCTCAACTATACCCAATATAGCATTCATATTTTTCAACCCATGTCCATTTTGGTCATTTAACAACCTAAACTAAATCAAAGGTTTAAGTTTATCGGCTTACTAAACATAAGCTAATCCAAACACTCAACGTGGGCTTATGAGCTTATGTTATATAGGCCATAAGCCGCTTATATAACATAAGCATTAGCCCAACTCATAAGCTTATTCAAACATCCCCTCAGAGGAGTTAATTTGAGCATTTTTGAGAATTACAAACTTGTTTGTTTGCATGATCCTTCAAACCATCTATCCAACAATATCCAACTCCATCACTGAATTGTTCCTTTTACTTGTAGAATATGTGCTGGGAAAAAGAATAAACAGCTTTTAGTTTTATAAGATATTTACAACAGGAACATATCAGTTATCACAATCAGCATTAAAAGGCCGCATTCTCTTTATACCAACTCATATTAAGATCAACAATCAAAACACCAAAAGATGTTACCTACTAATTTCCTACAGATATCCTTATATTCATGTTGATTTTGTGCAACTTATATTCATGTTGATTCTGGGCAACTGTCGAGTATATGAACTACATTCTGGCCAATAGCTGATGTTCGTCCTAATCTACAAAATGGATGAAAAAAATACAAGGTAGCCAGCAAAAATAAATATGCATGGTAAAATGATTATAAGTAAAATGAGAAACGTACCACTACTTCATGGGTTTGTCAAGTGGTGATCGGATGACATCCTACAACCTTGATATTTTCTTCGAAAACAATAATAATGCATAACTAATGTTGGCTTAATTCAACCACATTGTTTTCATGAAATAACCATGGTAAATAATCACAAGCATTTGTGTTCTTATGAAATAATGACTATTGTTCATCAAATCAATTATAATGAAAATCCCATGAAAATCCGAAAATGCAACAACAAACAAAAACATCCAATAGAACAAACCAAACAATGACAAAATACCAAAATCTTAAATATGTTTATAACCAAACAAATGCACATGTTTATAACCGAGCCCAAATTTTAAACTTATTTGTAATGAAACATTATATAAACTTATGAAAAAGATAAATCCAAAATGAAAATCACATAAACTATAATGAAGTTGTAAATTAAGAATATATTTCAACTCATTTCTCATCCTGTAAGCAAGCCAACAACAACAGTCATACATCAATTACTATCCAATATGAACTTCTATTAGTATTATAATGTATATACTATTGAAAGATTATATTCAAATGAACTTCTATTAGTATGAATATGAGAAATAATTAGCATTGAAACTTAGATTCTCATATACTTTATCAAAAGGAGGCCCACTTCTCTTTACTGATTAGCATTGAAACTTATATTCTCATATACTTTATCGTCATCATCAAATAAGTGCAGCGTAACTAAAAAAAATGCAGGACCACAATGTGAACAACTTATTAACCAAGTATATAAAATGATCAAATTTGATAGGAAATTGAAATGAAAAAGTCATCATCAAATAAGTGCAGCGTAACTAAAAAAAGTGCACCTATTGCAGACCCCATTTTAGCGACCAAATGCATCGATTTCGGTCCCATTTCAGCGTCCAAACGCACCCATTGCAGGCCTCACTCCAGCACCCAAACCCACCCATTTATTAGATAAATGCAAGAAAATATGCTTACCACATAATGTAACCATTCAAGCTCTTGACTAACTGAGGCATAAACTTGAAAAGAACATAAGCAAACAGGATAGGAAAAACATTGCAAATCCTCATCCAAATTCCTACAGCCAAAAAAAAAAAAAAGAAAAAAAGAAAAGAAAAACTTACAAATTGTGCATAGTATGTGTGTTTGAGATCTCAGCCAAAAAAATTCTCCATCCAAATGAATCTAATATCAAACGCATGGACAACTCAATTCCATACATTTGGGATTTAAATCAAAACCCTTAAAAAAACTAATAGATGCGAATACTTACTAATCGAATGATGTAATGTTTCGATTGAAACTGAATGGAGACTTAGAGATAAGGCATCGTACACCTGCATATCAAATTGAAAAAAAGTATTAGAACAATCGAATCACACATATCAAAATTTATCGGCACAAAATTAAATTGAAAAAACTAATAGAAACCTGTTACATATAAAACCTGCTACAAACAAATAAAAAACGTATTGTAATTCAATCATGGTATGAAATTAACGCGTAGACATTGAATGCTATTTAAATAAACATTTCATCAAACACTTGGTAAGCATAAAAATGGACCAAATATAATTTCCTCAAACACTTGATGTGCAAGTTTAAACTTGACACTTAAAATTTAATTTTATCACCTTGAATTTGATAGCTTGTTGACAGGATCTTCATTCGCCATCACCTACAGCTATGATCAGGAATATAAAATCGTGGTCACAAGATTACAAATGTAAACTATAAAAAAAAAATTACTTGACACATGAATTGAATGGAATTGAAACAAACATACCTAAAAAAGAAACCAAAACCAATCAAATCAGATCCAACCCAACAATATTATAAGTAATATCTATAAAAAAAATTAAAACAACCACGGTCCATTTTTTCCTGGTTTTAGGATCATTGAATTTGGATAGGAACATGATGATTCATCGTTTCCATCCTAAACACAATCAAGAACAATATTTATTTTAAAAATTAGGGATCGTTGTATAAACTTACTTTGAATAGCTTCCAGAATCATAGGTGGTGCGCTTGATTTGATTTCCGGAAGAAGATAGGTGGTGCGAGGGATGAATCAATGAAAGTGTTGGTGAGGGATTATGGAGCGTATATACAGGAAGAATGCGTTGACTAATTGATTTGAAATTTTTTGAATGAATCGTCTTGTGGAAGAATGTATTTTTAATGGTATTCAATACCTTACCAAAATAAAGCAAGGAGGAGCGTAACATTCAATTAAAAAAAAACGCATTCTTCCTGTGTTTTTAATTGTAAAAAATTTGTGCAGTCAAGTGTTTGTACATCGATGCTAAATAAGGAATTCCACATCACAACATTAAACCAATTTTTAATGCACCGTGCTTAGGGGGACTTGTACAAAAGCTTATTTTATAAGATAAAATAGATTAGACTAAAATAGGATTAGATTAAGCTAAAACAACTACTAGTGAGCTAAAATGATATTTTGTGGATCAAAACACCACAACAGTTAACAGTTATGGGACCTTAGCAATGATTTTGACTTTTTTACTCTATGACACCATTTGTTAAGGTTTGCTTGAACTAATTTTACACTGAGAAAGAGTTTTCACCAAAAGCTATCAACCAAGAACCTTAATAACACAGTGTATTAACCGAATCCAAACACCCTCTTAAGCAAGACTGTTTTTGATTTTAGGAAGCTAAGGGCTTTGAGAGCTTATGAGACTGCTCCAATTCAACTTTTTATGATATATTAAACTTAAATGACTACTTAGAAACAGAGTTTAACCAAAAACACACAAGAGTACCACTTAAACTAGTATGACTGTGAAATTAAGATTTAAAGTAACTATGAATTCTAACAAACCAGTTGTGAATACTAAACTATAAATTACTTAAACAACAATCAAATAGCACAAGAAACATAGAATAGCAATAAACAAGCAAGTAATCAGAAACTAAGATTTTTAGAGGAAAATTAAAATGAGCAAATGCTTACAAACCACCCCTAGCATGAACAAGGGGTTTTCCACTGATGCCTATCTTTAGATAGGCTAAGTCCACTTCCAAGCTTGCCCACAAATGCTTCTCAACACCTGAAAACAAAATCAAAACACCACAGTTGACTATGTTTAACTTTTTTTTTTTATATTTTTGATCTTTTTCTAGTTATACTGAGTTTTATAGTCTCTATAAGCTTTAACAAGCTTAAGGAACCTAAATGACCCTATCTCAGTCCATGTTCATTGATACAAATCACAACTAAGCTTGTTGAGAATTTCAAAAATTGAGTAATTTGCAATAACACAAAACAGAACTAAAACTTGGAATTTTATAACTTAAAAAGACTTAGATTACAATAATAAAGCTACTACAATGCTTGAATTAAGAAAATTACAACTGCTTTTGAAAACTAAATTTAATTCGACACTAAAAATACTTAATTAACTACTTTTTTTCATTCCTTGCACTCTTCTGCCTTTTATAGCCCTCCATTAGGGTTTGTGTGAGTCTCTGAGCATTTACCATCAGTAATTGAGGCCATTAGATCACTGAAACACCTTAATCATGCGCCACGTGTTTTGGCGGGAAAGAGATATTTGCAAATTGCTTCTGCTAACTTGCTTCGAGGGTGAAAGCATTTATTGTGGTTGTCTGTTAGGTGAGAATGGTGAGGATGTGATGGGCAAGTGGCGATGGGGGGGGGTGAATACCGTGGGTGGTTTTGAGGGGGTGGTATTGGGTGAGTGAGGGAAAGGGAAAAGGGAAGGGGCGGTTTGGGGTTTGACTGGTATTTGACCAGGGTCAAATGTTGACCCTGGATTATATAAAATGGGGTGTGGGCTGCTTTGGTGATGGGCCTAGGATAGGAAGGTGGGCTTGGGATTGGATTGGACTTAGTTTGGTTTTGGGTAATAATATTAAGGGTCCGGTTATGGTTTAAATTATCGCAAGGACCAAATGTGTAATAAGCCGAAAGTTGGGGGGGTGAAACTTGGCACTTTTCCAAAGTATTTCAAGGGGTATTTCTTGCCAAGTTATGCATAGTACATGGTCCAAGGTTGACTTTTCCATTTTAATTTCACCAGGGACTAAAACTGCCAAACTTTCAAACTTCAGGGACCAATTGTGTAATTTCACCAAACTTTCCCACCAAGGACCAATCCTGCCATAAAAGATTAGTGCAAGGACAAAATTTGTTTTTCTCAAAGTTTTTAATATCCCAGGGACCATTTTTGACAATTTTAAAAGTTTAGGGACTAAACTTGACATTTTGTGAAACTTTGCACCAAAGGACTAATTATGTAACTTTTTGATTTAAAAGGACCTTCGGTGACTTTTTTCAAGTTTTTAGAACAGCCAGGGACTAGATTTGACAACTTTTGAAAGATGAGGGACTGAAACTGCCAATTTTGCAAACTTTGTGCGTTTTTCATCTGTTTTTGATTATTTTGCATTTGAAACATGTAAAACACTTTCCTGGGATATTTTCACTATTTTGATACAATATTGAGTATTTTTAGATGTTTTGGCAGCTCAGAAAAGGTAAAAATGATGAGTATTTACACACTCATCAATCCCCCACACTAAAACATTGCTAGTCCCTAGCAATCTTTTGAGAAAAACTTGATGGATTTGAAAATCTCTTTACCAAAAGCCATCACTTCTGGAGTAGCCAGGTGTAAGAACTGTGGCACACCTGATAACCGTGTGATTTTGAGCAAACCACCAGCTGTCAACGGATTTGATTAGTCTTTACCAAAAGCCGTTTGCTTCTGGACTAGCCAGCATCTTGATGGACTAAGTCAACATCTTGGTGAGCTGATTACCAATTATGGATTTTCCACGGCCTTTACCACAAGCCATAATCTTGTGGGCTAGCCAACTCATTTGCTTTTGAGGATATGGGGAGTTGAGGAACTATACAATTTTTGGCAAATTGCAAGCCATCAACGGGTTTGAGATGTCTTTACCAAGAGCCGTTTGCTCCTGGACTAGCCAATCCATTTGTCATTTAGACTTTGGCGGACTGATTACCACAAAAATTTTGAAATAAAGTGAAAAATTTTTGAAAAATTTAGGCCTAAAATGGGGGTACTTAGAAAGTATTTTGTGATAAAATTCGTAAGAATTCCCCCCCCCCCACACTAGAATTGAATATTTTCCTCAATATTCAAAGTCCCGGCTATTATGCTGAATCTCTGAACGGAAAAAGCTAATATGCGAATCTAACTGTGGAAATATCGATTTTATTTTTCACTTTATTTAACTGTACATATAAACATTTTTTTTGAACTGAAACTTATATACATATTTACTTTTCAAAAGGTGGGGGACGGCCACCCCCCACACTAGAGTGGTAGAAAGTAGAAAGAAGTCAGAAATACGGGTGAAGACCCATATATTTTGCTAATTTTTGTTCACCGAGTCACTAGCTTGACTCGATCCCCTAATTCATTGGTCCATGGGGAAAGTTTAGAGATCCGGGACAACCATGGGTGGTATGTCCTCTCCAAAATAGTGTTTCAAACGATGACCATTCACTTTGAAGTTGGGACCTTCGGGTTGAGATAACTCAACAGTCCCGTATGGATATACTTTAGCAACAGTGAATGGTCCAGTCCATCGGGTTTTTAATTTCCCCGAGAAGATCTTTAACCTTGAGTTTAAAAGAAGGACTCTGTCACCGACGTTGAAAACGCGGTTCTTAATCTTAGAGTCGTGAATCTTCTTTGTCTTTTCTTTGTAGATCAAAGAGTTCTTGTAGGCTTGATCACGAAGTTCGTTTAATTCATTGATTTGAACCTTACGATGATCACCCGCTTTATGAAGATCATAGTTTGCATGTTTCAAGGCCAAGTAGGCTTTGTGCTCGAGCTCGATCGGTAAATGACACGCCTTCCCGTATACAAGCTTGTATGAAGTACACCCGATGGGTGTTTTGTAAGCTGTACGGAAGGCCCAGAGTGCATCATCTAGTTTATCCGACCAGGAAGCACGGTTTTCACATACTGTCCTCTCAAGAATCCGTTTTATACCACGGTTGGAAACTTCCACCTGCCCACTTGTTTGTGGGTGATACGCGGTAGAAAGACGATGAGTAACACCGTATTTAAGCATGACTTTTGCAAATTGATCATTGCAAAGGTGAGTATCGCGATCACTAATGATGGCACGGGGAGTTCCAAAACAAGCAAAGAGGGATTTCAAAATTTTCACAACAACTCGGGCATCGTTAGTGGGTAAGGCCTTAGCCTAAACCCATTTTGACAAGTAGTCAACAGCCACGAGAATATACTTGTTTCCACGAGAAGATGGGAAATCAATGCCCCAAACGTCAAAAATTTCACAAACTTGAATAGCATTTTGTGGCATTTCGTTCTTTTGTGAAATATTCCCGTGACGCTGACAAGCATCACAAGCTTTGACTAACTCGTGGGCATCCTTATAGATCGTGGGCCAATAGAAACAGGAATCAAACACCTTTTTGGCGGTGTAGTTAGGACTATGGTGGCCCCCGGTGGGTCCAGCATGGCAAGCCTTGAGAATATCAGCGGCTTCCTGTCCATATACACATCGCCTGATGACTTGATCGACACAGATTTTGAAGAGGAAGGGGTCGTCCCAGAAGTAATGTTTAACATCTTTGAAGAATTTGTTTTTCTGTTGGGACATCATCCCCTTCACGATGAAGTTACCCGCATGGTAATTTGCAAAGTCGGAAAACCATGGGGTAGTAGAGTCACCACGAAAAGCAACCGCATTGAGTGTCTCGAGAGGAAATGTTTCATTTATTTCCTTTTTCTCGGACACATCCTGATGAGGGTTTTCTAATCGTGAGAGATGATCATCAGCAAGGTTCTCAGCTCCCTTTTTATCACGGATAATGATATCAAATTCCTGGAGGAGGAGAACCCAACGGAGTAGCCTTGGCTTTGCATCTTGTTTTGCAAATAGGTATTTCAAAGCCGAATGATCCATGTACACTACGCATTTAGTCAATATTAAGTATGACCGGAATTTTTCAAAGGCATACACCACGGCTAGGAGTTCTTTTTAGTGGTGGTGTAATGACCTTGTGCCTCGGTCATAGTTTTGCTTGCGTAGTGTATAGGCTGAAAGTATTTTGCTTTTCGTTGCCCCAAGACCGCACCTATGGCAAAATCACTAGCATCGCACATAAGCTCAAAAGGTAGGTCCCAATCGGGGGCAACAAGAATCGATGCCTCGGTAAGCTTTTTCTTTAATGTTTCAAAAGCTTCGATGCACTTAGGAGAGAAGATGAAAGGAGCATCCTTCTCGAGGAGATGGGTCATAGGCCGGGCAATCTTAGAAAAATCTTGGATAAACCTACGGTAGAAGCCGGCATGACCCAAAAAGCTCCTAACACCTTTAACGGTGGTGGGATGAGGTAATTTAGCAATGACATCGATTTTGGCTCTGTCAACCTCAATCCCGTATTTTAAAATTTTATGGCCGAGGACAATGCCCTCCTTA
Source organism: Artemisia argyi (assembly GCA_030686995.1). Taxonomy (NCBI): domain Eukaryota; kingdom Viridiplantae; phylum Streptophyta; class Magnoliopsida; order Asterales; family Asteraceae; genus Artemisia; species Artemisia argyi. The sequence goes on along the minus strand of CM060684.1, from coordinate 195,129,351 downwards.
ACCATAAAGTGGCTCTTCTCCCAGTTGAGACTTAAATTCGTTTCTTTGCAACGTTTAAGCATTTGTTCCAAGTGGGAGAGACAAGACTGGAATGAATCCCCGATGACTGAAAAGTCATCCATGAATACCTCCATAGTTTTCCCGATCATGTCGGAAAAGATAGACATCATGCACCTCTGGAACGTGCCTGGTGCATTACATAAGCCGAAAGGCATTCGTCTCTAAGCAAAAGTTCCGTAGGGTATGTGAAGGTAGTCTTCTCTTGATCCTGTGGATCAATGAGGATTTGGAAGTAACCCGAGAAACTATCGAGGAAGCAGTAGTATTCATTCCCCGCAAGTCTTTCGAGCATTTGGTCCATAAAAGGGAGAGGAAAATGGTCTTTACGGGTGGCTTCATTCAACTTTTGATAGTCAATACAAACTCGCCAACCCGTGACCAAACGAGTTGGAATCAACTCGTTATCCTCGTTGGTGACAACGGTAATGCCACCCTTTTTAGGAAGACAATGAATTGGGCTAACCCAAGGACTATCAGATATAGGATAAATCAATCCCGCATCAAGAAGTTTTAGAACCTCTTGTTTGATAACTTCGTGGATTTTGGGATTTACCCTTCTCTGTTGTTGCACTGCTGGCTTAAAGTCATCCTCCATTAAGATTTTATGAGTACAAAAGTTCGGGCTTATGCCCTTAATGTCGGAGAGTTTCCAAGCAATTGCTTGCTTGTTTGCCTTAAGAACCTTTAGGAGTGCAGCCTTTTCCTCATCTTTTAAGTCTTTAGCAATAATGACGGGCAATTTATTATCACCCTCCAGAAATGCATATTCTAGATGAGGAGGCAAGTCCTTGAGCTCAACCTCGGGAAAGTCTTCAGTTATTTCAACATTTCTGACTTCCGCTTTATGAAGTATTTTTGGAGACGGAGAGGGTGAAGGATCGTCATTTAACAATCTTTCAAGAAGAAGAATGTCCCCCTCCGGGTCAAGATAGTTTCATCAACCCCATTTGGGATTGAGCTATCCTGAGCAAGGAATGCCTCGACCTCTTCCAGAAGGAAGTCACTTCCCTCAAACGGAGTGAGAGAAGGGGAAGAGTCGGATATGATGGGATCAGTAGAAAGAGTGGTACTGCCACTTGCTGAGAAACCGAGGACTTCTTGAGAATACTCCTCTGACACTATATCTATGATGTCAATTCGGTTAACCGTTTCAGCGTCATAGTTGGAGGAGTATCTTGAAGTCTGATTAACATTGAATGTGATGGCTTCGCCAGCAACACGTAGAGTGATTTCTTCTTTGAATACATCGATTAAAGCACGACCCGTTCTTAAGAATCCCCTCCCGAGAATGAGAGGAACTCTTGGGTCAGCATCAAAATCAACAATCACGAAATCTGCCGGAAAATGGAACTTTCCTACTTTCACAAAGATATCTTCGGCAATGCCGAGAGGGCGGGATATAGTACGGTCTGCAAGCTCTAGTGTCATGCAGGTAGGAGTGAGAGTAGGTAGAGAAAGTCTTTTCCAGACTGAGTAAGGCATCAGGTTAATGCTTGCGCCAAGATCGGCCAAGGCAAAGCATTCAACCATCCCAAGGAAAATACAAGGAATGATAAATTTCCCGGGATCTCCAAGCTTTTCGGGAAGCTTTTTCAAGAGCACTGTTGAGCAATGTTCATTAAGTGAAGTTTTTTCCATCTCACAGAGTTTTTCCTTATTGCTTATCAGATTTTTGATTGTCGAAGCAAATTTAGGCATGAGAAGAAGAGCGTCCGCGAAGCTAATATCGAAATGCAACTCTTGGAAAATTTGATAAAATTTTTCCATCTGATGATTAGCTCTTTCGCGGTTCTTTTGATCATTCAAAAGTGAAGGATATGGAATTGACGGCTTAGGATCATTCTTTGGGATTTCATCAGAACTCACAGGAGGATCAAATACAACTTTCGGCTTACGAGCCGGGACCGGGACAACTTGAGGGTGGATGTTGTTGATACCTCCGTTATTAGTAGGAAGTACCTTGTCCGTGGTAACCTCAGGTTCACGTTCCGCTACCTTAGTAGGAGGAGAAGAAGAGGTAGAGGGAATCGAGGGTCCATTGTATGATACCCCACTTCGGGTAGTGATCGCTTTGACATCGCCCCTCGGGTTAGCGATCATGTTGCTCGGTAGTTTACCCGGGCCCGAGGGTCGATCATTTAAAGACTTCTGAAGCTCAGAGATCTTGCTGATCAATAACCGATTCGTTTCCTCTTGTGCTTTCATGAATTGTTTTAGCACTTCATCGGAGGAAGACGAGGGTGGAACAACGTTTTGATTTTGAACAGGAGGATTTTGAACACGGTTGTTTTGAAAATTCCTTTGATTTTGATTGTTGTTACCCTGAAAATTGTTTCTCTGATTGAATTACCCTGATTGTAATTCCCTTGATTTTGGGTTCTTTGAAAATTTCCTTGAAAACCTTGATTTTGATTGCCATTTTGAAAATTATTTTGATTAAACTGGCCTTGATTTTGGTTCGGGTTTTGGAAATTTGAGTTTTGACCTTGGTTAAAATTCTGATTCGAGTTACGGTTTTGATTTTGATTAAAACCGGGAGGTCCGAGAAAATTGTTGGAACGATAGCTTAAGAGATTACGGTCCCCTTGCGGTTGGTAAGAATTACCCCCCGTGTTGTAGGAACCGTGAGCAACATAAACGTTCTCTTGAGGAAATCCAGCAGTAGCTGGACACTCGGAATAAAGATGTGGGCCCCCACAAGTTTCACAACTTCGGGCCACGGCTTTCACCTGTTGATTTTGAACCTGATTTTGCATTGTTTGGTTCATTCTCAACACAGCCGTAGAGATATCATCCATCTTTTTGGTAAGAGCAATTATTTCTGGAGATGATGATGAAGGAGTAACTGAATTACATGACGCATCCCTCTCAGCAGAGGAATCCCAAAAGTTATGGTGGGCAGTCATGTTCTCAATCAAGTCATAGCACTCTTCGGGACGCCTTTTCATAAAGGTCCCACCAGCAGCAGCATTGAGAATATCCCGGTGCCTCAATGTCAGACCATTATAGAAGGTGTCTATGATGGTAACTTGTAACATATTGTGGTTAGGGCACCGATCAATAGCTAGCTTATAACGTTCCCAAGCCTCAAAAAGAGACTCATCGGGACATTGCCGGAAGTTGCTGATATCATTTCATAACTTGGTAACCATGGATGGTGGAAAATATTTTGCTAAAAACTTGGTTACCATTTCATCAAAGGTACGAATAGAATTCTTTGGGAGTCGGTCAAACCATGCAGTGGCATGATGAGTGAGAGAATAGGGGAAGAGATACAGCCGGAGGGCATCATCGGTGACACCATGCTGTTTCATGCTTTGGGTGACGGTAAGGTATTTATCAAGATGCTTGTTAGCATCGTCACCCGGTAATCCGTGAAATTGACGCGAATTCTGGAGTTGTTGGATCATGTGGTGCTTGAGGCCAAAGTCCGTAGCCCCAATAGTGAGTGGTGCAATAGGTCCGCCCCTCCCTTGCATGGTAGGCTGGCACAGCTCCTCCATCGTTCGGAGATCGGGAGCTGGCACATCCCTGGGAGGGTCAGGAGGTGGTAATGGTGGTGGTGGCACATCTGTCATTTCGGTTTTTGGTTCTTCAATAACAGTACGTAGCTCGGGTACGTTTTTTTTGTTTTTTATTCTTTGTTTGTGACCGAGTGCGCATGCACTAAAAACAATTTTTTCAACACAATATCGAGGCAAAACCACAGTGAACTTAGACCAATAATCACAAGTGAATGGCTTCTTTGAAAAAGGTACACCACTCACAGGGATATAAAGGCAAGTTTTTATCTTAAGTTTGGGAACTTATTATGTCCACACCCCCAGTTGGTAGGTGTTCAGCCTTGGTTTGCGGTGGTAAGATTTTATGTATTTATTAATTTGAAAAATTTGTCTTTAGGCTTATGGGTGTGTGTGCAGAAAACTTTGGGAAATATATTTTTGGAACTGATTCGTTAACCGAAATCGTTCTTTTAAGATTACTCGCAGGCTGGCGGGAGGAAGTAAATAGGTTTCCTCTTCAGTTCGCAATTTAATGTCAGAACTTACCTTAAACCAAGTGTTTCAGGTTGTAATCTTAAAGAAAACGAAGTAATTTAACTTCATAGTTTGTTTTGTTGTTTTTTTTTGATTTTTTTTGGTGTTGTTAACACTTCAGGAAAAGTGTTAATGAAATTTTTGATATGATTATATTTTTACAAAAACTTTTTACAAATTTGTGTGAAATTTGTACAGGGAGGGTTTTGAAAACCACTAAACTTAAAACGATTTTAAAACACGCAACAACCTCCCCGGCAGCGGCGCCAAAATTTGATTGATGCTAAACAGTTAACTTAAATTGACCAAGTAAATGGTCAACAAAGTCAAACTACCTAGACCAATACTCCGTGGATAGTATAGTGTGTCCCCGGGTCGTTATCTCCCAGCGACATTGAAATGGTGCTTTTGGAAATCGTTTAGGATTGAGTGGCACTGAGGACAGTAGCCAAGATGATATGAATTTGGTTTTGCTACTGATATTTTGGAATTCACACAATGAGATAATATTCACAAATAACAGATATACAGATATATGCACAAATTTACAATTTGGATCACGTAACAAACAGAAAAGTGGGTTTTGGTAAATTACAAACTACAGGGGGTGCAAATGAAACTTTTTGAAACTTAAAATTAAAAGAAAATTTAAAATGAAAATGAAATTATAAAAATGATTATTTTAATATTTAAATATTATTTATTTAATAAAACTATTTAAAATCTAATTAAAACCTAATTTTAATTAACTAAAAATGAGAAAGATTACAAATTAAACTAAAAATTTGCAAAAATATTTTCTAAACTTAAAATTGAACTTGAAGAAAGTATAAAAAATAAAAATAAATATTTTTGTCTTTTTATGAGTTTTATATTAATTAAAAACTATTTATATTAATTAAACTAATTAAACTATTTTGAATTACAAATAATACTAAATTAACTTAGAAAATTATGTAAAAATTTATAAAACTATTTAACCATCACAGGAATCCTACAAAATTATAAAAACTTCTAAAAATTATATTTAGGCTTTATCACTAATTAATTACCTTTTAATTAATTTAAATCTAATTTAAATAATTAAAATAAGAAAATGGAAAATGAACAGTAGAAACTAAAAATATATTTTCTAAAAGTCTTTACTAATTTATAAAACTTAGAAAAATTATAAAAACCTACTGTTGTTACTAAAAATTTAAGAAAACTACTCCCTCCGTCCCAAAATTATTGTCCACTTTGAATTTACAAAGTCAAAATGGTATAACTTTGACCACAAATTTTTTTTTTATTATATAATACTTAATCGAAAAATTATACCATTGAAAAGTAGACTTAAAACCCAATACATTTATATATTTTACATCAAATATTATATAACACCTACAAAAATATTTCAGATTAAAGTTGAATAAGAAAGACTAAAAAGGTCAATACTGAACAATAAATTTGGGACGGAGGGAGTAATTAATAACTAATATTACCTATTTAATTAATTAAACTATTTTTAAATCTAATAAATAGTAAACGAATCAGGAAAAATCTAAGAAAATTATTTTAAATACTTAAAGGTACTAGAAAATTTAGAAAATTATAAAAATGGAAAAGTGCTTATAAATAAGCTGAAATGAAAAATGAAAAAGATAGTTTCTATTAAATAGAAGCTATCACTATTTTTATGTTTGGTTTTTGGAGTTTTTCTTTTTGACAGCTAAAGATATGATGAAAATAAGTAACTTTTGTGAAGCAACTTTTTATCTAGCTTAAAAATAAGCTGTGTGCACCCCTTGACCAATGACAGTTGACTTTTATTGACCAAGTGGCAAAATAAGCTCATATGAGTGAATGTGGGGTCCACAATGATGAAACTAGGTACAAATAAGCTAAAGTGACTTTAATAAGCTAAAGACAATAAGCAATCCACACTGATAAGCTAAAAAGATGGAAATAAGCACTTTTGACACTTGAAATTTCACACAGAAATGGGACAATCTTTGGGTTTGATTCCAGGTGGGGTCCACTTGTTTCTAGGTCAAACTGATGAGGCAAAAAATGATCCGTTTTTAGGGGGTCATTTAAGCCCGAATCCGACTTTATTTGATCAAATATTGCCCTAAATCGTTCCTTTTGTGATTTTAGGTACTTGGAGAGTGAATTCTGGAAAAGAAGCCATTTTGAACGTTTTTGGAGCATAAAAGTGAAGAAATCGGCAAAGTATCAATTTTCCATGCTGGAAGCACTTGGTGACGGCGTCAAGAGTTACACCCTGACGGCGTCAGATAGCAAGAATAAAATACCGTAGGTGGTGACGGCGTCAAAAGTCATCCTGACGGCGTCAAAGTCCCAAGAATAAAATACCGTAGGTGGTGACGGCGTCACACAGGCCGTCATAAGGAGATCAAGGCCGTCTGAGGAAGAATTTGGCGGCGAGGTGACGGCGTCACATGTTTGTCTTGACGCCGTCAGCCCAGTTTTCCTATATATAGTTTTCTAGTTTTTACATTAAAAAGGGAGAAGTTTTGGAGAAACCCTAAAGACGAATTTGGTGCAACTTTTAGAGGTTTTTCAAGGGTTCCAAACCCTTGATACCTTGCATTGTAATTGAGATAAGTGTTCTTCTAATTCAATTAATATGTCTATGTGTTGGTTGTCTATATCTTGTTCTTGTCTCAATTCCATTATGCTAGGCTAGATCTCCTTTGTGTTTGCTTAGATTTAATGAAACCTAGATATTGATTATATGTTGATTACTTGTTTATTCTTGTTCTTGGATGAATGATTTATATGTTAGGCTTAAGAAAACTGGCAGATCTCCAAATGGTAACATGCTTGAACGTCTTAAGAAACATGAACCGAGGCGTACTAGGTCTTTATTGGTTGTATTTAATGCATGAGCCACTGTTTACAATCCCTATAGTTGTGCTGGGTCATGGTGTAGGAGGAGATAAGAGCTCATAGAATTGGGGAGTTATGTATGCCACCCCATGAATGGTATTAAGGAATACGATCCGTCATCCATACAATTATAACAAGTAATTAACGTGTAAAAGATATCTAGGGAGTAGTGAAGTCTAAGTAAACATATTTTCTCCAATTACTGCTCACAACCTTAGTATAAATTAGTTTATTTTCATTTTTATTTTGATTGCATCTTAGTTTTAGGTTAGTTGAATAGCAACTAATTCCGCCCACTCCTTCAAAACCCGAGATTTTACTTGCTTTCTAAAAACATAAAAATACAAAAATAATCATCCCTCACCTTTAGAACTAGTAAATTAGGCTTTCTAATCCTAACGATACTATTCCTAAGCTGAACGATCAATCCCCCGGTACTTGTCACTATACTATACTACAACGATCAGGTACACTGCCTGGTGGGGGTTGTAAGCTTCTCGAGATCCCTCGAGAGGTAAAGCCTGTTGCGATTCCTACGCATCAAGTTTTTGGCGCCGCAGCCTGGGGAATAGTTATTTTCTAGGTTAGGATTTCTTTTTATTAGGTCTACTTGCTAGATTCCTTTCTAGTAAGATTTTATTTTTATTTTTAGGTCTTCTTTAGTCTATCTCATTTCTTTGTGTCTTTGTTCGTAAACTACTTCGATGGATAACAATAACATTGATCGCTCGATTCCTATTATTTGTGTTTTTCGTCGTAGGATTTTCCAAATGCCCGCCCCACTTCCTTTAGCTGAAAATGAGAACCCACCTAACCTCTCACCCAACCACCACTTTGACAATAATTTTGAGTTAGAAGAGTCTGATCATGATGATGACCATAGGGCTAGTCCTTTTTACTATTCAGACTCCGATGAGGATCTTGATGATGGTGACGTGATTAATGTGGATAGTATGGAAGAGGAAATAAACCCTCTTAGGTATGTTGACCCTGGAACTAGGATTGAGTGTGATAGTTCATTTAACATACAATTTCCTTGTAAGATTGGATTTAAGAGCTTTAACGCCTATCTCAACTCATCTCTTCCAATTAACATAATCTCACGTAATGAATACAATAAAATCATGGTAGATGAGTTAGAATACAAAGGAGAAAACATTGTGGCTAGGGCAATACCATTGCATATGTTTGTAGGAAGTTTGGTTTATCTTGTTGAGTTCATGGTTATGGAGAATCTAGGAGAATTTATTGACGATAAATTGACCCAAGTTGTGTTTGGAAGACCTTTCAAACGGTTGACCAACCTCGATGAAAAACTCATAGAAGGGTTAATTACGTTCTCGGGTGGGGATGAAGAATTTGTCTATCAAATGCCCCGCACACACCCTAGGTTCAAGGATTTCTCCATGGAAAAGTGTAGTAGGTATCCGCCTATGGAAATGCTAATTGAGAATGATAAGAGAAAAGGACTTAAGTACACGCATGAAAAGAATAAAAGATACTATCGCGGGTGCTTAGAGTTAGGAGACGAATATAAGAAAGATGAGGCGACTATTAGATGGCTCACACTTGGTTACATGAGCATAAGCGATACACGTTAACCCATGACCTTGAGTCTAGCTACAAGACTCGTAAATAAAGAAAAGCGCTTCTTGGGAGGCAACCCATGTTTGTGTGATTTTATTTGTTTGATTGTTATTTGCTTCCATATGCATGTTTTATTTTTATTGTTGGTTGATCATGTTTCTAAACTAAAATGTGGAAATACTTTACTATGTTGTTTGGCCTAGTCTTAACTCCAACCTAAAAGTATTTTTGCAAAAGATAAGTGTAAGGGGAAACCCCAAATATGTTTTTAAGAAACAAACCGATCATGATTCTCCACAATATTAAATGAACATGTATATTCGTATTTGTTAGAGTCAAATGCTTGTATTGAGTCATAATGAAGATTTGCAGGATTTTCCAGGAAGTAGGACCAAGTTTTTCCAGAAATTTTCTGGAAACTTAACATAAGAATTTCTGCAGATCCATTCTGACGGCGTCAGAGTTTACTCTTGACGGCGTCATGAGTCAAAAATCTGGAAATTTTACCGGTTTTGTTTTTCTAACGGAGTCTTATGGTTTTTGTGAATTATTAAGTTTTATAATCTCCAGGAAATCTGCAAACTTCATTCCACAAGCATTATATCTTACTTTGTTTTCTAGGATTTAGGAACTTATATAGGATGCCGCCGATTTTACGCGAGGTTGTCTTGTCTATTTTGTCAGGTTTTACAGGTTATGTTTGACAAGGAGATGATTTATATTCTGGAAGGGAAGCTTCGATTGTTCGTTTTCTTGGAAGAAGATTTAACCTGGCCACCTATTATCCATACCGAGCGAATCAGGGGAGTATTTAATTTCATTCTCTTTACCTTTTCACTTTTACATTCTTTACTTGAACATTGGGGACAATGTTCATCTTAAGTGTAAGGGGAGGGTAAAAAGATGATACCTTACATATGCACTTTCCCTTGAGTTTGTTTTGTTTGATGGTAGATGTGTAATAAAACTACGAGAAATACTTGTTAGTGTAATTTTAGCGCTAAATTTATATTTTTTTACAACATTTAGGAGTGAAACTTTAGCCATAGCAAGCGTCTCATGGATAGGAGATTGTATGACTAGCACATAACCGTATATTCAGAAAAATTTCCACCCAAAAATGTGAGGTTCGCCTTTAGATTTGATAGGAAAAACATTTACTATTAGTGCTTATGAGTGTACCGGTAGCATTTAGATTCTACAACTTGCGTTAGTGATGCATCCCGAGACCGCTAGTGAGAATACATTCGTGTGGTACGATTTACTACATGATAAGAGGCATTAGGATCACCCTTGTGTTAAACCCGTATCATGATTACTTGACCATTTAAGTCATATTACTTGGCTAGTTAAGTCAACTAATTTTTCCCACACCCTTAGCGTTGTACTCATTTTTAGTGCACGATACCCCTAGTACACCCCTCCGAGCCTATCTTTTCGTTTCTAACTTTAAGCATTTTACTTAAAGGAAGAATTTGTTACACCCCACTTAAATGTACACCCAAATCGCCTTAGCCTTCCGTGTATGCGCTCATTTTTAGTGCATTATTGTTATTTGTTAAACCCTAAGTTAACTTTCTAATTAATTACATGGTTGCAAGCCGAGTCATATCCTTGTACATATTGTTTTGGGATGATTGGGACTCATGGGTAAGTACTTATTTTATGGAGTAATGGGGAAGAACATCATTTATTACCCCCATATGTACGTTAATCTTAAAAGTGCTCCAAGTGTTTTGATTTTCTTAATTCGAGTCATTAGAATAGTTTAATGTAAAGTATGTAAAGATTCAAGTGTAAGGGGAATTCTCATCCCCTATGATGTATTATTTTGGATGGTAGGGTAAGAGTGTATGCAAAAAAAAAAAAAAAAAAAAAAAAAAAAAAAAAAAAAAGAAAAAAAAAACATACGGACTACCATCCCGTTTCATTCTATGTTCATTTTATGTTTTTGTTATTTTCCATTTATTAGCTTAAGTCGAGTCTAGTCTTGGCTTAGCAACGCCATATTGTACATGTAATTAACCAAGATTGTTAACTCGCCACCAGTAAAACTTCCTTTATCCAACAAAACCGTGTAATTCATATCGCTATACCTAACGTTACAACCCTTTAAAAGACCTCTTTGATAGTTTATCCTAGGTGCTTACGCCATGTGGTGGAGGTTTGATCCTTTCCCAAGCCTATAGTAATCTATTTTGCTATGACAGGTAGTGAGAGATATCTTCCATTTCCATAATGTTATATTACTTTATTACACCCGAGAGATGTGAGTATCTAAACACTATTTGTGAGGTGCTTGTGTATGACCTCCGTGCTTGTCTATTGGTCTTTAGTGGAACGATTATTTGTTGTAATTACTTTTATATTAGTGTTAAATGACCCCTAACTTGTCTTTTGAGTAGAATAAAAGCACATTTGCTTGAGGACAAGCAAATCTCAAGTGTAAGGGTATATGATGAGGCGAAAAATGATCCGTTTTTAGGGGGTCATTTAAGCCCGAATCCGACTTTATTTGATCAAATATTGCCCTAAATCGTTCCTTTTGTGATTTTAGGTACTTGGAGAGTGAATTCTGGAAAAGAAGCCATTTTGAACGTTTTTGGAGCATAAAAGTGAAGAAAACGGCAAAGTATCAATTTTCCATGCTGGAAGCACTTGGTGACGGCGTCAAGAGTTACACCCTGACGGCGTCAGATAGCAAGAATAAAATACCGTAGGTGGTGACGGCGTCAAAAGTCATCCTGACGGCGTCAAAGTCCCAAGAATAAAATACCGTAGGTGGTGACGGCGTCACACAGGCCGTCATAAGGAGATCAAGGCCGTCCGAGGAAGAATTTGGCGGCGAGGTGACGGCGTCACATGTTTGTCTTGACGCCGTCAGCCCAATTTTCCTATATATAGTTTTCTAGTTTTTACATTAAAAAGGGAGAAGTTTTGGAGAAACCCTAAAGACGAATTTGGTGCAACTTTTACAGGTTTTTCAAGGGTTCCAAACCCTTGATACCTTGCATTGTAATTGTGATAAGTGTTCTTCTAATTCAATCAATATGTCTATGTGTTGGTTGTCTATATCTTGTTCTTGTCTCAATTCCATTATGCTAGGCTAGATCTCCTTTGTGTTTGCTTAGATCTAATGAAACCTAGATATTGATTATGTGTTGATTACTTGTTTATTCTTGTTCTTGGATGAATGATTTATATGTTAGGCTTAAGAAAACTGGCAGATCTCCAAATGGTAACATGCTTGAATGTCTTAAGAAACATGAACCGAGGCGTACTAGGTCTTTATTGGTTGTATTTAATGCATGAGCCACTGTTTACAATCCCTATAGTTGTGCTGGGTCATGGTGTAGGAGGAGATAAGAGCTCATAGAATTGGGGAGTTATGTATGCTACCCCATGAATGGTATTAAGGAATACGATCCGTCATCCATACAATTATAACAAGTAATTAACGTGTAAAAGATATCTAGGGAGTAGTGAAGTCTAAGTAAACACATTTTCTCCAATTACTGCTCACAACCTTAGTATAAATTAGTTTATTTTCATTTTTATTTTGATTGCATCTTAGTTTTGGGTTAGTTGAATAGCAACTAATTCCGCCCACTCCTTCAAAACCCGAGATTTTACTTGCTTTCTAAAAACATAAAAATACAAAAATAATCATCCCTCACCTTTAGAACTAGTAAATTAGGCTTTCTAATCCTAGCGACACAATTCCTAAGCTGAACGATCAATCCCCCGGTACTTGTCACTATACTATACTACAACGATCAGGTACACTGCCTGGTGGGGGTTGTAAGCTTCTCGAGATCCCTCGAGAGGTAAAGCCTGTTGCAATTCCCACGCATCACAAACCAAGGGTCAAATCTTGTACCCTGGTAGGAGGGGGTTGTTAGAACCAAAAATGGGGCAATGGGTCCCACTGAGGTAGGCTGCAGCCACCACCAAAGTTGGTGGTGTTGTGGTGGTATGCTGGTGCAGGGGAGGTTTCCTTCCCTGCAAGTGAGTTTGGAGGTGTGTGGAGCCCACACTAAAATTCACAAAATTTTAAGCAAAAGTGGGAATCAAAAGTTGAGGTGGTAGACAACAAATCCTAACAAGCTCAAGGCCTAAATCACAACACACAATTCCACAAAATTCCTACAAATTTTGGTTTTTCTGAGCAAAAGTAAAATTGACTTTTAAAGAAAACTTGATTCTTTGACTTTTATGAACTTCTAATGCATGTAATCTACTGATTATGTTATATTAGACTAAAATAGGATTAGATTAAGCTAAAACAACTACTTGTGAGCTAAAATGAGGTTTTGTGGATCAAAACACCACAACAGTTAACAGTTATGGGACCTTAGCAATGATTTTGACTTTTTTACTCTATGACACCATTTGTTAAGGTTTGCTTGAACTAATTTTACACTGAGAAAGAGTTTTCACCAAAAGCTATCAACCAAGACCCTTAAAAACACAGTGGATTAACCAAATCCAAACACCCTCTTAAAAGACTATTTTTGATTTTAGGAAGCTAAGGGCTTTGAGAGCTTATGAGACTGCTCCAATTCAACTTTTTATGATATATTAAACTTAAATGACTACTTAGAAACAGAGTTTAACCAAAAACACACAAGAGTACCACTTAAACTAGTATGACTGTGAAATTAAGATTTAAAGTAACTATGAATTCTAAAAAACCAGTTGTGAATACTAAAATATAAATTACTTAAACAACAATCAAATAGCACAAGAAACACAGAATAGCAATAAACAAGCAAGTAATCAGAAACTAAGATTTTTAGAGTAAAATTAAAATGAGCAAATGCTTACAAACCACCCCTAGCATGAACACTGATGCCTATCTTTAGATAGGCTAAGTCCACTTCCAAGCTTGCCCGCAAATGCTTCTCAATACGTGAAAACAAAATCAAAACACCACAGTTGACTATGTTTAACTTTTTTTTATATTTTTGATCTTTTTCTAGTTATACTGAGTTTTATAGTCTCTATAAGCTTTAACAAGCTTAAGGAACCTAAATGACCCTATCTCAGTCCATGTTCATTGATACAAATCACAACTAAGCTTGTTGAGAATTTCAGAAATTGAGTAATTTGCAATAACACAAAACAGAACTGAAACTTGGAATTTTATAACTTAAAAAGACTTAGATTACAATAATAAAGCTACTACAATGCTTGAATTAAGAAAATTATACTGCTTTTGAAAACTAAATTTAATTCGACACTAAAAATACTTAATTAACTACTTTTTTTCATTCCTTGCACTCTTCTGCCTTTTATAGCCCTCCATTAGGGTTTGTGTGAGTCTCTGAGCATTTCCCATCAGTAATTGAGGCCATTGGATCACTGAAACACCTTAATCATGCGCCACGTGTTTTGGCGGGAAAGAGATATTTGCAAATTGCTTCTGCTAACTTGCTTGGAGGGTGAAAGCATTTATTGTGGTTGTCTGTTAGGTGAGAATGGTGAGGATGTGATGGGCAAGTGGCGATGGGGGGGGGGTGAATACCGTGGGTGGTTTTGAGGGGGTGGTATTGGGTGAGTGAGGGAGAGGGAAAAGGGAAGGGGGCGGTTTGGGGTTTGACTGGTATTTGACCAGGGTCAAACGTTGACCCTGGATTATATAAAATGGGGTGTGGGCTGCTTTGGTGATGGGCCTAGGATAGGAAGGTGGGCTTGGGATTGGATTGGACTTAGTTTGGTTTTGGGTAATAATATTAAGGGTTCGGTTATGGTTTAAATTATCGCAAGGACCAAATGTGTAATAAGCCGAAAGTTGGGGGTGAAACTTGGCACCTTTCCAAAGTATTTCAAGGGGTTTTTCTTGCCAAGTTATGCATAGTACATGGTCCAAGGTTGACTTTTCCATTTTAATTTCACCAGGGACTAAAATTGCCAAACTTTCAAACTTCAGGGACCAATTGTGTAATTTCACCAAACTTTCCCACCAAGGACCAATCCTACCATAAAAGATTAGTGCAAGGACAAAATTTGTTTTTCTCAAAGTTTTTAATATCCCAGGGACCATTTTTGACAATTTTCAAAGTTCAGGGACTAAACTTGACATTCTGTGAAACTTTGCACCAAAGGACTAATTATGTAACTTTTTGATTTAAAAGGACCTTCGGTGACTTTTTTCAAGTTTTTAGAACAGCCAGGGACTAGATTTGACAACTTTTGAAAGATGAGGGACTGAAACTGCCAATTTTGCAAACTTTGTGCGTTTTTCATCTGTTTTTGATTATTTTGCATTTGAAACATGTAAAACACTTTCCTGGGATATTTTCACTATTTTGATACAATATTGAGTGTTTTTAGATGTTTTGGCAGCTCAGAAAAGGTAAAAATGATGAGTATTTACACACTCATCAGCAGCTTATGATCAGGTTTTAGTAAGCTTTTGCAGGGTTTAATATTGATTGGAGATAACTTTAGCTTGTTGATTTAAGAATTTTTGCAGCTTGTTAATCAATATCAAGAAGAAAATCTAAATTTGAATATCATTTGCTTATTGAGAAAGTGCTTATAAGTTGACTGTTTGGATTATAATTCCCCTGCACCATCAGTTTTATCACATTTCAAGGGATCATTCAAGTTAGCTAATTAGTTTTAGAGTTTAAGTCTCTGATGTTTTTAGGTTCTCAGCCATGTAGTTAAGCTTTTGCCCCCTTAATATTCTAGTTTAGAGCTTATTTAGACTGCTTATTTGTGCCTGCAAGTTGAAAGTTTAAACACTGTTTGCTATAGTAACATAGGACATGCGGCTGAGCTTTCTGGCTTAAGGACATGGGGCTGTTTCTTTTTTTTCCTGTTTCTAGTTAGTGTCTGTGTGGATATATGTGTCCTGTTTCTAGTTAGTGTCTGTGTGGATATATATTGTTTCTTTTTTATGCTTAATTGACCATCTTAATACGAATTTTTTTTTCCGAACTAGTGTAGGTGGAAAAAATTTATAAAAATTCAAAAAATTCGAAAATTTAAAAAAAAAAATTATAAAAATTCAAAAAATTTATAAAAATTCAAAAAATTCAAAAATTTTATAAAAAATTATACAAATTCGAAAATACTTATTAAAATTTTTAAATAATTCAAAAAATTTATAAAAATTTATAAATTTTTAAAAATTCAAAAAATTTATATAAATTTATAATTTTTTAAAGATTCAAAAAAATTATAAAAATTCAAATTTTTTTTTTAAAAATTCAAGTTTTTTGTAAGTTTTTTGAATTTTTATAAAATTTTTGAATTTTTTGAATTTTTATAAATTTTTTGAATTTTTGAATTTTTTTTAAATTTTTATAAATTTTTTGGAAGTTTCATAAATTTATCGAATTTTTATAAATTTTTATAAATTTTTTGAATTTTTATAAATTTTTTGAATTTTTAAAATTTTATAAATTTTTTCGAATTTTCATAAATTTTTATAAATTTTTCGAATTTTTAAATTTTTTTGAATTTTTATAAATTTTTTTGAAGTTTTCTAAATTTTTCGAATTTATTTTTTCCACCTACACTAGTTCGGGATAAAAACTCGTATTAAGACGTTCTGGATAGAAACAGTATGAAATTTTGCCCCCTTTCACATTAAGGATTCTCTTTTGCAATAAGTTAAAAAGAAACACCAAAGTTTCCTGTTTCCATCCAGTTTTGATACAAAACAGGACATTAAGCAAAAAAGAAACAGCCATTTGTTTAGGTCCATTACACATTCCCTAAGCCTTTGGTGCGATTTTATGTAGAAGTGCTTATTCAAACTGCTTATTGTGTCCAAACTGCTTATTAGTGGGCTTATTTAAACTTTTTTTATTTTTCCTAGTATTAGAATATTATTTTAGATTTTCCAGAATTTTTTCAGATTTTTCCAAGTTAGTTTAGTACTTTTCATAATTAATATTAGTATTTTAAGCATTTTAAATTATTTTAAATTCAAAAAAAATAAATAAAAATCCAAAAAAATCAGAAAAAGCCTAGAAAAATCCAAAAATATTTTAGAAATTTATTTTCAGTTATTTTAGATTTTTAGAAATTAATTTTACAATTTTTCTCATTTATTTTCTATTTTTAATTATACAAAAAGCCAAAAAAAAAGTTTTTAGTTTTAAAATTACTTTTTAGTTATTTTATAATTTTCAAAATTTATTTTTCATTTTTCTCACCTTATTTGCATTTTTTTAATTTTTAATTAGTTAATTAGTTTTTAATTCATAAAAAATAAATAAAAAATCAAGAAAATATTTTTCTTTTTCTTAAAATTTTCTTTTATCATTTTTAACTTTTCAAAATTATTTTCAAGTCCGTAGGAGTAGTGTAGCTCAAAATTCGTGTTTTATTTCGTACGTTAACGTTTATTTTACGTTTAAACTTACAGTTTCGATTTTACGTTACGTTTTAAGTTTGTTTATTTGATTTACGTGTTTAGTTGGTTATTTGTGCTTCATTTACTATTTCATTAGTGTAATCCCATCAAAATCACTTTTTACCACTTTCACGACACGTTTCACGAATTGGGAATTAAGAATTCTATTCACACCTTCGTTGGGGGACACGACCCGGGGAAATACTTTCCTAAGCATTTCTTCGGAAAAATAAACCTACTATAAAAACGACTATATCAGAGGTGTTTGAAACATTCAAAGTGTTTAAAGCAGAAGTAGAGTTGCAACTTGGAAAGAAGATTAAAGCTCTTCGATCTGATAGAGGTGGTGAATACCTGAGTCAGGAGTTCATAGATTACTTAGCAAAGGAGGGAATTGTCCAGCACCTTACTTCTCCATATACTCCACAACAAAATGGTGTATCTGAGAGAAGGAATCGTACATTGCAAGATATGATGCGATCTATGTGTAATCTTACAACTCTTCCTTATTCGTTTTGGGATTATGCCTTAGAATCTGCAGTTCGCATTCTTAATATGGTTCCAACAAAGAAGGTTGATAAGACTCCATATGAGTTATGGACTGGAAAAGCTCCTAACTTGTCTTATCTAAAGGTCTGGGGTCGTGAGACGTATGTTAAACGTGACTCAACAGACAAACTCCAACAAAGATCTGTGAAGTGCATCTTCGTAGGATACCCTAAGGAAACTATGGGTTACTACTTTTATTACCCAACTGAAAACAAAGTTTTTGTTGCAAGGTATGGAGACTTCTTGGAAAAGGAGCTCATATCTCAAGAATTCAGTGGGAGAGTATATGATCTGGAAGACGATCATGAAGATGTAGCACCTTCTGAAAACACTAGCCAACTTCCTGAAGAACCTGAAAGTTTAGGTCCTCCACCTGAAGTTGAAGTGGTTCCCATTCGTAGGTCAACTAGACCTGTGAAAGCACCAATGATGCGTAGGGATTGCACCAGGCTTTACCTATCGAGGGATCTCGAGAAGCTTACAACCCCCACCAGGCAGTGTACCTGATCGTTGTAGTATAGTATAGTTACAAGTACCGGGGGATTGATCGTTCAGCTAGGAATAGTGTCGCTAGGATTAGAAAACCTAAATACTAGTTCTAGAGATGAGGGATGATTCTTTTTGTATTTTTATATTTTTTTAGAAAGCAAGTAAAAATCTCGGGTTTTAAGGATTTAGGCGGAATTAGTTGCTAGTCAACTAACCCAATACTAAAGATGCAATCAAAATAAAATACTACAAATGAAAATAAAACTAACTTAAACTAAGGTTGTGAGCAATAAGTGGAGAAATGTGTTTACTTAGATTTCACTACTCCCTAGATATCTTTTACACGTTAATTACTTGTTATAGTTGCGTGGATGACGGATTGTATTCCTTAATACCATTCATGGGGTGGCGTACTTAACTCCCCAATCCTATGAGTGCCTACTTCACTCCCATGTCGAGCCGGCTAAGAAGCTCCTAACATGGGATCATTAGAATTTACTCATGCATTAAATACAACCAATAAAACCTAGGACACATCGGTTCATGCTTCCTAAGACGTTCAAGCATGTTACCATTTGGAGATCTATCAGTTTTCTTAAGCCTAACATTGAAATCATTCATCCAATACAACCATAAACAAGTAATCAACATATAATCAACATCTAGGTTTCATTAGATCTAAGCAAACACAAGATAAATCTAGCCTAGCATGGTGGAATGAAGACAAGCACAAGATATAGACAACCAACACATAGACATATTGATTGAATTAGAAGAACACTTATCTCAATTACACATGCAAGGGTTCAAGGGCTGAAAACCCTTGAAAAACCTGTAAAATTCGTATAGGGTTCGGCCTTAGGGTTTCTCCAAAACTTCCCCCTTTTTAATGAATGAAAATTAGAAAACTATATATAGAAAATTGAGTCTGACGGCGTCAAGAACAAAGAGGTGAAGCCGTCATCTCGCTGCCAAAAGAATCCTCGGACTGCCTTGATCTACATCTGACGCCGTCATGTATTAACTTTTTCCAGGCCGTCATGTATTTTACTCTTGACGCTCTTCCATGTGACGCCTTCATTTCTGTACTGGGCCGTCACGAAATTTACTCTTGACGCCGTCAAGAAAATGCTCTTGACGCCGTCACCTACTGTTCCCAGCTTGGAAAATTAAGTCTTTGGCGTTTTCTTCACTTTTATGCTCCAAAAATGTCCGAAATGCTTCCTTTTCCAGAATTCACTCCCAAAGTACGTAAAATCACAAAAGGAACGATTTAGGGCAATATTTGATTAAATAAATTAAATTCCGGGCTTAAATGACCCCCTAAAAGTGGTTCATTTTTCTCCTCATCATATACCCTTACACTTGAGATTTGCTTGTCCTCAAGCAAATGCGCTTTTATTTAGTCAAAATACAAGTTATGGGTCATTTAACACTAATATAAAAGTAATTACAACAAATAATCGTTCCACTAAAGACCAAACACAAGCACGGAGGTCATATACTAGCACCTCACAAATAGTGGTTAGATACTCACATCTCTCGGGTGTAATAAAGTATAAATTACAATATGGAAACGGAAGATATCTCTCACTACCTGTCGTAGCAAAATAGATTACCATAGGCTTGGGAAAGGATCAAACCTCCACCACATGGCGTAAGCACCTAGGATAAACTATCAAAGAGGTCTTTTAAAGGGTTGTAATGTTAGGTGTAGGGATATGAAATACACGGTTTTGTTGGATAAAGGCAGTCTTTACTTGTGGCGAGTTAACAATCTTGGTTAATTACACGCACAATGTGGCGTTGCTAAGCCAAGACTAGACTCGACTTAAGCTACTAAATAAAAAATAACAAAAACATAAAATAAACATAGAATTAAACGGGATGGTAGTCCGTATGTTTTTTTCTCTTTTCTTTTTCTATTTTTTCTTTTCTTTTTCTTGATTTTTCGATTTTTCGAATTTTTTTTTTTTTTTTTTTTTTTTTTTTTTTTTTTTTTTTTTTTTTTTTTGCATACACTCTTACCCTACCATCCAAAATAATACATCTTAGGGAATTAAAATTCCCCTTACACTTGAATTTTTACATACTTTACAATAAACTAATCTAATGACTCGAATTAAGAAAATCAAAACACTTGGAGTACTTTTAAGATTAACGTACATATGGGGGTAATAAATGATGTTCTTCCTCATTACTCCATAAAATAAATACTTTACCCATGAGTCCCAATCGTCCCAAAACAATATGTACAAGGATATGATTCGACTTAGCAACCGTGTAATCAATTAGATAGTTAACTTAGGGTTTAACAAATAACAATAATGCACTAAAGATGAGCGCATACACGGAAGGCTAAGGCGATTTGGGTATACATTTAAGTGGGGTGTAACAAATTTTTTCTTTAAGTAAGATGCTTAAAGTTAGAAACGAAAAGATAGGCTCGGAGGGGTGTACTAGGGGTTTCGTGTATTAAAATGAGTACAACGCTAAGGTGTGAGAAAAATTAGTTGACTTAACTAGCCAAGTAATATGACTTAAATGGTCAAGTAATTATGATACGGGTTTAACACAAGGGTGATCCTAATGCCTTTTATCATGTAGTAAATCCTACTACACGAATGTAGTCTCACTAGCGGTCTCGTGATGCATCACTAACGCAAGTTCTAGAATCTAAATGCTACCGGTACACTCATAAGCACTAATAGTAAATACTTTTCCTATCAAATCTAAAGGCGAGCCTCACATATTTGGGTGGAAATTTTTTCTGAAAGTAGGGTTTTGTGCTAGTCATACAATCTCCTATCCATGAGACGCTTGCTATGGCTAAAGTTTCACTCCTAAATGTTGTAAAAAAATTTAAATTTGGCGCTAAAATTGCATTAACAAGTATTTCTCATAGTTTTATTACACATCTACCATTAAACAAACAAACTCAAGCGAAAGTGTATTTGTAAGGTATCATCATTTTACCCTCCCCTTACACTTAAGATGAACATTGTTCCCAATGTTCAAGTAAAGAATGTAAAAGTGAAATAAGTAAAACAAATGAAATCAAATACTCCCCTGATTCGCTCGGTATGGATAATAAGGTGGCCAGGTTAAATCTTCCTCCAAGAAAATGAACAATCAACGCTTCCCTTCCAGAATATAAATCATCTTCTTGTCATACATAACCTGTAAATCCTGAGAAAACAAACAAAGCAACCTCACATAAAATCGGCGGCAATCTATATAAGTTACTAAATCCTAGAAAACAAAGTAAGATATAAAGCTTGTGGAATGAAGTTTGCAGATTTCCTGAAGATTATAAAACTTAATTATTCAACAAAAACTTTAAAACTCCGTTAGAAAACAAAACTGGTAAAATTTCCAGATTTTTACACGTGACGCCGTCAAGAGTAAACTCATGACGCCGTCAGAAGTGACTTGCAGAAATTCTTATGTTAAGTTTCCGGAAAATTTCTGGAAAAACTTGGTCCTACTTCCTGGAAAATGCTGCAAAACTTCATTATGACACAATACAAGCATTTGACTCTAACAAATACGAATATACATGTTCATTTAATATTGTGGAGAATCATGATCTGTTTGTTTCTTAAAAACATATTTGGGGTTTCCCCTTACACTTATCTTTTGCAAAAATACTTTTAGGTGGAGTTAAGACTAGGCCAAAACAACAAAGTAAAGTATTTCCACTTTTTTTTTTTTTTTTTTTTTTTTTTTTAGAAACATGATCTACCAACAATAAAAATAAAGCATGCATACGGAAGCAAATAACAAACAAACAAAATAAAATCACACAAAATGAAGAATGTCACCATCAGCACATTCAATTATTTCAAATAAACGTAAACATAAAAATAAAATTGTTCAAGGCCAACAGAGGCCGCATCCTAAACTATTACAGTACCAATTGTTTCAAATTACACAACCATCAATAAATTGTTCAAAAATAACAGACATCAAGAGAGATCACTAGGGAGGAGGACCAAAACGGTAGTCATAGCCAGGAGGGAGGTGTCCTGTGTACCCGTAGGGAGGGTAGTCTGTCTCACGACCGGGGAATGGGTCAATCTGCAGGTGAGGCTCAAGCTGATCACGGGTGGAGAGGTGCTGAATCTGGCGGATGGTGTGATCATACATCCAGTCAAAGCGCTGGTCAGTGGTGGTCCGCCATGCGTCCACCTGACCCATCCAGGCTCCCTGGTGTGCCTGCCAGTCTCCCCGACTCATGTGTCGGTAGTAGTTAGCTATCCCCTCCTCATACCCCTGAAACTGATGCTGCTGGGGCACTCCCTCATCATCATCATCATCCTCATCATCAGGTCCCCCTGCCTCATACCAGTTATAGGTCCCATTCCTCATCAGCATCAAAATGCTCATCTGCCTGAGGGATTTAGCCCTCACTACCCTACAAGCCCCACAGTCGCTCAGGTATCCCATGATCGGAGGAGTAAGAAGATCATAGGAACGAGCCAACCGGGTCACGAACATCCCCCATACACCTTATCGATATCCCTCTCACCCACACTGGTCCTCAAATAACTAGCTACCCAAAATGGGATGTTGCAGTAAACATCCGCTGAAAAGATGGTGTACAGGTAGAAAAGATCTAAAGCAGTGACACGGTGAGTGGTGCCATGACGTCCTGACAGGCTGTATGTGATGCATCTGTGGACCAACCTAACTATGGGGTCCCTGATTGATGCTGCCCCAGTAGTCGAGGTGTAAACCCCATCCCCAATGGTCGGCCAAAAAGTAACACACCTCATATCACTCCTCAAAGTCTCCCCATGCAACAGTCTCTGCATAAAACCTCCCTCAACAGCCTCCTCCCTAGTATACAACCCTATCCTCTAACCAAACTCAGTAACCGAACATGATCGCACTTCCGCTCCTAACCTAAAATAGATAGTGGTGCCCCCATGTCCGTCCTAACCTCAGCCTGATCAAAATGGAAAGTCGCAAAGAACTCCCTCACTAACTCACTATACACCGTCTCCCTAATCCTAAACAACCTCTCCCATTGAGGACCCGCAAACCCATCAATGTGGATCCTCCCCAGAAACGCAGCTTCCAACCCTTGGGACCTAAGAAACTCCCAATCAACCACGGCCCCAGCATCAATGTGGTGGTTACAAAGTTCCGCATACTTGGTGGTGGCTCCAACAGTGTCAAATTCACCCCAACTATGGACCAATTCTCCATAGTTAACTCTTTGGGACCTAGAAGAGCTGCCACGTTGTTGTCGAGATCGCTTACTCATTTTCCTGGAAAAAGATAGAGTGAACGGAAACAATTAGAACGAGAATTTTATTGATTTTTGCTGTCAGACACATCTGACGCCGTCAGTAAGTGGTCCTGACACCGTCAGACCTAGCAGAATCCGACCATGCAATTACGAGGGAAAAATCAATTTTCAAACTCTTAACCCATTACCCAAACGCTCCTTTAATCAGAAAACATGGGTGGGGGGTCAAAAAATCCGTGGCATGAGGGAATTTTCCTAAATTAACGCATGATTCAAGTGGGTTAACATCATCAAAGGGTAACCCCATGAATACAAATCACCAAATGGATGGCATTACGATTTGTCAAAGATGGGTCAAAAATGGGGTTTCGGATGAAAGGGGTTTTCAAAATTGATTGATCCTAAGGACAATTGATCGAAAATGAGTGAAGAAAAACTACTTACCGAGTGGAGATTAGTCACGGAAGATGTCGAATTGGAGGGTGGAGATTCGGAGTAGTAGCAGCACTTTGGGTGAGATTTGTGGGGTATGAGTTGAAAGTGATTGAATTTGGGTTAATATTGCTGAATTAGCGAGGTGACGGCATCAAGAGTTAATATCTGATGCCGTCAGATGTCCGTGTGAGGTGTAAAATGGAGTAATTCCACATTTAGTCCCTGCACTTAATGTGAATAGCTAAACACAAGTAAAACCATGAGTAGCTATTCCATTAGTGAAGTCCACCAGGGTCGAACGTTTCATTACTGTCACGAAAAGAGGTGTGGCTGTAGAAAGGAGTGGGTGATGTTTTAGTTAAGTTGTAACCTTCGCACGGGTCACCGGTGTGTACAAAGAGGTGTTGTTCCATAGAGGGTTTCAAATCTGTGGTGTTTTTGAGGTGCAACCTCTTCACACCGGGTTTAAAACCAAAAGAACGTCTCTTGCACAAGTTTGGGAGCGTGGTTTGCAAGCATCCAATGAAAATGTTATGAAATTGCGAATTCTTCTCTTCCTGAGGATGCTCACAAAAGTGGGGGTTGATTGATGGTGAAGCATTTGAGGAAGATTTCTCGTTATCCTCTTGGTCAAACACCAAAGGAGTTGAAACCTCAAAGACTTTTTTTATTTTTCTAGGTGCGGAATTTTCTTTGATCTTCTCTTTGATCCTTGATATGAATTGGTCTGCTAAATCCATAAAAGCATTGCGAGTGCTTTCCATGCGTGCTTCTAAGTGCTGGATTTGTTTTTCCTGATTATTCATGAAGGTTACCATTATCCCTTCGAACTCCTCTTGCCGTGAACGTTCAAGAGAATTATGGTTAATAACCACATTCCCACGTAAACTAGGGTTCCAAATGGTTTCAGCAGCAGGTTTCTCAATACTCATTAATTCCTTTACCTGCTTCTTGATACTTCCTAATAACTGCTCTTGGGTGGCGTGTGCGTAGTCAAGTTTTCCCTTGCTTGGAAACATTGGGTCCTCCCATCCTTCTTCTTCGTATTGTGCCAACCCCTCAAGAACTTTCCAGCATTCGTCAATGCTAAGTCTGTTTAGCCTGCCCTTGGCTGCGTAATCTATAGCTCTCCTTGTTTGATAGTTAACTTTATCGTACAAGATTTGAATCTGGAGCCATGGTTCGATGCCATGATGAGGGACTAATTGGATTAAGTCAAAATGCTTACATCGATAAAATATTGAAGAGATTCAATATGCAAAATTCCAAGAAAGGATATTTGCCGATGCAAGAACAACATGGCTTAAGTGAGAAAGTTTGTGCTTCGACACCTGAAGAGGTGCAACGCATGAAGAGAGTCCCTTATGCTTCGGCTATGGGATCTATTATGTATGCGGTGAAAAGCACAAGGCCTGATGTGGCGTTTGCTCAGAATTTAACCAGTCGATATCAGCAGAATCCAGGTGAGAAACACTAGACTGCTGTTAAGAATATTCTTAAGTACCTTAGGGCTACTAAAGAGATGTTCTTAGTTTATGGGGGTACTCCATCTGCAGAACTTGATGTTACAGGTTACTGCGATGCTTCTTGGAAAGGTGATAAAGATGATACGAAGTCTCAGACTGGTTATGTTTTTGTCATTAATGGAGGAGCTGTGGATTGGAGGAGCAGAAAGCAGAGTGTACTAGCGATGTCTGCTACAGAAAGTGAGTATATAGCTGCTTCAGAAGTTGCAATGGAAGCCGTTTGGATTAGGAAGTTCATTTCAGGGCTTGGGGTTATGCCTTCGATTCAACGACCTATGAAAATGTATTGTGACAACTCAGCTGCAATTACATTTTCCAATGAACCTGGAATCATGAAAGGCACCAGACATTTCCCGATTAAGCATCACTATGTTCGAGAACAAGACGAAATAGGTGAAATCGAAATGCTCAAAGTTCACACAGATGAAAACTTAGCAGATCAATTTACAAAGCCTTTGCCTGGCACCAAGCTTTACAAGCATGCTGAAGGAATAGGACTTAAATTAGCTGAAAGTTTCATGCCCATTTGTGATTAGTATTTGGATAAGGGATGTAATGTACAATTATTATTTTAATGAAATAAAGTATTGTTTATGTTTATTTATTCATTGTCATAATAATATATCCTATATTTGCATGTTTAAGATCCATGAATAAATTATTATTCTAAATTGTCCGTTGTCGATTAATGATATAGGAATATCATTAAACTAAGACAATTTTGAGTATTGGTTAAGGATATACTTGAAAGTATATTGATGCGTAGTCATACAAATTTCACATGATATTCAATGAATTGAGTATTGGACTTATCCCAACAATATGATTTAATATTTAATGTGAGAATCATATTTAAAGTTATCCTCAGACTTGAGATACCAGATAAGTGTCATGGATGTAGTGCATTTCTGTGGAGCAATCTACCGCTTACCGTAATTGAAAGTCATAAGGGTTGTTTTCAGAAGTGTTGCGAAGTTCATGGGTTATTCTTGTAGTCAAGAGAGAATTTGTTCCTTCTGATTTGTTCAAAAGTTTAATACTGCTGGGCCCCTCGTAGGGTTGACAAAATGTTTGCGTGGCCACGCCCAAAGTATATCTGGAATATGTTCAGATTTTTTGGTAATTTTGTTCAATCATAAAGAGACGAGAAACAGAATTTAGTAAAGAACCTCACATCTTTATTAATGTAGTATTAGAAGCGAAAGGATAATTATAATGATGAATCATTAAGGGTTTTTCCAGGAAACCTAGCTCGAGTCGAACTGGGGGCATTGGAGTGTTGCAAGACGCCAACCAATGTCATTTTACTATTAATAGATATACGAGTGGGAGCTGTTAAAAGTTACGTATAAATATTAATAAGTAAATGACTATTATCGAACCCGAGACCTCGGGATTGCACACATTACAAACAAGAATAAAAGTATATTTAATATATATGATATATGTATCGAATATATATATTTAAATAAACACTTGAGGGACTTAATGATCGTTAAATATTAACTGTAAGTACTAACTATCATTAGTAACGAAAGGAAAAGGACTAGAGTGTAACTAGGAGCCAAGAAGGATCTAGAATCCCTCTTGGGACTCCTAGGCCGGTCGAACAAGGGGAGGGGAAACCCAACCCATATCAAACTTGTTTCCCAAGATTACCATAGTATATATACAAGGCCTAGGGTAAAGATTTCTAATCTTTTGTGCACACACACAAAACCCTAAAGGCTTTTCTTTCCCTCTTTTCTTTCTTGGCCGATCGGTCCTCAACCCTAAAGGGTGTTCGGGTCGATTTTTGTATTAAACAAAAACAAGTGTTTGTTACTTGCATAACCTTTTATTCGTTGATAGTTTGTGTGTACAAGAACGAGGTAATTACTCACTATAGTAATTATCAAGAGATCGATAAACAAAACGGTAAGGGGTTTATCATTGATCTATTATACACAAGATTCAAGGTTTATTGAAGTGCATCGGGTACGTTACTATTTATGTTTTATTTAATCTTTACACTTGTTATACTTGATCCTAGCTTCCGCATATTGTGTTATTTGATTGTCAAACTCTAACAATAGTGCCATCTGTCGAGAAGATAGGCTAAAAGTGGATTCAGCCGTTTGGGTAACCCGTGTGAAATGTATATCTGCCAATTTCTTCATAAGTTTGGGGGCAGCGATCTCACTTGGGTTACTCAAAAGATCCATATCCATTTTCGCATTAAAAGTACATAAAGCATCATCAAAGGAAGGCCCAGAAGTCACAATACCAGAATGTCGAAGAAGCTTAGTTTGTAAACTAGCAGATTGAAGTCTAGAAGGAAGGAAAGCATAGTTCAAGACATCACATGCAGAATATACACCAAGCCCCCCAAAAGTAAAGGGTAAGGTGGCAAGTCTCCACTGCCATTCACCAAAACCAAGTCCAAAAGCAGTGACAATACGCTCCAAAGAAGATCGAAGAGCCACATCAAAAGAAATCTGAGCACTCTCAAAGACCCGGGGAGAACAAGTGCACATAGCAAAATATAATTTGGAAATACCAGCACAAGTACGGAGAAGCAACAACTCACACTGGGGATCATTAATCTTAGCAATAGCACCCATAAGCTCAATGGTTTTGGCAACCCTTTTCATAACAAGCCCACTACTAAAATCGAGGTCCACACTGACAGGCCCACCCAGTAATTTAACACCGTGTGAAGGACGAGCGATATTTGGGGGGGGGGGAACACCCAAGTGCCTGCTTCTGGGATCCTCCTTAGGCAAAAAACCTTAGTTTTATCAACATTGAGGTGCAAACCACAACGGGGTCCATCCAACATAATAAGCTCTAAAACCTTCCCCACAACCAAAGTATCTCCAATAATAGTGCCATCATCTAGATACCAAGCTTGAAGGGAAAGGCTAAAAGAGTCTCTAATCTTGCAAACCAAAGGATGTAACACTAAAGAAAAAAGCAAAGGTCCTAGTGGATCACCTTGTTGTACGCCTTGATGCGACCATAGAGTGTGTTCCCCATAATATAATCTAGCTGGGCTGGAATAACAAAATTCCACCCAACGTGAAATAGCGGGACATCGAAGACGAACCTCATGTAGCATAACCTCACGATCTACCAAGTTGAAGGATTTTTTTGAAATCCACCAACAACATCGAAAGGCCCACATCGTCCCCACAATCTTCAATTAACCGATTCACGACATGAAGAATAGCATCCCCTCCTCCAGATACCCCAACACCAAACTGTAGATCATTTAAGTAACCATCCAAAGAGTGGCCAATCATAGTAGCACTAACCTTGGAAACCAAATGCCTCCAAATGGTCTCCACAGCAATAGGTCGTATACCACCACCCGACTTGACAAGCGGTGTGAGAGGCGCGCTAGCAATATACTCACCCAACACCCTGGGGCATTTACCATCAAGAAAAAGATTCACCACTTGGGTGATAGAAGCGACTAACTCATCAAAAATAGCCACTACAGCACCACTTAAACAATCCAAAAGGTGCTAAGCACGCAAACCATCCCGACCACAAAAAGTACAACGAGGAAAACTCTTAATCATATCAAGGACCACAACATGAGATGAAACAAGGCTATGATGATCTATAAAAGAATGCGGCAAAGAAGGAGCTGGTTTGAATGGGTGTTTAGCTTTTAAATCCTCAAGAGTGGCATCGTTATAATTAGCAACACCAGAAGAAGAAAGAACTCTAACAGCCGCAGTATAATGGCCATAATCTTCCTCCTACACTGCTTGACATTACACTCACCCAAGTCCAAATTACCCTCATCAATATCAGACCATGTGGGAGAAGGTTCGGCTAAAACCTCCCTCACAAGTTGCAAACCTCCACCAGGAGCACCCCAAGATCGAATGGCATTAGTAATATACTCCTCCTGGCGTTGTCGTTTAATAGCAGACCTACACTCAATATTACTCCTTGGACAAAAGATTTTAAGGAGACAAAGGGGCAAGACTAACAAACTTACCCAACAAGAAATGTCATCAGGTGTGCATATCACCTTATCAAGAGCCCCTTTCAAAACCTGAGATAATCCCAAACGGTACTTAGGAGGGATGGATTTGACAGTACGCAGCCCTTTAGAGAGCAGAGTGTCGAAGAGAGGTAAATCGAAACCACCAAGCTCATCCAAACCCAAATTTTCAACTTGGGCAAGTTGAATAGAAGAAGAAACTTGTGGTTTATTGAGATCATATAACACAAACTTAACCGACCCATCACCACAATCAGGAGGAGACACAAAGTTAGAACCATTACTATGTTAGCACTTAGAACGAAAGGTATGCATCATAAAATACACACCACATAGCCAAAGACCCATGCGTTTAAGTGTAACTTCAGCCACCTCGAAAGCAACAAGACTAGAAGCCAAAGAATGTTTAGTAACAACTAGCGCCTCCTCATTAAAGTGACGATCCCGAAGGTGAGTGATTAACGAAGTTCTTGTAAGCCCGTTACCCCTACGATCATGACAACCACTCAACCACACAAAGGGGCAATGAAACCGAACAATCGTCATGAACCATGCAAAACAGCCCACACCACTGATCACAACCACTACTGGTCACAACCAAACGATCATAGCCACAAACAACTAAAAAAAGACTAAAAAAAAGTGCTTGAAACCCCACTTAAAAGGCTCGAGTACAAAAACCAACAATGCAATCCAAAAACAGCAAAAACACTAGCAGAAAACCACAACCTGCTCACAATACCGTACGTCGAAGCAAAGGAATCAGCCTAAAGGATGCAAAGGACTCTCTGACACAGTGAGTAAGAAGCAACAACAACTAATATCCAACAGCATCGAAAGAATCTTAATAGCACCAAAAGCGAAAACCCTAACTGGTAAGAGAAAGCGAAACCAATCCCCACAACAGCAAAAAACTGTTATTATTATTATTATTATTATTATTATTATTATTATTATTATTATTATTATTATTATTATTATTATTATTATACTTTAATGCAAATATGTCTTTTCAAAGCTCAAGTCATTATTCAAGTGACTTAAAGATTCTCAAATTATTGAGTAAATAAAGCTTTTAGTTTAATGCATGGTTGTCAGGATTCCGATCCTGATATTAGGATCTTACGATTTTACGATACTCCAAAGCAAAAACGATCCGGATCTTACATAGGATCTTTGAAAGCTTAAGATCTTATAGGATCCCGATCTTAACCATAGTATCTTAAGATCTAATCCGATCCGATCCTACTTTTCTCGGATAACAAACTAAAAAAACTGCAAATTTCTGAATTATTTTTTGTAGAATTTAAAATACAACATGTTAATCTTATTAAACATTTCATAATCATAATTTAGAACAACATTTCGATGAAACATTCATATAATTGTGTGTTTATGATATATAATAATTTGTAAATTTGTATAATATTACAAAAACTATTAAGAATATGACATTATAGTAGGATCTTAAGATCCCGATCCGATCTTACGATC
The DNA here is from genome assembly GCA_030686995.1 of Artemisia argyi. Classification (NCBI taxonomy): domain Eukaryota; kingdom Viridiplantae; phylum Streptophyta; class Magnoliopsida; order Asterales; family Asteraceae; genus Artemisia; species Artemisia argyi. Next base: position 195,098,648 of record CM060684.1, on the reverse strand, counting down.
ACGATCTTGTAAAGACGAAAACGAACCTGGGTAGGATCCCGATCTTGAAAACCTTGGTTTAATGAGGGGGAAAAAAATCTTTTGCTTTACAACTCATTTGTGATGCCCTTATATTAGAAAAAACTAGATCCGGATTCAAGAAGGCTTTCACGTTCAGGTAAATTATATTTAATTTTGTCGCTTATTGTACATTTTTGTTAAAAACCCAATTTCTTTTAAATAAATATGGTCATTTATGTTACATGTTCACATTTTTAGAAAAATTACCCTTATTTTAACTTAAATAAATAGCAAAATTATTATTTAAATTGAAAATATTACTTATATTTTGTTATTTTATTTTGTAAGTAGTTTACAAATAATTTTGGAGCAAAAGATTCTATACATGAAGATTATTTGAAGATTAAGAAGGGATCAGATTATTTGAAGATTAGTGGGTAGCCTAAACCAAACCAAGAGCTTAAAGCCCATAACTAATAAAGCAAGTGACTTGGTTCGGTTCAGATTGGTTTTGTGTCAAACCAACAAAAACCGAACCGAACTGAACTGAAAACCGATTTTTTGAAAAACATGATTCGAAAACTGAACCGAAGTGACTTGGTTCGGTTAAGTTTGGTTTTGTGTCAGTCCATCCAGTTCGGTTCGGTTTATACACTTTAAGTGTGTTTTTCTCGGTTTTGGCTCGAACTGAACCGAACCGAGCCGAACCAAAAACCATAAAGACGTAGAACCGAAAACCGAACTGATCATGTTCGGTTTAGTTTCGGTAGGACCGGTTTGGCTCGGTTTTACTGTTCGGTTCGATTTTCGGTCTATTTTGCTCAGCCCTGGGTCAAACACAATCTCCTTTGTTTTGTCATGAGTTAAATTATTACTACTAAACAAGAATGATTATAGAGCAAAAAAAAAATGGCTAATTACTTAAAAATGTATCAAACTTGACATTTTTTACTGTTGTATGTAGCAAGATTTTTTTTTTCTTTTTTTTTTTAATGTGTGACTAAACTTTTGAATTTGGTACATTGTGTGTATTTTATGACTATTTTACTCTTACTTTTTCCAAGTTTCGAAGGCTAAAATGGTCATTTTAGGTCTGAGTAGTCACAAAATACACACAATGTACTAAATTCGAAAGTTTAGTCACACATTAGGAAAAAAACATGGCTACATACAACGGTGAAAAGTGTCAAGTTTGATGCATTTTTAAATAATTTGCCCAATAAAAAAATATTCATGTTCCCAAGTTTTTTTTTTTGAGAGAATAGAAGAAAAGAGGGAAGGAAACTATGTCCATTTTTCCCTCCTAATCCTTTTTCAAATAGGGATAATTTGGAGAGAATATGATTTTTGTTTATAATTTGGTTTCATCCCCTTTCCTTTCATTCCGACAAGAGCAGATATTTGTTATATCCATGTTTATCTTACTATACTACTTTATATTAGATATTCAAAGATAGTCACTCTATTCTTTTAGCTATTCACTCACAGCACACTAATAGAATCTAAACACTTTCAAAGTGTGGTGAATTTCGTATTAAAGGTAGGTTGGTTGCGCTTGGGTCACTTCTCTTGTACTTGGGAACAAATAACGAAAAACCAAAATTTTTTCCCTCTCATCTATTTTTCTCTCGTTTTTACCCTCTTCATTTCTTTTCATTTTACACTCGAGAACGTAGTATTGCATGGTGAATGGGTGAAATAGGGCTCCATTGAAGCATTTGGCTAATTAATTAGTGTAGGGTAAACAAAGTGTAATTATGAAAATACTTAAGATAACAATTTTAATGCCTAAAGGATTAGTTGAGGGATTGAAAGGTGGCTTTTCCTAACTGTGGTTTATTAAGTATGGATAAGTCTATATAAGCTCATAAGTCTTAAAATAAGCCAAAAATTTTAAAATTATGAAATATAAGCCGAATTCAAATAAAGTCATAAACCTACAAATAAGTTAAATTAAACACCCTTCAAAATGTAAAAACCCACTTTGAAAATGTTTGCTCCAAACTCTACCCATATGATGGTTGTGTTGTTGTTCTTATTTTTTCTTTTTTTAGTTGCCAACGATTTTATCACAATGGCCTAAATTTAAGAGAATTTAGTTACCTTCTTATGTATGGATGATGATGATGTACCTTCAACTACTGAGTTATTATCCTGTAACATCAACTACAATAAATACGCTAAAAAAACAGACTGTTTATTCAATAATAGCTCATCCCATAGCTTCCTTCTCTCAATTCCATTGTTACTAGTGTGGAAAACTAGAAGGGGGGTTGAATAGTTTTAGCGTTTTAAAATCTTTTTAACTAGTTTAGTTAGCTTTGAAACTTTCCGTTTGATCAAAGATATATGCACAATCACAAATATATAACATGCAAGTAAAGGAAAGAAACGATCAAACCACAACACGAGTATTTATCGTGGTTCGGCTACAAGGACTCTTTTTCCTTGCCCTACGTCCACGCCCCGAGTATCCAACTCGAGAGTTTCTTTCACTAGTCAACAAGCTCCTTTCACCGGCGGAGAAAACCTTACACGTCGCTTATACTTTTACCGACACAAAGCTAGATGTCGAGTTCTTTTACAAGGGCACAACCACTCCCAACACTCTTTGTATTTTGAGGACTAAAATACTAACCACTCACTTCAGAATATACACAAACAAATGACGCGTAAACAATACTAGTTTACACAATACTAAGCTATCAAGTCTTGACACGTTGTGTTGGAAACTTGTAACTTTTAGACGACCTTGTGAGCTTCTTTGCTACAATAGAAAACTTCACATGTACAGGGTTAAGAGGTTAGAAGAAAAGGATCAGTGTGTGTGTTAAATATGTGCTCAAGAGGTTAGCCAAAAATCAAGTTATGGCTTGGTATTTATAGCCCAACAAACTGTGGACTCGGCGGATCAGGCGGAACCCTCATTTGGGTTCCGCCCGTGTACCCCCAGGGTGCCGCCGGGTCTGCAGTAGGTTTTGGCAATAACTTCCCAAACCAAACAAGGTCTTGTCTCATAACTTCTATCAACCAAACAATGTCACATCACTTGAAGTTAGTCAAACATGAAACTTGTAAGCAACATGAAAGCAAGTCAAACACACAACTTGCCATAAATACATAATGACAAAACTTGCCATAAATATGATGTGACTTATTTCTAATTTAAGAAATAAACTTGTGTTATGTTTTATGAAATGTAAAATGTAGCAAAAGTCTAGTTTATGCAAGTCTTAAAAACTAAGAATATGTTTTGCTTAAAACTAAAGTTTACATTTTGTCGTTAACAAAACTTAGCGAAGATCGTAAAATATAAATAACGTTTTTAGGCGATATTTGTATTAACAATCTCCCCCTTTTTGTTGATGACAAAACATAAACTTTGTTTTTAAGTATCACACACAATCTTGGTTTTTAAGACTTAAAAAAAAATTATATTATCCTTGTTTTACTTAAGAGATGAAAAGCATATTAAGTATTGAAGGTATAATATATTTCTCCCCCTTTTTGTCGAAACAAAAAGTAGAGTAACGAAGCGGAATAATCGCCATGCTCCCCCTTGGTCGATACTCCCCCTAAATGGAGTACCAATATGGGAAACATGGATTTTGAGACCTACAAAAAAATGGTTAGTTGATGATATATATAGTTAAGTTTGTAGTTACCACACACATTGCAACCACATTGACAACACAACTTTGATCAACCAACATTGCACAAAATAAGTAGAATGTGCACAAAAATGGAGTACCAATATGGGAAGCACGGTTTTTATGGTTTCACCCATTTGCTCACAATGTGGGCAACCATGGGGATGGGTGGGTGAAAATGGGTTGGTTTTTGTGTCTTGGTTTAGGGGTGGGTTTGGTTTTGTTTCTTGGGTGGAGGATGGATTTGGTATTGATTCAAGCAAGGTGGTTTGAAATTCCATTGCTTGATGAAGGTGGTTGTCAACCATGCTTTGTATTTCCTCATATGAAGGAAAGAAAGACTCATAGGTTTGTGGTTGAGAAGGTGGTGGAGTTGGGTGATCATTGTGTTCAAAATTTGGTTCTCCATAGAGAGGACCATGGATTTCACGGTAAATAGGGTGAAACAACAACGGTTTTGGTTGTTGGTACATTGGTGGTGGTGGTTGGGTAGGTTCAAGATCATCATCAAGGTCAAAAATTGACCTTGGTGATTGGTTTGCAAAAGGTGGTGGTTGGGTATGTCTAGGTGGTAGATCATTCAAATCTTGGACATACGGGTGTGGTGATGTTGGAGGAGACCCGAAAAGCTCCATAGGTTCAACTTTTGGAAATGGTGATGGTGATGGAGTCTTTGATGGTTGAGTTGGAGCACTTGGTGGAGTTGGGTCAATAGGTGATTTAGTAGGTGGTGGAGTGTGCTCATTTGGTTCATTGGGTGATGGAGTTGGAGATGCTAGGTTCAAAAAGTGTTCATTTTTGATGGGTGATGTGAATTCATCCGAGGATGAAGAGCTAAGGTTGATGGGTTGGTTACACCAAAGTGGTTTCACACTTATCCGGGCGGTTTTCCGGATGATTTTTGAGGTTTGAGAGGTGTTTGTTGACTTGGTCATGGTGAAAAATGGTTTAAAGTTTCAGAATTGTGAGGTAGAAGGTGTGATTTGTTAGTGTTTAGGAAGGCTTGATTTATAGTGATGAAGGTTTGTGGGAAGGAGTGTTTGGATTTGATGTTAGTCCATACAAAAATGGTGGTTCCTAATGATTTGGAAAACTTAATTGTGGGTTGTCATGTCATGGAAGTCAATCCAATGAAAATGGTGAAGTGAGAAGACAAGCTTGCACTAAATGCTTAGTGGTTTTGGTGAGTTTGTTTGATGAGAAATTCTCAGGGATCTCAAGGAGCCTTTAAAAGGGTTCCTTCCTTGTTGTGTGAAGGAGACTTGAGGTAGTTATAGCTATTTTTGAATTTTGGCGGGAAATGGGTTTGGGTGAGTTCTAAGGAATGCTAAGTACCTTAGTAAGCTAAACACATTGCAAGTAATGGATTTCTAGCTAAAAGGATTGGATTTTGGTGTTTGGATGTTGAAATGTTGAAAAGAAAAATAAAAATTCTGCAGGACACTGGCGGTACCCTGGGAATACACAGGCGGAACCCAAATTTGGGTTCCGTCTGGTCCGTTGGGCCAAACCTGGGTTACCCAGGTTTTGAACGGGCGGAACCCAATTTTGGGATCCGCCGGTTCCGCCAGTGCTCAAAAACGAGGCAGAACGCGATTTAAACCCGCTAGACGATTTTCAAATTTTTCAAAAAGTCCTAAAACCAAAAATATAATTCATATCTGGTTAGGAAATGCAAAAATTAGACATGTAAACGCTCAAAGTATAAGACTTTGATCGGGGGCTAGCGAAATTCACTAAACTTAGTGAAAATAAGATAATCATGAAATTTTTTTGACAACTTGCCAAACGTTGTCATCCTGCAACATTGTTAGTTGAAACATGTTCCAAAGTGTATTAAACATTGTACTAACACACAAATACATGACAAATATTGTTTAAAACTACCAAATTGTTTTAATAGCACCTTGTGCCAAACACTCCTAACACACCCGCACTCATTGACGGTCCATCTTCTTCTTCATCTTCCCGAGGAATCTCCCGATGTTTTTGAACATCCCTTTTGTTTGCTTGAACTCCTCCGACTCATTTGGAATATCCGGAAGTTGGGAAAGGTATTCTAGAGGTGGGAGCCTAGAGTTTGGCAAATTGTCATCTTCACTCATTGAGGAAGAAGATGATGAGGTAGGAGGATGAGGACGTTTTCCTTGTGCTCTATACATTCTCTTATCACTTAGTGGGACAAAGGTATGCGGGATGAGAGAGTAGTCAAGACGAAGATTGTTTGGAGTTGGTGGAATGGGTGAAATGAACCTAAAGAGACGGGTCAAGAGCATTCCATACGGCATAGCCGTTGTGCCATGCACGGGAATGTCGGCCATTCTCTTAGCCATGTAGTAAGCAAGATTGAAAGGTTGCCTAGTCGATAAAGAGTAGAGCATGTAGCATAGGCAAAGGTTGATATGGTCTCGGTTTCCTATAGTGCTTATAACATTGGCTCTAAGGACTTCCTCCCATTTCTTGAATTGGGGCAAGAGTTCATTAAGTTCCATTCCATATGGATCCTTTTCGACCTCATTTCCCCCACGGGTTCTCCTAGTGGTGGTTGTCCTAACAAAGAGGTGGTTACGGAGTACATCTTTTGACACAAGTGGTGTATCATAAGGATGGAAACGGTCATCTAGGGTGTCAAGGGTTGAAAGGGAGTGCAAATCGGAGTAGATACAAGTACCTTGGTTTGGAATTCCTAGGATTTGAGCAAACTCCTCAAGAGTGAAGGAATATTGATTACCACTAACCCTAAAGTTGACGGATATGAAATCATATTCTCCCGTGGAGAGGGTGACGGAGGCATAGAATTCTAAGATGAATCTAGGACAAATAGGCTCGTCTATAGTCAAAAGACACTCAAAATTGATTGCGGCGAACTCGTTGTAAAGGTTTGTGCCTTCTAGGAAGGACGGGTCAATGGTTCTACCCTCATGGACATAGTGTTTTTCTAAGGCTTTGAAGATGTTGACTTGGTTTGGGGTAAGGCCTTTTGTTTTGTGGTGTTTTGGTAGGTACTTGATTGTGTCCTTGTGGTCGTAATGGGTTAGAGGAGGCATGATGATACCTAGAACAACAAAATTTTCACATTTTAGTTTAAGTAAACTACTTATTTTAATGTGGATGTTCTAGTGTGTGTCTATATGAAAACAATGTGGAGGTGCGGTTATCTTGACTCATTTTGATGCATCAAAAGTGTTTTATAATGCAAGTTTTGTTATAAAAACAAAAGATAACCCAAACACTCCTAGTTCAATGTAGCTACGTTTGAATGTACCCGAAAATACATATTAATTATGTATTCCCTTTAGCATTCAAGAGACATTATGCAAGTGATGTTTTGAGCATAACGTTTTGATTTTGTATTCTCAATGTGAGACGAAAAAATATTTGTCCTACTTGTGAGAAATTTTTGCAAAAATTTGACATGGGGTGGTTTAGCAAGTATGTTTACACTAAGTGAGAAAGCACTTCCTAACTATGGGAAACATGATTAGTTTTGTTAAACACCTAATTTTTATGCATGAGTTTGTTAAGTTTAATGCATAACCCCAAGTTTTTATTTTTGTGCAAAAATGGAATTCCTAGACTCAGATCAGGATTGTAATTAAGATAAGATACTTACAATGATGATGGATTAGTAATGTGATTGAATGGAAGACCAGAATTTCGTGGGTATGGTTGAGAGGAATGGTGAATAGTAACAGTTTTTGGAAGTTGTGGTATGGGATAATGGGTGTTTGGTTTAATATAAACAAATGTATAGGTTCTGCAGGTCGGCGGACACGGCGGATCCCAATATTGGGTTCCGTCCGTTATGTCTCAGGGTTCCGCCGACCCTGCAGTGGAAAATGGTTATTGATTTGTTTTGATTTTTGTGATTTTTGTCTAATGTTCAGAACTACAGTGTAGGTTCCATGAGTCCTAAGCCTAGCCTAAGAAGGTTAAAAGGTTCACGTTTAAGGGGTTTGGTGAGGATGTCGGCTATGTTGTCTTCGGAAGAAACTTTCTCAATTGAGATATTTCCTTTTTGAACGTTGTCACGAAGGAAATGATGACGGATTTCAATATGTTTGGTACGAGCATGTTGAACCGGGTTTTTGCTGAGATCAATGGCACCTTTGTTGTCACAAAGTATTGTGATGTCGTTGAGTTGAATTCCGTAGTCGACAAGAGCTTGCTTCATCCAAAGAGCTTGTTGACATGCCTTTCCGGCCGAAACGTACTCGGCTTCCGTTGTTGAAATAGCAAGAGCCGTTTGCTTCTTAGAGAACCATGAGGTGAGACAATGTCCAACAAAAGTACAAGTACTACTTGTGCTTTTTCTATCGACATAGTCACCGGCATGATCCGAGTCGGCATACACTATGGTGTCTATTCCCATTCCTTTGGGATACCATAATCCTAAATGTGTAGTGCCTTTAATATACCTAAAAATCCTTTTAACGGCTTCGAGATGGGTTGTCTTAGGATCTTCTTGAAAGCGAGCACATAGACAAACACTAAACATAATGTCGGGTCTACTAGCCGTTAGGTAGAGTAGACTACCAATCATACCTCTATATTTAGTGCTATCTACGGATTCACTTTCCTCATCCTTGGTGAGTTTAGTTTCCGTGGACATGGGAGTTTTGATAGGTTTCGAATCTTCTAATCCAAATTTCTTAAGCATGTCTTTAATGTATTTAGATTGGTTAAAGAAGATACCATCTTCAAGTTGTTTAATTTGGAGTCCTAGGAAAAAGTTGAGTTCTCCCATCATACTCATTTCAAACTCGTCATGCATGATTTTTGAGAAATCCACACATAATTCTTGACAAGTTGATCCGAATATAATGTCATCAACATAGATTTGGACTATGATAATATGTGAATCTTTCTTCTTAGTGAAGAGAGTATTATCAACTAAGCCCATGGTGTACTTATGGTCAACTAGGAAGGTTTTAAGTCGATCATACCATGCTTTTGGAGCTTGCTTGAGTCCGTAAAGAGCCTTTTTAAGTTTGTAAACATAATTAGGTTTTTCAAAATCGATGAAGCCCGGTGGTTGAGCAACATACACTTCTTCATTAATGACTCCGTTTAGAAATGCACTTTTGACGTCCATTTGAAAGAGTTTAAAATTATGTGCACATGCATAAGCAAGTAAGATTCTAATTGACTCGAGCCTAGCTACCGGAGCATACGTTTCATCGTAGTCGATACCTTCTTGTTGATTATATCCTTGTGCTACTAGCCTAGCTTTGTTTCTAGACACAATTCCATTTTCATCCATTTTATTTCGAAATACCCATTTCGTTCCAATTATTGTTTGACACTTTGGTTGAGGAACTAATGTCCATACATCATTCCTAACAAATTGGTTTAATTCTTCTTGCATTGCAATTACCCAAGATTCATCCTTAATGGCTTCATTAATATTCTTAGGTTCAATGGTTGATACGAAACAAAAATAATTACTTTCATTTTGGACTTTTGATCTTAGTGTTCTTTCATTAATGTTGCCTATGACACTATCTAATGGATGACTTTTAGATTCTTTGACATTAACAATTTCCTTGTTTAATAGTTCATCATCCTTGTCATTATCTAAGATTTTTTGACTTTCAATTGCTTGGCTTTCAACTAAGTCATCATCTACCAAAGGTGATGTCTTAGAGGGAGGTGGACTTTCGTCAAATGTTACGTTCAACGATTCCTCGACTCTTAAGGTTTCTTTGTTTAAGACAATGTAAGCTTTACTATTTTGTGAATATCCAAGGAATACACCTTCATAAGACTTTGGGTCAAATTTGGTGAGATAATCCTTGGTGTTAAGAATGAAGCATTTACTCCCAAACACTCTAAAATATCCTAATGTAGGCTTTTTACCTTTATAAAGTTCATAAGGTGTTTTATTCAAAAATCGTCTAATTAGGACTCGATTTAAAATGTACGTTGATGTGTCAACGGCATTACACCAAAACTTTTGTGGAATAGATTGTTCATTAAGCATTGTTCTACTCATCTCTTGTAATGTCCGGTTTTTACGTTCTACTACACCATTAGATTGAGGAGTACGTGGAGCCGAAAAATTATGAGTAATTCCATTATTATCACAAAATTTTCCAAATTGAAATTCATTATCAAATTCACGACCGTGATCCGTTCTAATAGACACAATATTAGATCCTACTTGATTTTGAATTTTCTTACTTAGAATCTCAAATTTATCAAAAGCTTCATTTTTACTTTTCAAAAATTTTGTCCAAGTATATCGTGAGTAATCATCTACTATGACCAAAGTGTAGAAGTTACCTCCATAACTTTGTACAGCGGATGGACCAAATAAATCCATATGTAAAAGTTCTAGACATCTAGACGTAGACACCAAGTTTTTAGCCTTATGTCTATTATGGACTTGTTTACCGACTTTGCAAGCATCACAAAAGTGTTGGTCATATTTCAACTTAGGTAGGTTTCGAACTAAGTCTTTGGAGGAGAGGTTTTGGATTAGTCTCATGTTAGCGTGTCCTAAACGTCTATGCCATAAAGTTGAAGATTCATCTAATGAGGTAAGACAAAGTTTGTCTCTAGATGTTGAATCCAACTTCATGACGTATACGTTGTTCTTAAGGACACCTTTGGCTATGGTTATACCATCTTTAAGTATTTTACTACCGTTCTCACTAAAAAGAACATTATACTTATTACGACAAAGTTGACTAATACTAAGGAGATTAAATCCTAAGTTATCAACATGAGCAACATCATCTATAGAAAGAGAGTCATGAGAGATTGTACCTTTTCCGATGATTTTGCTCCTAGCATTACTACCAAACGTAACATTACCTCCATCACATTTGTGATATGTTGAGAAGAGGCTTTTATTACCCGTCATGTGCCTTGAACAACCGCTATCCTTGATCCATTCATCCGGATCCAAGCTAACTTTGAGGCACACCTATTTTATGAAAAACACTCAAACATTTGGTCCCCAATTTCTCATGGGTCCATTTTGGTTAAGCATACCATTAATTTGTCTCAAATATGAAAATAGATCATAAGGGTTCCATGGCATGTAGTTTGAGGTTTGGTAATGTCCAGGAGTGTTTTGGTTCCAAACATGTTGGTAGTTTGGTCGAGCATTGAAGTTGCTCTTTGGAAAGGGGCGTTTGGGAATTGGAGTCTTAGGTCTTGGTTGAGTAGTCTTAGCTCTAAATTCATTTTTACTAAGTCCTACTCCAGTTTTAAAGGCAGGTTTGGTTCCATTTTTATATGTGACTTTAACAAATTTAGAACGATCCGATGTGGATGGTGTTACTGCTGCAGCAGACCTGGCGGAACCCTCGGGACCAACGGGCGGAACCCATTTTTGGGTTCCGTCTGGTCCGCGGGCTGCTGTAGCAGTTTTGTTTGTTTCATGTGTGTTCTTTTCTTGTTTCGTTTGTTCCTTAACGATTTCTACTTTCCTGAAACCTAGACCTGTTTTATCAAACGGTGACTTTTGAAGTTTCATTATTTCATCCGCACATGAAATGCTCTTATCGAATTTTTTGAACTTTGTGGTTTGTTTGATTAGATCATTTTGAGTAATTTTAAGTTTTTCAACTTCAAGTTTAAGTTCTTCACATGATTTGCATGTGGTTTCAATACCTTTACTCTTTTCTAATCTCTTAGCTTTTTCTTTTAATTCATAAACTTCATTTTCTAAAAACTCCTTTTTAGTTTTCAAAAATTTGTTTTTGTTTATGATTTTTAAGCTTAGTTCACAAAGTTTGTTATATTTATTTTGTAAAGTATCATCATCTATAGAGGAGTAAGATGAGTCGGAGAGTACCTCATTTGAGTTGTGAGCCATGAGAGCAATATCATCATTCTTTGGCTCATCATCATCTCCTTCATAGTCACTCCAAGCACCACCCACAAAAGCTTGTTGAGGTTTGCTCTTGGGTGGTTTTGGACATTCTCCTATAAGATGACTTGTGTCTCCACACCGATAACACTTTCTTTCAACTTTTCCTTTTCGATCATCACGATCTTTCCGGAAGTTTTTCTTGTCATCTTTGGGTTGCCTAACAAACTTCCCTCGCCTACGAAAGAACTTCTTGAAGTCTCTCACGGCCATAGCATATTCCTCATCATCACTATCCGAAGTAGATTCTTCATCGTCACTTGATTGGACTCTAGCTTTCAAGGCAATGGACTTAACTTTTTCTTTCTTGCCTCTAACTAGCTCCGAATCTTTTTCCATTACCATTTCATGAACTTTGAGGTTTCCAATAAGCTCATCAAGTGACATGCTTGAAAGATCTTTGGATTCTTCAATTGCCGTCACTTTTGCTCTCCACTTCGGATGGAGTGCTCTAAGAAATTTCCTGACAAAGTTCTTACTACAAAAAGATTCGTCAAGTGCTTTGAGTGAAGTAATAATAGTGTTAAACCTAGCAAAAGCATTATCAATAATCTCATCTTCGGTAATAACAAATTGTTCATATTGTTGAACAAGAAGATCAATTTTGTTATCTTTAACTTGTGAATTTCCTTGATGAGTGACAATTAAAGATTGCCAAATATCTTTGGCGGTTTTACATAAAAAGACTCTTTCATATTCTTTCTTAGGCAAAGCGTTGTAAAGCATCATTTTAGCTTCATTATTTTTACCTATTAATTTCTTTTGATCATCATCTTTAATGTTAGTAACTACGTTATCACCATCAACAATTATATACCATAAATCTATATCTTTAGATTTCACGTAAGTTTCAAAACGGTTTTTCCAATAAATAAAACCATTTGCTTCAAAGAGTGGTGGTCTTTGCATAGATTGCCCTTCTTTGTAATTTTCAAAATCCATGGATCGTTTCAAGTTTTAAAACACAATATATTTTAAAAGCTTGAGTAACGTAGCTCTTGATGCCAATTGTGGAAAACTAGAAGGGGGGTTGAATAGTTTTAGCGTTTTAAAATCTTTTTAACTAGTTTAGTTAGCTTTGAAACTTTCCGTTTGATCAAAGATATATGCACAATCACAAATATATAACATGCAAGTAAAGGAAAGAAACGATCAAACCACAACACGAGTATTTATCGTGGTTCGGCTACAAGGACTCTTTTTCCTTGCCCTACGTCCACGCCCCGAGTATCCAACTCGAGAGTTTCTTTCACTAGTCAACAAGCTCCTTTCACCGGCGGAGAAAACCTTACACGTCGCTTATACTTTTACCGACACAAAGCTAGATGTCGAGTTCTTTTACAAGGGCACAACCACTCCCAACACTCTTTGTATTTTGAGGACTAAAATACTAACCACTCACTTCAGAATATACACAAACAAATGACGCGTAAACAATACTAGTTTACACAATACTAAGCTATCAAGTCTTGACACGTTGTGTTGGAAACTTGTAACTTTTAGACGACCTTGTGAGCTTCTTTGCTACAATAGAAAACTTCACATGTACAGGGTTAAGAGGTTAGAAGAAAAGGATCAGTGTGTGTGTTAAATATGTGCTCAAGAGGTTAGCCAAAAATCAAGTTATGGCTTGGTATTTATAGCCCAACAAACTGTGGACTCGGCGGATCAGGCGGAACCCTCATTTGGGTTCCGCCCGTGTACCCCCAGGGTGCCGCCGGGTCTGCAGTAGGTTTTGGCAATAACTTCCCAAACCAAACAAGGTCTTGTCTCATAACTTCTATCAACCAAACAATGTCACATCACTTGAAGTTAGTCAAACATGAAACTTGTAAGCAACATGAAAGCAAGTCAAACACACAACTTGCCATAAATACATAATGACAAAACTTGCCATAAATATGATGTGACTTATTTCTAATTTAAGAAATAAACTTGTGTTATGTTTTATGAAATGTAAAATGTAGCAAAAGTCTAGTTTATGCAAGTCTTAAAAACTAAGAATATGTTTTGCTTAAAACTAAAGTTTACATTTTGTCGTTAACAAAACTTAGCGAAGATCGTAAAATATAAATAACGTTTTTAGGCGATATTTGTATTAACAACTAGCATACACTATACTACAATAGAATTTAATATTGCTTTGTATCAATTCCACCATACACAGCATAGATTGTGCTGTCATATTAACAACCATCAGATTGATGTAAAATGGATTCCAACCAAGGACAATTCTACAACTAGTAGGACTAAGCTGAACATAGGAAATCCATTCCCATTGTCCAAACACCCTATTACCAACTCTCATGATGCTGTTTAGCTTAAGGTGAGTTTCTATTAAAGCACAAACTTGCAATTTCTCATTCTGCTTCAATCCATTACTCATTCCTCTGATATTCCATACTGCTAATTTGAACCTCCATTTAAAACAAATTCACTAGTAACACTCAGTTGATTAACTGTGTATCACTTCCCACTCTCATGCACAATAAAACATTCATTCTCATCCTTGTTGTTATCAAGAATATCCTCCTCGTCATCACTAAATCCAATACCTTTATTCACAATTTGCCATCTATACTTGAAGTACTGCACCATCTCTTGTGACCATTTTTGAAATTCTTCAGCTGATGGTTTCTTTGTGTTTAGGATAAATACAACTACCAGCTTTGAATCATGATCCACTTTATCTGCATATTTCTCCATATCATCTTCATCAGCTAAAACAGCAAACTTATTAGCACTTTTTCTGCATATTTCTCCATTCTCCACATTAGACTGCCCATCATCCTTCCCTTTATTCTAAGTTTCTTTAGGCCTAAACATCTGTTTCTTTTGTTGAAAGTAATTTCCCCTTCCATGATTCTTCCTAGTTCTTACTTCAACAAAGCCTTCTTCATTAACTCCTTTAGCATTTCCCCTGCTTTCAACTTTCTCCACATCAGTATCTTTCCTAGCCTTTTCTTGCTCATCCTCCTCATTAGTTCTAGGCCTAATTTTACAATCATGCAGGCTATGAAGTAATACAAAGTTTTATATACCTTGTATATTGTGTCTCTTCAACCTTTATGTTACCTTTAACCGTGATAGCTAATTTAATCCTGCAAGTAATGCAGAAATCAGAAAATCAGTAAGTAACATGTACGGTTCTTAGGAACCGATTTGACACCTCTTGCATATATGGTGACAAACATACCGTTCTAGGCCATTAAACTAATTTTAACCATGAGCCTTGTTTTTCAAAGCCATACCCTTCTTCACATCTCACATGCGCCATCTAGATAAACCATTTATTGCTTTATATATTCAAAACAACCAATATTAGAAGAAACAACTAATAAGAAAAACTGAAACATAAAACTTTAGTACTACAATATTTAGTTGGCACAAAGAGTATATAAAGTTGATATAAGGACACAAATTGTTGACTTGTTGCCTGTTGGACCCATATAAAAAAGTTACCCTTTTTTGACCCATTAACCAACACCCGACACCAAGTTATTTTTGAGACAAAATTTGATTGACTGGAGATAAAATAATATTCATGTCGACCCATTTTGAGAAAAACGGGTCAAAATTACCAACTCTACTTTAAGGGATGAAGGTCAGGACACACGAAAATCAGGAGTTAAGAGAAATGTCTGAACAAAATCTATGTATTTCATCTAAGCAAATTAGCTTTGTATTATAAATACCTGCATATTAAAATACAGAGATCGATTTCAATTTATCAAGTTTTAGAGCTTAAAGCAATATGTGGCTCTAAAGTATGATGCATGTGCATACCAGTTTCTTGATTCTTAATAACTCTTACAAATATTACTTCTATTTTGTTATTTTATTTTGTAGGTATTTTATATATAATTATGGAGCAAAAGATTCTATATATGAAGATTTTGAAGATTAAGAAGGGATTATTTGAAGATTAGTGGTAGACTAAACCAAGAGCTTAATGCCCATAACTAATTAAGCAAGTGAAGAGAATTTCAGTCCAAAAGGTCCATTTCCAAAGCCCAAATTGAGCCGAAACATTGTTTTTTCAACGATTGGCTGTTTACATGTCAACCCAATGGAAAAGGAAATTTATGTAAATGCATACAATGACTTGCAAATAACATATGAATCACTATGGAATACAGGATACAAAGACACAACGAAATTTAATTGCAATACACTTGTTGGTATTAATATTGAATCAACTACGATCCAACTTTTCTTGGTCTGCACCCTCTTAGACGTTCAGGTGCTGCTGTACTGGCTGATCACTCACTTTTGGGGTGTGGTTTGAATCTGAATCAGCTGAATGCTAACTCTCAGAAGGAGAACTACAAAGTAACAATACCAAGTTAATACATACTGATAAACCTACACCAAAATATAATGTGTTACTTGTTTCCCACTGATATCATGTTAGCACTTGCGGTTCAACTAATCCACATACCTTTGTTGCATTAATGCCGAAGGATTAAAGAATTGAACTTTCATTTGGAGAAGCTGACGATTCTGCAGGAGATAGGCTAGGTGGTTGTGGCACATTAGAGACCTAATAAGAAGGCGTAGATTATGTTATAAGTACGTATGGTTATATTGAATAAGAGACCTCTATATGTGAACAATACTGATTACAAACTATTCATGTAATCAACAAAGTCGAAGGACAAAATCCTTAATATCTTGAAGACCACATAAACCATCTTACTCTAGAAATCATATTACTGTTAAACAAAATCATATTTTAGTTTAAACACAATCTCCTTTATTTTATCTTTGGGTTATAATATAGATTAGTAGATTAAAATTATTACCGCTAAACCTGAACGATTATAACAAAATGTACACAAAAAAACAACTTACTTGCAATTGTAGTGCACTTTCAAGTACTTTCACTATCGTGGTCATTAATGGACGTTGTTCCCGACCTCTCTTCAAGCACTGATAAGCAATTGTTGTAAACGCCTTCAAAGAATGAGGATTTATTTCATCCTTAATATTACTATAAACGATTTCATCTATGGTGTTTTGTTTGTAGCATTTACGGACCAATTTGGTCAAAGGCTTATCCTGCTTGTAGCGAATACACAACCTCCCACACAACATCTCAAACAACACTACCCCGAAGGAGTAGACATCTGACTCTTTAGTTAGCAAACCTAACTCTGCATATAATGGATCACAATACCCAAATGTCCCTACAGCATTGGAGACAAGAAAAGTGAATGGATGGTTTGCGGTACCCGACTTTGAAAGACCAAAATCTGCGATCCTTGCATTCCAGTTTTCATCTAATAAAATATTGGAACTTTTAATATCACGATGCAAGACTCTTTGTTGGGTCTGACCTGGATCATGAAGATAAGCAATCCCCCGAGCCGCCCCAATGCATATCTCAAGGCGTTGTACCCACGTGAGATCTTTGTCATTAAGATACAAGTCGAGGCTTTTTCTCGACGCATACTCGTATACAAGGATCTTTTCACCACAATCGTCACAAAACCCTAAGAGAGAGACAATGTTTTCATGCCTGTAGGAAGAAAGCATGATGATCTCTTTCCAAAATTCACGGTCTCCCTGTCCAAATCTACGATCTAGACGCTTCAAAGCAACAACTGACTGCCCTTTCGAATGGATGAGTTCTCCCTTGTAAACTTTGCCAAATCCTCCTTTTCCGATGCAATGGGAATCATGAAACTCGTTGGTTGCTGATTTTATAGCTTGTAGCTCTATTTTGAGGTGTTGGAACTGTTTTTTGACAGATATTATATTAATGTTTGATCAGAGATTGGAAACAAAACCTATGACCTCCAAAAACACTGAAGTTGAAGAGCATGACAATAAAATAAGATGTATTCGAAAAGATATATAATAAAAGGCTAGAAGTTCCCGGTCAACTCTAAAATAAGAGTTGACCAAAGATATCCTATTACATGAAGAAAATAAACATTGGTAAATCACTATGTTACTATTCATAAGGCGAATTCAAATAATCTAATAAACCTACAAATAAGATTAATAAAACACCCCTCGAAATGTAAAAACCCAGTTTGAAAATGTTTGCTCCAAACTCTACCCATGTCGACGTTTGTGTTGTTATTCTCCTTTTTCATTTTCTTTTTAGTTGCCAACGATTTTATCACAATAATGGCCTAAATTTAAGAGAATTTAGTTACCTTCTTCTCTATGGATGATGATGAACCTTCAGCTATTGAGTTATTATCCTGTAACATCAACTGCAATAAATATGCTAATTAGTAAACTATAACTACTAAATAAATACAGAGTATATATGGTACATATTATGAAGAGAAAAAAAGGCCTTACATATAGTTTTAATTGAAGTTCCAAAGCTTTCTCGAGTCTTGGGACAATGTCATCTATATTTGGGCGTCGCGATTGTTCATTGTCCAAACACTCATACACTATGTCCGCGAACATGTTGAATGAATGCAAGTCCATTTGTTTCAGTAGTTCCCGATCAATTATATTAATGAGTTTTTTCTCTCTATAAAGGGTAATGGCTAGCGGAACAAATTGATTATAACCTTTGTTGTCAAGTACTGATTTCCTGCCACACAGTAGTTCAAGCAACACTATCCCAAAGGAGTAGATATCTGACCTGTGGTTCACAATTTGAGTCTCAATATATGTTGGGTCTACATACCCTTTCACACCCCAAAAGTTATTAGTTTGAAATGAATGGTGCCTTCGAGACGCTTCAATCTTCATGGATCGCTCAAAATCAGATAACTTGGGTTCCCAGTTATCGTTTAATAGAACTGCATTACTATCGATTTTCCGGTGTATTACGCTAAAGTTGCGTGGCTCATGATAATGAATGTAACTCAACGCATTCGTAAGACCGACAGATATCTCCAATCTTCGCACCCATGTCAACCGCATCGAGTCACTTAGATGGTTTTCAAGACTTCCCCTCCTCTCACGCCTGATAATGATGATCATCTCATGATTCTCATCACAAAACCCAACTAATGAAACAAGATTTTTATGCTTGAGACTTGAAAGCATTGAAATCTCCATCCAAAACAGCTGTTCTCGATCCTCCAAGTCTATATTAAACCTCTTAGCACGGATATCAATCAACTCACCCGACCACAAAAGCTGGCCCTCGTAACGGTTTCCAATTCCAACTGTGCCGATGAGATTTTGGTCAGCAAAGTTGTTGGTGGCGGAAAGTAGACTTTCAAGGGGGATTTTAAGGTGAGCAAAGTCATCGGGTGAAAACATCATGTTTGTGTAATCAAGAAAAGCCATGACTAAAAAGTGCGTTTAATATATTTTGGGTTAGAAAATGATGCAAATTGAAGGAGTACTTCTCTCACAGGAAGGAGAAGAAGTGAGGTTGCTGGTGGTGATCATAATCCATATATATAATACTCCCTCCGTCCCTTATTAAATGTCCATGTTTGACATTTCAAGTCTTTATTTACTAACTTTGACCTTAAATATTTTTACTTGTGTTATATAGTATTTGATAAAAATTATACGCAATGAAAATACATTAAAAACTTAATTCATTCATATATTTTGTATCAAATATTATATTACACAAACAAAAATATTTAAGGTCAAAGTTAAGAAAGAAATACTTTGAAAATTCAAACAGGACATTTAATAAGGGACGGAGGGAAATATTTAAGGTCAAAGTTAAGAAAGAAATACTTTGAAAATTCAAACAGGACATTTAATAAGGGACGGAGGGAGTATATAAATAATAATAAATGTGTTTTATACGCGTTTTTTCTTTTTTTTTTTTTTTTTTTTTTTAATAGAATTAGTCAATTAAACGTATGTATAAATTTCTTTTCCATTTTCTTTTTAATATGTAAAAATAATGATAAATATGTTTTGTACGCGTTTTGTATATGTGGACTTGTGGATATGTCCCCGTCAAGTGTTATCTATATCAATATTATTAAAAGACTATTGACTTTATAAACATTCAAATTACACAAAGAAGCAGTGGTTGTTTTTGCATTATTATTGTAAATTAACGACTAAGATATGGGTGTGTTTTTTTTTGCTTTTTGCATTCTTGTACCTGTAATGGAAATCTATGATCAGATCTCTTTATCAAAATATAAGCTTTTCAAGTGAGTGATCTGAAAGTAACAATTTCAAAAAAGTTTACTAGTCTAAATATTTTGTTTACTAAATTCAATAAATAGAACGTATAATTTTATGAGCTTAGCAAAACAAGTAAAAGAAACATAATAATTTAAGCGGACACAAACTTCTCTTTAAAACTCCTAAAGCCCGATCCACAAATACGGTCCACAGTCCACACGCCAAACCAATTGTATAGGTCCATTTAGAACTATAAAAACTACAAGGTTCGTTTTGAAACAACATCACAACTCAAAGGACCAGAATCACGATTCCCACTTTCACACTGTAACCGATTTTGACATTTTGGTCCACGTCACAACCTAATGCGATCCGCCAATACTAATTTATAGGGGTGTGCACGGTTCGGTTTGGGTCGGTTTTTGGCTAAAACCGAAACCGAACCGAAAAGTTCGGTTTTTATAGAACCCAAAACCGAAACCGTTCGGTTTTTTTGTTTATTATCAGTTTCGGTTCGGCTTTTCGGTTTTTTCGGTTTCTAACCGTTTATATTTGGGCATGGCAAATTTATACCAACAAACTTGTATTATATAGATTTTTTTTTTCAATCTAAACATAATAATATTTATTGCATAATTCTATAATTACATATATATGTATATGAGACACATGTGCGAGTGAACATACATATAATATGATCATCCTTATATATTTATTGATATATTCTCAAGTAAATAGACGACACGGCAAACACACATATAAACATAAACATTAAGATAAATATATTATAAATCTACCCACAAAATTGAATATGAATTTATAAATTGATTTATTTAGTTATTTATTCGTATTATATTAATTATATATTATTGTATAATAAATCGGTTCGGTTCGGTTTTTACGGTTCGGTTTTTGGACGAAAACCGAAACCGAACCGTACTTTTCGGTTTTTAAAAAATTAAAAACCGAACCATAGGTTTTTAGTTTCGGTCGGTCTTTTCGGTTCGGTTTTTTCGGTTTTGGTTCGGTTTCGGTTTTTTCGGTTTTGTTTGCTCACCCCTTAGTAATTTAACATGATCAGTTCATAGTTCACACACCAAACTAAATTGTGGGGGTTCTTATTAAACTTGTCAAACAATATGGGTTCATTTCGTAACAACATAAGTTAAAGGACCAGAATCAGTACTACATCTTAACCAGTTTTGATCACTAAGGCAGGTCACCATGGTGCCCAGGTTGCCACAGTCAATTGCCAAGTTAAAAAAAAAAAAGAAAAAAAAAAAAAAAAAAAAAAGAGTGTGTGTAATAAATCGGTCAATATTTAGACTGATAGTTATTATTATTATTTTTTTTTTGTTGCTCGACCGACATTTGACCAACTCCCCAGAGTGGGCATGACCGATTTCAATATCGGTCACCCCAAGGATTCGACCGATGTTTTCAGGGCCACTGTGCCTAGCCTAACAATCAGTAAAGTGTTCAAAAGGACAACATAACATTAAGTTACAGGTTCAAAACAAGCACTTAAACTGTTCCAAAGGACAACATAATATCCGGTTACAGGTTCAAAACAAGTACTAAAACCAAACTTACAATTACTCTTGATGAGTCTTACTTTCAAAGTTACTTATGATATCCCCGTTGCTATCCGTGATGAACACATCCGTCTCTATATAAGTAACCAGACGATCATTCAACAACTGATCACCTATTTTTTGGGTAAAAGGGATAACACTCCCTGGAAAAATATATTACACCAAAAACGTTGAAGAACATAGGATGATGGCGTACACCCCTCAACTCAGCCCGTTACATAGGCAAAACACGTACCAAAAAGTACTAACTAGAGAACAGCCATAAACACAAACAAACCAAGACTATAGCAAAAAATGAAAACTACTTCCTACGACCTTGGAGCTTCAAGCCATATAACGACTTAAGAGCATCCATTTCACCTGGAAGATCATAAATTTGTCTTGAGTAATCATCATAGTCATCATAGTCATCATATTCACCTTCAAGCTCATTACCACCACCAAATAAATTAACAAGTTCGTCTACCTCATCTTCACTTTCAGAAACCACGACATCTCCCACTTTAGAGAATGGGTTAACCCTCTTATTAGAAGATGTAGATGGAGCAGAAGAGATATTAGTCAAAGGAGGCTCAGCCTGCTCCGTAGAATGCATATCACTCACAAGAGGAACTTGTGATGTAGTACCAGTCGGAATCGACTCATCCTTATTAGCTTCCATTGTACATTTGTCATCCACATCAATAATGGTGTTACCTGGAATACCAAAACCATCATTATCTTCCACATTAAGAACATCAAACTGATTAGAGGTAGTGATCTTGGTTCCACTCGTACTAGCCACATCAGAAGCCTTCTTCTTACTAAAATTAACTTTCTTAGGAATAGTAGGATTCTTCTTTGGCTGATATTCAAAATGCTTACCCACAACAGGTTTAGTAAAACCTCCACGACCCGGATTCAAACCAGCTTGCTTACCCTTCTTCTTATTGTTAACAGTCTGAAAACCATCATTTACATTCTTAGAAGGTTGAGCAGTCGGTGTCACACCCTTAGGACAATCCACCAATACATGTCCAAACACCTTGCATTTATCACAGCGGGGCGGTTTCCACTCATATTCCACACGGATCTTCTCAATAGTCGAACCCGAACCGTCAAGCAAAGGAATCTCAACAGTAAGGCTGTCCCTAAGTACCTCATCCGACTTCACTTCAATCATACATCTAGCAAAGCTACTCCTACCCCAAGATTCTTTGCACATCTGACTAGTAAAAGCATCCAATCTCTTGGGAGTCCCAATCACAGTAGCAAGCAAACTAAGCCCATCATAAGAAAACATCGCTAAAGGAACATCATGAAATTTAACCCACACCGGAATGTGAGTTAAATCCTCTTTCAACAAATTGGTGTTCAGATTCCAAGGTTTAAGAATAATAGGAACATTACGGATCAACCAGGGACCATTATCAAGCACATCATCAACACCTTTCTTCGAATTAAACTTGAAGAAGAAAAACCCCTTAGCGTTCATCATTACCTTCTGTAACCCATACTTAGCCCACGCATTGCGAACATAATAATCCACGACAGGAAAAGCAAGACGCTGACCAAGAAAATATCCATAGAGTGTATTCTCAAACCTCATGTTCACTTCTTCCACTACTTTCATTGGTACTGAAAGGTCAACATTTTCCTTCTTTTTGCTGCATTCTAATCTCTGAAAATTAGACACGTGTTTTAGAGATTCGTTAGAAGCAACACCCGCATAAGAAGCCGACTTCACTCCATTACCACTAGTAATATCAACCTTAGGTGCAGTAGGGGTAGCAGTAGCATACGAAAGAGTATTAGAAACATTACCATCAAATGAGGAAGCCTTATTAGCAGCAATATCATGCTGAATATTGTTCATGGCATCCTCAAAATTCTTATGCGCATTAGCTATCAATTGTTCCACATTAGGTTGCTCATGTGTAACATGAAGCTTTTCCTCATCATGAAGAAGTAATGGTACCCCATTATCATCCACAAACACAAGCTTACCTTCAACAATTTTCCGTTCCATGTCGCGGATCTTATCATCAAGCGAACTCGTCCCAGCCTCAAGTGAAATCGGCTTCACTTGTTCAGGAACATGTCCACAAACATCACTATTACGCGTATCAGTATGAGCATCAGTTGCATGAGGATCATTCACCTTCAAACCAGACTTAATACTATTCGAATCAGCAACAACATGCTGCCCAGGACCATTCTTCATAGTAGTCGAATCCTTACTCACACTCTTAGGACTCAAAAAACCCTTATTCATCTCTCCCTACCAGTAAACAAACCAAATTAAAACAACACAAACGTTACCAGCAGATTGCACAGCCAAAACAAAAAATAAACCCTAATCGCTTAGGGTTTTAAGCATGAAACCCAACCAATCTAACCCACGTCCATGAAGGAAATCCAAGATATAGAACCGATTTAAGATAAGAGTAAATAATCGATCAGAAAACAACCCTAAAGTCGGTTCTAAAAATCGATGTATAGAAACCCTAAGAAAAACGATTGCAAAAAATTCGCACAATCCAGTAGATAGTAAGGATAAATCCAAGTAGAAACGATTGATAAGAGTGTTAAATCAATGATTCAAACGTTAGGATTCAATAGATAGATAGGATGAGCAGAATTCGATTGAATCGTTTGATGTTTAGGTATGTTAGGGTTTTTCGCCAGAGAAAATCGTTAAGGGTTTTATTTTGACACAAAAGCCATACACACAAGTAACTCCATACTTTCTTCATCAAATAGTTCATTAAGCTCTTGAAGTTGTTTATCAATGATGGAATAGAATGCATCAACTTGAAACTGATGAAGGGTTGTTGTAGTTGGTTCTGGACCTCTGGTTCATGATTTCTTCATGTTAGTTTTGGAGGATGCATATCTTCCATCTTTGGAACATTTACACCATTTTTTTTCACAAAAGGAAACAACCGAAGCTAATCAACTTAGTAACACTCAGTTGATTAACTCTGTATCACTTCCCACTATCTCATATGCAATCAAACATTCATTCTCATCCTTGTTTCTTATCAAGAATATCCTCCTCATCATCACTAAGTCCAACACCTTTATTCACAATTTGCCATCTATACTTGAAGTACTGCACCCTCTTGTGACCATTTTTGAAATTCTTCAGCTGATGGTTTCTTTGTGTTTAGGAAAAAACAATCAACTACCAGCTTTGAATCATGATCCACTTTTTCTGCATATTTCTCCATATCATCTTCATCAGCTAAAACAACAAACTTATTAGCAGTTTTTTGTATTTCTTTCATAGTTTATGGACCGACTCTCCATACTTTTTCCAATGATGGTGGAGATGTATTACCACTAGTCCCTTCTATACCAAAATTCTGCACAATTTCGGTTTCTTTACCTTTTCCATTCTCCACATTAGACTGCCCAATATTCTTCCCTTTATTCTGAGTTTCTTTAGGCCTAAACATCTGTTTCTTTTGTTGAAAGTAATTTTCCCTTCCATGATTCTTCCTATTTCTTAATTCAACAAAACCTTCTTCATTAACTCCTTTAGCATTTCCCCTGCGTTCAACTTTCTCCTCCCTATTCACTTTCTCCACATCAGTATATGAAGTAATACAAAGTTTTATATACCTTGTGTATTGTGTCTCTTCAACCTTTATTTTACCTTTAACCGTGATAGCTAATTTAATCCTGCAAATAATACAGAAATCAGAAAATCAGTAAGTAACATATGCACGGTTCTTAGGAATCGATTTGACACCTCTTGCATATATGGTGACAAACGTACCATTCTAGGCCATTAAACTAATTTTCAACCATGAGCCTTGTTTTTCAAAGCCATACCCTTCTTCACATCTCATATGCGCCATCTAGATAAACCATTTATTGCTTTATACATTCAAAACAACCAATATTAGAAGAAACAACTAATAAGAAAAACTGAAACATAAAACTTTAGTACTACAATATTTAGTTGGCGCAAAGAGTAGATAAAGTTGATATAAAGACACAAATTGTTGACTTGTTGCCTGTTGGACCCATATAAAAAAGTTACCCTTTTTGACCCATTAACCAACACGCGACACCAAGTTATTTTGAGACAAGTTGATTGACTGGAGATAAAATAATATTCATGTCGACCCATTTTCAGACAAACAGGTCAAATTACCAACCCTACTTCAAGGGATGAAGGTCAGGACACACGAAAATCAGGAGTTAAGAGAAATGTCTAAACAAAATCTATGTATTTCCTCTAAGCAAATTAAAATTCTGATATCGATTTCAATTTATCAAATTTTAAAAGCAATATGTTGCTCTAAAGTATGATGCATGTGCATACCAGTTTCTTGATTCTTAATAACTCTTACAAATATTACTTCTATTTTGTTATTTTATTTTGTAGGTATTTTATATAATTATGGAGCAAAAGATTCTATATATGAAGATTTTGAAGATTAAGAAGGGATTATTTGAACATTAGTGGTAGACTAAACCAAGAGCTTAAAGCACATAACTAATTAAGCAAGTGAAGAGAATTTCAATCCAAAAGGTCCATTTCCAAAAGCCCAAATTGACCTGAAACATTGTTTTTTTAACGAATGGCTGTTTACATGTCAACCCAATCAAAAAGGAAATTTAAGTAAATGCATACAGTGACTTGAAAATAACATATGAATCACTATGAAATAGAGGATACAAAGACACAACGACATTAAGTTGCAATACACTTGTTGGTATTAATGTTGAATCAACTACGATCCAGCTGTTCTTGGTCTGCGCCATTTTAAACGTTCAGGTGCTGGCTGATCCTCACTTTCGGTGTGTTACTTTAAAACTGAACCAGCTGAATGCTAACTCTCAGAAGGAGAACTACAAAGTATCAATACAAAGTTAATACATTCTAATAAAACTAAGCAAACTATAATGTGTTACTTTTGTCCCACTGATTGTGCGATTCAACTAATCCACATACCTTTGTTGCATTAACGTCGACTAAAAGGTCTTTTCTTTGGAGAAGCTGACGGTTCTGCAGGAGATAGGCTAGGTGGCAGTGGCACATTAGAGACCTAATAAGAGGCATAGATTATGTTATAAGTAAATATGGTTCTTAATATCCTAATAAGGATATTAATTAAGAGACTACTGTATGCGAAATATACAAATTACAAACTATTCATGTAACCAACAAAGTGGAAGGACGAAATCCTTAATTAATATCTTAAAAACCACATAGGCCATCTTACTCTAGAGATCAAATTACAGTTAAGCAAAATCATACTTTGATTCAAATACAATCTCCTTTATTTTGGCTATGTTTGGCAAAAATAGCTGTGAGCAGTAGCATTGAGCAGTAGCCAAAAAAGCTCACAGCTTTATAAAGAAGCATTGGGAAAATGAGCTTTTCGAAAAAATAGCAAAGCCCACACCTCTCATGCCAAACAAACATCAAAAATAAAAAAGCTCATTCTTACCGCTCATTACCCCAAAAAGCTCCAAAAAAGCTCCGCGCCAAACATAGCCTTTATCTTTGGGTTATAATATAAGTAAGTAGATTAAAATCATTACTGCTAAACATGAATGATTATAACAAAAAAGTACACAAAAAAACAACTTACTTGCAATTGCAGTGCACTTTCAAGTACTTCCACTACCTTGGTCATTAATGGACGTTGCTCCCGTCCTCTCTTCAAGCACTGATAAGCAATTGTTGTAAACGCCTTCAAAGAAGGAGGCTTTATTTCATCCTTAATGTTACCATAAACGATTTCATCTATGGTGTTTTGTTTATAGCATTTACGGACCAATTCGGTCAAAGGTTCATCCTGCTTGTAGCGAATACACAACCTCCCACATAACATCTCAAACAACACTACCCCAAAGGAGTAGACATCTGACTCTTTAGTTAGGAAACCTGACCCTGCATATAATGGATCACAATACCCAAATGTCCCTACAGCATTGGAGACAAGAAAAGTGTGTGGCTGGTTTGCGGGACCCAACTTTGATAGACCAAAATCTGCGATCCTTGCATTCCAGTTTTCATCTAATAAAATATTGGAACTTTTAATATCACGATGCAAGACTCTTTGTTGGTTCTGACCAGGATTATGAAGATAAGCAAGCCCTCGAGCCGCCCCAATGCATATCTCAAGGCGTTGTACCCACGTGAGATTTTTGTCAAGATACAAGTCGAGGCTTTTTCTTGGCGCATACTCATATACAAGGATCTTTTCACTACAATCGTCACAAAACCCTAAGAGAGAGACAATGTTGTTATGCCTGTAAGAAGAAAGCATGATGATCTCTTTCCAAAATTCAATGTCTCCCTGCCCAAATCTACGATTTAGACGCTTGAAAGCAACAACTGACTGCCCCTTCGAATAGATGAGATCTCCCTTGTAAACTTCTCCAAATCCTCCTTTTCCGATGCAATGGGAATCATCAAACTCGTTGGTTGCTGATTTTATAGCTTGTAGTTCTATTTTGAGGTGTTGGAACTGTATTTTGACAGATATTATATTAATGTTTGATCAGAGATAGGAAACAAAACCTATGACCTCCAAAAACAATGAAGTTGAAGAGCATGACAATAAAATAAGATGTGTTTGAAAATGTATATAATAAAAGGCTAGAAGCCCCCGGTCAACTCTAAAATAAGAGTTGACCAAAGATATCATATTACATGAATAAAATTAACATTTATAAATCACTATGTTACTATTCATAAGCTGAAATCAAATTATCTCATAAACCTACAAATAAGATTAATCAAACACCACTCGAAATGTAAAAATCCAGTTTGAAAATGTTTGCTCCAAACTCTACCCATGCCGTTTGTGTTGTTATTCTTATCTTTCCTTTTTGTAGTTGCCAACGATTTTATCACAATGGCCCAAATTTAAGAGAATTTATTTACCTCCTTATGTATGGATGATGATGATGTACCTTCAACTACTGACTTATTATCCTGTAACATCAACTGGAGTATAATAAATATGCTAATTAGTAAACTGTAACTAATAAATAAATACACAGAGTATATACGGTACATACTATGGCTATGTTTGGCAAAAGTAGCTGTGAGCAGTAGCATTGAGCAGGAGCAGTGAGCAGTAGCTGTGAGCTGTGAGCAGTAGCCAAAAAAGCTCACAGCTTCATAAAGAAGCATTGGGAAAATGAGCTTTCCTAAAAAATAGGAAAGCCCACAGCTCTCATGCCAAACACACATCAAAAATAAAAAAGCTCATTCTCACCGCTCATTACCCAAAAAAGCTCCAAAAAAGCTCCGCGCCAAACATAGCCTATGAAGAGAAAAAAGGCCTTACATGATTTTCTGGTTTCAATTGAAGTTCCAAAGCTTTCTCGAGTCTTGGGACAATGTCATCTATATTTGGGCGTCGCGATCGATCATTGTCCAAACACTCATACACTATGTCCGCAAACATGTTGAATGAATGCAAGTCCATTTGTTTCAGTAGTTCCCGATCAATTATATTAATTAGTTTATTCTCTCTATAAAGGGTAATGGCTAGCGGAACCAACTGATTATCACCTTTGTTGTCAAGTATTGATTGCCTACCACAAAGTAGTTCAAGCAACACTATTCCAAACGAGTAGATATCTGACTTATGGCTCACACTTTTAGTCTCAATATATGTTGGGTCTCCATATCCAATCACATAATCAAGTTTATTAGTATGAAATGAATGGTGCCTTTGAGAAGCTTTAATCTTCATGGAATCTACAAAAAAAGATAACTTGGGTTCCCAGTTATCGTTTAATAAAACTACGGCACTCGCGATATTCCGGTGTATTATGCTAAAGTCGCGTAGCTGATCATAATGAATGAAACTCAACGCATTCGCAAGACCGACAGATATCTCCAATCGTCGCACCCATGTCAACCGCGTCGAGTCACTTAGATGGCGGCTGAGACTTCTCCTGGTCTCATACCTGATAATGATGATTTTCTCATGATTCTCATCACAAAACCCAACTAATGAAACAAGATTCTTATGCTTGAGACTAGAAAGCATTGAAATCTCCATCCAAAACCTCTGTTCTCGATCCTCCAAGTCTTTATTAAACTTCCGAGCAACGATATAAATCAACTCACCCGACCACGAAAGCTGCCCCTTGTAAATGTTACTAATTGCATTTCTGTTGATGATATTTTGGTCAGAAAAGTTGTTGGTGGCGGAAAGTATATTTTGAAGGGGGATTTTGAGGTGAGCAAAGTCATCGGGTGAAAAAATCATGTCTTCTTTGTATTCATGAGAAGTCATGACTAAAAAAAAGGGCGTTTAATTTGGGTTAATTACAAAATGATAGTGAATTGAAGGAGTACTTCACTCACAAGATCTCGAAGAACAAATACACTGAGAGAGAGAGAGAAGTGAGGTTGCTGGTGGTGATCATTTATGATCATGTATATAAATAATAATAAATGTGTTTTGTACGCGTTTTTTTTTTTTTTTTTTAATAGAATAAGCCAATTAAACGTATATATCAATTTCTTTTCCATGTTCTTTTTTGAGTTTTGTTAAACACAACTCTATGAGAGTATGAGTTGCTTGTAAGCATTCCAAATTTATGAAAATGATAATTAATGAACTCACATATTTCATAAATAAATACTTTTAAGGGGATATTTTGGCTACAATTATTGTGGCCAAGATAGCTACAATCCTCATTAAAATTACACAAAAAATGATTCAGGACTCACTAAAATGATTCAGGGACCCAACAGAAAATTCAAAGACCCACAAATTATAACATGAAATTGTAAGGAATTGGTTACAAAAAATTGTAGCTAATATATTCCCTACTTTTAATTATTATAAAAGAAGTAAGTGATTCTAACTATAGAATGTTTAATGTTATTTAAGTGTTCATTAAATATTAATTGTGTATTTATAAAATGCTTATACACAACCCTATGAGTTGTGTTTAACAAAACACTTATTTTTAATATGTATAAATAATGATAAATATGTTTTGTACGCGTTTTGTACATGTGGTTGTGGACTTATGGATGACCCTCTATGTCCCCGTCAAGTGTTATTAGAGTAAAATGCAGAAATCGTCCTTGTGGTTTGCAAAAATTGCATGTATCCTCTCTGGTCTTTTCATAAGTGCAGGCGGCCTCCCTGATCTTCGTACTTTTGGTTCGTTTTGGTCCCTGGCACTAACAACCGTTAGTTCATCTCAGTTAGTTGATACATAAATGGTCTTTGTCCCTACGCTAAATTACATCCAACGTCCATATTTTTTTGAAATTTTCTTTTTCCAACTTTTTTTTTTCGAAATTTTTTTTCCCAAATTTTTTTTTTTCCAAATTTTTTTTTTGGAATTATTTTTGTTTTCTCAAATTAATTTTTTTAGAAATTTTTTTTTCGTGAAATCATTTCTTTTTCTTAATTTTATTTTCGAAATTAATTTTTTTAGAAAATTTTTTTTTCGAATTTATTTTTCTAAAAAAAAAATCCAGGAAAAAAATTTCTAAAAAAAATTGTTTTGGAAAAAAGTTTCTAAAAAAATATTTCAGAAAAAATTTCGAATAAAATATTAATTTTTCTTAAAAAAAATTTGGCAAAAAAATTTCTAAAAAAATTATTTTTTGAGAAAAAAGTTTCTTAGAAAATTATTTCAGAAAAAAATTTTGAATAAATATTAACTACTCTGTGCAATAGACACACTCTCAAAATTTATTGGGACACTCCACTACTTATACAGTGGAGTGTCTCAATAAGATTTGGGAGTGTGCTAATCACTTTCCTTCTTCTTTATTGCAATACAGTATATATATTTCACCAGAATTTTCTAATATAATGGGTCCAAATTGTCTTGATATAGTGGGAGCTAGCAATGTCTTAATTTGGTAGTCCATTTGTTTGGCTTTTTTTTTTGTGTTTCTACATGTTTTATCCGGTTATTTATAACTTGATTGATTAAGTTGTAATTATCAACTATTTGCTCAAATCCAATGGCTCAAATCATCTCATGTTCTTTTATTTTGATCCAATGAATTTGATCCAAAGGTTGATAATTGCCCAACTTGATCAATCAAGTTATAAATAACTTAAAAGGATCTTATCCCTTTTAGTTTGTAGTTAGCTTCTTCCTTAATATATATATATATATATATATATATATATATATATATATATATATATATATATATATATATATATATATATATATCTTCTGATGTATCTTCGTTTTTTCTATCCTATTATTGTGAAAATAATTTTCAGGTTTTTTTTTTCTAAATTTTGCAAAGCAACAAATATGCATTGGGTTAGATTTGAGGAGGGTATTTTGAAGGTCCTCTAATTTCAAGCCATTTTTATTGCAATATTTTTTGATCTTTTGTATATGTGACTTTAGTCTTTTGTATTTTTAACTTTGTGAATAAAGTATTAAGATAGTTCAAACTTCTCTGTATTTTTTTTACATATAACTATGATGTTATATTCTTTTGGGCATGCAAGACTAAATAGAAGGTTGGAGTTTATTACAAGTGGACATATGACGATTAGTGCTAACGGCAGATTTATTTTTCAGAACACAATAAGCTTTTTGCAAGAAGCTTTTCAAGATGTGTTTTGAAAACACAATAAGCTTTTTGCAATAAGCATAGTCACACTAAGGCTTAAATTGAGTTAAAAGTATTTGAAATATAAATTATTCAAAAATAATTTTTTATCTTCATGTGACTACTATATTATATTTTTTCAATAAAACTTACTTTTCAAAACTTTCAATATCTACACTCCATTAGTATACGAAGAAGTTAATTTATATTCATGAAGTTTTTATAGTATCGAGTAATAAAGTGTTAGAAGCATTTTTCAAAACTTTAAATATCTACACTTCATAAGCTATGTTTTTAGTACACTCAATTTAGTTTTTGACTCCTTTTTTCTTCATAAGGGATTAGGTATCTAATATACCTGTCTAATAACCATCCCGATCTAATATATTATTTACCCACATATTCTCAACAATCGATCAATTGTCTGTTAAAAGCAAAAGAGGTAAGAAAGTTGTCGTTTATGATTAGGATGATAATATCTCTAAAAATATTAGAAATTTTGTCTACAAAGAAGTACTTCAAGGTCTATAAACAAGGTTCAAGAGGTATGTACAGTCTACATATCATATGTTTTTTTACCATATTTTAAATTATAATAGATTATCAATCACGACCTACTTTTACTTATATTTTTTATGGACTATTAGATGTGTACGGAATGAACATTTGCTATTAAATTAATTATCGCTCACATACGTCATTTGCTATTCAAGACCATCATATTTTGAGACGACAATGCATGAGCGTTTATTTTAATTGTTACAAACTCAATTGATTATTGAATAATTTACATATTATTTCATTGTTTCTTTCATATATTAATGGAACATGTTTACATTCGTTATTTTCTTATTATCTAATTTTCATATTTTTTTTAAAAACCCCATGAATCCACAGGTCTTTAAGCTAGTTTTATATTCCTCCATCTCATATATATTAATATTAAAAGACTGTTGACTTTTGACTTTATGAGAATTACTCCGTAAAATGTCATGTATAGGAAATTTCCTATAAAAACTTTTGACTTTATGAGAATTACTCCGTAAACTGTCTAGTGTATAGGAAATTTCCTTTGTTGTTACACTATAAAGAGAAATTTGTTTACTTGCATACGCATTACTTTGAAAATAAAGCATCACTTATAGCAAATATTAGTAACATCTTTACAAAAATTTGTGAAAGATGCTTATAGTATTTGATCTTTGTTTAATAAAATTAAAACTGAAAGATGAAGGAGAAAAACCTACTATATACCTTTAATTGTTATAATCAATTAATTATTTTCACTTTTGGCGAAGACAACTCCTCGACAAAAGTTTACCATGACATTTTTTTGTTTAGTCTTTTGGCGAAGACACTATAATATGATTATATTCACCGGGTATAATCCCATAACCCAAAAAAAATATGCATAAATTATATATGTTGTATGAACTATGAGAAAAAAGCCTGACAAAGCGTGAATAGTTGACCATAAAAGATAATGGCAGGTTGTCTCTTCAACTTTCAAGTAAAGAGAGGAATAATACATAATTATTGATTGCTTATGTATAATTTTTTGGGCTGCAACATGAAAAAAATGGCATTTAACAAATAAATGTAGATAAATAATTCAAAGTTTGAGAAAATACAATTTAACACTTGTGAGATAATTGGTATTGAAAATACGAATATGATTTTATAAAGAAACGTAACATGATATCACTGACATCCATATAAATTTTACTAAAAACATTTTCACTAAATGATGTGGCATGATAAATTTAACTTATGAAGATTCCCTATTCTTTTAATTGCCTAATAGTGAAATTGTTTTTTGGTAAAATATATGTGAATGTAGTATTTCTCTAATCTAAAATGTATTTGGAATAGAAAGAGTGTGTTTGGTGCTTTGGTATAGGGAAATGATTATCGAAATGGTAAGTGTTAGTACATTGATACAAGAATCAAATATCGATTTTTTTACCCAATATCTTTGTTTTCCGAAACCAAGCTAGGGAGATGCCTTTAAACCCATCCCTAGTGTTTTTTAATCATCTCCATTTTCTATTCCCTCAAAATCAGAACATGACACAAAAACAATTCACCCCACGTGAGTCGCCTCGACAATTCGTCACCAATAACTCTATAAGTAACCATCGCCATCCTTCTTCAAGTGACAAACATCATTCTAGGTCAAGTGGCGATTACTTATCCCTTTCTGGCCGGTCCATCCTCATTTCAAACAACCGACAAAGTTGGTGTTACACCTGTCAACTTGACTAAATATTATATCAATGTTGATTCCAATATGCTTACTCCTACCATCCTCTTAAGGAGTCACTTTTTTAATATCATCGTCTTCTTCATTAGTATATGGTAATATCAAGAAAATAAAACATCAAGTGAACAATAACAGGTATTAGAAAAGTGGTTCTCATCGTCACAACTTATAAGTTTTTTCTTCATGTTATCATCTTTGACTTTTAAATTGTTCCTGTAGATTTGTGAGAAAAGGAAAAAAACAACTGGTTAGGAATTTCTGATCGCACCACAACAGGTGTAAACAAGAACACGACACAGGTATGTTACTGCCTAAACACGCAGATTTGTTTTATTGAAGAAACTCGCTCAAAACTCCAATTTGATATAGAGGTAAATCCCTACACTTCTCGGTATATATAGACTAACCTATTCTAGTTAGACTATAACTAGGATTACACTTTAAAACCTACCCTAAACCAATAAGGACTACTCCATGTTTAGGATAAACTTAGACTAATTGGACTAGCACTCCAACTATCATACAGAAACCTGATCCACGCTAGAAGCCACAATCAGACTTCGATTAGGAATTCAACAACAGCACCAAACGTGAAATGTCACATCTCTTTAACCATTATATGAGTTCAATATAGCATAATTACACATAATTTACATACATATAGAGGATGATTAGCATGTAATTAACGACACATGATTGACATTAACAATATGGTTCTGCTGACATGCACGACAATTTAATGTCATCGATTAACATCAACATTGATGGAATAAGTTTCACATTTGACAAACATCAACTAAAGAATGTGTCATTTAAATCAGCATGATATATAGCCTCTCGGACCAACAACAGTCAATGAGCGACAACTGGAAATGGCGACTTGGCCAATGTAGATACTCATATGAATGAGTTGATTTTTGGGTATTTTAACTATTGTTAGCCAAACACGAAAGATTGCAAATCGAAAATGAAACATCCAAATCAACAACAATCATTCTAAGGTTAGCATGTACAATTCTTGATCAGCGTAATCCAACTTATCATTCCAAAATCCACTATTCCTGTAATCCGCATTCATTCCAAATTCTCTACACCAAACTTTTGTATACGTTATGGGAAATTTTTATCAGTAGTCAGGTCGAATTCTATGAGGTTTAGGCCTAGCTATAAGACTGTCGGTTACCCAACCTGCGAGCTCCCCGTCACGTTTAGCATGATTAAATTCCCTTTCTACATAATCTAATGATATTTGCAGCATCCCCCCAGGCCCACAATCGTCGGATATGCCTATGGAATTAAGCCCAACGTTTTTCTCCAACCAGTAGAGGTAACTCACGTGGAAAATCGACTTGAGCATGTCTTGTGGTGTACATACATCTTTCAATATCACCTGTTCAATTTATTTATTTTTTAAATTATTATTCAAAGATGAAGGCTTATAGTAGAGAAAAAGAAACTGTACATTTTCACCAAAAACACGTTTAAGTCCATAAAGACTTTTGGTGGACGATCCAAGTTTTATATCATGAGTGGTTAACTCCTCAAAGTTTCTAACTGGTTTGTGAATTACGTTGCTAAAAAAAATTTTGTTACAAAACTGACCACAAAAGTTTAAGGACTAAAACCACATTTTTTTGTAAAAGTATATAGGTTTCTTTTCATGACAACCAAAAATGAAATAAAAAGTAAAGATGATGAAAATAGAGGTTGGAGTTTGCTTACACAAACTTTGCCATTATGCGGAGTTAGGATGTAGCCTTGGTTTTTGTACAAGTCAAGTAGTGCATGTGCATCCGTTTTGGTTTTGACAATGTCGGAGAGCTTTGACCCAAGCTCTAGACGTTGTTCGATGGTAGCAGCGGCTTCTTTAGCTTCGGGTGAAAGTACTCTATTCTCTGCCTGGAGGGACAAAAAGAATGATGTATAATTCAGTAGAGTTGACAAAATGGGTAGGTTCAGTAACAGGTCAGACAGGTTTGGTTGTAGCGAGTCAATAAAGTACGAGTCAAAACGGTTGAGATCAGGTTTGTAAGCAAATTTTACTACTTAAAAGCTATATATTCTATAGATATAAAGAAAAACGGTCTATATCCGATGACTTACTTTGCTTGCTGGCTTTAGACTAAGGAGTGGTAGAGCAGGGAAAAAGGGCTCTTCGTCGTTGACCTCTTTAACCGAAGGAACAAGACCGCTTAGCAGATATTCACCAAAAACCAAGCCTGCATATTTGCCATAGAATACTAGTTCAGTATCACAAAATATCAAAATTGTGTAATTTTCTTGAAAATAGTAACAGACATAACTCTAAAAAGTGCCAAGTTTTATAAATCAATACTTCATTCTACTGTGTGTTACATGTAAAGGAACTTCGATTATATTAAGAAAGGAAGTGAAAAAGTACTTGCTCGATAAGGATTTAAAGTCCTTAGTTGAATGGATTGGTAAGATTTAAGATTGCAGAACATGTGGATCCAAGTCACTGCACCAAATGAAGCAAGAGCCAAAGGTGTTGAAGCTTGTATGCAATTAGCTAATGCTATCCCGAGCAGTATACCAACAGATTTGCTCACCATTCCCTGAGCTTCTCCCTTTGCTATTACCTGTCATTATAAAACTTCAGTTAATAATCCACAAAACAGTCCATACCCATATGGAGAAGCATATAAAATTGCATTCTTTTTTCATTTTTTTATTTATTTATGACATCTGAAAACAAGCGTAACGAATAGGGAATTACCTCAGCAAAGTTCCTTTGAGCAGCGAAACCCGCATAAAAACAGCTTCTGGTAGCGGCCTGTCAAGTAAAGAGATCAGCTTTATAAACATGCATAAACTGATATAAACTCCCTATAATATAGACCACCTATGCCTAAATACCCCGGTTTTGAAAACAACTACAACTACAACAAACCCAATCCCGCCGGGGCAGGGTAAGGGGGAGGTAGAATGTAGACAGATCCTACCCCTACCCCAGGATAAACCCGGGAGAAGAGAGACTGCTTCCAACGAGACCAGTTTTGAAAGAAAACATATATGTTATATACTGCTAAAGGTATGAACAACGCACAACAATGGCAAATAGACTTCATAAGGCTTTCTTCCGTAGAATAACTAGAGACCATATCAACTTCAGTATTAATCACAGGGAAGCATCATTTTTATAATTCTAGGTTCAATCCATATATATGCCGGCGGGTCACTATGGATTTTATAAATATAAACAGCATACAGATGTAATAATCAGATATATTTGGTTATGAAAGGCATGCTTAAAAGATAACAAGTCCACCCCATCATAAAAATAATCGTTGCTATAATCATGTCTTATAGACATACCATTTTTAGGTTAAATTGAGCTAGATACCTGAATAAGTGCAGCTGCAGAACGCCCTGCTCCAGCAGCAGCACCAATCGGGACAAAAAGATGAGGGAAAGCAGGCGTCACAATTTCCATACCAAAAGCAGCGTTTTCCAGAAAATCAGCAAACAACCTCCAACCCTTTGGGTTCACATCAAAATGCCGCCCAAATTTTGACAAAAAGATTTTGCTCAAATACCCAATCCCATCCTTCAGTACCCAATTCACAGCTGCAGCAGTTGGAATCGCCCCTTTGCCCAACCCAACCGCATATAGCAATGACTACATGAAAAAAACAATAACTTAAAAATCAAACATAATGTAATCAAGCACCTATAACACAATCCTACGGAATAATCTATATGTGCTTCTACAATGTGAATAAAATGCAAGCCGTTAACTGTATCAACTGTTAGATCTTAAATTCCTTTGATGACTGAAACCTACACCATGAACTTTATATTTTGTTCGAGATTTTAGGTAGTTAAGGTAATCGAATAAAATCTAGAGCAGAAAATTGGTCTTTTAAACTAAAATTTCAAGAGCTGCTTCTCATTCTAATTCTCTATGTTTTAGGGCCGAAATTTGACAAGATTTAGAGAAAACTGATAGAAATTTAGCAAGCAGACTGGACTTTTTGAGAGTACATGAGAAATTATCTTAATGATCTTTCCCTTTAATCTAACGTGGATCCAATTTTTGTTCTTAAAGTACCAATAATCAATTGAAAAAAGTATCCAAACAACCCCCTTACATCTCTCTAAGGAAGTGTTTGGCATTTCGATTTGACGCATTATGCCAACAGCCCAATTTTCTAACACCTAATCATAAACTAAGGGGGTGTTTGGGATTGCTTATTAAAAGTACTTTATTTTTTTTGGACGGCAATTGTGGCTACATGGCCCCTAGCCCAGAAGGCGTAGCGAGCCCACACAACCAGGTTGGGTCCAGCCCAGAAGGCAATGGCACCCTTCCCTTTACGCACGCGGGAGGAAACCCCTATCGCCCTAGACAAGACTCGAACTTGAGACCTTGCCTAGGAGGGTAAAACCTCCATACCGCTAGACCAGAGGCCCGTTTCACGCACAAATAATCAAATACATGGTTAAGATTATCAGCTACTTAAAAAACGCAATAATCAAGATTAATGATCCAAAACCAAACTCACGACACTACTAACCTAAGTAACGAAATACATCAAACCCCTACTCCAATATAAGTACATCCATACTTAAACATGCCCTAAAACACAAAACTAACAATCAATAACCAAAACCTGAAAACCCCAAAATTCACTCACTTGTGTAGCGAGAACACTACTAACTTGAGCAGCAACACCTTGCACACTCCTCCAAACCGAATACTCCAAATAATCACTCGTCACACTATCCGGATACCCTTCAGGCAACATCAATCTCATAAAAACCTCCCTACATTCCCCCACACATTCGCCATTTTCAACCCTTTCAAACCCGAAAAAAACGACAAGCCGCCATCCGCCACAACAAACTCATCACTCAAGTCATCAACAAAAAGCTTAGTTTTTCTACCACCCTTTACCTCAAAAACAACACCCTTATCATTTTCTTGAACATTAGCATAGGCTTTGTAACAGTGTTGGAACACTAAGGTTAGTAGCACACATACTAAAAAGCCTTTTATGTGGTTTCCATTGTTACCATCATTGTTGTTGTTGTTGAACCATCTGTCCCACCAGTTGTTTGGACCTGACCCACCATTGCCACCGGAGCTGCCACCGCTGGAGATGCCACCACCGCTGCTGGAGAAGGTGATGGTTGTGGGGGAGTGTAGAGAGGGAAGTGGGGTCCACTGGTGGCGGAGAGTGGAGAAGGAGGTGGTGGTCACTACTCCCAGTGGGCGTAGCAAACCCACCGGCAAGGGGGATTTATGGCCCCTCCTTTGTTAGCGTTTTTAATTAATATTAAAAAAAAATACTAAAAATAAATGAATCACTGTATATTTTTTACTTATAAATACTCTGTTTCTATCAACAACCATGTGGTCTAGTGGTTAACACTTAACTTGTTAAGTGTGCCACTATGAGAGTAGTACCGGATGGGTGGCCATCCGGGAAGGCCTCTTTGATCACAGGGTCTGTTGATACCAGGCTTTCAAAGTCCTTCAATGAAGGTTTCAACCCACTAGGGTTCGAATCTGGAGAAGGCAGGGTTTACTTCAAATTAAGTGTCGTGCCTTCGGGCGGCTTAAGTTGAAGGTTTTCCCTCCATCGGGTTTCAATTGGACATGGTTTTCCCTTAAAAGAAAGTAACCGTTCAAAAAAAAAAAAAAAAAAAAAAAAACTCTGTTTCTACCTATAAATACATCCATAAACTTTTTTTAAACCCCACTTTCTACTTTTAAAACCCAACTTAACTTCTTTACCATAAATTATAGATTGTTTGCTTCCACGTACCATCGATGAAATCAAAGATTGTATTGATAAACTAACTGAGGAGGATATCAGTCGTCAGCAAGCGATTATCGACTTGGACGTGCAATTTGACAATGCAAGCACAACTAAAAATGATCTAAGAAAAGCATATGAGAAGTGCAATGACATTCCGCAAGAAAAACCGTGCTTTGATTGACACTTTTTTAAAAGAAAAATCTTGAAAAGGTTACGAGATGCATAATGTTTTGTTTAGAAATGCGGCAAAAATAAAATAAATAAATAAATAAATAAAAAGAATGTAAAAAAGGGGGGAAGGTAAATAAAATTGATAGTTGAAGATTAATAAATTTGACATTGATCATTAGTCTAAGTAACAAATTTAAAGAGCATAAAATAACAAATCAAGAAACAAGAAATGATTGAAGTTGCTTGGGTTTAGAGAAGCCGATTTTGAGACCAGTTTTAGTGTAATATGTCAAACTCTTTCTCTCCATCGACCATGCTGCTAATTGTTTTGTTAATGACTCACTAATTAAAGGGTTGATTAAATTCCAAACAATTTAGTGTCGAATAACAGAATAATTTCTGTTTAGGTTTTAGGCATATATTCATTTTCTTTTTAAATTAAATGGTAAATTGTGGCCCACCTTTATCCCTCCTTTTAATAATACAAGATACTACGTATTTGTTTTGTCGGTTTTTTGTTTCGTATTTTATATTATGTCATGTATGTTTACTCTTTTAATACTTTTTAATCTTGTCAAACTCTATGTTTTTTTTCGTACTTTTTGTTCCGCAATTTTATAAATAAAAACAAAATTGAAAAATTGAAAAAAAATTAAAGGTACTAGAATCATGTTAGGGATATGTATATCTTGTCTCTTATTTTTTTTAAGTTACCAAAACAAATCTTTTAACTTTTTTATACTCTATCTATAAATTATTTTCCCCATCACTTCTACCTATTATAACTATATGTTTTTTTTTTTACTTTAATGCAAAGATGTCTTTT
Organism: Artemisia argyi; assembly: GCA_030686995.1. Lineage (NCBI taxonomy): Eukaryota > Viridiplantae > Streptophyta > Magnoliopsida > Asterales > Asteraceae > Artemisia > Artemisia argyi. The sequence continues at coordinate 195,057,820 of CM060684.1, read as the reverse complement.
CAAAGCTTAAGTCATTACTCAAATGACTAAATGATTCTGAAATCACTGAGTAAATAAAGCTTTTAGTTTAATGAGAAAAACTTATTCAAAAACCCTTAAAAAATTAAAAAATAAATTAATTAAAAAAAAAAAAAAAAAAAAAAAAAAAAAAAAAAAAAAAACCCCTTAAACTTTTGCTCTACATTCAAGAAGATTTTCGGGTTCTAGTAAATTATATTAGAAGAAACTAGATCTAGATTCAATAAGATTTTCGGGTTCTAGTAAATTATATTTATTTTTGTCGTGTACTGTATATTTTTGTCAAAAATCCAATTTCTCTTAAATAAACTAGTTATAATACATGTGCACGCACATAGTTTTTCTTATAATTTTCAACTATTTAATATTATCGTTTAGAAAACAAACAACTTAATATCTCCTAAATGGTTTTACTTGCTTGATTAAAAATAGGAAATCTTATGTGTACGTGTTTTTATTATTCATTATTCAATAAAATGCCATGCATTAATGTTTTTCTAATTGTGTTATAAATGATATTTAGAGAGAAAAAAAAAGTGTTCATTATTATTTCAAATATGATTCTTCATGTGTATGTGATGTTAGTAATGATCATAATCCAATTTTGTTACATCAGTTTATTTTTGTATTACATGTGTGGTTACTTGAATTCAAACAGTTTTATATATCATTGGTTATTATTTTAATAGTTTGTTAGAATTAAGAAATGTTCCAAATCATTCAACTCAACTTTCCCTTTATTCATTTATAAGCAATTTACGGTTGTGATGTTTGCATTTTGACAAACATCAATGAATCGGCATTTTGACAAACGTCAATGAATCGGCTAAAGTCTAACTTTTGCGTCAAATATGTGTTTTACTTTGTATTTCATATTTGTATAGTATTTATTATGTTTTTTAAAATTTTATGTGGCAGACAATAACCTAGAATAATTTTTTATAGTGATAAATAATTAAATATGTTGATCTACCTTTTGTTTTTTGTTTTTTGTTTTTTTTTTTTTTTTTTGTTTTTTTTTTTTTGTTTTTTTTTTGTCTAACATAAAAATATGATATATATCTTGCGCTTTTTTATTCATTTAAGTTAAAAAAAAATCTTTTCACTTAAGTCGTAGAGCAATATCGAAATCTTTGATTAGATCTCTTTATAAGAAAATAAGTGATCTGAATGTAACAAATTCAAAAGTTAACTAGTCTAAGTATTTCTGTTTACAAAATTCGATAAATAGACCGTATATTTTTTTGAGTTTGGTAAACCAAAATGTTGCGTTTTATGAGCCTATCTTACCAGTAAGAGGTGACTAGAAAGTCTGAATCTAAACGAAATAATGTTGTTTGTTTTTGTATAATTGTCCGAATAATTTTAAGTGCTCGTTTCTGTAATTTATTTAAGTAACTTATGTAAATATGAAATAATACTTTTTATCATAAATATAATATAGTTAATAAACAATCAAATATATTATATTAACACGAGTCTTCAATCTCTTATCGAGTAAGAGGCATTAAGACAAGTTTTCCAGCTCTTACTGAGTAAGATGTTATATGTCTAACTAGGTCTGACTCAAAAGAAAAAAAACAAACAAGCAAAACGTCTAAGAGTAAGAGCCAATAAGAGGGCTAGTAAAACATTTTTTTATTTATTTATTTTTTTAACAAACACACCTGCAAAACAAGTGAAAAATCATTAAAAAAATAACAGAATAATCTAAGCGGGCAATATCTTTTCTTTCAAATAGAGTCACAACCCAATGTATGGGTCCACACAACAAGTGAACAAACCAAATTGTATGGGTCCATTTAAACTATAAAAACTACAGGGTTAATTTTGAAACAACATCACAACTCAGAGGACCAAAATTCTAATTTTGCATTTTGGTCCACGTCACAACCCAATGCGATCCGCCAATAACTAAATTGTGGGGGATTCCTTTTAAACTTATCAAACAATAGGGGTTGACTTCGAAGCAACATCATAAGTTAAATGACCAGAATCAGTACTCTACATCTCGCTCAATATAAGTAAAGTAACCATTCAACAATTGATCTCACCTGTATTACAAATTTTTCACCTGCACAAGCTTCTTCGAGAGCTCTTTATTACACCGTATAAAATGAATATTATTTATAAAAGTATACTACACAAGTATACATTATATACCGAAACTTATCACTCACAAACAGCCTAATCACTTCTTCATATTCACTGATGACGTATATGTTAGTTTTAACGGATAAAAATTAATGAATATGTCCGGACTCGAACACGAGACTTCGGGATTGCACACTTTACGTATGAGTTTCAATTAATTAATAATTATTGTTTTGGTGACGAATAATTATTAAATTCACAAAATGATCGTTGGAAGAAAGATGAAGGACTGAACTTAAAATAGAGTTCAAGAAAAACATGGAATGTGTTTGTAAAACCCATGTTTGGCCAAACCGAACCCATTAGAGTGTAGGGTTTGTGTCTTGTGCTCCAAGATGTTGATTAATATATAAACAAACCCCTTTGTTCATTCTAATCATCCCTTGGTTCACTTGCAAACCAAATCTCCTTCTCTTTCTCCTCTTGAGTTAGAAATCGAACTACACCCTTATAGGGTTCCTACTAGATTTTTAAGCTCAAAACCATTCTTGTTTAGTTGATCAACTACACCCTTCTAGGGTTCCTACGCGATCTTCTAAACATTGTGTTTGGATTGTTTGTGAATTAAGAACCTAGCTTTTCTTATTGAAACACTACTAATACGTGTGTTCAAGAACGAAGTGTTGGCATACTTTTGCTAACAAGGTGATTTGCCCTATTCGACTAACCCTAGTCGATCCACCATTAAACCCAATTAGGGTTTATAGTTCTTGTTCCATTGGTTTCTTGTTCTTGCTAGAAATCACAAAGAGGTACGCATCCATTTATATTTGGTTAATTTATTATTTGTATTTGATCTATTCCGCTGCGTATTCTTTGATGCTTATATGTTTATAGTTTATTATTATTCATATATTCCAACAGTGGCATCAAGAGCCGTTAATACATTATAATGAATTACCGAAACACATAAAAATTGAATCGTATGATTAATCACATGCTTGGTGTTCTTATGTTTTTATATTTTTCATAAACCCTAGATTTTATATATTTTTTTTATTTTTCGATTTTTTTTTATAAATGTCGATTTTTTTTTTATTTAAAAAAAAGGAAATTAGGGTTTGATGAATAACGTGATAAAAACTTGTAGAAACCCTAGGTTGCATGTAATTTATGTGTATATAAATGGATATTTGTGATATGCCGTTTGGTTGCGTTCCTTGATTGACATGATTATTTGTTATAATATGTGCAATATGGGCATCCATGACAAACCATGCATGTGTTGTCTTGGATTATGATGATTTGGTTTTAAGATTTCATGCTTATTATGTGATTCTTTTATAATTGATAAATTGTTTAGTAAATATTATGAATAAAGATTACTAAAATTTGATTAATTATAAGATTAGGGAAGACCCTATTAATCGTGTATTAAATCAATTGTGTGTTTTAAATTGATTTTTATTTGCATGTCCATTATTGTTGTCGTTTGTTTATTTTATTTATTACTTTTGTTTTATATGTTATTGTGACATGATAGTAACAAAGGGTAATTTCATAAATAAAATATTAAACGGACTTAATAATGGTGAAATCTTGTTTTGAGCTTATATATATAAATCTTGAACTTTTGGTTGATTGATCGTGACTGTATTAAGTGGTTGTAAGGTGAAACTATTTTGACAAACTGTAAGGTGGGTATAAGGATGGCTTAGCATTAAATTGCGGCCTTAGTGAGCCTCCATTCTGGCTTGCCGCTCGCTTGTGAGTCAAATTTAGTTTTACCTAACATCCATGATAACTACGAAGCACTTAAGGCAAAGTTGTAAGTTTCTCAACGCCTCAATCAAAACTTTGGAGATTTAAGCTCGTAAAGAAACTAATAAGTAAAGTTTTTTACATGAAACATATGCTACAAGATGAATGCATGAAATCTTTGTACATATATTTTGATTACACACATCAAATTTACTACCCTTAAATTTAAGTTATATGTCATCCAATGAAACGGAAACACCTAAAATTGGGTCTACGTCAGGGCGTAACCTGGCTAGATTGCAATGGAAGGGCAAATTACATGATTTCATCACTAGCAGATCAACTGGTATGGTGGAATTATGTAAGTTTGTTGTTTCTTAAGTTGGTTAACTTAATTGAGTTGATAGCGAGTTCTGATCACTCAAGGCATAAGAAGATGGGGATAAAACATGCTTACATTGCAACTGCGGTTGGCAAATTTGTAAATCCCATCGATTCTAGGAATTGCAATTGAATATTGGCAATTGGGACACGTCTCGTACCTTGTTGAATACCGTCATCACTAGCAGATCAACTGATGTGATGAACCTATGTCAATTTGGATCCTAGTTTTTCAGTGAAAATTAAATGGTTATATGATTATGAACCATGGGTATTTAATTTTCTTGAAAATTTAATTATCGAAAATAAACATAGTAGAATACACATTTTAGAACCTGAGTAATTATTACGTATGGGTTTTTCTAAATGTGTAGGAAAGTAAAAACAAGCAAATTATTTTCACTGGTTATGAAACACGTACAATGTTGTCAAATCCAGTGGGAGCTTTGTGTTGTTTACTGAATATAGAGTTATTGTTATGTTCTCTAATTCAGTGTGAGCTACAAGACTTAATTTCTGTGTAGTAGCCCAAATTATCTTCAAGATAATTACTTTCAAATTGTAGACACTCATGTTCTTAGGATAGCTATATGCGTTTCCTGATAAGACAAAGTAGTCCTACATCTACTTATGACACAAATCATATTGAATCACATAAACAAACTTATGTTGTGTTGTTTATATACTACAGGATATTGTTCAATGCACAAGTGGGAGAATTGTTTATTGTGTGCAAAGGAACAATACATAGAAATATGATTATAGGATTCTCTTAATTGCAAGGTAAGAGATCAATGTTCTAATAGGACTTATACATTTAATGTGTAAGATTATCTTATGTAGAACATGTGTCATGATTATAAGACTACTTTTATGTCTTATGATATTCAAATTAAAAGAAACACTTGAATTTACAATTTACGTCAAGGTGTAACCTGCCTATATTGCAATAGAAAGGTAAACTACATGATTTCATTACTAGCAGATCAACTGATGTAATGGAAATATGTGAGTTTGCAGTTTCTTAAATTGGATAATTCATAAAATGACATAAGCAAATGAAGTAGTAAATTAACTTGAAATTACTATTGAAACCAAGTGGTGGTGTTCACAAATACTTTAGTTATTTATGTTTATATCTTCTTATAAACATGAAGTCTTTTAACTATTACGAGACTTATAATAAAGTAAGACGTTAAACTTGTTATGTTTCAAACAAGAAATCATTGAGTTGATCAAATGATGTACAACGTAAAGTGGGAATATAACAGTTTATGTCTTCTTAAGACATAAACATGAAGTAACTTGTTCAAAAGGTACTTATGTTATATAGCATGCAATTGGCTTGGAAATTCTGTTGTGCCATTAAGTTGACTTAGTTGGTAATTAGGTAAGCCAAAGGGAATAAGTTTATCTTACATATTGTTAGTTTGTCTCACAATATTAATTCTAATGAAACATCACAAGTTGGTGGTATGTTCAGTTAGGAAAAATCAAACTCTTGTTATATTGTTTGATTAAAAGATAAATATGACTTCTTTTCTTCCAAAAGTTATCAAGGTTAGAATATTGAGTATGGATTGAATATACTTAATAAGACTCCAACCTAGAAGATTAAATAAGACATTATGGAATGTGATGAATCACATTAAAGTCTTAAAATGAAGTTCTGATTTTGTTAATAAGTAGTTTTAACAAACAAGAGTCAAGAACTGTAAAATATTTTTGTAATATCCCAAATGAGAACGATTTAGTGTTGCTCATCTTGCTAAAGTATTTATAAAATACAAAAGGCAAGTGGAAATTTTTTTTTAGATCTTGAAAGATCAAAATTACAAAATATATAATCTTCTAAAACCACACTAGTGAAAATCATGATGAGGTTTGAAATGTAAAGGTTAAATCTCAACATGATGAAACTCTCATTCATAGATCCGTAGGGATGTCTCAGATATTTAATTAATATGCTGAGAATTATGAATTACAGGATCAAGTAAGCCTGTTAATCATAATGACGCATTTACTAATTACGATAAATTGCTCATACTATGAATGTTAAGATGCTGTCCATAAAGATAAATCAACTTTGAAAACTTGGTTTATCTTAATGAAGATGAGTTTCTGCAAGAGAAGAAAAACCCTAGAAGTCTAAATCTTTGCATAAAGAATCATATGGACAAAATTGTATACATATTTTAATGTATGTCTTATGACAAGATTATTAATCATACTTAAGTAATTAACTATGATTGAATACTCTTTCCTAAGCACATTAAAATACAAAGATGGTAGTTGTTATATTCATTTTTATGAATATGAAATTTGACAATGGATTATAAAACCTCTTTCTTATATAATTACTTAAGCGAGGACGATGAGTAATTAAGAGTTTTATGAATTCATTTAATCTTTGAAAGTATACAAAATGCAAGAATCCAAGTATGGATAGATGCATGCATCAAGGAGATAAATCTTATGTTTAAATATTAAATCTATGTTTTGATTTATAATTTAAAATAAGATAACTCCTAAGTAATTCTGAAAGCTAGTGGGAGTATTATGTTTACTTATTTAAATCATATATGTTGTATAACATATAGGAAGTAACATTCTATATAAGTTAAATGGTAAGTCATAACTTGGAATGAAACTTTACTTGAAAGATTTAATAAGTAAAACATACAACCTTGAATATATGTTTATTGATGTAAACATGTGCGCTAAATGAATCTAATAGAACATGATATATCATTTAGAAAGTTTAAATGGATATGTAGTACATGAATGAAATTTAAGTTGGACACAAGAATTTTTCATGTACATCATGTTGTTGTTATATTATGCTTTGATAAAAGATGATTTGACAACATTGATATCTAATTGAAAGATATTAGATAAGTTGTGTAATGAATATTCTAAAGGAATATATTTGGATATAGAATCACATCCTCAGCCTGGAACAATTTCTAGATTCTATAAATGAACAATTTGTAGAATTGTCATAGCCAACAAACTTGAAAGTTTGGAAGGAATAAAACATTACACATTGAAGTTTATGGAAAAGAGCATATTGTTGTTTGCATACAATGATGCTAATAAAATTGAGATGACACTCAATACTAGTCATGAAAGGATTTCATCCTTGTTAATAGCCATGTGTACTAGTTATGCTTAACGAAAAGCATAGTTGCATTATACGTTAAAGAATAAGAATACTTTAAACTTTAAAGGTTTGGAAGTTTAATTATCATAAATTTTATGTTGAGGATGTCATACACATTTTATAATGTATTATGTGGTTATATCAAATTATTTGAATGCACATATACAAGAATTTCGTTATTGAAATAAGTATTCTCAAAATTCCGATAGATCAAAGTTAGTTGAATAATGCCTTGTCAACAAGTCTGATTACTTGAGGCATAATTGTCAACAAGTATGATTGGTATTACTTGAGACAAAATTCATTAACGAGAATTTTCATGCATTGATCTATTTAGTATTTGGATAAGGGATGTTAAGCAATTATTATTTAATAATGAATTAAAGTACTGAGTACGTTTGTTTTCATTAATAATAGATTGTATCCCATATTTGCATGTTTAATCCATGAATAACTTAGCTTATGTTATTCTAAATAGTCCGTTGTCAATTAATGATATGGGAGTATCATTGAACTAAGACAAATCTGAGTTTTGGTATAATATATTAAAATATATCGATGCGTGGACATGCCAAATTCATATGATATTCAATACTGGATAAATTGGATATAGGACAAAATCCCAATTACATGATTGTACTTATAGATGTTGTCATTAGAGTAAATCATGAATATTTATCCTCAGACTTGAGATACCAGGTAACTACTGTGGATGTAGCTCATTTTCTGTGAGATAATCTAACGCTATCCGTAACTGGTAGTTATAAGGATTATTTTCAGAGGTGATGCGAAGTTCATAGGTTATGCTTGTAGTCAATACAGGATTTGGTTCCTTCAAATTTGTTTTGAAGTTTAATACTGTTTGGCCACTCGTAGGATTAACAAGATGTTTGCATGGCCATGCCCAAGGTCTATCTGGAATGCGTTCAGATGAATTGGTAATCTTGCTTGATCATAAATAACGAGAAACACTAGTTAATTATGGAATGACTTCGATCCATATCCATATTAACATAGTATTAGAATCAAAAGGATAAGTATGATGATGAATCATCAAAGGTGGTTTTTTCCAGGAAACCATACTCGTGATCGTTCTGGGGACATTGGCGTGTTATGCTAGACTAACCATTGTCATTATTACATTAATGTATATCCGAGTGGGAGCTGTTAGTTTTAACGGATAAAAATTAATGAATATGTCCGGACTCGAACACGAGACTTCGGGATTGCACACTTTACGTATGAGTTTCAATTAATTAATAATTATTGTTTTGGTGACGAATAATTATTAAATTCACAAAATGATCGTTGGAGGAAAGATGAAGGACTGAACTTAAAATAGAGTTCAAGAAAAACATGGAATGGGCTTGTAAAACCCATGTTTGGCCAAACCCAACCCATTAGGGTGTAGGGTTTGTGTCTTGTGCTCCAAGATGTTGATTAATATATAAACAAACCCCTTTGTTCATTCTAATCATCCCTTGGTTCACTTGCAAACCAAATCTCCTTCTCTTTCTCCTCTTGAGTTAGAAATCGAACTACACCCTTATAGGGTTCCTACTAGATTTTTAAGCTCAAAACCATTCTTGTTTAGTTGATCAACTACACCCTTCTAGGGTTCCTACGCGATCTTCTAAATATTGTGTTTGGATTGCTTGTGAATTAAGAACCTAGCTTTTCTTATTGAAACACTATTAATACGTGTGTTCAAGAACGAAGTGTTGGCATACTTTTGCTAACAAGGTGATTTGCCCTATTCGACTAACCCTAGTCGATCCACCATTAAACCCAATTAGGGTTTGTAGTTCTTGTTCCATTGGTTTCTTGTTCTTGCTAGAAATCACAAAGAGGTACGCATCCATTTATATTCGGTTAATTTATTATTTGTATTTGATCTATTCCGCTGCGTACTCTTTGATGCTTATATGTTTATAGTTTATTATTATTCATATATTCTAACAGTATAGCCTATATCTGGGCCGCAAGCCCAAATGATATACATTACTCACATCTAAGCCCATCACGAATGGGCTACCATGACAATGGTATGGGCCGCAGTATTAACTCTTTGGGCTCATAAAGCCCAAAGGCCTAAACAAACCCACCGGGTACACGATAAGGATTATCTATTCAAGGAATAGATATCCATACCTCGGATAAGCACCACGCGTGCGAAGAGTAAGGAGCAAGAAACACGGTTTCTTAGCCCCTATATATAGAATCATACGATTCTCATTCAAGGTACGATTTACACAATCCCTAACTCTTCAACTAAACCCTAAATCGATTACTTACTCTCACGCCGGAGTCTAATCGGGGGAGACAATCCCTCGATAAGCCTAACGGTGTTGTTTTATTTTCTTAGTGCGCAGGTAACAAAGTGCTAAGAAGCGAATTGATATAAGAGCAAAAGCCCAATACCCAGGTACGCCCAACTTTTGTATCAACAAGTGGCGCCATCCGTGGGACCCTACTAAAAACTAGAATGACGAAGCATGAGAATTCAAGCCAGCGGACTCCGCAGTCAGAAAAGCGTGACCATCAGAGGAAGAATCAACAAGATCCGACCTCCAGACAAGCTGCTGGAACAACCAGCGCACCTAGTCACCACGAGGCAGAAACAACCCCACCTCGTCTAGCAGTAGAACTGCCCGTAAGGACTACCACAGTCACACCAGTGTCCCCAAGCATTGAGGAACTCCAGCGCAACCTCTTCATCGCTCCTCATAAGGCCATACCCGCAGTGAACAACACTGCGATGCCAGGCGCACCTGAACGTAACAGAGTGCCTAATACTGAGGCAGAAATTCTTGCAACAACTGAGGACGCACGTGATCTAACTTTGGGAAATTTTGTGTCCCAAAATTATGAAACCCTAACCGCCCTCATGCAAGAAGAGTAGGCGCGGACCTACAAACCCGACTCAATTTTGGTCCAGAACGCGAACCATCACCACCACGTCACCCACGAGGAAGACGTGCAGAACGTACCACTATCCATGATAGGTTAGGTGCGGTATCTGACTCACAAAATTCTGGAGACAGCGGTAGGCGCACCAATGTCCATTCCAGACTTGGTAGTCGGGGAATACATGATCGATTAAGGCCTCAACATTCGCCAAGCCAAGGATCTTCCAAACTTGGGAGTAGGAGGATCCCAGACAGATTGGGGAGAAGAAGATCCCCAAGCAGAGATCCCTCAGACTCCTCTTCTAAAAGGAGCAGGCGCAAGCTCCGAAAAAGAGACTATCCTTCTTCCAGCGACTCCTCGGACAACGAGGATAAAGAAACAGGACACTGGAAGTCAAAAGGAAGACGTCGTGAGGAAGAGAATGAAGATATGTCTCTCCCATGGCGACGCCAGAAAATTGATGCGTTTACACGGCGCATAAGCGATTACTCAGACCACAAGCGCAGGCGCATGCCCGCTAACGTGAAAACATATGATGGAACAGGTGATCCGGACGACCACCTAAAAATTTTCGAGTCAGCCGCAACTATCGAAAATTGGCCACAGCCTGTGTGGTGTCACATGTTTAATTCTACGTTGGTAGGAAACGCGCGAACATGGTTTAGCAAACTCCCACGTAGGAGTATAGGTAGATTTGAGGAATTACGGAAAGCATTTCGCCTCAACTTCACCCAGCGAAAGAAGTGCGCTAAAAATCCCGTGGAATTGGCAAGAGTGAAGCAACGTCAAGGGGAATCAACCAGCGCTTTTATGGAACGTTTCAAAGATGAGTGCATACAGGTCAAAGCATGTCCTGAAATCCTAAAAATTACAAGGTTCATGAATGGAATCAATAACCCAGAACTCATCCGGAAGCTTAATGACAAAGTTCCACAATCTTTTGACGAGCTAACAAAGCGCACTAGATCCTTTATACAAGGAGAAGCAGCTGCTGCGGATAGTAAGAAAGGATATTCAAACTATAGGCAACAAGAACAGCCGCGGAAACAATCCAATGACCAAAACAACAACCGCAGCAGGAATTACCGCAGTGGAAGAGACAACGACAAATATACTCCTCTCACTAAAACTCCAAGAGAGATATTTGTAACAGAAGGTGCGAACTTCCCAAAGCCACCACCAATGCGCACTGCAGAGGAAAAGCGCCTAGGTAGTGGATACTACGAGTACCACGGCCAAAAAGGCCATACAACCAACGAGTGCGTCCAACTAAAACAACTAATCGAAAAATTAGTTAGAGAAGGAAGGATGGACCACCTCGTAAAAAACATCAAGGAAGGAAAAGACAGACAGAGAAATGGGGGCAAGAAAGAACCCCCAAAGGAAAAAGCTGATACTATATACATGATACAATCATGGCAACGCAAGATAAAGCAAAAAATCAGCCAAAAATTCTCTCCAGAAAAAAAGATATCCTTCCCTACCATAGCTGCGGACAACGCAGTCGTGGAGCCTCTAACCATTGAAATACATACAGGGGGACACGACATCCACCGCATGTATATTGATGGAGGAGCATCCGCGGACATCCTGTATGATCACTGTTTCAAAAGACTGCGACCTGAACTCCAAAGTCAATTGATACCAGCTACGACATCATTAACAGGATTTACAGGAGAAAAGATCTGGCCCATGGGGCAGCTACGCTTGTTGGTGGTCGTAGGAGATGAACAACACTCAACCGCAGCATGGATAAACTTTATGGTAATAAAGGCTCCCTCACCATACAATGGTATCATAGGAAGACCAGGAATATCATCCATGCGCGCAGTACCATCCACAGTGCACGGAATGCTTAAATTCCCAGTGGAAGGAGGAATTGTCACCCTCTATAACACCACAGTACCACCAAGAGAATACATCGCAGCCACAAATGAAGCAGAGACCATTCCAGAACAGCGCACGGAAAAGATGCCAAATTTAAAAGTCGCCATTCATCCAGATTATCCGGAACAACAAGTCTCGATTGGAGGATCTTTATCTGACAAAGGTAAAGCAGCTGTATGCGCACTATTGTAGAAGAACCTAGACATCTTCGCATGGGAACCAAAGCATATGACTGGAGTACCACGATCTATCACAGAACAAAAGCTACAAATCCGACAAGGATACCCTCCAATATGACAAAAGAAGCGCGGCCAGGGCCCAGATCGTGCAAAGGCTATTCTGGAAGAAGTACACAAGTTAGTGGACGCAGGCATCATGCGAGAAGTATACTATCACGACTGGCTTTCTAACCCAGTTATGGTGAAAAAGAGCGATGGTAGTTGGAGAATGTGCGTGGACTTCACAGACCTCAACAAAGCATGTCCACAAGACTGCTATCCACTGCCAGAGATAGACTGGAAGGTCGAATCCTTGTGCGGATACCCCTTCAAATGCTTCCTAGATGCATATAAAGGGTATCATCAGATCCAGATGGCAGTGGAAGATGAAGAAAAGACAGCTTTCTACACCAATCAAGGAGTATACTGCTACACAAAAATGCCTTTTGGCCTAAAGAACGCAGGCGCGACGTACCAACGACTGGTGGATACAGCCTTCGAAAAACAAGTAGGCCGTAACTTGGAAGTCTACGTTGACGACCTTGTCATTAAAAGCCATACAGAGGACGAGTTAGTGCGCGACATAGAGGAAACATTCAGAACGTTGGGGCGGATAAACATGAAGTTGAATCCCAAGAAGTGCACCTTTGGCGCGACAGAAGGCATGTTCCTCGGGTATTTGATAGAACCTGATGGAATCAAACCATGCCCAGAAAAGACAAAGGCTGTTATTGACCTCCCCTCCCCACGCACACTCAAAGAAGTCCAATCACTGAATGGAAGGTTAGCAGGGCTGAATCGCTTCTTATCCAAGTCAGCAGACAAATCCCTTCCCCTTTTTAAAACACTCACGAAGTGCACAAAGAAGGGAGACTTTCGCTGGACTAATGAAGCAGAAGAAGCTTTCCAACAACTTAAAAACCATCTGGCATCCCTTCCCAAACACATCGCACCGCGACCAGGGGAAGAATTAATCATGTACTTATCGGCGACCTATGGAGCAGTTAGCGCAGTACTATTGACAGACAGAGACTCCGTCCAAACACCCATATACTTTGTAAGCAAAGCCCTAAAGAAAACAGAGGTTAACTACAGCGCAATGGAAAAGCTAGTTTTGGCTCTAGTGTTCGCAGCAAAAAGGCTTCGTAGATACTTTCAAGCGCATCCAATAGTGGTAATCACTGATCAGCCAATTAAACAAGTTATCTCTAAGCCTGACGCATCAGGACGCTTACAAAAATGGAGTGTACTACTAAGTGAGTACAATATCTCATACAGGCCGCGCACTGCAATCAAAGGACAAGTCTTAGCCGATTTTATCATGGAGAAGCCAGATAGCGACAGCCCGACATCTGCAGCCGAAGCAGATTTACAAGAACCCTGGATCCTGTTCACAGATGGGTCTTCATGTGTAGATGGATCAGGCGCAGGCCTTATCCTTACAAATCCAGAAGGTATGGAATTCACCTATGCACTACGATTTGAATTCACAACCACAAACAATGAGGCAGAATATGAAGCCCTACTAGCCGGACTACGCATTGCAATCCAAATGGGTGTACACAACCTAGAAGCAAACGTAGATTCGCGCCTAGTTGCTAACCACGTGTTAGGTGAATACGAAGCCAAGGATGAACACATGGTCCAATACCTGGAAAAGACAAAATCCTTGATCAAGAACTTCGACAGGTTCACAATAAAACAAGTACCTAGAGGCGACAACAGGAAGGCGGATCAACTCAGCAAAATCGCATCCACAAGCTTCGCACACCTCTCAAAACAGGTATTAGTGGAAACCCTTAAAAACAAGTCAATCTTGGATATGGAGATATCAACGGTGATAGAGGAACAAGATCCTACGTGGATGAAACCTATCATCGAATTTATTAGCAAGGGAATCCTACCCCAAGATCATAAAGACGCTCGACGAATACGGCGCACAGCGCAACGATTCGAGTTACGCGATAATGTACTCTATCGACGATCTTTTTTATAGCCATGGCTCAGATGTGTCGGACCCCTCCAAGCAGACTATGTCCTCCGCGAAATTCACGCGGGGTCGTGTAGTATGCACTCAGGGCCACGATCCGTGGTAGCAAGCGCTCTGAGGTCAGGATACTATTGGTCAACAATGCATCGCGACGCACGCGACCTGATAAGAAAGTGCAGCAATTGCCAAGTACACAGACCAATTCCGCGCCGACCACAACAAGAGTTAACACCAATTACCTCACCATGGCCATTTTACAAATGGGGCATTGACATCGCAGGACCTTTCCCTGTCGCAGCGGGAGGAGTAAAATTCCTCATTGTAGCCATAGACTACTTCACAAAGTGGATTGAAGCAAAAGCGGTGGTAAACATCACGGGAAACCAAGTCAAACGCTTTGTTTGGGACAACATTGTATGTCGCTTCGGCCTACCAGGCGAGATCATATCAGACAACGGAAAACAATTCTGTGATAACCCATTTAAAGATTGGTGCGCACAATTAAACATCACACAACACTTTGCTTCAGTCAAACACCCACAAACCAATGGCCTAGTTGAGCGCGCGAATCGCAGTCTAGGCGAGGGAATAAAAGCGCGCCTTGACAGACACAAAGGAAAGTGGGTAGATGAGCTCTGGCACGTCTTATGGGCGCATCGCACAACCATCAAAACCAGTACTGGCGACACGCCATTTTCCCTAGTCTATGGAACAGAAGCCGTCATACCCGCCGAAATAGGAATGCCAACTATACGCACAGCAGAGGTCAACGTCACGACAAATGACGAGGAACGGCGCATAGATTTAGACATACTGGAAGAAAGACGCGAACGCGCAGCTATACGCGAAGCAAAGGCTAAGGCAAAAATGAAGAAGTATTATGATGCAAAGGTCAAACACACTTCATTCAGACCAGGAGACTTTGTTTACCGCGCCAACGATGCGAGCCACGCAGAAGACACAGGCAAGCTCGGCCCTAAATGGGAAGGACCTTACGAGGTCACAGACGCGCTCGGCAATGGCGCATACAGACTGCGCGACACGGAAGGTCACGACCTTGCGCGCACTTGGAACATTTGCAATCTCAAAAGATGTTACTTTTAGGCTACGGCCCTTACACAAACACCTTTGCACCCTACGTGGTGCCCAATAAGTGTTTATTTTTCTTTTCTTTTCTAGGAATTGTATTTTCTATTTTTTCAAATAACTTGCAAGTATTAATAGTTATGGTTTCTAGCTAACTCCATAGCACATTTTTACTTTATTGCAAATATGTCAATATTGTTCATCTTATATCTCTGCCTACATGGCGTGCATGCACCACTTAAAGACCCACGAAGGCATAAAGGATAAGTTAACCTACTAATTTACTTGTTGAATAAGAGGGTTGCAAACCCATCAACATCGGATCACGCATCCTTGCTAAGCGCCTTACTCTCGAGACGTCGAAGTAAGTTTCACGTGCGCACCCCACGACGGACGCGCAAATACCAAGTACACAGTACGAGCTTAGCAATATAACGAGCCAAGACACTTGGTCAAATAATAAACCTTCGCAAACAATGCAAGCATAAATCTTCAAAGTCACGTACTTAAAAGACTTAGTTAAAAAATCAAACTTAAGCAAACAATGCATATATATTTGAGTCATGAACTTAAAACCAAAAGTGTATCTCATTCAACAATTATTAATTACAAAGGAAAGATACATCACTATACAAAGCCTATATACTATGGCGATGCTCGGAACCCTCCTCTGGAACGGCGGAACTCCCCGCCTCCTTAAGCTTACTCAAGGTTATAGCATCCTTGAGAGACACGGTCGGAACGCTCACAGCCACACCATCCGATCGGGGAAGGTGCGCAGCACCGATGCCGCACATCACAGCCTTGCCTTTGATACCCTTCTTTAAGGCAACCCTTTGCTCGTGACGCTCTAGCACCTCCTTCAAAGGGATTTCCTTCTCCAGAGCAAAGGGCTTAAGGATGTCGCGAGGCCGCGCAAAAACAGGGACTTGAAGCTGCGAGACATTAGGTTTTAGATAGTAATCTAATTCCTCTTCTGCATTCTCCCCAAGATGACGCTGCAAAGTTAGACCCGCCATGAGCACATCTATGGGGTCATCTTGGTCGAGCTCCAACTTCCCTATATGCGGCAATTCAAGGACCTTTAGCCCCGCCATCGCCTGCAGCAGCTCGTCGTAGGCCGTAGAGCTGTAACCAGGGATTTCCGCCAAGTCCTTCTCCAGCAACTTGGCCTCACGAAGGTCCTCCATAGCCTGCGATCGACCGCGCGCCATCGCGCAGTGTACAACCTTCCCAAAAGCTTCCACTACCTCCGCAGACTCTAATGTGCTCAGGGCTTCCAGGTGCAGCCCATGGCTGATCAACCATCTGCATTCACAAAGAAACAATTGTGTAAGATAAACAATAAGGCGATGAAGTAATTTTAAAGATAAAGAAGTAAGGATACCTGCGCTCGGCTATAGTAGACATCAGATGGGGGTACAACTCCTCGTCATACTCTATACTGAGGGCGCGCAGCTTCTCCTCATGCATCGAGACCGCCTTCTCAATACGCTCCTTGAACTCCTGAAGGCTAGCATAATGCTCCGCTCTCTTTTCCTCAAGATAAGACACCGACCAGGTAGTCTTCGCTTTTATCTGCTCGAGCTTCGCCCTCGCATACTTCAGGTCAGCCAAAATGCTCATCTTATCTTGAGCAATCTTCTCAGCATAGGCCCTCGAGGCCCCCCAGCTCCACTTGCGCATCCGACAATTGCGCGCGGAGCGTCACCAACTCCTCCTCCTTCTGGACAAGGGCACGACTCTCCCCAGCATACTTCCCCTTCAGCTGCGCCACCAGCTCAACCTGACGTGCAGTAGTCGCAGCCAACTCGTCAATTAGTTGCTGCGCCTCACCACCATCAGCATCCTTGGTCGTCCCCTCCCTGTTTTCATTCTTCGGAGAGGAAACCTCATCATCCTTCGCGGCGTCATCCCTACGCAACAAAGGCAGTCAATAAATATTACAACAAGTAATAAAAAAAAAAAAAAAAGAGAGAGAGAGAGAGATAGTTCACACTTACAGAAACGGAGAAGTATCATCAACCTCCAACCGAGCGCCAGAGGTAGAAGTCTCTTCCGCGTTCGACTCTGCGTCTCTGATGACGTGTCGACGCCTCTTCCTATTACCACTGCCCCCAGCCTCGGCCTTGCGCTTCGAACTCTGCGCAACCTCCTCCCTCAGCACCTCCTCAGGCTTCAGGATCCGGATGCTGTCAGATGACCCTGATCGCGCCTCCTCGCGCGCCACCTCCACATCAGGCACCGCCTCCATAGTGGGTGCCACCACTACCTCAGGCGCTACACTCTGGACGGGCGTCACCACAAGTGGTGGCGTATCCTCGAGGACCGTCGCAGGCAGAACAGTCAAATGCCCCGCGGTCGCATCGAGCAGGGGCTGTTCCCCTTCCTTCAGAGGACGCACCCCTATGGTCACCTGCTTTGGCTTATCTAGCTTCACCACCGCGAACAGGTCCATTTCTGCACACACCAAATAAAGCAAGAAAAAACAAAGAAGGATTAGTTGGTAAATGCGCGAAGACAAAAATAAAAAACTTACAAACAAGTACAAGGGATGAACACCCACCCCGGCCATCCTCACTCAGGAAAGTGGGAACCTCATCTGCAGCGCCAAAATAAGCGCGACTCAATCCCACATGTACCAAAAACTCCTCCGGATAGGGGTTAATGGCCACTCGATTGGCATCTAAAGTCTGCGCTACAGCAAGCCTGTAGGAACCGGGTGCGGGGCACCCATCCCTTGGTAAGGACGCCTGAGTATAAAACTCAAAAGGGGAGGGAAAGACTACGTCGTCTACCCAAAAGAAATACTCCCTCCAATTTTTAAGGGCGTCAACCTTCTCCGTATAACATTGAAGCGCCCCCTGGCGCTTCGCAAAGGAAACCCAACCATTTGACCACGTTGAGTGGTAAAAGGAGCGGAACAAGTCCACGGTTGGTTCTATCGCAAGTAAACGGCAGTTTACCTCAAAATTCGACACCTTCGCCGCACCTATACAGTGCAGCTGAGAGATGTGAAGGCGATAGTGATTGAGCAAATCGCTCAGAAACATAGATATGGGTACGCGGTAATTCGCGTACTCAAAAAATTTCATGTATAGACCTATCTTCCCTTCGGGGAAGTCAGCTATACACGCATCGACATCTGGTGCCTCTGGACGTACATCCAAAGGCACAAAATAGTCGGAAGAAAATTGCGTCACGTCCTCAATGGACATCGCGGAGCGAAAATCCTCTAATTGAGCAACCATTTTCATCTTAAAACTAAGTGGGATGCACACAAAGATTACCTACAAAAGTTAAAAGGTTTCTTTGCAAAAAACGCTCTCAAAAAGAAGAAGAAGATGAATAGTGGTTGTGTGTGTTTTTACTGTGTGATTGTAAAAAAGGGGGGCGGTGACTCTTATATAGGAGTGGTAAAAACCCTAATGTCCCTCCACGTGGAACCCACTCACAGAAAATGTATGGCTGGGAGATGAACGGGTACAAGCACTTTTTCCCGAAATATGAGGGCTACGTGGACACCACCCCCGATTTTCGAGGCATCCATTTTGATACTATTAGGTGCATTGCACCCACAAAAAGGCGGTAATATTTGTTTCATTTCCCGCCACGCTTACCGCTGATGCTATTAAGTCTAGTACCCACGGCTACGCGCCGCGCACACTAGACTGGGGGGACATGATGACGTATAGCCTATATCTGGGCCGCAAGCCCAAATGATATACATTACTCACATCTAAGCCCATCACGAATGGGCTACCATGACAATGGTATGGGCCGCAGTATTAACTCTTTGGGCTCATAAAGCCCAAAGGCCCACCGGGTACACGATAAGGATTATCTATTCAAGGAATAGATATCCTTACCTCGGATAAGCACCACGCGTGCGAAGAGTAAGGAGCAAGAAACACGGTTTCTTAGCCCCTATATATAGAATCATACGATTCTCATTCAAGGTACGATTTACACAATCCCTAATTCTTCAACTAAACCCTAAATCGATTACTTACTCTCACGCCGGAGTCTAATCGGGGGAGACAATCCCTCGATAAGCCTAACAGTGTTGTTTTATTTTCTTAGTGCGCAGGTAACAAAGTGCTAAGAAGCGAATTGATATAAGAGCAAAAGCCCAATAACCAGGTACGCCCAACTTTTGTATCAACATTCACCATTATCAGCATAGCCCGCAATCATAATCGCCCACGAATTAAAATCCTTTTTAGAAATTTCATCAAACACCTTACGCGCATTGTCCAATCTCCCACAAGACACATACATCATCAAAACACGGTTGATTAACGCTAAGGAAAGTCGCTGTTACGGGTTTTTGTCATATGGGTGTGTACTGAAACTAATTCATTGGAAAGTTGGAACTGGGTGCATTCTTTTATAAGTGAAATGTAGACGGCATCGGGTACGGGAAAACGGAGCGTGTCGAGTAAGCGTAAGATATCGGATGGTGTGGTGGGTTTTGGTTTGTGGGTTTTGATAGGTTTTAAGGGTTTAAGGTGGGGTTTGTGAAGGGGTAAGTTAATGGTGGTGATTTTGGCGGGAAGGTGGCTGTTGGGTTTATATGGGTTTTGAGGGTTTAAGGAAGTTGAAATGAGTTTGAAAGTGGGTGAATTTGGTGTAATTTTTGGTTGGGTTTATTTGAAGAAGCATTGTGGGGACAACGATTGGTTTTTGACTTTTGACTGTTGTTGCATTTATACATTTTGGGTGGCAGTGTATTTCACTATCACCATTTTTTGTCACAAGTTTTTGTTCAAACGAAACTTTCTTCATTGTGATGGTTTTGGTACGTGAAAAAGTTATGTTTTGCGCTTTTTTTAATATAGAAGACAATGCAAAAGAAATTGATTATAACTCCATAGCTGTGAAATTTTATGTTGACGTGTTCAAAAGTAATTATATAAGGATCGATACCCAAAGATACTATATTTTGTGGCTTTTTTTTTTTTTTTTTTTTTTTTTCTAATTATTATTATTCTTTTTTTCTTCTTAAGTCATAGAGCAAATATCAAAATCTATGATCAAATCTTTTTATCAAAAAATAAGCTTTTCAAATGAGTGATCTGAAAGTAACAATTTCAAAAAGTTAACTAGTCTAAATATTGTGTTTACTAAATCCGTTAAATAGAATGTATTGTTTGTTGAGTTTGGTAAACCAAAATGAGGTCTATTGTGAGCTTTAGCAAAACAAGTAAAAAAATAAAAAATAAAAAATAAAAAATAAAAATAATACAAAAAAAATAATAATAATAAATAAATAAATAAGTAACAGGCAATATCTTTTCTTTTAAATTCCAACCGTCCGATCCGCAAATACGGTCCACAGTCCACACACGAAACCAAACTATGCATTGGGTATGCAAAATCATTCAGCAGTCGCATTTTACCCCCACATGTCCACAACCTTTCTCCAAGTGTGCATGTACTCACTTTTTTTTTTTTTGAACAACACTATTCTTTCTACACCTATTACGTTTCTATTTAATCTTATGGTAATCATTATTTTGTTTAAAGGAAAAACACTAATTAATGCTTTTATTTCACAACTTTCTTTTCTTATTGCATTTCTATCAAATCAAAAGGTTGTGTTTGGATTTTTATACAATTGTTATTTTTCGGTATTTCGTTGAGCGCCCCATAACTATGCTAGAAATTTTACTCATTCATTGATGCCGTTATATACAATCTCTATTTGTTTTGGTTCAATCTTTAAAATGAAATGAAACATTTTCATTGCCTTTATAATAGTTAGAAGCTCAATTATAACCACCACCACGCTAGAAATTATACTCATTTGTTTAATGTAGTTATCTAAAATGTTTCGACAATTGTATTGTTTTATCACAAAATTTCAAAAAAACAATGTATTGTACTCTTTAATAACTATTGGAATAATTATTTAAAATGTATAATGCAATAAAGGTTATAATGGTAATTTTCATGATTCAGATTGATCATTCAGCACAACTATCAAACACTAAGAATCTAATTTATACAGAGTCATTGAATCATTCAGCTCTTTGAACAATTCAGCGCTAAATCATTATGTTTTATCACTTCCCACTATCTCATGTGCAATCAAACATTCATTCTCATCCTTGTTGTTATCAAGAATATCCTCCTCGTCATCACTAAGTCCAATACCTTTATTCACAATTTGCCATCTACACTTGAAGTACTGCACCATCTCTTGTGACCATTTTTGAAATTCTTCAGCTGATGGTTTCTTTGTGTTTAAGATAAAAGAATCAACTACCAGCTTTGAATCATGATC
Source organism: Artemisia argyi (assembly GCA_030686995.1). Taxonomy (NCBI): domain Eukaryota; kingdom Viridiplantae; phylum Streptophyta; class Magnoliopsida; order Asterales; family Asteraceae; genus Artemisia; species Artemisia argyi. Next base: position 195,036,023 of record CM060684.1, on the reverse strand, counting down.
CACTTTTTCTGCATATTTCTCCATATCATCTTCATCAGCTAAAACAGCAAACTTATTAGCACTTTTTCTGCATATTTCTCTGTTCTCCACATTAGACTGCCCATTATCCTTCCCTTTATTCTGAGTTTCTTTAGGCCTAAACATCTGTTTCTTTTGTTGAAAGTAATTTCCCCTTCCATGATTCTTCCTAGTTCTTACTTCAACAATGCCTTCTTCATTAACTCCTTTAGCATTTCCACATCAGTATCTTTCCTAGCCTTTTCTTGCTCATCCTCCTCATTAGTTCTAGGCCTAATTTTACAATCATGCAGGCTATGAAGTAATACAAAGTTTTATATACCTTGTATATTGTGTCTCTTCAACCTTTATGTTACCTTTAACCGTGATAGCTAATTTAATCCTGCAAGTAATGCAGAAATCAGAAAATCAGTAAGTAACATATGTACGGTTCTTAGGAACCGATTGGACACCTCTTGCATATATGGTGACAAACTTACCGTTCTAGGCCATTAAACTAATTTTCAACCATGAGCCTTGTTTTTCAAAGCCACACCCTTCTTCACATCTCACATGCGCCATCTAGATAAACCATTTATTGCTTTATACATTCAAAACAACCAATATTAGAAGAAACAACTAATAAGAAAAACTGAAACATAAAACTTTAGTACTACAATATTTAGTTGGCACAAAGAGTAGATAAAGTTGATATAAGGACACAAATTGTTGACTTGTTGCCTGTTGGACCCATATAAAAAAGTTATTATACCCTTTTTGACCCATTAACCAACACCCGACACCAAGTTATTTTTGAGACAAATATGATTGACTGGAGATAAAATAATATTCATGTCGACCCATTTTGAGACAAACGGGTCAAAATTACCAACCCTACTTCAAGGGATGAAGGTTAGGACACACGAAAATCAGGAGTTAAGAGAAATGTCTGAACAAAATCTATGTATTTCATCTAAGCAAATTAGCTTTGTATTATCAATACCTGCATATTAAAATACAGAGATCGATTTCAATTTATCAAGTTTTAGAGCTTAGAGCAATATGTGGCTCTAAAGTATGATGCATGTGCGTACCAGTTTCTTGATTCTTAATAACTCTTACAAATATTACTTGTTGGGTATTTTATATATAATTATGGAGCAAAAGATTCTATATATGAAGATTTTGAAGATTAAGAAGGGATTATTTGAAGATTAGTAAGAGCTTAATGCCTATAACTAATAAAGCAAGTGAAGAGAATTTCAGTCCAAAAGGTCCATTTCAAACCCCAAATTGAGCCGAAACATTGTTTTTTTCAACGATTGGCTGTTTACATGTCAACCCAATTAAAAAAGGAAATTTAAGTAAATGCATACAATGACTTGAAAATAACATATGAATCACTATGGAATAGAGGATACAAAGACACAACGACATTAAATTGCAATACACTTGTTGGTATTAATGTTAAATCAACTACGATCCAACTTTTCTTGGTCTGCGCCCTCTTAGACGTTCAGGTGCTGCTGTACTGGCTGATCACTCACTTTCGGTGTGTGGTTTGAAACTAAACCAGCTGAATGCTAACTCTCAAAAGGAGAACTACAAAGTAACAATACAAAGTTAATACATACTGATAAACCTACACCAAAATATAATGTGTTACTTTTTTCCCACTGATATCATGTTAGCACTTGCGGTTCAACTAATCCACATACCTTTGTTGCATTAATGTCGAAGGATTAAAGAATTGAACTTTCATTTGGAGAAGCTGACGATTCTGCAGGAGATAGGCTAGGTGGTGGTGGTACATTAGAGACCTAATAAGAAGGCGTATATTATGTTATAAGTACGTATGGTTATATTGAATAAGAGACCTCTATATGTGAACAATACTGATTACAAACTATTCATGTAATCAACAAAGTCGAAGGACAAAATCCTTAATATCTTGAAAACCACATAGACCATCTTACTCTAGAAATCATGTTACTGTTAAACAAAATCATATTTTAGTTTAAACACAATCTCCTTTATTTTATCTACGGGTTATAATATAGATAAGTAGATTAAAATCATTACCGCTAAACATGAACGATTATAACAAAATGAACACAAAAAAACAACTTACTTGCAATTGTAGTGCACTTTCAAGTACTTTCACTACCGTGGTCATTAACGGACGTTGTTCCCGTCCTCTCTTCAAGCACTGATAAGCAATTGTTGTAAACGCCTTCAAAGAATGAGGATTTATTTCATCCTTAATATTACCATAAACGATTTCATCTATGGTGTTTTGTTTGTAGAATTTACGGACCAATTCGGTCAAAGGCTCATCCTGCTTGTAGCGAATACACAACCTCCCACACAACAACTCAAACAAAACTACCCCGAAGGAGTAGACATCTGACTCTTTAGTAAGGAAACCTGACCCTGCATATAATGGATCACAATACCCAAATGTCCCTACAGCATTGGAGACAAGAAAAGTGTATGGCTGGTTTGCGGGACCCAACTTTGACAGACCAAAATCTGCGATCCTTGCATTCCAGTTTTCATCTAATAAAATATTGGAACTTTTAATATCACGATGCAAGACTCTTTGTTGGGTCTGACCAGGATTATGAAGATAAGCAAGCCCTCGAGCCGCCCCAATGCATATCTCAAGGCGTTGTACCCACGTGAGATTTTTGTCAAGATACAAGTCGAGACTTTTTCTTGGCGCATACTCATATACAAGGATCTTTTCACCACAATCGTCACAAAACCCTAAGAGAGAGACAATGTTTTTATGCCTGTAAGAAGAAAGCATGATGATCTCTTTCCAAAATTCAATATCTCCCTGCCCAAATACACGATTTAGACGCTTCAAAGCAACAACTGACTGCCCCTTCGAATGGATGAGTTCTCCCTTGTAAACTTCTCCAAATCCTCCTTTTCCGATGCAATGGGAATCATCAAACTCGTTGGTTGCTGATTTTATAGCTTGTAGTTCTATTTTGAGGTGTTGGAACTGTTTTTTGACAAATATTGTATTAATGTTTGATCAGATATTGGAAATAAAACCTATAACCTCCAAAACACTGAAGTTGAAGAGCATGACAACAAAATAAGATGTATTTGAAAATATATACAATAAAAGGCTAGAACCACCCCGGTCAACTCTAAAATAAGAGTTGACCAAAGATATCCTACTACATGAAGAAAATTAACTTTGGTAAATCCCTAAATCGCTTTGTTACTATTCATAAGACGAATTCAAATAATCTCGTAAACCTACAAATAAGAATAATCAAACACCCCTCAAAATGTGAAAACCCGGTTTGAAAATGTTTGCACCAAACTCTATCCATGACGTTTGTGTTGTTATTCTTCTTTTTCCTTTTTTTAGTTGCCAACGATTTTATCACAATAATGGCCTAAATTTAAGACAATTACCTCCTTCTGTATGGATGATGCTGATGATGATGATGATGATGATGTACCTTCAACTATTGAGTTATTATCCTGTAACATCAACTGCAATAAATACGCTAATTAGTAAACTATAACTAATACACAAATACAAAGTATAAACTATACGGTACATATTATGAAGAGAAAAAAAGGCCTTACATAATTTTGTGATTTCAATTGAAGTTCCAATGCTTTCTCGAGTCTTGGGACAATGTCATCTATATATGGGCGTCGCGATCGTTCGTTGTCCAAACACTCTAACGCTATTTCCGCAAACTTGTTGAATGAATGCAAGTCCATTTGTTTCAGTAGTTCCCGATCAATTATATTAATGAGTTTTTTCTCTCTATAAAGGGTAATGGCTAACGGAACCAACTGATTATAATTTTTGTTGTCAATTATTGATTCCCTGCCACACAGTAGTTCAAGCAACACTATCCCAAACGAGTAGATATCTGACTTGTGGTTCACGCTTTTAGTTTCAATATATGTTGGGTCTCCATACCCTTTCACCTGAATAGCAGTATTAGTATAAAATGAATGGTGCCTTTGAGAAGCTTTAATCTTCATGGAACGTTCAAAATCAGATAACTTGGGTTCCCAGTTATTGTTTAATAGAATTGCGCCACCGTTGATTCTCCGGTGTATTACGCTAAAGTCGCGTAGCTCATCATAATGAATGTAACTCAACGCATTCGCAAGGCCGACAGATATCTCCAATCTTCGCACCCATGTCAACTGCATCGAGTCACTTATATGGTTATCAAGACTTCCCCAAATATCACGCCTGAAAATGATGATTTTCTCATCATTCTCGTCACAAAACCCAACTAATGAAACAAGATTCTTATGCTTGAGAGTAGAAAGCATGGAAATCTCCATCCAAAACTGTTGTTCTCGATCCTGCAAGTCTTTATTTAACCTCTGAACACGGATATCAATCAACTCACCCGACCACGGAAGCTGCCCCTTGTAACAGTTTCCAATTCCACCTCTGCCTCTGAGATTTTTTTCATCAAAGTTGTCGGTCGCGAAAAGTATATTTTGAAGGGGGATTTTAAGGTAAGCAAAGTCATCGGGTGAAAACATCATTTCTTTGTAATCATGAAAAGTCATGCTAAAAAGGGGGTTTAATTTGGGTTACAAAATGATGCGAATTGAAGAGTACTTCTCACAAATACACAGAGAGAAGAAGTAAGGTTGCTGTGGTGGTAATCATAAATTCATAATCATCATATAAATAATAACAATTGTGTTTAGTGGGCATTATTATAATCATTACTTTCTTACGATTATATAAATATACTATTCAGTAGATGGTTGAAAACGAAGTTAAAAAAAAAAAAAAAAAAATCGACAAATAAAAAATTAGTTTACCGAACGACAAAAATATGAGTCCATTTTAGTGTAAATAAAAAAATCGAAAAAAACCCTCGAACTATCCAACAACTTACGAAAACTAGCCTGAACTTTTTACTATTCACGACTTTTTTTAATATATTTTTGACATACATATGATTTTTATAGAAAATGTTGAAGTTTAATATATATTTTTCTTAAAAAAAATAATAACAATTGTGTTTAGTGGGCATTATTATAATCATTACTTTATTACGATTATATAAATATACTATTCAGTAGATGGTTGAAAACGAAGTTGAAAAAAAAAAAATAAAAAAAAATCGACAAATAAAAAATTAGTTTACCGAACGACAAAAATATGCGCCCATTTTAGTGTAAATAAAAAAATCGAAAAAAACCCTCGAACTATCCAACAACTTACGAAAACTAGCCTGAACTTTTTACTATTCACAATTTTTTTTAATATATTTTTGACATACATATGATTTTTATAGAAAATGTTGAAGTTTAATATATATTTTTCTTAAAAAAAATAATAACAATTGTGTTTAGTGGGCATTATTATAATCATTACTTTATTACGATTATATAAATATACTATTCAGTAGATGGTTGAAAACGAAGTTGAAAAAAAAAAAAAAAAAAAAAAATCGACAAATAAAAAATTAGTTTACCGAACGACAAAAATATGAGTCCATTTTAGTGTAAATAAAAAAATCAAAAAAAACCCTCGAACTATCCAACAACTTACGAAAACTAGCCTGAACTTTTTACTATTCACGACTTTTTTTAATATATTTTTGACATACATATGATTTTTATAGAAAATGTTGAAGTTTAATATATATTTTTCTTAAAAAAAAAAAAAAAAAAAAAAAAAAAAAAAAAAAAAAAAAAAAAACTTTAAAAATACACACTTAGCCTACTTAATAACTCTAAAAACTATTTTTAAAATTTGTTTAAACCACATGGGTCAAAGACGTACAATCCTATAAAAGTTTGAATTATATATAAATGAAGGACAAAAATACACAGTTGGTCCCTAAACTTTTAAGAAGCACTCTAAGTTTGAAAAAACGTTGCCATGCGTCCAAAACATGTGTTTTTGAGGCCGATTGTGTCCCTTGACCCATTTTCCCTTAGTCAACGTCTGTTATTTTCCCCCATGTGCCTTGCACATGGGGGGCAAAATGGTCATTTTATCGTTTTGGTTAATTAGTTTGGTGGTAAAACCTTAGGGACGAACTGTGTATTTAATCAAAAACTTACACCATCATTACCACCACCCTCTCTTTATCTCTTCTTTCTGCTTTTCTCTCTAACTTTCTGCTTCTCTCTCTAAAATTAACACAATCACCATTTTTAAATCTCGTAAACCATTCCAATAAAAATATATATAAATGCTATAGAATTACTACGATTATGTTGTTTTGATTTTGCATGAACTTCATAAATAGTATATATTATAGACTATTTTTTTTAATATATATATACTAGCATAAACCAGAAAGCAATCTAAATTCCTTCATAAAGATTTTTTTTTAGCAGTAGCAATAAAAAAAAAAAGGAAATTTGCAATGGATACATGGATGCAATGGATAACGTATCTTCAATGCTTTTGTAGTGCCATTCTTTTAGTTGTCCTTCTTCACATTATAACCCCTCAACTCAATATCTCCCTTGAGTACCCCAGGATTCAAGTCTCAATTAGACATTCGGACAATCTTCTTCGACTATCATATTTTCTTTGGACCAAAAATCAACATTTGTTTGACTTAAGCTCATGTATAAAAAAGGAGATGAAATTCAAGAGAAGAAGTATCACGTTTTTGAAGGTCTCAACTCATACATTGAAACTCAAGGTTTCGAGTGTGTTAATATACTCTATGAAATGGAATATGCTGGTTCCCACAAGAATCATATGCTTAGCATATAGATTTCAATAGATAGTGATTAAACTTACAAAACAACTTATGTTTTTCCCGGCATGGTTTGTAACATATCAAAAACATTTTTGTGTCATCAAATCTATTTGATCGCGTACCGATTTCTCATGAGACATATTTTTTGCACAAATTGAGTGTTTTTAGAAAAAGATTTGATTTATATAAACTTAAAAAGCCTTCGAGTCCTCGACAATGCTCAACAACATTAGAACAATAATAATGCAAAATTCATCAAAAATTAGTGAGGCACAATACGTACGGGTAGTATTATGTTTGTTTAGAAAAGGTACATTAACTATTAGTTAATGAAACTAAATGCTAACGACAAGTAATCTTTTATAATAACCACTTATAAAATAGAACGACTAGAAAATAGAAAAATAAAATAATAAAAATGGTGATGGTATATTTTTAGTTGAATGGTTTACGAGATTTAAAAAATGGTTATGTTGTTAATTTTAGAGAGAGAAACAGAAAGTTAGAGAGAAAAGCAGGAAGAAGAGATAAAGAGAGGGTGGTGGTAGTGATAGTATAACTTTTTAATTAAATACACAGTTCGTCCCTAAGGTTGTACCACCTAAATAATTAACCAAAACGATAAAATGACCATTTTGCCCTCATGTGCAAGGCACATGGGGGAAAATAATAGACGTTGACTAATGGAACATGTGTCAAGGGACGCAATCGGCCTCAAAAACACACGTTTTGGACACATGGCGACGTTTTTTCAAACTAAGGGTGCCTGGCGATGTTTTCTGGAAAGTTTAGGGACCAACGGCGTATTTTTGTCTAAATCTAATAAATATGTACCGATTTATTTATCAAAAAATATACTGCCTGAAAGGTCTCCAGATTACAAACAAAATGCGCCCAATATTGATATATTTTTTTACATACGGACGAATTTATATATATATACTAGGCGAGTACCCGTGCATAGCAACGGAATTCCTAGCGGCAGATAATTAACGATTTGTGATATTGTGGTGAGTATTTTGTGTAGCGTTCAAAATAGAACGTGAACCAATCAGAATGTAATTGCAAACGGTTATACTACACGATAACTAAAGTCTAAAAAAAACTCTTAACATCTATCAAACAACATATAAAAACATTTCGAACAATAACACTCAAACATACATATAATTACTAAACGAACTTTTTTTTTTCCATTCGAATTTCGAACAATAACACTCAAACAACTAATCCACCTATACTCATTTTCGTATCCTTACTTTTCCAGTTAGGTTATACAAATTATAGAAACAAGTAGAGGTAGACGAAGAGCATAATCACACAGGCAGATTCAGATAAAACCAGTTGGAACTAGATGCAGAACCTTATATGAAATCAGACATATGCAGAACCAAACAGAGGTAGACGAAGAGCATAATCACGCAGGCAGATTCAGATAAAACCAGGCGGAACCAGATGCAGAACCATATGTGAAATCAGACATATGCATGTAACACCCCCAAAATTTGGTACAGCGGAAGACTCAACAAGCTTTCGGGGTGCTACGGGGATTGGTATCCAAACACAAGACATAAAAGAACGAGATAAAGTAAACAAAATAAAATACAACCATGCGGGGTTTTAAAGATTACATTATCCCAAAATCATCCAAAGTCAGGCCCAAAAGGAATAAATATAGGTCCACAATAGTTATCAGAGTTTTAGAAATATAGATCCATAACCAGTGCCAAATGCCAAGCCTCCAATCCCAAGCATCCGCAGAGCATCACTTAATTACCTGAGAAAACGTGCTAAAAGTCAGCTTACGCTGGTGAGATCATAGGTTTAGATTCTTAATTCAATATAGTGGACATATACGCAAAACGCTTGCTAGCTAGACTAGGGCTCACTCATCCAACGAAAATAAACCAACCAAATCAAATCATCCCTATAGGTGCACGCTATAGCTCAAATCAACCCAATCAATAGCTTACCTAGCTCAAGTCTAGGCCTCGCTCTAATATCAATCCAATAGCTTACCTAGTTCGGGGACTTGGCCTCGCTCAACAACCAATTCAATAGCTTACCTAGTTCGGGACTAGGCCTCGCTCAACAACTAAATCAATAGCTTACCTAGTTCGGGACTAGGCCTCGCTTAAGCCTACCTAGTTCTATAAGCATATCAAGTTTTGAAATCAAAAAGCGATAATAGTCCACATAAAGCATTTGCACGTTTCTCGCCCCAAGTATTGAAAACAAAGTTCAAGATTAAAAGTGGGGCTATGACTCACCTCAAGTCCAGAAATCCTCAAAAGAAATGATAGAAGAAAAACGCAAGAAATCTCAAGCAACTCACGTAACGGCGACTACAGACTCGGCACTTCCTAACAATATCAACCCGTTCAGAAATTATTTCCTCAAAATAAAATATTCCCATTCCCGAACGTAATTCATTTTACTTTCCAAAATATCCATTTCTCGAATTAACTTCATATTCAATTGAAATTTGAAGTTTGGTATCCATACGGGTGGAGGGTCGACACAGCACAAACCAAAAAGCCTCAACAAAGAACAATAATAAGATAACTATAGGTCTAATGTTAGCCCAACATATTATTTAAATAATTATCGAAGCTTATTAAATCCGTCGATTTGATAATCTCCCATACTTATTTACGTAATATATCGTTCCAAAATTATACCCAACCTAAAGCACATTGCACATAAATTTCTATTGGGTATATGTCGTAGCCCAATGAATTCCCTATATATATCGTCGAATCGGCCAAATTCCACGAGACATATAGTAATTCATTACCCTAAAATATATACCACATCCTATGGGCGTCGTGGGATACGATGCCCATTAATATACCCATTTTATATCGTCAAATAACTCGATCTAGAATAAGTCATTCGATATATAAAATGCTTATATTAACCGTCATATATCCGTGACAACACAAAGTCACAATATAAAGCCCACTTGGACTTTAAAGACCCACGATTCGTATAACTCGATAAGTTTCTAATTTATAAAATAAAATCACATTTTTAATTATTATTTACCTGACTCATGTTTCGCCGTTATTTTTATAGTTATTATTTATAATAATATCCCGACATTTATTACACTATTTTCATAGTATAATAACTATCGTCTTATTATTATATGTTTACTCGTGATCATGTTATTATTATTAATATACGCATTTATATATATATATATATATATATATATATATATATATATATATATATATATATATATATATATATATATATATATATATATATATATATATATATATACGTTTAACGCGTCTATATATACGTATATAAACGATTATATTCTTAATAATATTATAACGAGTATTATTTTTTATTTCGATTAATATTTATCGAGTCATAGAATTTGGTCACATGTCCGAGTCATGACCCTCGGCTCATAGTCCAAGTCCAAAATAATAAAAACAAGCCACAATATAAATCAACTCCGTCCAAACAATCCCATATCACGTGCTACAACATGAGGGTCCGACTACGGCACCCAACTAACCTATCACCGTCATCTAATTGACCGTCTCACAATCGGTCCCCAATTTCCATACTCGTCAACACAACTCCAATTCACGATACAAATGACCAATGTCCAAATGATTCGGCCCAAAAATAAGTCACAACAAATATTACCATATAATCTAAAACAAGAAAAAAACATATCAATTATACGGGTTGACTTACCGAGTCAAACCCGGGTCAACTTGTGAGGTTACAACCAAGACAATAACCTCACCCGAGACCTCTCGGTCTCGGCTAGCTCTAATGAGCCTCTCGACCCAAACAGCCCGCGAAGGGGGGGGGGGGGGGGTTCGGCCGAGACTCCAAAACAACAACAACAACAATTCGGACCATCTAGGACCCAAAAATACCAACATGTATTAACCATCATCAAGAATCAAGAAAAAAAAACAAGAACCATCACACCTCCAAGACTCTAATCGAGTCGAGGAGGGTGATTGAGCCCGAACCACCTAACTTATATTGACCAAATAATGGTCAACAAAGTCAAATAGCCTAGGTCAATGCTCCGTGGAATATAGGGTTTCCCCGGGTCGTTAAGTCCCGACGAGGTGTGAATTGTAAATAAACGGTTATTTGATCGGGTGAATTTGGATGAAAATGGGTTTGAGATTGATTGAACTAAGGAATCTACAATGAAATAGCTTAAACAAGCTATTTGAATAAGACGAGAAACTCGGAAAAACCAGAAACGATTAAAACCTAAAAACGCGTACGTTACGTTTAAATAAAACGTAAACGTACGAAATAAAACGTAAAAACGAAAATCTGAAAACACCCAGGGGGTGAAAATGACTTTTTTACAAAGTAAAAGGTAAAAGAAAATTTTTAGAAAATTAAAATAAATTTTAACCCTAATTAATTATTTAATATTAATTAAATACTAATTATTACTAATTATTAATATTTAAAACACTTAAATATAATTCAATACTAATTAAATACTAGAAAAATGAAAATAAAATTTCTAAAATTATAAAATAACTTAAAATGAGTTTTAAAAATAAAAATAATTGTTTTTGTCTTTTTGTGGATTTTCTATTAATTAATTACTAATTAATTACTAATTATCTAATTAACTATTTTAAATTAAGAAAATTACTAAATGAACAGTAAAAATTCTAAGAAAATTTCTAAAATTATTTTACAACATATAAAAGCTATAAAAAATATAAAAACTTGATTTTACTTAATAAAAACTAATAATGCTATTTTAAACTTAATATTAATTAATTATTAATTAAACTAAGATTAATTCTAATAAATACTAAATAATAAAATAAAAATCTGAAAAAAATTATTATAACTACTTTAATATATGAGGAATTTAATAAAAATATAAAATAGCTAAGTACTTAACAAAAATTTAAAAATGAAAATTAAAATTAAATTACATTAAATAGAAACTATCACTTAAAATAAAACTTGGATTTTCTGGGTTTTTATTTTACAAACTTGATTTATAACTGAAAACAGTAAACTTTTACAAAAACAAAAGTTTTGGAGCTTAAAAATAAGCTGAGAAAGCTCAATAAGCTTGGACAGTTGACTTTGGTCAACTGTCAAAGCTTAAAAGCTTGAATAAGCTACCCAGGGTACACAAGCTAGAAAACTAAGTGCAAACAACTGAAGGTAACATTAATTAAGCTAAATCAACAAGCTATAACCATTGAATAGGCCCCAAAAGCCAAATAAGCAAATCCAGTCACCTGAATAACCAAACAGACTAAGGACAGCTTTGACGGCTAAATTAAGCTTATGCAATAAGCTTGAAGTGAAAGCAGACACTGGAACTAGCAAGTATGGCAACTGAGCTATTCAAAAAGCTAAAGTTCACAGGATGGAATCCACTAAGGAGCTTATGACAAGCTCTTGAAAAGGCTTGTATGTACTGAGCATTCAGTACACACAAGGAAACGGGACAAACTAGGAGCCTATTGCAGCCCTAGCAAATGATCTTTAAACTTGAAAATAAAACTTTGCCCTAGTAGGGGAGCTTATTGGCTTTCCAAAAATCCAATAAGCACCCTATGGGGCTCACTAATGAATAGTACAGAAGCCATGGAAAATGGTGGGTTGGCTGTGTAACTGCTGCACAGGGGAAGGGGTTTCCCTGCAGCCCACTTTGAAGGGCTATGGACCCCACAAGAAAAATCACAAAATTCAAGTGAAGGTAGGAAATCAAAGCTAAGCTGGGGGGTTACAAAATATCAAAAGCTCAAGGGCAGAATCACCCCATAAAAATCTAGAAAATTCTTTGAATTTTTGTAAAAACTGAATATCAAGCAACTTTGACTCTATATGAAAACTTAAATCTTTGACTTTCTTGAACTTTGATTGGGTCTAATGAACTGTAAACATGTTAATAAGCTACTATATGATGAAAATAAGCTACACTAACAACTTTGGGACTGAATTGAGTGATCTTGGAACTTAAAAATTCCAACAGTGACTGTTAAGAAACATAAAAGAGAATTTTGACCTTTATCAAAGAAGCACTAGATTTTATGACTTAATTGGACTATATGAACCTAATATAGCATACATGAACCAAAAACAACACCAGAAACAGATTAGAACATCACCTATCCTACTAATCCAAACATCCCTTTAACTAACTGATTCATTATGAGATACAAAGTCAGCCCTACTTTAGCCAATTTTAAGAATCAAACTAAGTTACTTACATACATTAAAGGCAGATTGAGAGATCAAATCCTACAACTAACAATTAAAACACAATAACACAGATTTATCAAAGGAAATGCAGTAGCAAACAAAATAATGAACGAAAAGCATGAAAGGTACAATACAGGCAATGTAACTTACTCCTATTATGATTATTAAACCAAAGGGACAAATAGAAAGCTAAAATGGCAGTTAAGGAAGCAAGGCATAAGTAATTGCATATAATGGAGAATGAGATGAACTCACAACTTGGTCAGAGCTTGATAATAAGGGAAAATGCACAAGTGACTGAACAGGGTTGAGAGTTTGGACTAAGAAGTCCTAGGATTCTTCCTCATCACCTTCAAAGCAAGCTCAATAGCCTGGTTCTTCACATAGTTGACTGTATGTTGACTATTCTAAAAAATTATAATGAAGTGTGCTCTGTGGAACTCTTAGATAACCAATAGCTATAGTAACCCAAGATAAGCCAAAACTCACAGAAAATTGGTTTGAGGAAGCTTATTAAACTCATTCTAACATAAATATAATTTTAAGCTTAAAACATGAAGTGGATTGCAAAGGAATAAAAATTAAACTGACTTGCATTGATTTTCAAACTTGATTACACTACTGAGAGTATGAATTACAACACTTAATTTAAAGCATTACATTAATTAAATTCGAACCTAAAACTACATTAAGAACTACTAAAACTTAACTAAATTAACTAACACCATTTTGCTTCCTGCTTTATCTTCATTTATACACTTCAAAACAGAATCTTGGACGTTTCCCACAATCTTTTCTAGCCATTGGATGGAAGAAGCAATCCTGACCTTCAATTTACTTTTGGCGGGAACCTTGGTATTAGCAATTTGGCCGTTTCCCTTTGGCAGTGGTGTTATTTGGACCGGGGTACTTGGAGGGGGGTGAAAGTAGGTAGTAGGGGTTGGAGTGTAGGAGAAGTAGTGATGATGGGAGTGCAGGGTGGTATTGCAGGTGTGGTGGAGTGGTATTTGGAGGGGAGTGGTTTTGAAGGAGGTGGGTTTGACCTAAGGTTTGACTGGGGGTTTTAATAAAACGGGGTGAGTTATTATTTGGTGTGGGCTGGATTTTGAGTGGGATGAGGTTGGGGTAGGCTAGGGGCTAAACATGGATCAGGTTGTGTTGTTGTTGGGGTGTTTGTATAATTAGGTTTAGGGTCCATTTGGTTTGTAGAATAAACTACAAGGACCAAATTTGTAAAACTGAAATTCCAAGGGCCTGTTTTGCCAAGCATCCAAAGTACCCATAAGGATCAAACTTGCCATTTATTAATTATACATGGATCACAAATGAAATTTTCATTTTTAAAAACACCCGAGGACCATTTTTGTAATTTTCAAAAGTTGAGGGACTTTTTCTGTCAATTGCCCAAACTTATGATCCAAGGGCTATTTGTGATAACTTATGATTTTCCAAGGACAAAAAATGTTTTTCCTTTCAAAAATACCCCACAAGGGATCAATTCCGTCAATTTCTAAAGTTCGGGGACTATTTCTGCCAATTGTGAAACTTCAGGGACCAAACCTGTAATTTTCTCAAACTTTTCACCCAAAGTCTAAATTTGATAATTTTTTACTTTTAAAAACTTTGGGTTGACTTTTATTTCGTTTTAAACTTCCAGGGACTAGTTTTGTCAATATTTGAAACTTGAGGGACTGAAACTGCCAATTGTGCAAACTTTGTTCGTTTTTCATTTGTTTTTAAACATTTTGCATCTAAAACATATAAAACACAATTTTGGAATAATTTCTGTATTTTGATGCGTATTTGAGTGTTTTTGGATGTTTTGGCAGTTCATATAAGACAAAAATGATGAGTATTCACACACTCATCAATCCCCCACACTAAACTATTGCTAGTCCCTAGCAATATTTTGAGAAAAATTAATGGATTTTAAACTCTTTACCAAAAGCCATCACTTCTGGAGTAGCCAGGTGTAAGAACTGTGGCACACCTGATAACCGTGTGATTTTGAGCAAACCACCAGCTGTCAACGGATTTGACTAGTCTTTACCAAAAGCCGTTTGCTTCTGGACTAGCCAACTCTTGATGGAATAGCCAACATCTTGGTGAGCTGATTACCAATTATGGATTTTCCACGGCCTTTACCACAAGCCATAATCTTGCGGGCTAGCCAACTCATTTGTTTTTGGGGAGTTGAGGAACCGTACAATTTTGGGCAAATTGCAAGCTGTAAACGGATTTGAGATGTCTTTACCAAGAGCCGTTTGCTCCTGGACTAGCCAATCCCTTTTGTCGGTTAGACAAGGCGGACTGATTACCACAAAAAATTTTGAGCTTTAGTGAAAAATTTTTGAAAATTTTTGGTCAAAAACGGGGGTATAAGATAGTAAAATGTGATAAAATTCGCTAGAATAGCGAATACCCCCCCACACTAATCATGAATATTGTCCTCAATATTCAAAGTCCCGGCTATTATGCCGACATTTTGAACGGAAAAGGTCAACATTACAAGCTAAGCGTGGAAAACATCATTTTGTATTTTCACTTATGTAATCATAGCATGGGGGACTCCCCCACACTTAGGGTGAAAACCTGATGAGGCGAAAAATGATCCGTTTTTAGGGGGTCATTTAAGCCCGAATCCGACTTTATTTGATCAAATATTGCCCTAAATCGTTCCTTTTGTGATTTTAGGTGTTTGGAGAGTGAATTCTGGAAAAGAGGCTATTTTGGACGTTTTTGGAGCATAAAGTGAAGAAAATGACAAAGTACCAAAAATCCAAGCTGGAAATACAAGGTGACGGCGTCAAGGGTTTACTCTTGACGGCGTCAGACAAGATGAATATTTTACCCTAGCTGGTGACGGCGTCAGATGGAGATATGACGGCGTCAAAGTGGCCAAGATTAATTTACCGTAGGTGGTGACGGCGTCACCAAGGCCGTCACAAGTGGATCTAGGGCGTCCGAGGAAGTGTATGGCGGCTAGTTGACGGCGTCAGATTTTACTCTTGACGCCGTCAGGACGATTTTCCTATATATAGTTTTCTAGTTTTTTCATAAAAAAGAGAGAAGTTTTGGTGAAACCCTAAAGACGATTTTGGTGCCTCTTTTACAGGTTTTTCAAGGGTTCCAAACCCTTGAGACCTTGCATTGTAATTGAGATAAGTATACTCTTAATTCAATCAATATGTCTATGTGTTGGTTGTTTATCTTTTGTTCTTATCTTAATTCTACTATGCTAGGCTAGATTTCTTTTGTGTTTGCTTAGATCTAATGAAACCTAGATGTTGATTATGTGTTGATTACTTGTCTATTCTTGTTCTTGGATGAATGATATTATATGTTAGGCTTAAGAAAACTGGCAGATCTCCAAATGGTAACATGCTTAAACGTCTTAAGAAACATGAACCGAGGCGTACTAGGTCTTTATTGGTTGTATTTAATGCATGAGCCACTGTTTACAATCCCTATAGTTGTGCTGGGTCATGGTGTAGGAGGAGATAAGAGCTTATAGAGTTGGGGAGTTATGTATGCTACCCCACGAATGGTATTAAGGAATACAATCCGTCATCCATACAAGTGTAACAAGTAATTGACATGTAAAAGATATCTAGGGAGTAATGAAGTCTAAGTAAACACAATTTCTCCAAATACTGCTCACAACCTTAGTTTAATATTAGCTTAATTTCATTTTCATTAGTTTAATTAGTTATAAAATAGTTTTTTGGGTTAGTTGAATAACAACTAATTCCGCCCACTCTTCCAAAACCCGAGATTTTACTTGCTTTCATAAAATATAAAAACACAAAAATAATCATCTTTCATCTTTAGAACTATTAATTAGGTTTTCTAATCCTAGCGACACTATTCCTAAGCTGAACGATCAATCCCCCGGTACTTGTCACTATACTATACTACAACGATCAGGTACACTGCCTGGTGGGGGTTGTAAGCCTCGCGAGATCCCTCGAGAGGTAAAGCAAGGTGCGATTCCCACGCATCAAGTTTTTGGCGCCGCAGCCCGGGGAATAGTTATTGTCTAGGTTAGGATTTCTTTTTATTAGGTCTACTTGCTAGATTCCTTTCTAGTAAGATTTTTATTTTTATTTTTTAGGTCTTCTTTAGTCTATCTTATTTCTTTGTGTCTTTGTTCGTAAACTGTTCCGATGGATCACAATAACATTGATCGGCTGATTCCTGTTATTCGTGTTTTTCGTCGTAGGATGTTCCAATTGCCCGCCCCACTTCCTTTAGCAGAAAATGAGAACCCACCTAACTTCTCACCCAACCACCACTTTGACAATAATTCTGAGCTAGAAGAGTCTGATCATGATGATGACCGTAGGGCTAGCCCTTTTTACTATTCAGACTCCGATGAGGATCTTGATGATGGTGACGTAGTTAATGAGGATAGAATGGAAGAGGAAATAAATCCTCTTAGGTATGTGGACCCTAGAACTAGGATTGAGTGCGATAGTTCATTTAACATGCAATTCCCTTGTAAGATTGGATTTAAGAGCTTTAATGCCTATCTCAACTCATCTCTTCCAATGAACATAATCTCACGTAATGAATACAATAAAATCATGGTAGAGGAGTTAGAATACAAGGGGGAAAACGTCATTGCTAAGGGAATACCATTGCACGTGTTTGTAGGAAAGTTGGTTTATCTTGTTGAGTTCATGGTTATGGAGAGTCTAGAAGAGTTTATTGATAATAAATTGACCCAAGTTGTGTGTGGAAAACCCTTCAAATGATTGACCAACCTTGATGAAAAACTCATTGAAGGGCTAATTACATTCTCGGATGGGGATGAAGATTTTGTTTACCAAATGCCCCGCGCACACCCTAGGTTCAAAGGTTTTTCCATGGAAAAGTGTAGTAGGTATCCGCCCATGGAAATGCTAAGTGAGAATGATAAGAAAAAGGGACTTAAGTACACGCATGAAAAGAATAAAAAATACTATCGCGGGTGCCTAGAGTTAGGAGAAGAATATAAGAAAGATGAGGCGACTATTAGATGGCTCACACTTGGTTATGTGAGCATAAGCGATACACGATAACCCACGACTTTGAGTCTAGCTACAAGACTCGTAAATAAAGAAAAGCGCTTCTTGGGAGGCAACCCATGTTTTGTGTGATTTTAATTGTTTGATTGTTATTTGCTTCCGTATGCATGTTTTATTTTTATTGTTGGTTGATCATGTTTCTCAATTAAAATGTGAAATACTTTATTATGTTGTTTGGCCTAGTCCTAACTTCAACCTAAAGGTATTTTTGCAAAAGATAAGTGTAAGGGGAAACCCCAAATATGTTTTTAAGAAACAAACCAATCATGATTCTCCACAATATTTAATGAACATGTATATTCGTATTTGTTAGAGTCAAATGCTTGTATCGAGTCATAATGAAGTTTTGCAGGATTTTCCAGGAAGTAGGACAAGGTTTTTCCAGAAATTTTCCGGAAACTTAACATAAAGATTTCTGCAGGTCCATTCTGACGGCGTCAGGCAATTGTTCTTGACGGCGTCAGGAGTCAAAAATCTGGAAATTTTACCCGTTTTGTTTTTCTAACGGAGTCTTATGGTTTTTGTGAATTATTAAGTTTTATAATCTCCAGGAAATCTGCAAACTTCATTCCACAAGCATTATATCTTACTTTGTTTTCTAGGATTTAGTAACTTATATAGGATGCCGCCGATTTTACGCGAGGTTGCCTTGTCTACTTTTGTCAGGATTTACAGGTTATTTAAGACAAGAAGATGATTTATATTCTGGAAGGGAAGCTTTGATTGTTCATTTTCTTGGAGGAAGATCTAATCTGGCCAACCTATAATCCATACCGAGCGAATCAGGGGAGTATTTGATTTCATTCTCTTTACTTTTTCACTTTTACATTCTTTACTTGAACATTGGGGACAATGTTCATCCTAAGTGTAAGGGGAGGGTAAAAAGATGATACCTTACATATGCACTTTCGCTTGAGTTTGTTTTGTTTGATAGTAGATGAGTAATAAAACTATGAGAAATACTTGTTAGTGTAATTTTAGCGCCAAATTTAAAATTTTTTACAACATTTAGGAGTGAAACTTTAGCCATAGCAAGCGTCTCATGGATAGGAGGTTGTATGACTAGCACATAACCGTATATTCAGAAAAATTTTCCACCCAAAAATGTGAGGTTCGCCTTTAGATTTGATAGGAAAAGCATTTATTATTGGTGCTTATGAGTGTACCGGTAGCATTTAGATTCTAGAACTTGCGTTAGTGATGCATCCCGAGACCGCTAGTGAGACTACATTCGTGTGGTAGGATTTACTACATGATAAGAGGCATTAGGATTGCCCTTGTGTTAAACCCGTATTACAATTACTTGACCATTTAAGTCATATTACTTGGCTAGTTAAGTCAACTAATTTTTCCCACACCCTTTGCGTTGTACTCATTTTTAGTACACGATACCCCTAGTACACCCCTCCGAGCCTATCTTTTCGTTTCTAACTTTAAGCATCTTACTTAAAGGAAGAATTTGTTACACCCCACTTAAATGTACACCCAAATCGCCTTAGCCTTCCGTGTATGCGCTCATTTTAAGTGCATTATTGTTATTTGTTAAACCCTAAGTTAACTTTCTAATTGATTACATGGTTGCTAAGTCGAGTCATATCCTTGTACATATTGTTTTGGGATGATTGGGACTCATGGGTAAGTACTTATTTTATGGAGTAATGGGGAAGAACATCATATTATTACCCCCATATGTACGTTAATCTTAAAAGTGCTCCAAGTGTTTTGATTTTCTTAATTCGAGTCATTAGAATAGTTAATGTAAAGTATGTAAAGATTCAAGTGTAAGGGGATTGCTCATATCCCTATGATGTATTATTTTGGATGCTAGGGTAAGAGTGTATGCAAAAAAAAAAAAAAAAAAAAAAAAAAAAAAAAAAAAAAAAAACATACGGACTACCATCCCGTTTTCATTCTATGTTCATTTTATGTTTTTGTTATTTTTCATTTGATAGCTTAAGTCGAGTCTAGTCTTGGCTTAGTAACGCCATCTTGTATATGTAATTTACTAAGATTGTTAACTCGCCACCAGTAAAATTCCCTTTATCCAACAAAACCGTGTAATTCATATCCCTACACCTAACGTTATAACCCTTTTAAAAGACCTCTTTGATAGTTTATCCTAGGTGCTTACGCCATGTGGTGGAGGTTTGATCCTTTCCCAAGCCTATGGTAATCTATTTTGTTATGATAGGTAGTGAGAGATATCTTCCATTTCCATAATGTTATATTACTTTATTACACCCGAGAGATGTGAGTATCTAAACACTATTTGTGAGGTGCTTGTGTATGACCTCCGTGCTTGTCTATTGGTCTTTAGTGGAACGATTATTTGTTGTAATTACTTTTATATTAGTGTTAAATGACCCCTAACTTGTCTTTTGAGTAGAATAAAAGCTCATTTGCTTGAGGACAAGCAAATCTCAAGTGTAAGGGTATATGATGAGGCGAAAAATGATCCGTTTTTAGGGGGTCATTTAAGCCCGAATCCGACTTTATTTGATCAAATATTGCCCTAAATCGTTCCTTTTGTGATTTTAGGTGTTTGGAGAGTGAATTCTGGAAAAGAGGCTATTTTGGACGTTTTTGGAGCATAAAGTGAAGAAAACGACAAAGTACCAAAAATCCAAGCTGGAAATACAAGGTGACGGCGTCAAGGGTTTACTCTTGACGGCGTCAGACAAGATGAATATTTTACCGTAGCTGGTGACGGCG
The DNA here is from genome assembly GCA_030686995.1 of Artemisia argyi. NCBI lineage: Eukaryota > Viridiplantae > Streptophyta > Magnoliopsida > Asterales > Asteraceae > Artemisia > Artemisia argyi. Next base: position 195,015,265 of record CM060684.1, on the reverse strand, counting down.
TCAGATGGAGATATGACGGCGTCAAAGTGGCCAAGATTAATTTACCGTAGGTGGTGACGGCGTCACCAAGGCCGTCACAAGTGGATCTAGGGCGTCCGAGGAAGTGTATGGCGGCTAGTTGACGGCGTCAGATTTTACTCTAGACGCCGTCAGGACGATTTTCCTATATATAGTTTTCTAGTTTTTTCATAAAAAAGAGAGAAGTTTTGGTGAAACCCTAAAGACGATTTTGGTGCCTCTTTTACAGGTTTTTCAAGGGTTCCAAACCCTTGAGACCTTGCATTGTAATTGAGATAAGTATACTCTTAATTCAATCAATATGTCTATGTGTTGGTTGTTTATCTTTTGTTCTTATCTTAATTCTACTATGCTAGGCTAGATTTCTTTTGTGTTTGCTTAGATCTAATGAAACCTAGATGTTGATTATGTGTTGATTACTTGTCTATTCTTGTTCTTGGATGAATGATATTATATGTTAGGCTTAAGAAAACTGGCAGATCTCCAAATGGTAACATGCTTGAACGTCTTAAGAAACATGAACCGAGGTGTACTAGGTCTTTATTGGTTGTATTTAATGCATGAGCCACTGTTTACAATCCCTATAGTTGTGCTGGGTCATGGTGTAGGAGGAGATAAGAGCTCATAGAGTTGGGGAGTTATGTATGCCACCCCACGAATGGTATTAAGGAATACAATCCGTCATCCATACAAGTGTAACAAGTAATTGACATGTAAAAGATATCTAGGGAGTAATGAAGTCTAAGTAAACACAATTTCTCCAAATACTGCTCACAACCTTAGTTTAATATTAGCTTAATTTCATTTTCATTAGTTTAATTAGTTATAAAATAGTTTTTTGGGTTAGTTGAATAACAACTAATTCCGCCCACTCTTTCAAAACCCGAGATTTTACTTGCTTTCATAAAATATAAAAACACAAAAATAATCATCTTTCATCTTTAGAACTATTAATTAGGTTTTCTAATCCTAGCGACACTATTCCTAAGCTGAACGATCAATCCCCCGGTACTTGTCACTATACTATACTACAACGATCAGGTACACTGCCTGGTGGGGGTTGTAAGCCTCGCGAGATCCCTCGAGAGGTAAAGCAAGGTGCGATTCCCACGCATCAAAACCCTATAAGCATGCTCTGTTTTTGTTTACCGAGTCGCTAGCTTGACTCGACCCCGAATTAATTAGTCCTTGGGGAAGCATGATGTGGAAGAAATAATCTCAATCGGACTTCCATTCAAGATGTTTGGATAAACATTTGAAGCACGTGAAAGTTCCACACCGATGAGATATAATCCCGGCTCAAGATAATGATACATGAAAATGCCGGGATCAAATATAATGTCTTGATTCCCGAAGGAGTGAAGAACAGGAGAAGTCACCCTGTAGGTGAAGAAAAGGAAGAAAACCATGACGAAAATCATGATTTGATCTTCTTCCTCAAGAGGAGGCTCAATAGCCTGAGTTTGGATTTCAAAGGGTAAGCTCGTAAACAACCCGGGAGGGTGGGTGGGAATTTGCAAATTCTCATGATTGAGAGCATCTCCCCCCGGGCTATCAAACTCCGGAGGAGTCATGATATGATGAGTGAGTTCACCGGAGAACTCCTCATGAAGAGAATTATTCACAAGATGTGAATTTGTGAACTCATGTTCCGATATAAACTCATCACAATCCTCATTCTGAATATCAAAGAGTGGATTATCAGAAATCAAAGTGAATTCAGATTCGAATTCAAATAGAGGATTGGTGAGAGTAGTATTGAATGTTTCGGGAACAAAGAGATTAACATTCTCTATTGGACTGTTGGGATCAGAAGTGAGTGACGGATCATGATATAGGAGACTTTCAATTTCTCCCAGATCGGCTTCAAAGTCGAGGAGACCATCATTACTTTCAAATGAAAGTGGATTGATGTGAGTAAGTTCATCAGCGAACTCCTCAAGAAGATGATCAGCATCAGTTTGTGGAACTGATGCCTCAACATACTCGATGTCTCCATAAGATATACAATCATCGCTAAAATCTGAGAAAGTCTCAAATTGATCTTTAGGACACTCAATAGGGGAAGGAATATCACACATATTATCTAAAGTTCCCTGTGACTCTCTCGGGATTGGAACAAGGTTCTCAACACTAGAGTTTATGAATTCGTCCGATTCCCTTTCAGGAACAGTGTCAAGATGCTCGTCCCCCATGTTAAGAGAGTGAGTGTGAACTTCGGGTGTGATAACAACAGACTGAGGGAGTTTAGAAGTACTAGTAGTTATGGAATTTTCAAGTTCCATTTGATCAACGGCTAGTGACTCCGTCACATTATTTTCTCCCTGATTCTCCATGGAAGGAATCACAACAGATGAATCTGATGAATCTTTTTGAATAATAACAATGTTATCTTCATCATCATCACTATCATCATCATCATCATCATCATATAGAGCAGCATAGCGAATATTGGCACGTATTTTAGCCGCTCTTTGCTCAGCAAGTAATTCTTCCATGCTCATTTCATTTCTAGCATCTCGTTCTTCAACAAGTAATTCTGCCATAGATTTTTCACGAGATTCTTGAAACGATGTAGTAGCTAACCCCTCTTTATATTTTTTAAATGCTTCAAGAACCTTATCACAAAGGTCTTGCGGGAATTGAGGGGTTGCTTGGGTAATTGGGTCTTGTAGAGGTGGGTCTTGACATGAATAGTCATAATTGCTACAAGGAAATGGATTCCCTGTTTGACAATCCGAGCTAAAGTGAGGACCTCCACAATTTTCACAACAGTAAGACTGATGTGGCTGTGGGTCGTATGTGCTAGAGTCATAATTGTTATCAGGAAACTGCTCATAGACAAGCGTGTTGCCCGATTGACAATCAGAACTGTAGTGTGGGCCACCACAGTACTCACAACAGTTAAACTGTTGAGTCTGGTTTGGTGAATTGTATGGATATTGGTCGTAACCAAAATTTTGATTATTTTGACAATCAAAACCTTGGTGAGGACCTCCACAATATTCACACGAAAAGTTTGGTGCATTTTGATACGAACAATCATTGTGGTATGGATAATATGATTCTTGCTCGCATGAATGTGATGGGTAATTGGAAAAATTTGGGGAGTCGTTGAATGAGTTCTGATTAGGATCATAAGCAAATGAATTACTCGACCCACAAAACAAACAACTCCCGTTTTGAATATCATTACCACATTGCACACATGTACACCAACGACATGGCAAACCAAAAAGTGGCTCACCACAACCGACACAAGGAACAAAATCTGGAGGTGGGACAAGTGGTGTGCTCTTAGAGCTAGCAATTTCCACCACTTCCGTTATGGTCTCGGGTTTTGGTTCTTGATAAATGTGAAGATTGGGTAAGTCGTTCTTTTCAGTCACTGCCCTAAGCTCTGTACGTTTGCTTGACAAACTTTTAACCGTAAACCGTGAAAGGTTAGGATCAATTCTTGACGGTTTGTCATTAATAGCACGTATCTCGGGCTGTGAAGGGCAGTTGGAAGAATTTGGTGAATCATTGAGAGAATTTGGACTTATGAACAGATTGCACAAAACACAAAATCTGTCACTACAATTATTGCCACATTTCTCACAAATACACCTGAGACAACGAAAGCCGTCCTCAATCGGACTTTTACAGTGAAAACACGTGTAGCCGAGAGACGCCATAAGAATTATACATGAGATGGGTATAAGATGGTAGAATCAAATGGATAGAGGGTAAGGAAAAATATTTTTGGGTTTTTATGAAAAGATATGAACAAGGGTGGATAATATACAATGGATGTATATCCAGATTCACTAATCTGTAAAACCGTGTAGAATACGCGCACAACCTCCCCGGCAGCGGCGCCAAAAATTGATTGAGCCCGAACCACCTAACTTATATTGACCAAATAATGGTCAACAAAGTCAAATAGCCTAGGTCAATGCTCCGTGGAATATAGGGTTTCCCCGGGTCGTTAAGTCCCGACGAGGTGTGAATTGTAAATAAACGGTTATTTGATCGGGTGAATTTGGATGAAAATGGGTTTGAGATTGATTGAACTAAGGAATCTACAATGAAATAGCTTAAACAAGCTATTTGAATAAGACGAGAAACTCGGAAAAACCAGAAACGATTAAAACCTAAAAACGCGTACGTTACGTTTAAATAAAACGTAAACGTACGAAATAAAACGTAAAAACGGAAATCTGAAAACACCCAGGGGGTGAAAATGACTTTTTTACAAAGTAAAAGGTAAAAGAAAATTTTTAGAAAATTAAAATAAATTTTAACCCTAATTAATTATTTAATATTAATTAAATACTAATTATTACTAATTATTAATATTTAAAACACTTAAATATAATTCAATACTAATTAAATACTAGAAAAATGAAAATAAAATTTCTAAAATTATAAAATAACTTAAAATGAGTTTTAAAAATAAAAATAAATGTTTTTGTCTTTTTGTGGATTTTCTATTAATTAATTACTAATTATCTAATTAACTATTTTAAATTAAGAAAATTACTAAATGAACAGTAAAAATTCTAAGAAAATTTCTAAAATTATTTTACAACATATAAAAGCTATAAAAAATATAAAAACTTGATTTTACTTAATAAAAACTAATAATGCTATTTTAAACTTAATATTAATTAATTATTAATTAAACTAAGATTAATTCTAATAAATACTAAATAATAAAATAAAAATCTGAAAAAAATTATTATAACTACTTTAATATATGAGGAATTTAATAAAAATATAAAATAGCTAAGTACTTAACAAAAATTTAAAAATGAAAATTAAAATTAAATTACATTAAATAGAAACTATCACTTAAAATAAAACTTGGATTTTCTGGGTTTTTATTTTACAAACTTGATTTATAACTGAAAACAGTAAACTTTTACAAAAACAAAAGTTTTGGAGCTTAAAAATAAGCTGAGAAAGCTCAATAAGCTTGGACAGTTGACTTTGGTCAACTGTCAAAGCTTAAAAGCTTGAATAAGCTACCCAGGGTACACAAGCTAGAAAACTAAGTGCAAACAACTGAAGGGAACATTAATTAAGCTAAATCAACAAGCTATAACCATTGAATAAGCCACAAAAGCCAAATAAGCAAATCCAGTCACCTGAATAACCAAACAGACTAAGGACAGCTTTGACGGCTAAATTAAGCTTATGCAATAAGCTTGAAGTGAAAGCAGACACTGGAACTAGCAAGTATGGCAACTGAGCTATTCAAAAAGCTAAAGTTCACAGGATGGAATCCACTAAGGAGCTTATGACAAGCTCTTGAAAAGGCTTGTATGTACTGAGCATTCAGTACACACAAGGAAACGGGACAAACTAGGAGCCTATTGCAGCCCTAGCAAATGATCTTTAAACTTGAAAATAAAACTTTGCCCTAGTAGGGGAGCTTATTGGCTTTCCAAAAAGCCAATAAGCACCCTACGGGGCCCACTAATGAATAGTACAGAAGCCATGGAAGATGGTGGGTTGGCTGTGTAACTGCTGCACAGGGGAAGGGGTTTCCCTGCAGCCCACTTTGAAGGGCTGTGGACCCCACAAGAAAAATCACAAAATTCAAGTGAAGGTAGGAAATCAAAGCTAAGCTGGGGGGTTACAAAATATCAAAAGCTCAAGGGCAGAATCACCCCATAAAAATCTAGAAAATTCTTTGAATTTTTGTAAAAACTGAATATCAAGCAACTTTGACTTTATATGAAAACTTAAATCTTTGACTTTCTTGAACTTTGATTGGGTCTAATGAACTGTAAACATGTTAATAAGCTACTATATGATGAAAATAAGCTACACTAACAACTTTGGGACTGAATTGAGTGATCTTGGAACTTAAAATTTCCAACAGTGACTGTTCAGAAACATAAAAGAGAATTTTGACCTTTATCAAAGAAGCACTAGATTTTATGACTTAATTGGACTATATGAACCTAATATAGCATACATGAACCAAAAACAACACCAGAAACAGATTAGAACATCACCTATCCTACTAATCCAAACATCCCTTTAACTAACTGATTCATTATGAGATACAAAGTCAGCCCTACTTTAGCCAATTTTAAGAATCAAACTAAGTTACTTACATACATTAAAGGCAGATTGAGAGATCAAATCCTACAACTAACAATTAAAACACAATAACACAGATTTATCAAAGGAAATGCAGTAGCAAACAAAATAATGAACGAAAAGCATGAAAGGTACAATACAGGCAATGTAACTTACTCCTATTATGATTATTAAACCAAAGGGACAAATAGAAAGCTAAAATGGCAGTTAAGGAAGCAAGGCATAAGTAATTGCATATAATGGAGAATGAGATGAACTCACAACTTGGTCAGAGCTTGATAATAAGGGAAAATGCACAAGTGACTGAACAGGGTTGAGAGTTTGGACTAAGAAGTCCTAGGATTCTTCCTCATCACCTTCAAAGCAAGCTCAATAGCCTGGTTCTTCACATAGTTGACTGTATGTTGACTATTCTAAAAAATTATAATGAAGTGTGCTCTGTGGAACTCTTAGATAACCAATAGCTATAGTAACCCAAGATAAGCCAAAACTCACAGAAAATTGGTTTGAGGAAGCTTATTAAACTCATTCTAACATAAATATAATTTTAAGCTTAAAACATGAAGTGGATTGCAAAGGAATAAAAATTAAACTGACTTGCATTGATTTTCAAACTTGATTACACTACTGAGAGTATGAATTACAACACTTAATTTAAAGCATTACATTAATTAAATTCGAACCTAAAACTACATTAAGAACTACTAAAACTTAACTAAATTAACTAACACCATTTTGCTTCCTGCTTTATCTTCATTTATACACTTCAAAACAGAATCTTGGACGTTTCCCACAATCTTTTCTAGCCATTGGATGGAAGAAGCAATCCTGACCTTCAATTTACTTTTGGCGGGAACCTTGGTATTAGCAATTTGGCCGTTTCCCTTTGGCAGTGGTGTTATTTGGACTGGGGTACTTGGAGGGGGGTGAAAGTAGGTAGTAGGGGTTGGAGTATGGGAGAAGTAGTGATGATGGGAGTGCAGGGTGGTATTGCAGGTGTGGTGGAGTGGTATTTGGAGGGGAGTGGTTTTGAAGGAGGTGGGTTTGACCTAAGGTTTGACTGGGGGTTTTAATAAAACGGGGTGAGTTATTATTTGGTGTGGGCTGGATTTTGAGTGGGCTGAGGTTGGGGTAGGCTAGGGGCTAAACATGGATCAGGTTGTGTTGTTGTTGGGGTGTTTGTATAATTAGGTTTAGGGTCCATTTGGTTTGTAGAATAAACTACAAGGACCAAATTTGTAAAACTGAAATTCCAAGGGCCTGTTTTGCCAAGCATCCAAAGTACCCATTAGGATCAAACTTGCCATTTATTAATTATACATGGATCACAAATGAAATTTTCATTTTTAAAAACACCCGAGGACCATTTTTGTAATTTTCAAAAGTTGAGGGACTTTTTCTGTCAATTGCCCAAACTTATGATCCAAGGGCTATTTGTGATAACTTATGATTTTCCAAGGACAAAAAATGTTTTTCCTTTCAAAAACACCCCACAAGGGATCAATTCCGTCAATTTCTAAAGTTCGGGGACTATTTCTGCCAATTGTGAAACTTCAGGGACCAAACCTGTAATTTTCTCAAACTTTTCACCCAAAGTCTAAATTTGATAATTTTTGACTTTTAAAAACTTTGGGTTGACTTTTCTTACGTTTTAAACTTCCAGGGACTAGTTTTGTCAATATTTGAAACTTGAGGGACTGAAACTGCCAATTGTGCAAACTTTGTTCGTTTTTCATTTGTTTTTAAACATTTTGCATCTAAAACATATAAAACTCAATTTTGGAATAATTTCTGTATTTTGATGCGTATTTGAGTGTTTTTGGATGTTTTGGCAGTTCATATAAGACAAAAATGATGAGTATTCACACACTCATCAGAGGGTCACACCGAGACCTAGGGTCTCGGTCAAGCTCACATCGAGCCACAAAACCCAAATCCAAACGCGTACAACTCCAAATCCGAACACAAATACATCAAGATTCGACCCCCAAGGATACCAAACTCGTATTATCAACAAAACCCATCTTCATTTTAATGTTATTGATTGGCTCTAAACAGTCAGATAATATTAACCAAGTTATGGTCAACAAGTCAAACAGCCTAAACCAATACTCCGGTGAGTTTAGTGTTTCCCCGGATCGTTAGATCCCAACGAGATGTGAAATCTGAAATAAAACGACTTTAAGATCAGGTGAATTGAACAGGAAAAGGGTTTAAGTGATTTGTACTACTGAAATATAAGAGAAAATAGCTTTAATAAGCTATTTCAACTAATACGTGAAATCAGATAAGTACACGTGAAAAAGGCACTAAAAAACGTAAACGTTTATTAATTAAACGTAAACAAAAACAAATTTACTTATAGTAGGATTTTATAAGCCTTAGGGGCTTAAATGCAAATTAAATAAATTTAAAATATTTATTTTATAATTAAAAACTATTTAATTAATTATTTTTATTTAATAACTATTTATTAATTATCTTAATAATTTTACTATTAATTATGAAAATGTAAAATAAGTCTAGAAAATTAAAATTAAAATTTCTAAAAATCTAAAATATTATAAAACTTATTTTAAAATTAAAATTATATTTTTCACTCTATTTATCTATTTATTATTAATTATTTAATTAAAAACTATTTAACTATTTAATTAAAATTCAACTAAAAATTATAAATACTACAAATTAAACTAAAAATTTATAAAAATATTTTCTAAACCTAAAATAGAACTTGAAGAAAGTATAAAAAATAAAAATAAATCTTTTTGTCTTTTTCTAAATTTTCTATTAATTAAAAACTATTTATAATAATTAAACTAATTAAACTATTTTAAATTACAAATAATATTAAACTAACTTAGAAAATTATGAAAAATTTTATAAATCTAATTAACCATCATGGGGATCCTAAAAAATTATAAAAACTTTATTTTATATATTTTTAATTTAATCTATTAATTATTATGCTATTTATTAATTATTATCTAATTAAAATAATTAAATTATAAAAACTAGTAAATGAACAGTATAAATCACAAGAAAATTTCTAAAATTATTTTATGACTTATAGAAGCTAGGAAAAATATAAAATATAAGTATTACCTTATAAAAATATATTATGCTATTTAATTCTTATTTATTATTTAATTATTAAATAAACTAATATTAATTCTAAATAACACTAGATGACAAAAGAAAATTCTGGAAAAATTTATAAAATTACTTTAATATATAAGAGATTTAATAAAAATGTAAAATAGCAGAAGTGCTTATAAATAAGCTAAAAAGGAAAATTAAATAGATAATTTCTATTAAATAGAAGCTATCACTATAATTAAGTTTGGTTTTTTCTTGTTTTTCTTTTACAAATCTAATAAAATACTTAAAATATCAAACTTTTACAAAAACAAATAATTTAGAAATCAAAAATAAGCACTGAGAGTGCTTATTACCCAAACAGTTTGACCAAAGTTGACTTTCTAAGGAAATAAGCTCAAATGAGCTAATGTGGGGTCCACCTTGGTATTTTCTGGTCCACCTAAGTTAGTTGAATAGGTTTGAACAAGATTTGATCAAATAAGCCCACTGGATAAGCTACAAGACCACAATAAGCTGTTGCTTATTTGGTTCTGGGTCAGATTAGGGACAACCTTTGGGTGCAATTCTAGGTGGGGTCCAGTGGTGTACAGGTCAACTAAAGGTTCAAAAGTTCAAGGCTGGTAGGAGGGGGGTTAGAAGAACCAAGTTTTAGGGTGTGGGACCCACTGATAAGCTCAGAAAGAACTTGGGAAGTGAGGGGTCCAAGCTGGTTTTCACTCAGTTAACTGAGTGAATGATACAAGCTTATGAGCTTGGTACAAGCTTTGAAACAAGCTTAATAAAGAAAATAAAAGATTAGTAATATGTATATATAGTATATTAATAAGTATTAATAAGTTAATTCACTGGACTAAGCTAATAAGCTTGTAAAAAGCTTATAAGCACTTCCAATAAATCTGAGATCCAAACACCCTTGACAGGCAACCAAATAGGCCAAATTGAGCTTATGAAATAAGCTCAATAGAACTTATTGAGTGCTGAAGTGTGAAGATGGGCTGGTAAAGATTCTAAAATGCAAAAGCTTGAACAAATGGGACCACTAGGTAGCTTATTGAGGGCTATTGAAGTTGGGTTGTTTGACTGGTTCACTCAGAGGGCTGAGTGAATGAACAAGCTTATAGCTGAGATGCAGCCCTAGTAAAAGGCTTTGAGAATGAAAGTAAAAGCTTGAACTTAAAAGATTAGCTGCTTAGCTTCTAAAAGAACCTTAGATCACAAGCCAAAGCTCAGTGATGAGCTTATGATCAGCTTATGAATTTGCTTGTGTACACTGAGTTCTCAGTGTATAAGTTATTTTGATAGCACAAGATTAGCAAGAATAAGCAGTACAGATAAGCAATTAAGAACAAATAAGCACTTAGATCAGATAATTAGTCACATGGGCATCACAAAGATCCAATATACTCAGACCAACACTCAATAAACAAGCTTATGCAAGCTTATGAAATTGGGTATCAAACCTGTGCACAGGGGAAGTCTAAGAAGAATCACCAAAAGTTAAGCACTAATTAAGCTCTTAATCAGCTAGATAAAAAATTATGAAAAATAGTAACAAGTAGTCCAGCAACAAGACTAAATAAACCTACAAGCTCAGGTCTTATAATCAATTAACAAGCTCATAATTTAATTCCAAAGTTAATTCAAAAATACATGTGACTGAAAATTGACTTTTTAATATTAACCAATACTTTGACTTATATGAGCTTAGACCTAAATTTACTAACTGAATATGTTATATTATGATGTAATGAAGCTAGATTAAGCTAGAGTATCAATTTTTAAGCTAATATGGTGAATTTGGGACTGATTACACTACACAGTTAACAGATAGATTAGATTAAGACTACTTTTGACTTTTACACTAATAATACCTACTTATTATGACTGGTTTGAGTTATATTGACCTAGACTAACATGCAACAACAAGAATTACAGGCATTAACATGTACTATATCAGTGAAACAGCTTGATCCAAACACTCCCTTATGGAGGTGATTTAGTGATTATTCAAACAAGAGACTGATTAAGACCAAGAAAATGATTCTTAATGACTTAATATGTTATACTGAGTTCAGATAAGCACAAATATGCAGACTTTAACAACATATAACCAAGAATCACTATAAAGCATTTTTCACTGTGAATATGTGAACAATGAGTAACAAGAGATCCAAATAAACAAGCATGCAATATTCAGCTACAATTTAACTTAAATACACCTAACAAGTACAAAAAACACAAACATAAGCAGTTATAAGAACTTGAACAGTGAAATGGAAAATTTGAGCAAAAGGCTTACAATTTTAAGGACTGTTAGCATCAATGATCAAGAACCAAGAACCCTAACTCCTCCCTGAGGATCTAAACCCACAATCTAAAGCTTTCTTGCTTCCAAATCACCTCTGAATCACCAAATATCAAATACACACTCCACAGTTGACTTTTGTTGACTAATTTTGTTATTTGTGAATTTTTTAGATACACTGCATTGTAAGTTAACTAGAAGCTTTTGCAAGCTTTATAGGAGCTTATGTGTTCAATTTGAGTCCACAGTAACATCAACTAAGAACAATATTAAGTAATTTGAGATTTTTGAATTTGAAAATTGCATAAACTGAATTCATACACAAACCTTGAAATTGATTATTAAAAAGAGTTCACAATACACTTTAGAACACTAGAAATTGAACTTGAAAGCTTAAGTTATACTGGAAAATTGAAAAGAACTAAGTCGACATTACATTAAAATAAAATAAACTAGATATCTTTGATCATTGCTTCCTTTCTTGATATATATGACCCAAAAGCTTCCTCACAGCTTCCTTGCACTTTCCCAAGTCTCAATTTGACCATTGGATTGGTCAATCAAATCTTGGCCGTTTAAACCTTTTTGGCGCCAAAGTCATTGGGGTAACTTGTGGCTTGACTTTTTACAATTAAGGAACTTTGGGAGGTAGTATGAGGTGGAGGGACAAGGAAACAGGCTTGGAGGCTAAGTTGGGGGTGTAAGAAGAAAAACAGAGGACTTGGGTGGTTTGGAGGGAAATTTTGAGTGTGGAGTGCATTTAATGGAGATGGGATAGGTGTAGGGTGGTGGAAGGGAGTGGGTAATGAGCTGTAGTAGTGGTGAGGTGGAGGAACAGGTGGTGAAACCACCTGGTTTTGGCGTTGCAGGGTTGGGGGAGAAGGATGAACAGTAAGGGCGGTTTTGGGTGGGGTTTGACTGTTTGACCCCGTTTTATTAAAAAACGGGGGTGGGCTGTGGGTGGACTGGGCCTAGGTGTGAGTGGGCTGGGGTGGTTTTTGGGTTTTATTTATTTAAGGGATTGGATTTGGATTGGATTTGTAACTAATACAAAGGGTCCGGTTTGGTTTTTAAGATACAAGGACCAAAAATGTAATTTGGTAAAAGATGAGGGGCTATATTAGTAACTTTCCCAAACTTCACATAAGGACCAAACCTGCAATTACACATTAGTATAAGGACCACAAGTATAAATTTTATCATTTTAAATCTCAGGGACCAATTCTGCCAATTCCACAAACTCCAGGGACCAAAACTGTAATTTTATGATTTTTGAAGGGTTGAAATTGTAACTTCTCAAAAGTTATCATAAGGACCAATTTTGTCTTTTTAGAATAGTACAAGGGTGTAGTTTGATAATTTTCATTTTTAAACACCCAGGGACTAAATTTGACACTTTTCAAAAGTTGAGGGACCAAAGTTGTCATTTTGCCATTTTTAAACTTTAAAGGACTTTTCTTGACAACTTATGAATTCCAAGGACCTTTTATGACATTTGTACAAGTTTTGATTTACCAGGGACTAGTTTTGCCAATTTTCCAAAGTTCAGGGACTGAAACTGTAAATTATGTGAAATGTTTTGTTTTTCATCAGTTTTCAATCCTTATGCATAAAAACACAATCCAGGGATAATTTTATGTATTTCAAGGCATTCCTGTGTGTTTTCATATGTTTTTGCAGCTTATATGTAACAGAAATGATGAGTATTTACACACTCATCAATCCCCCACACTAAACTATTGCTAGTCCCTAGCAATCTATTTGAGAAAAAATTAATGGATTTTTACTCTTTACCAAAAGCCATCACTTCTGGAGTAGCCAGGTGTAAGAACTGTGGCATACCTGATAACCGTGTGATTTTTAGCAAACCACCAGCTGTCAACGGATTTGATTTGTCTTTACCAGAAGCCGTTTGCTTCTGGACTAGCCAACTCTTGATGGAATAGTCAACATCTTGGTGAGCTGATTACCAATTATGGATTTTCTACGGCCTTTACCACAAGCTATAATCTTGCGGGCTAGCCAACTCATTAGCTTTTTAGGATAATGGGGAGTTGAGGAACCATACAATTTTTGGCAAATTGCAAGCCATCAACGGTTTTGAGATGTCTTTACCAAGAGCCGTTTGCTCCTGGACTAGCCAATCCTGTTGTGGGTTAGACATGGAGGATTGATACAATTTATTGCATTTCTAAGTGAGAAAAAATTTTAAAATTTTGGCTAAAATGGGGGTTCTTGATGGAACATGTGTTTGAATTCGTGAGAATCCCCCCCCCCCCCCCCCCCCCCACACTTAGAAATGAATATTGCCCTCAATATTCAAAACACCGAGTGTTAAACCGATACTTAGAACGTAAGAAGGAAATATTTATAACCTTTATTTTAGGCTATTTACATACAAACTCACTTTTTTCTTTTTGTTTTAAACTTTTTTTTTTTTTTTTTTTTTTTTTTTTTTTTTTAATCACTACCTGCCAGGCTTGTGTCAGGTTTACCACGCTAGCTAATCACTTGTGAATGATTAACTGTAATAAATTTGTCCTGACAGCCCGGGAGTTGAATGATAAAGTATATAATATACATACAAAACATGATTATTGAAATTTGAAACATATTTACTTTTGAAACGGTGGGGAATGGCCACTCCCCCACACTAGGGTGGTAGAAAGTAGAAAGAAGTCAGAAATACGGGTGAAAACCCATATTGCTATGCTTTTGATTACCGAGTCATTAGCTTGACTCGACCTCGAATTGATTTGTTCATGAGGTAGCTTGTTTTTGATTCCCGAGTCACTAGCTTGACTCGACCCCGAATTTAATTATCCTTGGGGAAAGTTTGGAGATCCGGGACAACCATGTTTGGGAAGTCCTCTCCAAAGTAATGTTTCACACGATGGCCATTTACTTTAAAACATGGACCGTCATTTTGAGATAACTCAACGGTACCATATGGATAAACTTTAGTGATAGTAAATGGACCAGTCCAACGGGTTTTTAATTTACCCGAGAAGATCTTTAATCTAGAGTTAAAGAGAAGTACTCGATCACCGACGTTAAAAACGCGGTTCTTTATTTTTGAGTCATGTATTCTCTTTGTTTTTTCTTTATAGATTAAAGAATTCTCGTAAGCCTGATCACGTAGTTCATTTAATTCATTCATTTGAACTTTTCTGTGATCACCCGCAGTTTTGAGGTCAAAGTTGGCATGTTTCAAAGCCCAGTAGGCTTTGTACTCAAGTTCCATCGGTAAATGACATGTCTTTCCGTACACAAGCTTGTAAGGTGTACACCCAATGGGTGTTTTATAAGCTGTACGAAAGGCCCATAGTGCGTCATCTAATTTATCCGACCAGGCAGCACGGTTTTCACCAACAGTCCTCTCAAGTATCCTTTTGATACCACGATTTGAAACTTCCACTTGCCCACTTGTTTGTGGGTGATACGCGGTAGAAAGACGGTGGGTTACACCATACTTTTGCATGACTTTATCAAATTTGTCATTGCAGAAATGCGTACCACGATCACTTATAATAGCACGTGGGGTTCCAAAACGGGCAAAAAGAGATTTCAGGAATTTCACTACAACTCGGGCATCATTCGTGGGTAAAGCTTTTGCTTCAACCCACTTTGATAAATAATCAACTGCCACAAGTATGTACTTGTTTCCTCTGGATGATGGAAATGGCCCCATAAAGTCAATGCCCCAAATATCAAATATTTCACATACTTGAATAGCATTTTGTGGCATCTCATTTCTTTGTGAAATGTTTCCATGACGCTGACAAGCGTCACAGGTTTTAATGAGATCCTGGGCATCTTTATAAATTGTGGGCCAGAAGAATCCGGAATCAAACACCTTTTTGGCGGTGTAATTAGGACTATGATGTCCCCAGTGGGTCCAGCATGGCAAGCCTTAAGAATTTCAGTGGCTTCCTGTCCATATACACACCGTCGGATGACTTGATCCGCACAGATTTTGAATAAGTAGGGGTCATCCCAGAAGTAATGTTTAACATCCTTAAAGAATTTATTCTTCTGTTGGGTTGACATCCCTTTCACAACAAAGTTACCCGCATGGTAGTTTGCGAAATCGGCAAACCATGGGGTAGTAGAATCTCCACGAAAAGCAACCGCATTGAGTGTTTCGAGAGGAAATGTTTCATTTATTTCCTTTTTCTCATACACATTTTGATGAGGGTTCTCTAATCGGGACAAATGATCAGCAGCCAGGTTCTCAGCTCCTTTTTTATCACGAATAATGATATCAAATTCTTGGAGGAGGAGAACCCAACGGAGCAATCTCGGCTTTGCATCTTGTTTTGCAAATAGATATTTAAGAGCCGAGTGATCCGTATACACTACGCTTTTAGTCAAGATTAAGTATGTCCGAAATTTCTCAAAAGCATACACCACAGCTAATAATTCTTTTTCTGTAGTGGTGTAATGAGTTTGAGCTTCGTTCATAGTTTTGCTTGCGTAGTGGATAGGCTGGAAGTGTTTCGTTTTGCGTTGACCCAAGACTGCACCAATAGCAAAATCACTTGCATCGCACATAAGCTCGAAGGGTAAGTCCCAGTCGGGGGCAATAAGAATGGGTGCCTCAGTAAGCTTTTTCTTTAATGTTTCAAAAGCTTCGATGCACTCTGGTGAGAAGATAAAAGGAGTATCCTTTTCAAGGAGATGAGTCATAGGCCGTGAGATTTTAGAAAAATCTTGTATAAATCGACGATAGAAACCGGCATGACCCAAGAAACTCCTAATACCTTTGACGGTAGTAGGGTGAGGCAGTTTTGCAATGACATCAACTTTAGCTCTGTCAACCTCAATCCCATTCTTGGAAATCTTATGGCCGAGGACAATGCCCTCTTTGACCATAAAGTGACTCTTTTCCCAATTTAGACATAGATTGGTGTCTTTACACCTTTTCAACATTGTTTCTAAATTGGTGAGACATGTTTGGAATGAATCCCCAATGACCGAGAAGTCATCCATAAAGACCTCCATCGTTTTACCAATCATGTCGGTAAATATGGCCATCATACACCTCTGGAACGTACCTGGAGCATTACATAAGCCAAAAGGCATACGTTTATAAGCAAAGGTTCCATAAGGGCATGTAAAGGTAGTCTTTTCTTGATCCGATGGATCAATGGGGATTTGAAAGTATCCTGAGAAACCATCAAGGAAACAATAGTACTCGTTTCCAGCTAATCTCTCAAGCATCTGGTCCATAAAGGGCAGCGGAAAGTGGTCTTTGCGGGTGGCGTCATTTAACTTACGATAGTCAATACAAACACGCCATCCGGTAACCAGCCGAGTTGGAATCAACTCATTTTCCTCATTGGTGACAACAATAATGCCACCCTTTTTTGGGACACAATGAATGGGACTAACCCATGGACTGTCAGAGATAGGGTAAATCAATCCTGCATCAAGAAGTTTAAGGACCTCTTGTTTAATCACATCATGGATTTTTGGATTCACCCTTCTTTGGTGTTGCACTGCAGGCTTGAAGTCATCCTCCATCAAGATTTTGTGTGTACAAAAATCTGGGTTAATACCCTTATTATCGGAGAGTTTCCAAGCAATTGCTTGCTTGTTTGACTTCAAGACCTTTAGGAGAGCACTCTTCTCCTCAACACTTAAACCTTTAGCAATAATGACGGGTAATTTATCATCACCCTCCAAGAATGCGTATTCAAGATGAGGAGGTAAGTCCTTGAGTTCGACCTCAGGAAAATCATCAGTTTCCTCAACATATTTGATTTCCTGATTATGAAGTTGTATGGGAGGGAGTGGAAGAGAATTGTCTTGATTTAGCAATCTCTCGAGGAGAAGAATATCTCCCTCTAGATCAATCTCAGTGTTATCAATTCCCAATGGGACTGAATCACTTTTGAGAAAAGCCTCGACCTCTTCCAAAAGGAAATCACTTCCCTCAAACGGAGTGAGAAAAGGGGAAGAGTCGGAAATGATAGGTTCAGATGATGGAGTGGCATCCCCACTCACAGAATTATGAGAATAACCAAGAAATTCTTGAGAGTACTCCTCAGAAGCAATGTCTATGATATCTATTTGATTAACTGCTTCAGAATCATAATTGGAGGAGTACCTCGAAGTTTGATCGAGGTTAAATGTAACAGCTTCATTACCCACACGAAGAGTGATTTCTTGCTCAAATACATCGATAAGAGCACGGCCCGTTCTAAGGAAACCCCTCCCAACAATGAGAGGGACCCTTTGATCGGCATCGAAATCAACCACTACAAAGTCAGCGGGGAGATGAAATTCTCCTACCTTTACAAACACGTCCTCGGCAATGCCGAGAGGACGAGATATCGATCGGTCTGCAAGCTCTAAAGTCATGCAGGTAGGAGTAAGATCAGGAAGAGAAAGTTTCTTCCAAACTGAGTACGGCATTAAGTTGATGCTTGCACCAAGATCGGCCAAGGCATAGCAATCAACCATTCCCGGGAATACACATGGTATTAGAAATTTTCCAGGATCTCCCAGCTTCTCGGGAAGCTTCTTTAAAAGAACTGCAGAGCAGTTCTCATTCAAGGGAGTCTTTGCCATTTCAAACAGTTTCTCCTTGTTGCTTAACAAGTGTTTGATTGTCGATGCAAATTTAGGCATCAGAATAATAGCATCCGCAAAGCTAATGTCAAAATGCAAATCTTGGAAGATTTGAAAGAATTTATCCATCTGGTGACTAGCTTTTTCACGGAGCTTTTGTTCACTCAAGCGTGAGGGGTAAGGAATAGAGGAGGTAGAAGGTTTGGACTGAGGTGTTTCAACTGGAATATCATTTGGTTAAAAAACAACTTTAGGTTTTGGTTTGGGTTTCGGGACAACATGAGGTGGGACGTCTTGGGCACCTCCCTTATGAGTAGGAAGTACTTCGTCCTTATTTACCTCGACGTTATTTTCCACTACCTTGGGAGAAGAAGAAGAAGGGGTAGTGGGAACAGTGGGTCCATCATATGAAACTCCGCTCCTGGTCGTGATCGCCTTTGCATCGCCCCTCGGGTTTGCGATCGTGTTGCTCGGAAGTTTTCCAGAGCCCGAGGGTTGTTCATTTAAAGATTTCTTAAGTTCAGAAATCTGGCTGACCAACAACCTGTTTGTCTCTTCTTGAGTTTTCATGAACTGCTTTAACAACTCATCTGATGATGGTTGTGGAGCTGGGAGAATGGCTTGTGTTTGGTTAGGGAAATTTTGGACACGGTTATTTTGATTATAACCTTGTTGTGGCTGAAAATTTCCCTGATTTGGGTTACCATTTCCCTGAAAATGATTTCCGGGGTTGAAATTGTTTCTGTTAAAGTTTCCTTGATTGTGGAAACCTTGATTCTGTCCAGGATTGAAATTCCCTTGGTTTTGATAACCTTGGTTCATTCGAGGTTGGTTCTGGTTTCTGTTTTGCAAATTTGGGTTTTGGTTAAACCCGGGTGGTCCCATATGTGTGTTAGCACGGTAACTTGGTTCCATTTGAGGACGGTATTGATTACCTCCTTGATTTGTAGTTCCGGCTAAGGCATTGGCTTCAAAAGGACTACCATCCGTGGCAGTACAATTGTAGTAAGCATGTGGGCCACCACAAGTGACACAAACTTCCACTTTTTTAGCTTCAGCATGTGAAGGGTTTTGTGTGAAAGTGACTTTTTTCTGGCTTGAGAGAACCAAAGCTTGAATGGCGTCCGTGAGTTTATCTATCTTAGCATCGGTGCTAGAAGTACTCACGGGTGATGAAGTAGAAGGACCAGCACTCACTTGGGAGTTATATGGCTTTGTGCGTGTAGTGCGGACTTTGGACTTATTTTCAATGATTTCTAAAGCTTCTTTTGTGGTTTTGCTCAAAAAATTACCTCCCGCGGAGGCATTGAGAGAATCTTGGTCAGATTGACTCACACCATTATAAAACGTGTCAATTTGCATTAATTCAGTGAAACCATGATGAGGACATCGACGAAGCAATTCTTTGAAACGATCCCAAGCATCACCAAACGATTCATCAAACCTTTGAGTAAATTTGATGATTTCATTTTTAAGACTTGTCGTTCTGGACGGGGGAAAAAAATCGTTTACAAATTTGGTAACTAGATCTTCCCATGAGTGTATTGAATGAGGAGGTTGTTTTTCCAGCCAAATCCGGGCTGCTCCCTCAAGAGAAAATGGGAAAAGAAGAAGTTTAACTGCTTCGGAAGGGACGTTCTTGTATTTGATGGTTGAAGTAATTTTATTAAACCATCGAATATGAGCATGGGGATCATCCCTCTCAAAACCATAAAATTGGCTTGAAGTCACTAGATTTAGTAACCCGGTTTTGAGCTCAAAGTATTCAGCCACGATGGCTGGGACAACAATAGCGTCTCTGTAACCCTCAATGGGTGCTTGGAGAAGCTCATTCATCGGACGGTCTTCCGCCATGATAACTTTCTTTGGTGAAACAGCACGTTCCTCAGATACGGCTGTTGGGGCAGAACGTCTACGGCGTCTTCGAGGAATTCTGACAAGCTCACGTAAAGGGCTTGTGGACCTAGAAGAACGAGTGCGCATGCACTAGAGACGACTCTAAGAATACTTAGAGTGACGAGAAATTTACAAATAGAAAATAAAATATGAACAAAAAGATGATATATAACAAAGGGTGAAAATTCAAACTCACAGATATTTTAAAAAGTCGTAATACGCAGCACACCTCCCCGGCAGCGGCGCCAAATTTTGATTGGCTCTAAACAGTCAGATAATATTAACCAAGTTATGGTCAACAAGTCAAACAGCCTAAACCAATACTCCGGTGAGTTTAGTGTTTCCCCGGATCGTTAGATCCCAACGAGATGTGAAATCTGAAATAAAACGACTTTAAGATCAGGTGAATTGAACAGGAAAAGGGTTTAAGTGATTTGTACTACTGAAATATAAGAGAAAATAGCTTTAATAAGCTATTTCAACTAATACGTGAAATCAGATAAGTACACGTGAAAAAGGCACTAAAAAACGTAAACGTTTATTAATTAAACGTAAACAAAAACAAATTTACTTATAGTAGGATTTTATAAGCCTTAGGGGCTTAAATGCAAATTAAATAAATTTAAAATATTTATTTTATAATTAAAAACTATTTAATTAATTATTTTTATTTAATAACTATTTATTAATTATCTTAATAATTTAACTATTAATTATGAAAATGTAAAATAAGTCTAGAAAATTAAAATTAAAATTTCTAAAAATCTAAAATATTATAAAACTTATTTTAAAATTAAAATTATATTTTTCACTCTATTTATCTATTTATTATTAATTATTTAATTAAAAACTATTTAACTATTTAATTAAAATTCAACTAAAAATTATAAATACTACAAATTAAACTAAAAATTTATAAAAATATTTTCTAAACCTAAAATAGAACTTGAAGAAAGTATAAAAAATAAAAATAAATCTTTTTGTCTTTTTCTAAATTTTCTATTAATTAAAAACTATTTATAATAATTAAACTAATTAAACTATTTTAAATTACAAATAATATTAAACTAACTTAGAAAATTATGAAAAATTTTATAAATCTAATTAACCATCATGGGGATCCTAAAAAATTATAAAAACTTTATTTTATATATTTTTAATTTAATCTATTAATTATTATGCTATTTATTAATTATTATCTAATTAAAATAATTAAATTATAAAAACTAGTAAATGAACAGTATAAATCACAAGAAAATTTCTAAAATTATTTTATGACTTATAGAAGCTAGGAAAAATATAAAATATAAGTATTACCTTATAAAAATATATTATGCTATTTAATTCTTATTTATTATTTAATTATTAAATAAACTAATATTAATTCTAAATAACACTAGATGACAAAAGAAAATTCTGGAAAAATTTATAAAATTACTTTAATATATAAGAGATTTAATAAAAATGTAAAATAGCAGAAGTGCTTATAAATAAGCTAAAAAGGAAAATTAAATAGATAATTTCTATTAAATAGAAGCTATCACTATAATTAAGTTTGGTTTTTTCTTGTTTTTCTTTTACAAATCTAATAAAATACTTAAAATATCAAACTTTTACAAAAACAAATAATTTAGAAATCAAAAATAAGCACTGAGAGTGCTTATTACCCAAACAGTTTGACCAAAGTTGACTTTCTAAGGAAATAAGCTCAAATGAGCTAATGTGGGGTCCACCTTGGTATTTTCTGGTCCACCTAAGTTAGTTGAATAGGTTTGAACAAGATTTGATCAAATAAGCCCACTGGATAAGCTACAAGACCACAATAAGCTGTTGCTTATTTGGTTCTGGGTCAGATTAGGGACAACCTTTGGGTGCAATTCTAGGTGGGGTCCAGTGGTGTACAGGTCAACTAAAGGTTCAAAAGTTCAAGGCTGGTAGGAGGGGGGTTAGAAGAACCAAGTTTTAGGGTGTGGGACCCACTGATAAGCTCAGAAAGAACTTGGGAAGTGAGGGATCCAAGCTGGTTTTCACTCAGTTAACTGAGTGAATGATACAAGCTTATGAGCTTGGTACAAGCTTTGAAACAAGCTTAATAAAGAAAATAAAAGATTAGTAATATGTATATATAGTATATTAATAAGTATTAACAAGTTAATTCACTGGACTAAGCTAATAAGCTTGTAAAAAGCTTATAAGCACTTCCAATAAATCTGAGATCCAAACACCCTTGACAGGCAACCAAATAGGCCAAATTGAGCTTATGAAATAAGCTCAATAGAACTTATTGAGTGCTGAAGTGTGAAGATGGGCTGGTAAAGATTCTAAAATGCAAAAGCTTGAACAAATGGGACCACTAGGTAGCTTATTGAGGGCTATTGAAGTTGGGTTGTTTGACTGGTTCACTCAGAGGGCTGAGTGAATGAACAAGCTTATAGCTGAGATGCAGCCCTAGTAAAATGCTTTGAGAATGAAAGCAAAAGCTTGAACTTAAAAGATTAGCTGCTTAGCTTCTAAAAGAACCTTAGATCACAAGCCAAAGCTTAGTGATGAGCTTATGATTAGCTTATGAATTTGCTTGTGTACACTGAGTTCTCAGTGTATAAGTTATTTTGATAGCACAAGATTAGCAAGAATAAGCAGTACAGATAAGCAATTAAGAACAAATAAGCACTTAGATCAGATAATTAGTCACATGGGCATCACAAAGATCCAATATACTCAGACCAACACTCAATAAACAAGCTTATGCAAGCTTATGAAATTGGGTATCAAACCTGTGCACAGGGGAAGTCTAAGAAGAATCACCAAAAGTTAAGCACTAATTAAGCTCTTAATCAGCTAGATAAAAAATTATGAAAAATAGTAACAAGTAGTCCAGCAACAAGACTAAATAAACCTACAAGCTCAGGTCTTATAATCAATTAACAAGCTCATAATTTAATTCCAAAGTTAATTCAAAAATACATGTGACTGAAAATTGACTTTTTAATATTAACCAATACTTTGACTTATATGAGCTTAGACCTAAATTTACTAACTGAATATGTTATATTATGATGTAATGAAGCTAGATTAAGCTAGAGTATCAATTTTTAAGCTAATATGGTGAATTTGGGACTGATTACACTACACAGTTAACAGATAGATTAGATTAAGACTACTTTTGACTTTTACACTAATAATACCTACTTATTATGACTGGTTTGAGTTATATTGACCTAGACTAACATGCAACAACAAGAATTACAGGCATTAACATGTACTATATCAGTGAAACAGCTTGATCCAAACACTCCCTTATGGAGGTGATTTAGTGATTATTCAAACAAGAGACTGATTAAGACCAAGAAAATGATTCTTAATGACTTAATATGTTATACTGAGTTCAGATAAGCACAAATATGCAGACTTTAACAACATATAACCAAGAATCACTATAAAGCATTTTTCACTGTGAATATGTGAACAATGAGTAACAAGAGATCCAAATAAACAAGCATGCAATATTCAGCTACAATTTAACTTAAATACACCTAACAAGTACAAAAAACACAAACATAAGCAGTTATAAGAACTTGAACAGTGAAATGGAAAATTTGAGCAAAAGGCTTACAATTTTAAGGACTGTTAGCATCAATGATCAAGAACCAAGAACCCTAACTCCTCCCTGAGGATCTAAACCCACAATCTAAAGCTTTCTTGCTTCCAAATCACCTCTGAATCACCAAATATCAAATACACACTCCACAGTTGACTTTTGTTGACTAAATTTGTTATTTGTGAATTTTTTAGATACACTGCATTGTAAGTTAACTAGAAGCTTTTGCAAGCTTTATAGGAGCTTATGTGTTCAATTTGAGTCCACAGTAACATCAACTAAGAACAATATTAAGTAATTTGAGATTTTTGAATTTGAAAATTGCATAAACTGAATTCATACACAAACCTTGAAATTGATTATTAAAAAGAGTTCACAATACACTTTAGAACACTAGAAATTGAACTTGAAAGCTTAAGTTATACTGGAAAATTGAAAAGAACTAAGTCGACATTACATTAAAATAAAATAAACTAGATATCTTTGATCATTGCTTCCTTTCTTGATATATATGACCCAAAAGCTTCCTCACAGCTTCCTTGCACTTTCCCAAGTCTCAATTTGACCATTGGATTGGTCAATCAAATCTTGGCCGTTTAAACCTTTTTGGCGCCAAAGTCATTGGGGTAACTTGTGGCTTGACTTTTTACAATTAAGGAACTTTGGGAGGTAGTATGAGGTGGAGGGACAAGGAAACAGGCTTGGAGGCTAAGTTGGGGGTGTAAGAAGAAAAACAGAGGACTTGGGTGGTTTGGAGGGAAATTTTGAGTGTGGAGTGCATTTAATGGAGATGGGATAGGTGTAGGGTGGTGGAAGGGAGTGGGTAATGAGCTGTAGTGGTGGTGAGGTGGATGAACAGGTGGTGAAACCACCTGGTTTTGGCGTTGCAGGGTTGGGGGAGAAGGATGAACAGTAAGGGCGGTTTTGGGTGGGGTTTGACTGTTTGACCCCGTTTTATTAAAAAACGGGGGTGGGCTGTGGGTGGACTGGGCCTAGGTGTGAGTGGGCTGGGGTGGTTTTTGGGTTTTATTTATTTAAGGGATTGGATTTGGATTGGATTTGTAACTAATACAAAGGGTCCGGTTTGGTTTTTAAGATACAAGGACCAAAAATGTAATTTGGTAAAAGATGAGGGGCTATATTAGTAACTTTCCCAAACTTCACATAAGGACCAAACCTGAAATTACACATTAGTATAAGGACCACAAGTATAAATTTTATCATTTTAAATCTCAGGGACCAATTCTGCCAATTCCACAAACTCCAGGGACCAAAACTGTAATTTTATGATTTTTGAAGGGTTGAAATTGTAACTTCTCAAAAGTTATCATAAGGACCAATTTTGTCTTTTTAGAATAGTACAAGGGTGTAGTTTGATAATTTTCATTTTTAAACACCCGGGGACTAAATTTGACACTTTTCAAAAGTTGAGGGACCAAAGTTGTCATTTTGCCATTTTTAAACTTTAAAGGACTTTTCTTGACAACTTATGAATTCCAAGGACCTTTTATGACATTTGTACAAGTTTTGATTTACCAGGGACTAGTTTTGCCAATTTTCCAAAGTTCAGGGACTGAAACTGTAAATTATGTGAAATGTTTTGTTTTTCATCAGTTTTCAATCCTTATGCATAAAAACACAATCCAGGGATAATTTTATGTATTTCAAGGCATTCCTGTGTGTTTTCATATGTTTTTGCAGCTTATATGTAACAGAAATGATGAGTATTTACACACTCATCAGTTATCATCCCAAAAATGTCAAGATCCAATTCGGGTTTGACTCAAAATAGTCAAACCCGACCCAAATCTCATGTTTTCTCACCTCTAATCGAATAGAAACCAAAATAGATGATGATGTGGTGTTGTGGGAGGTGTGGATGTCGGCGGTAGTAAAAGAAATGGAGGGGGAAGGCGCGTGTTTCACACCAAACGAACAAGAAAATGATGAGAGGTGTTTTGGTGGTGGCGGTGTGGTGTGGAGGTCGGCGGTGGTGATGGTGTTGGGGTGGCTGCCGGCGGTCGACAAAGAGAGGAGAGGGGGAAAGAAAAATGATGCAAGTATTATTTGTGAGGGTGGAGGGTTAGGGTTAGGGTAATATACCCAAAATTTTCATTTTAGTCCCTCAAGTCTCCTTTTTCCAAAGTTAGCCATGAATACTTTAATAATTAGTGAACTCTTTTTAATCGGTTTTCCCGTAACCCGATTACCCGTTCATAAAAGTATTAAATTTTCGCCAACCATACACGTACACGTCATAATTGATTTTCCCAACAACACTTCCCGAAAATATAGATATGTACGAAAGACATAACATTAATTTAACGGTGATTCGCTACCGTTTTGTAAAATATAAAAATCTTGTTAGGTAAATCTAGTGCCGGAGTCAATGTAGTGCCAAAGATAACGATCTCAAAATAAATCATCACGAACGAAACGAATCAAACCATAAATAAATAACTAAATCCCATAAACACCGTACGATTAAAATCAAGTACCAACGTTCGCAAAATATCTCGTCACAAAAAAATTTCAAAAATTCTATCTTTATTATTTAAATGTAATGCGGGTTTTATAAAACGGCTCCCTATTTTGCCAGTTGTCACATCCTCCCAGCCTCAGAAGGAACCCGTCCCGGGTTTCTCTTGAAATAACCCATCTACGAAGTGAAAAGCTTCGGATATCTTTTTCGAAACTCTTCCTCACGTTCCTACGTAAATTCCGGTCCGTGCCGCGAATTCCAACGAACTTTGATGAGCGGAATACGACTCCTCTTGAGTCGTTTGATCTCTCTATCCATTATCTCAATCGGCTCTTCCACGAAATTCAAAATTTCATCCACACGAATATCCTTGATCGGTATAACTGGTGTTTCCTCTGAAAGGCATTTCTTCAGATTACTAATATGAAACATGTCATGAACTTTACTCAGTTCCATAGGTAATTCCAAACGATACGCTACGGGCCCAATTCTTTCCAAAATAAGAAATGGTCCAATGTAGCGGGGATTTAGTTTCCCACGTTTCCCAAAACGTATCACACCCTTCCAAGGCGAGACCTTCAACATAACTCTGTCTCCAACCTGGAATTCTAGGGGTTTACGCCTCTGATCAGCGTAGCTTTTCTGCCTATCTCTAGCTGCTTGCAGTCGATCTCGAATCTGCGTTACTTTCTCCATAGTTTCCAAGATAAGCTCAGGGCCTGTGAGTTGGCTATCTCCAACTTCTGCCCAACCAATAGGTGAACGGCATTTTCAACCATACAAAGCTTCGAATGGTGCAGCCTTAAGACTTGTGTGGTAGCTATTATTGTAGGAGAACTCCGCAAGGGGTAGATACTTCTCCCAGCCTTTACCAAAGTCTATGATGCATGCACGAAGCATATCCTCTAAAGTTTGAATAGTTCTCTCACTTTGACCATCGGTTTGGGGATGATATGCAGTACTCATATCAAGTCTCGTCCCCAAAGCGGTTTGAAGTGATCGCCACAATGCTGACGTGAAACGGCTGTCGCGATCCGAAATAATCGATATCGGAACTCCATGACGAGAAACAATCTCCTTCACATACAACCTCGCAAGTTTTTCCACACTATCATCTTCACTAATCGCCAGGAAGTGAGCAGACTTAGACAAACGATCCACAATTACCCATATAGCGTCGCAACCGCTAGCTGTCTTTGGTAATTTGGTAATAAAGTCCATCGTAATCCGCTCCCACTTCCAAACCGGGAGTTCTGGCTGCGTCAACAGTCCTGACGGTCTTTGATGCTCAGCTTTAACCTTAGAGCAGGTCAAGCACTTACTAACATATAATGCTATATCTGCCTTCATATTTGGCCACCAATATAATTTCTTCAAATCCTGGTACATTTTGTCCGACCCAGGATGAATGGAGTATCTCGACTTATGCGACTCATGCATAATCAATTCTCGAATCCCTCCATACAATGGTACCCAACTTCGTTCTCCAAAACATAACACTCCATCAGAACGCTTAACCAATCCTTTCTCATTTTCTGCCATCCCAAATATATTCTCAGCAGGTTTATTTTCTGCTTTCAATGCTTCCGTTTGAGCTTCCAATATTTGAGACGGTAATGGCGATACGATAGTCATTCCTAATTACCTAACCCGTAATGGGGGCATTCTTTCTTTTCGACTAAGAGCATCAGCAACAACGTTTGCTTTACCCGGATGGTAGCGAATATCACAATCGTAATCGCTTAGCAACTCAATCCAACGTCGCTGCCTCATGTTAAGCTCTTTTTGGTTCAGAATGTGTTGCAGACTTTTGTGATCAGTAAACACTACACACTTGGTTCCATACAAGTAATGTCTCCATATCCTCAAAGCAAAAACCACAACACCTAACTCCAAATCATGGGTGGTGTAGTTCTTCTTATGCTTCTTGAGGTGTCGGGAAGCATAAGCTATCACTTTCTCTCGCTGCATTAACACTGCTCCTAAACCTTTATGAGAAGCGTCACAATAGACGACGAAATCCTCGTTACCTTCGAGTAACGCCAAAATAGGAGCACTACACAACATTTCCTTAAGTAACTGAAAGGCTTCCTCTTCCTTATCTCCCCATTCATACTTAACGCTCTTTTGAGTCAATTTGGTCAACGGTTTTGCTATCTTCGAAAATCCCTCAATGAATCTTCGGTAATAACCGGCTAATCCCAAAAACTGACGAACTTCTGTTGGGGTCGTAGGTGCAGCCCAATCTTTAATCGCTTCAATCTTAGCAGGATCCACATGAACTCCTTGTCTATCAATTACATGACCTAGAAATTGTACCGTCGGAATCCAAAATTCACATTTTGAAAACTTGGCATACAGTTTCTCTTTCCTGAGCAATTCTAAGATAAGTCTTAGATGCTCCTCATGTTCCTTCTCACTCTTCGAATATATCAGAATGTCATCGATAAACACAATCACGAACTTATCTAAGTAAGGCTTACACACTCGATTCATGAGATCCATGAATACTGCCGGTGCGTTCGTCAACCCAAACGGCATCACCTGAAACTCGTAATGCCCGTAACGGGTTCTGAAAGCTGTTTTCGGAATATCTTCCTCGCGCACTCTAAGCTAATGATATCCCGATCTCAGATCGATCTTCGAATACACACTCGATCCTTGAAGTTGATCGAATAAATCGTCGATCCTCGGTAACGGGTATCTATTCTTCACCGTTAACTTGTTCAACTCTCGATAATCAATACACATACGGAATGATCCATCCTTCTTCTTCACAAATAAGACCGGGGCTCCCCAAGGTGAAGAACTTGGTCTTATGAATCCCTTCTCGGCTAACTCCGCTAATTGTTTTGACAACTCTTCCAGTTCAGTAGGTGCAAGACGATAAGGTGCTCGTGCTACAGGTGCAGCACCAGGTATCAACTCAATCTGAAATTCCACTTGTCTAGTAGGCGGAATTCCCGGCAAGTCATCGGGAAACACATCCGAAAAATCACGAACTATAGGTACATCTCCAATGCACCTTTCCTTCTTCTCCTTCTCTCCTTTCTCAGAAATTTGGGCTAAGAAAAGGTAATTTCCTTTCTCCATTAGCTTCGGCAACTTAGTGCAAGATATGACCGCTAATCTGGATGGGCCTCTCAAATCCTTTCTATCTCCTAGTATGTTCAGAATCTCCTTGCCGTAAGGCACCCACACGATCTTCTCATCGCAGATTATATGGGCGCGATACTTCGACAACCAATCCATACCGATAATGACATCAAAACTTCCTAATGTGACGGGTAGAAGATCTATCTTGAAAGGACAGTTCAGAAAGTTTAACGTGCATCCACGAATGATAGTCTTAATCCTTTCTATGTTTCCATTAGCTAACTCTACATCATATCCAATTCCTAAGGCCATCGGGGGTTTCTCAAGTAAGGGTGCAAACTTAGTGGACACAAAACTCTTATCGGCACCAGTATCAAATAGTATGGAAGCATAACGATTATTGAGAAGGAACGTACCAGTCACAACGTTCGGATCTTCTCCTCTCTCGTTCCCGAGTGCATACACTCTTCCATGAGCAACTCTAGCTTCCACACGTTGGTCCCCATTATCTTGTCGTCCACGGTTTCCTCCAGCTCCACGGTTTCCATTATTGTACCCATTACCACCCGATCCTTGATTTCCTCGGTTCCACGATTCTCTACATTCATCCCGATAATGTCCTTTCTTTCCACATCCATAGCAGGTAACATTTGATTTGCTCATAGTTTCAGGAGTAGCTTGAACCATAGCAAGTGGTCGAGCTCTACAATCCTTAGCTATGTGTCCCATCTTAGAGAAATTCTTGCACATTACCGTACATCGACCAGAATGATGCTTGTAACATCGGTTACATTTGGGCGCGTCTCCATTGTGGTTCTTCTTGTCTCCATCTCCCATGGCATAAGCTCTAGCAGTTGTTTGTCTCTTGTTTCGACGTTCATTACCCTTAGAGTGATCATCCCTCTTTCTCTTTCCATTCTTGTCCTTCTCAGCTTCTTCCAATTCCAAAGAGTCCATCAATTGTTGAGCGATAATGATAGCCTCATGTATGTTTGCAGGCTTAGCAGATATCACATCGTTCCTGGTAGCTACCGGCAATCCATCGGTATACCTCTCAATCTTTTAGGTCTCAGTCCTAACCATATCGGGACAGAGTAAAGCCAACTCTCGATAACGGCGATTTTAAGTCGCCATATCGGTACCTTTCACCTTGTGGTTCCAGAATTCAATTTCCAATTTCTTAATCTCATTCCTTGGGCAATAAGTCTGAATCAGCAAAGACTTAAATTGCTCCCAAGTCATAGCATAAGCCACATCACTCCCAACCGAGTTACGGTAATTGTTCCACCAAGTTAAGGCTTCATCCTTGAAAGTAAAAGAAGCAAACTTTACTTTCGCATTCTCCGCACAACCACTGACATTGAACACAGACTCAGTCTTCTCGATCCACCTAACCAAGTAAACCACTCCTTCAGTTCCACCAAACTCAATCGGTCCACAAATCTTAAACTCCGTGTAGTGACATCCATTAGCACGAACAGGTGGAAAAGTTCCAGCAGAATTGTTGGAATGATTTGACTCAGCTAGTAGCTCAGCAACTCGTTGCTCCACAAGTTGATTGATCATTGCTTGATCCACAGTAGGTGCATTAAGTGGAACATGATCATTGTCTCCCTGAACATCAACATTTTGATTCCTGTTGTTGCGATTAGTGGTGTCCAGGTTATCAGGAGTAGGGGTCTCAACATTTCGAGTAGGACGGCGCCCTCGACTACTAGGGGTAGCCGTTGCAGGTCCAGTTCTGGTAGCTCTAACAGGGTTTCTTCGTGGGGCCATTGATCGAACACTCCTCGGTTAAGAAAGCAACAAGACAACATAACCCAAGCAACTAGCCACGCGGCTGACGGAGGCTCCTCAATTCCTGCCTCAAGCCATCAAGATCCCTCCATAACGATCCTAACTCCACGCTATGGGTGTCTCGGTCTCTCTTGAGGTCAGCCACCTCCTTCTCTAGCTCGGCATTCCTTTGCCATAGCTTGCGGTCAGCCTCACGAGCAGTAACAAATCCTCGCTGCAAACTATCGATATGCTCGTGAACATCCATCAAAACTCTCCTCAGCTCAGTAGTCCTGCCCACAGCGACAGTCAAATCAACTCTCAAATCCGCTAAAAACTCTCCAATAACTCTCTCAAGTCGATCAGATACACGTGCAACTCTCTCACTAAGCTCAGTAATCCGAGCCCATAACCTGCCAATCTCACCCAACTCTGCATGCTCAGCAGAAATCTCAGAAGATGCATCCGACTCAACGGGACTACCAGGTGGCAACTCAAACAAGAACGGATGATCAGGTGAATCAGGCTCAATCGGGTGTACAGGTGAATCAGGCTCCTCAGCCTGAGCTGGTGGTACTAACTCATAATCATCATCAGGCATCTCATCCTCCTGAGGGTCATCCTCCTCCTCAGGGTCATCATCATCACTCTACTCAGCCTCCTGAGGGTCATCCTCCTCCTCAGGGTCATCAGCCTCATCCTCACCCTCGTACTCCTCCTCCTCCTCATCGGAAGAGTACATCATCAATCGTCGTCTCCTACTAGGTGAACCATATGGAGATGTAGTAGGTGATCTAGGACGACGACGCAATGATGTGGGTGGCGCCTCAGACAGAATAGAATGAGCATCAATCTGTAAAGGTGATGGAGTAGGGCGTACCGACATGCGTGCCGTAGCTCGGTGGGCAAAGCGAGGTGCCACGCGAGCCAAAGCCTGATGAAGAGTAGGCTGCCTCGATGTACCAGGGAGCCCTAGAGAAGATGAGGGTCCCTGCGTAGATGCAGCAGGTAGTGCTGAAGTAGAACCTGTCGGTGTCATAGTAGCTGAATGCATGGCAACCTGGTAAGGGTCATCAGGGGCCATGGTGAACCGTGCTGGCAATACAGGTGTAGTAAGAATATCCTCAACGACATCAGGCGTATGGGAGGCCATAGTCTGTGACAACGGCGTAGGGTAGGTGTAAGTGTTTCAAAACAACTAAACCGCGAATTCAAAATACCATATCCAAAAATCATCATATAATTCCAAATCGTATATAATCAAGAATGATTTAAAATACCGCATTACTAAAACCGTTCGCCAAAACAATTAAGCCATATAATTCCTCAAAACACATACAATTCCTCAAAACGCATAATATCACTAAATCAATAATCCTCAAAACCTCAAATCATCTCAAGAAATCCCAAATCTATAATCATCTCAATAATCTAATAATACCTCAATAATAAACAATGATGCTTCGGCTTGGCGGGCTGGCGGGCAATGGTCGAGGATCGTTTTCTATAAAAATCGGTTATAGTTTAGGTGTCTATTTACCTAGTTCTCTATAACCTTGGCTCTGATACCAATCTGTAACACCCCCAAAATTTGGTACAGCGGAAGACTCAACAAGCTTTCGGGGTGCTACGGGGATTGGTATCCAAACACAAGACATAAAAGAACGAGATAAAGTAAACAAAATAAAATACAACCACGCGGGGTTTTAAAGATTACATTATCCCAAAATCATCCAAAGTCAGGCCCAAAAGGAATAAATATAGGTCCACAATAGTTATCAGAGTTTTAGAAATATAGATCCATAACCAGTGCCAAATGCCAAGCCTCCAATCCCAAGCATCCGCAGAGCATCACTTAATTACCTGAGAAAATGTGCTAAAAGTCAGCTTGCGCTGGTGAGATCATAGGTTTAGATTCTTAATTCAATATAGTGGACATATACGCAAAACGCTTGCTAGCTAGACTAGGGCTCACTCATCCAACCAAAATAAACCAACCAAATCAAATCATCCCTATAGGTGCACGCTATAGCTCAAATCAACCCAATCAATAGCTTACCTAGCTCAAGTCTAGGCCTCGCTCTAATATCAATCCAATAGCTTACCTAGTTCGGGGACTAGGCCTCGCTCAACAACCAATTCAATAGCTTACCTAGTTCGGGACTAGGCCTCGCTCAACAACTAAATCAATAGTTTACCTAGTTCGAGACTAGGCCTCACTTAATCCTACCTAGTTCTATAAGCATAGCAAGTTTTGAAATCAAAAAGCGATAATAGTCCACATAAAGCATTTGCACGTTTCTCACCCCAAGTATTGAAAACAAAGTTCAAGATTAAAAGTGGGGCTATGACTCACCTCAAGTCCAGAAATCCTCAAAAGAAATGATAGAAGAAAAACGCAATAAATCTCAAGCAACTCACGTAACGGCGACTACAGACTCGGCACTTCCTAACAATATCAACCCGTTCAGAAATTATTTCCTCAAAATAAAATATTCCCATTCCCGAACGTAATTCATTTTACTTTCCAAAATATCCATTTCTCGAATTAACTTCATATTCATTTGAAATTTGACGTTTGGTATCCATACGGGTGGAGGGTCGACACAGCACAAACCAAAAAGCCTCAACAAAGAACAATAATAAGATAACTATAGGTCTAATGTTAGCCCAACATATTATTTAAATAATTATCGAAGCTTATTAAATCCGTCGATTTGATAATCTCCCATACTTATTTACGTAATATATCGTTCCAAAATTATACCCAACCTAAAGCACATTGCACATAAATTTCTATTGGGTATATGTCGTAGCCCAATGAATTCCCTATATATATCGTCGAATCGGCCAAATTCCACGAGACATATAGTAATTCATTACCCTAAAATATATACCACATCCTATGGGCGTCGTGGGATACGATGCCCATTAATATACCCATTTTATATCGTCAAATAACTCGATTTAGAATAAGTCATTCGATATATAAAATGCTTATATTAACCGTCATATATCCGTGACAACACAAAGTCACAATATAAAGCCCACTTGGACTTTAAAGACCCACGATTCGTATAACTCGATAAGTTTCTAATTTATAAAATAAAATCACATTTTTAATTATTATTTACCTGACTCATGTTTTGCCGTTATTTTTATAGTTATTATTTATAATAATATCCCGACATTTATTACACTATTTTCATAGTATAATAACTATCGTCTTATTATTATATGTTTACTCGTGATCATGTTATTATTATTAATATACGCATTTATATATATATATATCCTAACCTATATAAAGCACAAGTTTGATTTCTAATATTAGAAGGCAAAAATCAAAAAAAATCCCTCAAAACTCCCTAAAAACTACACCTGTCATTTCCTCTTGAAATAGAAAGATTGCAAAAATTTTGAAATTTTGACAATTCAAAACAAAATCCCATGAAATAAGGAAACTTATTAATTTTTATATCAACATCCGGTTTTATTCATCTTCTTAACAAAATTCAAAATCACACAAAGCAAAAATCATGGACACATCCATCATTCAATTCAATAGCAAAACAAATCACCATTCAATTTTTGTAAACAAATCGATCCAATGCATGAAATTGACTCTTGATTGAAGTTTCATTAAAACAGATGGAAACAATCGATCCAAGGTAAATTTTTTTCTTCTGATTATTCATAATTCATTACTATCTTCTAAATACATTAATTTCTTTAGAATCACAAGAACCCTAATTTTCAAAATCATAATTCAAGTGTTAGACTTTGATTTTATATTCATATTCAACGTTTAATAAGCAATTGAGTAACCGATTTAATTTTGTACATAATATGATTAGGGTTTCCGTTTTTTATGTGTTTTAAAAGTATTATTTTGACTTATTAAAAGGTAGGGCTATCAGTATGGTCATTCAAGTATTCAGAAGGTATGTAATTATAACGAACGATTTTCTCAAATTATTCAATCGTATTTAATTCTTTTTATCTTTTTGCACTAATTTGTGCTTAGTTTGTATTTAGCTTAAGGTGTTTTGATTTAAATTTGGAAAGGACAAATTGGCAAAAATTAGGCCTTTTGATTAATTTAGTGTACTGACCTACAAAGTTATGTATTTAAATGTTGAAAGTGTATTTTTTTTATCTAGGTAAGAGGCCAATATTGGAGCACATTTTTGCAGCATAAAGTTTCAAACCCGTTGATGACTGATTTCGAGATTTCGAATAGGTAGTCACAATAATATGATTTTCCAGTGAGTTTTGTGTTTGGTTGATTCATTAGGGTCATGTGCATATTCATGTGTTTGTATAGCTTATTTTGTAGTATATTTTTAACCTTTTATTCTTAGTTTAGGGTCATGTGCATATTCATGTCTTTGTATAGCTTATTTGGAGTGGTATATCCGTTCGATATTTAGCTTACATATGTTGCTTTACCCGTTTGACCTTTTAGAGATAAAACTAAAGCATGATTCACCAATTCACCAAGTGTTTCTTATTTCTGCCACCTATATTTGTGGAGACAAAACCATAAGGTCGTGGGCGTCCTTATGAACATAAGACCTATGATAGATCTTTCATGGAGATGATAATAATATGTTAAATGGATAGTTAAAACAAAATTTTATTCAATGGATGTGCAGTATTCTTTAGATGTGGCTTATATCGCTATGGGACTATGAAGCATGTGACTTACAAATATTATTGGTTCCACTTTCTCTTAAATTTCTACCTTAAGTATCTTGCGAATTTTTTAAATATCAAACTGTAGGTTCGAAGTCCAAACTCTCTAATATCATATTTTCTATGCTTCATCTAACTGCAGGTCCAAACTGGAGATATCCGTTCTACCTTTCATAATGTGAGGTTAGGAAATATTTGAATCTATAATTGCTTATGTATTTATAAACTCATAATATGAGAATATACAACTATTATATACAAACAGAAGCATGCTTATAAATAATGTACACCTTTTTCACACATTAATCACAATATGGTTCTGGTAATAGCATGCACATGTCGATGCAAGCTAAACTTATAAAAGTTGAAAATTTACATAGGCTTTCTGATTTAAAGTCTATTTTTTATGTGAGTTAGACACTGTTAAGGTCATGTGGTTTGGCTATCTCGATTGGTTCTGGTCACAAGGCTGTTTCGGAATGG
Source organism: Artemisia argyi (assembly GCA_030686995.1). NCBI lineage: Eukaryota > Viridiplantae > Streptophyta > Magnoliopsida > Asterales > Asteraceae > Artemisia > Artemisia argyi. The sequence goes on along the minus strand of CM060684.1, from coordinate 194,979,139 downwards.
GCAAACTCTGGGCTTCTTTGATCATGTTTTTATAGTAAATTTAAAGTAAGGAAAGAAGTCAAAACAGTAGTTTGTTGTTATGAAGAATGAAGATACGTGGAATTGATCAGGTATGTTCGAAACTCTCACGCCTTGAGTTTTTTTAGCATCTATCATGGTGTTTTGGTGTCATGTGTAAGGGGGTGTTTGGATGTGCGTTTGCTGTTTAGAGTTGTAACAATGGGATATTCAGATAATTGACCTACAAAAATGTTTGAAAAACTCTTTTGGTTTAAGGATTGGAAAATTAAAATAAAATTTGACCGATCTTATATGTGAAATGATGAAATTCAGAAACTACTTCCTGCGTAGCTCTTCAAGTACCACTATTGCGTGTGAGGAACTTAAGGTACATAATACAGTGGTTGAGTAATGGGTCGAAATGGGGTTGGATAAGAACAATTTAAATTCTAAACGTTGTTTTTCTCATAAAGTGTGGATCCTTTTAACATGTCTCAGAACTTAAAAAAGTACATTTTTTTTTCTTTTTTTTTTTAATTATGATTACCAATCCCTCATCTTTTTTCAGTAAACATTTGATTTCTCATAGGCATTAGTTTTTTATATTTAGTTTTCTATTGGATCACATTTGTAGCTGCTGGTGTTAATTCTTAATTTAATATGTCAATTTTCAATTATTTCCGTAGGAAGTCAAAGTCGAAAACATTTTAATATGGCTAATTTCAGGTTTAATTGATAGTTATTTTATGTTTTGGAGTTTGGATAAGTTTCTTTGGATAAGTATTTCATCAATAATCACTTTTCCAAAAACATTATTTGTACTTTTTCCGAATAAAACTAATAACATTATTAGTACTTTTCCCGAAAAAACTACAGAGTATCCGTTAATTTTTAGAGTAGCATGTTTAAATTAGGACTTTTGACGTTACTGTTAGTTTATCACCATGGTGCTATAATTAGTTTAACATTTTCTTGCTATAACCTTCGATATGGTATAGAACTATTAGTGAGTGAGAATGAATTATTCAAACGAAAATAATATCTGACCTGAACTATTTATGTTTTTTGGGTGTAAACCTTTTTTACCTCACTCGGTCTAACCCATTCATTTTATCACTTCTGAGAACACATGCTCTAAAAAGTCAAATTCTTGAGCGTTAGACGTATGATAGCTAAAACTTATGTTTCAATGCGATAGCAATAAGCTGTGTTTTGCATAGGCTACTGCAACAATAAGGAGTGTTTGGATTAGGTTACTGTAGCAATAAGGAGTGTTTGGGTCAGGTTATAGCAGCAATGAATTGTGTTTCAGTCAGGTTATAGCAGACAAGGTAACTATAATTATAATTCTTACCTGTTCGTTTTTGTAGCTTGACAAGTATTTTGTTATAAAATAATTTGTGATATATATCTTCTATCTGTTCTTTTACGTTCCAAACCCATAAGGTTTTATATTACATGATTCCAGTACGTACACAATCCGTTTATTTTATCATAGTGGCATAATCCGATGTTTGTTCTTTAATCTCACCAGGGCTATAGGTACCAAAAGAGACTCCTTAAGCAGGTAAACATGCACTTTGCATTTGACATAAATCTTTCTTTCATTCAATGGTGAAGTACTGAAGTTTATCCAACTAATAAATGCCCAAACACATACATTGCACTGAGTTTGGCATTTATAACTTTGGTTAAAGGACTACTAATTTGCACGCATATTGTATAACACTGAAATCCCTACATTGAATTACTTTAGATAAAAGATGGCTCAAAAGGCTTTAGTAAGCAAAATGGTAGACCATATGCTTCTGCATCAGATATTAAATCCGAGTGATCAAGACCACTGAGAGCACCTGTTGAGTTTTTGGGTATGCTTCTCACCAGAATTCATTTTCAGAAACCTTATTGACTGAGAATGGAAGTAGAAGGGTTTTTTTTGTTATTTTTTTTTTCGTTTTGCTATTTTGGTATATTTTAGCTTCTTTTTTTAGACGTCTTTTGTTCTTATTAGAGTTGTAAAAATTGGTGGGTCTAATCGGGCAACGAAAATATGTTTGTACAAAATGCTTTAGAACATTGCTTAAACCTTCGTCATTGTCTGATAGGGTATTATTCTAGGATGATCAGTCTTGGCCTTTGAGAAGGGAGACGAAGCTGCCAAATGGTTCACCTAATTTCTTGGCAAACCGAGCTCCTTGGTGCGCTTTAATGAAGGCTAACGCTGCTGTTGGTGAGTTGCAAGTTTTGAGCTAATGTACCACTTACAATTGTTGGTTGTGATTGTTTTTCAAATCTGAGATGCGGTCTGTGCAAGGCAGAGGTGAGCATATCTATGCACTGCTAAATCATTTGTAAATCATAAACTATTTATTTCTTAGTGTTCAAAGTTGACGTTTCATGATCAGGGTATCTGCTGGTAGATGTTCCATGTTCATTTGCAGCGTTGCTTTTGAAGAATTATGAAGCGTCGTACCCGAATCATGGATGTATTATTTTAGCAGACCCTTCTCCTATCTTGTGCTATCGTATCATCCGTAGCGAGATTGGGCGTTTGGTTGATATTCCTGGAATGGCCATTGTACATGTCTTGGAAGGGTTTACGAGAAAGAGTGGTGGAAAAAATATTGCGCTTGATTCATATACCATCTTAGTTTTTAAGCTTTGAATTGCCATTTGATCATTGAATTTGTGTGTATTTTGAACTTGGAATTGGTTATGGAATTGCAACTGATCATGGAATTGATCGGAAGACCTTGGAATTCTTCTGGAATTATAGTTGTACTGTCTGTCCGGTTATACTGATGCCCAAAATGGGAGTAAGTTAACTGGAAAATGAATAAGGCTGTAAAAAAGAGTAATTTTACTACCCCGGAAAAATAAACAGTTTAAACAATCAATGTTATTTTAGTTTTCTTTCGTGCAAATTACATTTTACATTAACTTTTGGGTTTTTAATATTTTACTATTTAACGTTATTTCTATTAACTATTTTACTACTTCTTCTATATTTTAAACAATGGTGAATCTGTTTTCAAGTTTCTTAAAGAAATGCTCATTCTAGATTCCAATAACCATGTGCATGGTGTTACACAACATATTTATCCTAACCTATTGCCTAATTTATGGAACCCAAAGTATTTTCAAGAAAGAGTTATACTTGCGCCTACGCATGACGAAGTAGATAAAGTTAACGAGCATATGTTGTCTATGCTTCATGGAGAGGAATGCGTTTACTATAGTTCTGATACGGTCAGTGATACGGATGTAGATTTTATTTATGATGAGTCTTTGTACACGACTGAATTTCTGAATAGTATCCGTATGTCAGGAATCCCACATCATAAGTTAGTATTGAAGGTAGGTGCCCCTGTCATGTGTTTGCTAAACATTGACCAAAGGGCTGGTCTTTGCAACGGCACAAGGTTGTAGGTTTTAAGGATGGGAACTATTTATATTGAAGGACGAATCATTTCAGGTGGTAAGGTTGGAACAATTTGTGCTAAACCGCGGATGCTCAAAAGCCCTTCCGACACAAAAATGCCCTTGAAGTTAAATAGGAGACAATATCCTATATCTGTTTGTTTTGCTATGAAAATAAACAAAAGCCAAGGTCAGACTTTGTCTCAGGTTGGCTTATTGCTACAACGCCTTGTCTTTTCACATGGTCAATTATATGTCGTTGTTTTGAGAGTTAAAAGCAAGCAATGTCTTAAAGTGATTTGTTGTGATAGAGACGACAACTATGCGGATGAAATGACTAACGTTGTCTAAAATGAAGTCTTACAGACTTTAAGCATATCAGTTTTTATTTAATGTTATTCACATTTTTTTTAATTTACATGAATTTGTCGTAGTATATTCTACATTTTCTGTAATATTAACTTTTTTCAAGTAGTTACATATTTTTATGCGTTATTTTTTTATATTGTTGTCTTTTTTATGTTATTAATATAATGTTAATTAAAGATAAATTATAGAACTAGCCCGGCCATCGGCCGGGTCTTGAAGCTAGTATATATATATATATATATATATATATATATATATATATATATATATATATATATATATATATATATATATATATATATATACACGTTTAACGCGTCTATATATACGTATATAAACGATTATATTCTTAATAATATTATAACGAGTATTATTTTTTATTTCGATTTTTAAATATTTATCGAGTCATAGAATTTGGTCACATGTCCGAGTCATGACCCTCGGCTCATAGTCCAAGTCCAAAATAATAAAAACAAGCCACAATATAAACAACTCCGTCCAAACAATCCCATATCACGTGCTACAACATGAGGGTCCGACTACGGCACCCAACTAACCTATCACCGTCATCTAATTGACCGTCTCACAATCGGTCCCCAATTTCCATACTCGTCAACACAACTCCAATTCACGATACAAATGACCAATGTCCAAATGATTCGGCCCAAAAATAAGTCACAACAAATATTACCATATAATCTAAAACAAGAAAAAAACATATCAATTATACGGGTCGACTTACCGAGTCAAACCCGGGTCAACTTGTGAGGTTACAACCAAGACAATAACCTCACCCGAGACCTCTCGGTCTCGGCTAGCTCTAATGAGCCTCTCGACCCAAACAGCCCGCGAAGGGGGGGGGGGGGGGGTTCGGCCGAGACTCCAAAACAACAACAACAACAATTCGGACCATCTAGGACCCAAAAATACCAACATGTATTAACCATCATCAAGAATCAAGAAAAAAAAACAAGAACCATCACACCTCCAAGACTCTAATCGAGTCGAGGAGGGTCACACCGAGACCTAGGGTCTCGGTCAAGCTCACATCGAGCCACAAAACCCAAATCCAAACGCGTACAACTCCAAATCCGAACACAAATACATCAAGATTCGACCCCCAAGGATACCAAACTCGTATTATCAACAAAACCCATCTTCATTTTAATGTTATCATCCCAAAAATGTCAAGATCAAATTCGGGTTTGACTCAAAATAGTCAAACCCGACCCAAATCTCATGTTTTCTCACCTCTAATCGAATAGAAACCAAAATAGATGATGATGTGGTGTTGTGGGAGGTGTGGATGTCGGCGGTAGTAAAAGAAATGGAGGGGGAAGGCACGTGTTTCACACCAAACGAACAAGAAAATGATGAGAGGTGTTTTGGTGGTGGCGGTGTGGTGTGGAGGTCGGCGGTGGTGATGGTGTTGGGGTGGCTGCCGGCGGTCGACAAAGAGAGGAGAGGGGGAAAGAAAAATGATGCAAGTATTATTTGTGAGGGTGGAGGGTTAGGGTTAGGGTAATATACCCGGAATTTTCATTTTAGTCCCTCAAGTCTCCTTTTTCCAAAGTTAGCCACGAATACTTTAATAATTAGTGAACTCTTTTTAATCGGTTTTCCCGTAACCCGATTACCCGTTCATAAAAGTATTAAATTTTCGCCAACCATACACGTACACGTCATAATTGATTTTCCCAACAACACTTCCCGAAAATATAGATATGTACGAAAGACATAACATTAATTTAACGGTGATTCGCTACCGTTTTGTAAAATATAAAAATCTTGTTAGGTAAATCTAGTGCCGGAGTCAATGTAGTGCCAAAGATAACGATCTCAAAATAAATCATCACGAACGAAACGAATCAAACCATAAATAAATAACTAAATCCCATAAACACCGTACGATTAAAATCAAGTACCAACGTTCGCAAAATATCTCGTCACAAAAAATTTTCAAAAATTCTATCTTTATTATTTAAATGTAATGCGGGTTTTATAAAACGGCTCCCTATTTTGCCAGTTGTCACAATGCAGAACCAAACAGAACATGAAAATCATGGCACAACCTGATGCAGAACCAAAGTACGCTGTTGACGTCAAGATGCAATACATAACTACTCAAGACCTAGTCGGATTAGTTAAGACTATTGCATCACCGTCACCAACACAAAACCAATCACCAATGATCCATTATAACCCAAACAAATTATCAAATAATATGCAGATTCAAACAAAATTATCATACTACTAATTCAAACCAATCAAAAACTTCATATGAAACCCAAAGCCAAAAACCGAACTTCACACGAAACCCAAAGCCAAAGAATATGACAATTCATAAGCAACAAACTACATAGTTAATGTGACCACTACAAATGAAATCAATACTAACCGTACCTCATGTTGTCAACTAACCCATTATCCCCATTTTATTGTTTAATCAAATACCTAATTAAACGTTACCATTCAATTTATAAATGCACAACAGATCCATTTAAACAATATATCTAATAAAAAATAAAAAATAAAAAGTTAAGTAAAGTAACTCCCAATATCGTCTTCCATGGGTTATGGGTCACAATACCGTCTTCCATTGTGTATGAGGGAGGTTGAGACGTCGACAGCCTTACCCCTACCTAACGTAGAGAGGCTGCTTCTGGTTCTACCTAAGGTAGAAAAGGACCTTCGGCCTTGCAAGGGGTCAGGATCAAACCCTTGACCTATGTCTCCAAAGGTAAGGGTGTTAACCACTTGATCCAACCTTGCTCTTATTCCAATACTTTTATTCACTGAATGCAACAGTCAGCGGAAACACATATCGAGACGAGATCGAATGCACAATTTTTTTTCTTCTTCTTCATTCTTGACCTAGCTTTGATACCATGTAGAAATCAAGGGAATACTAAAAACAATGTATTAGTCAGATTTAATGAATTACATAAACAACATTACATTAAATATAAAAATGATAAAACCTAACCCTAAATACTAGATAGGCCTAAACCAACGGGTCAGGCCAATGGGCCTTATTAGCTAACAGTCATAACAGCGAGACACCAAAATCATTATGCCCCTTGCTCTAACAATCAGTAAACTCGTTCGGTCATCTTTCTTTATCATTCTTTTCTTTTCATACGTGTACTACAACACTTCAACTTTATCAAGAGTTTTAAATGAACACAATTCAATTCAACTTTGCAGGTTGAATGGTTCCAAAAGCCAAACTTATGATAAAATAAAACAAATTGAGTTTCTTACCAAAGCGGCAATCCTACGATTCGTATAAATATTTTAGTAGTTATATAGTCAGACATTCGTCATACTTGTGTCCCCTAACTCTTACTTAGTAAGATCTTTACATCTTACCGCGTCTTACTCAAAAAAAAAATAATAATAAAAAAAAATAAAAATAAAAAATAAAGAATCCATGATCGCGTCTAACTAAGTAAGAGTCAGAGACGGGTGACGTTTTTGGCAAAAACAAACACGCCGTTAAACTCATTACACTTTGATTGTGATGCCGCACACTGGTTTCATTAGGTTAGAGATTTGTTCCTACCTTTTAATTTGTTGTTTGTCTTTGTCTTTGTGCATATGGTATTAGTATAATCATATGGTAAATATATTAATTATGCAACTTATGTAAATTAGTATACTAAAATAGTAGCTCAAAAGTCTTCACGCTTTAAATATATTTTAATCTTAGCATAGGGTTGTTGATGAGAAAAAAGTCATAAGAAACCCACGATAGGAACATGTGAATTTTATTAACAATTCTTTGTACTCTTTATATTTTACTACTCCGTATTAGTGTGGCCATCAATAATTGCATATCTTGTTGTACTTGCAATAAAATATAAACCATTTGTTGCTTATTAGTTGTGTGATTAGATGCTAATCTTTTCTTATTGTCATAGTGCGCAATGACTTCATTCCTAATTTTATTTTACTTGACAAATTGTACTTTTCTAAGTCAGCTAAAACAGTGATAACTTTGATCAATTGATGTGGGACAAGTTATCCACACCTTCCCATAGGGAGGTATCTAATGATTGGGTGCATCGCTGGCTTATACGATTTGCATCACGGGTTGACCAAACCCTCCTGATATGATAACATAGGGAGGGTTTGTATAAATGTATTTATATCTAAAAGAGGGATGAGTTATCCACACCCTCCCATGGGGAGGGTATTCAATCATTAGATGCATCACCGGCTTGTACGATGTGCATCGCGGGTTGTACAGTTTGACCAAACCCTTCTGACGTGACAACATAGGGAGGGTTTGTATAACATAGCCCATAACACATCCGTTGTGTTATACAAACCCTTCCTATATTGTCACATCAGAGGGGCTTTGGTCAAACCGTACAACCCGTGATGTACACCGTACAAACCGGCGATGCGTGCAATGATTGGAAACCCCCCTATGGGGGGGTCCAAATAACTTGCCCCATATGTAAATTCACTAATGGTGGTACAAATGACAGACAGGTTCAATAACTTTTCTCGTCTCAAAATTATTGTCAGTAGATATAGTTTAATAAAAGTAGAGCATCGTTCAAAAAAATAAATAAAAGTATGACCATTTTAATTTTCAACCACTCAAATAGAATATTCCTTCTCTAGTTTTTACTTAAAAAGGAAAGTGGACAATTATTTTGAGACATCCGAAAAGATTGTGTAGTTAATTACATAAATTGTTAATTTGATTTACATCAAAACACATCTACTGTTCTTTTACTTCGAAAATTAACAGATTCAATCCATGTAGTTGACGCTTTTTAACAGGTCCTATGACCAACTATCCATAAAAAACTAAACAAAGACTAGTTACACAATTATTTGAGCCAAGTCCATTTTATAAAGTTCGAGATTTTTAACAAAAAAATTAGCACAAACCTGCAAAATTCCGCTAGTGTCCGTGAACCCCTCAGGACGCACCGTATATGAAAACCCCTCAGGACCCACCAAACACCATACTTTATTATTAAAAAAATAGACACGTGTCAATAAATTAGTGGAATCGCGCACCGTTTTGGGAAAGGCCATTATTTTTGTACCACATTTTGAAAAAGTGTAGATTTTTTGTCCCTTTTTGGGAATTATCTCCAGTTTACTCAAATCTTACAACCAAATAAGAGAAGAGATATCGGACAGGCCCAACACTCTTATTCATAACTCCACCAACAGAGCATCACTTATGATTCAACCTTTTAACTAGACCAAAATGGAAAGTCATCATCTGGTGCAGCCCCAAAAAAACTCACAGACAGAATATGACTTCCATAGGTTAGAAAAGTAACTCAAGATACAAGCCATCTGCTTGATCTAACTACCACCATCAATTCAACATAATGCCAGAATTAGTCACCACAAATCCAAAAGATATTTTTTGTCCTTACAACCTTTAATTTAGTTTTGAATTTATAATTTAGCAAAACAATCAAATTGATAAAACTGAAATAACTCCAAACATACATACCGGTTGGCATATAAACCACTGCTGACAAACAACTAAATCACCAACTTCGTCGCTGACGTAAAACTCACCATTGTTCCGGCATAAAACTAACCACCATCAACAATGTTTCCGGTACTGTTCAAGAAGGTTTTAAAGATTAGGAAGGTCATGACTCGAGGAACGATTAACATGTCCTAACCACCGGTAACACTTGCAGTCAGTATTCACACACTACAAGCCTATGTGTATCCCGATATATAAACCACTGTACTAAATAAAAGAGCAAGAGATATCCATTAATAAAGATAGTCACAACTAACAGCTCCTTCACCACCTTAAATAACACATTACAATGACTTTGGTGCATCGTGGTATGGTGCAAAAGCGAGCCTTTTTGTTCTTGCTCTTCAGTCATACAAAGGATTTAGAGTCATGAATTTACATACAGCATGATTATATCTATGTTTTGGCATGAACATGACGTATATACACAAATTTAATACTGGAGTTGAGATAGCTGACCTTTCTGCCATTCCAGCTATGGAAGGGTGGTTCACAAGTCACAACAAAGCAATGAGCCTATCTCACGGGCTATTTGATTTCGAAAACTTCACTCCCGCACAACGACCTTAACTTATTCAGCCACAATTCCTGAGGCTGCACCCCAGCCGCCCTCATCTGATAAAGGAACTTAATGGCTTCAACAAGGCACTCGTTTTGTACCAAACTAGTCAGCATAGCATTCCAACACGCACGGTTCCTCCTACTTTCATTCATATTAAAAACCCTTTTCGCATCATTCATCAACCCGAATTTCCCATACATATTAACCAACCCACACTGCACATAACTCTTAGACGCCAATCCTAACTTAATCGCATTAGCATGAACCTGTTCACCACAGTTCCCATCATCACTTATCTTAGAACAAGCACTAAGCACACTAGACAATGTAAAGCTATTCTTCCTAACACCCTCTTTCCCCATTTCATTAAAAACCTCAAAAACCTCACGAAACCGTTCCTCCTTACAATTATTAGTAATCCTAGACGTCCACACCACAACATTTCTCCTCGAACCAATCTGATCAAAAACCATATCCCCATTGTCAAAACACCCAACCTTCCCATACAAACTAATCAACGAACTCCCCACAAACAAATCACTTCCATACCCCGACTTCATCAACCACCCATGAACCTGCTCACCAAGTTCCACATTCATCGTCTCCCCACACGCCTTAAGCACGCACACCATAATCCAACTAACTGGAAAACTCCCACAACTATACATTATATACCGAAACTCATCACTTACAAAAAGCTTAATCACTTCTCCATACTCACCGTTATCAGCATAGCCCGCAATCATAATCGCCCACGAATTAAAATCCCTTTTAGACATTTCATCAAACACCTTACGTGACCTTACGTGCATTGTCCAAACTCCCACAAGGCACATACATCATCAAAACACGGTTAATTAAACTCAAAGGCAATCGCTTTTTACTCGTTTTTGTCATATGGGTACGTACTAAAACTGATTGATTGGAAAGCTGGAACTGGGTGCATTCTTTTATAAGTGAAATGTAGACGGCATCAGGTACGGGAAAACGGAGAGTGTCGAGTAGGCGTAAGATATCGGATGGTGTGGTGGTGTTTGTGAAGAGGTAAGTTAATGGTTGTGATTTTGGCGGGAATGTGGTTGTTGGGTTTAGGGTTTTGAGGGGTTAAGGAAGTTGAAATGAGGTTCAAAGTACTCGTAGTTAAGTTTGTTGGTTTTGTTAAAAGTTACGTATAAATATTAATAAGTAAATTACTAGGATCGAACCCGAGACCTCGGGATTGCACACATTACAAACAAGAATAAAAGTATATTTAATATATATGATATATGTATCGAATATATATTTAAATTAACACTTGAGGGACTTAATGATCGTTAAATATTAACCGTAAGTACTAACTATCATTAGTAACGAAAAGAAAAGGACTAGAGTGTAACTAGGAGCCAAGAAGGATCTAGAATCCCTCTTGGGACTCCTAGGCCGGTCGACAAAGGGGAGGGTAAACCCAACCCACATCAAACTTGTCCTCCAAGATATCTCTAGCATATATACAAGGCCTAGGGTAAAGCTTTCTTATCTTTTGTGTACACACACAAAACCCTAAAAGTTTTCCTTGCCTCTTTTCTTTCTTGGCCGATCGGTCCTCAACCCTAAAGGGTGTTTGGGTCGATTTTTGTGTTAAACAAAAACTAGTGTTTGTTACTTGCATAACCTTTTATTCGTTGGTAGTTTGTGTGTACAAGAACGAGGTAATTGCTCACTATAGTAATTATCAAGAGATCGATAAACAAAACGGTAAGGGGTTTATCATTGATCTATTATACACAAGATTCAAGGTTTATTGAAGTGCATCGGGTACGTTACTATTTATGTTTTAGTTAATCTTTATACTTGATCCTAGCTTCCGCATAATGTGTTATTTGATTGTCAAACTCTAACAGTGGCATCACGAGCCGTGTATAACATGTAATTGATTACTAAAACATAATAAAAATCGGATCTTTAATTGTTTTAGATACATGTTTTTGATCTAGGGTTTTTTCTTTAAATTTTTTTATAAAATTTAAACCCTAACCCTAATTTATTGGGGGGGGGGGTCGATTTTCCACATAAAACCCTAATTAAGGTTTGTGGTTTAACTTGATTAATTTGTAATCACTAGAAACCCTAGGTCTTTAACCAGTTATGTGAACGTACTTGTGACCTATGTGCTAATTGTTAGGTTAATCCATGACAAAACATGCATGTTAGTCATGGATCTTGTTGTTTTAATTATTTGTCACATGTTTTAGATAGATCTAAAATTGGGGAAGACTCCAATACATATATATTAAAATCAATTTATATGCTATGTGGTGTGTATATTAGCTTTGGCCTACGCAATTAATTCGTCAATGTATGTGACTCTCTTCCATCAAGAGGAGAAGGCCTTAGTTGATTGCATGCATGATTATACCTAGACTTGATTTTATTAGGATCTTTTATAATAAGGATTGCATGTGGCTATTTGTTTCACTTCAATTATTATTAGTTGTTATGTTTTTCTTTAAATTACTTGTTTTTATTGTTTCTTAATTATTGGACTAGTTGTAAGCAATAAAAAAGGTGATTTTCATAAAGAAAATAATACGGACTAATAATGGTGAAACCCTAAAGTGATAAAGATTGAATCTTGCGGAGTCTTAAGTGCCAACAACGGTTCGCTTCGCACGGTAATTCGCTCCAAGGCGAGACTAGCAAGATTCTTACTTTATTACATGATTTTGAGATTGAATCCATAAACTTTTGCTTGATTGATGTTTTGTACAACATGGTTTTTAAAAGTAACTCTTTTAAGACAAATTCATAATCGTGATATGAAGGCTTAGAAAAGAGCCTTAGAGTCTGCCTTGGTTATCACAATCTTGAAAACATCTTAAACGATTTTCTTTTAAAATCATTCTTGTAGAAAGTCATCTTAGGGTTTATTAAACCTCAAGTAAAACTTTGTGTATTAATTTCACGAATTGGTAATAAAAAGTTTTTTTTTAAACTTATGCTATAAAGACGAGTGCATGCATCTTTATACATATTTTGATTAACATATCAAAATAGAATACCCTTAAAATTTAAGTTACATGCCATCTATCTGTAAGGAACACTTGAAATTTTAATTTAGTAAACGTGAGACCTAGGCTAAATTATTATAACAAGGTAAAATTCTTTTAACGCGTGAGACCATAATTGTAATTTTACAGTTTCTAAGGTAGACGACTTAATTAAGTTGTGCGTGAGACCTAGAACTTAAGGCATGAGATGGGATGAAACATGCTTACAAGGCAAATTGATGAATCAATTTGATGTAAATCCCATAATGATCCAGGAATTGGAAATCTTGTTTGCCAACTATTGTTCAACAGATTACTATCTTTTGTACTTTCACCACTAGCAGATCAACTGATGTGGTGGAACTATGTAAAGGTGGATCCTAGATTTTCAAGAAAATTTTGGTGGTTATATGAATATAGCTATGGGTATTTTATTTTCTTGAAGATATTTAATATCGAAAATACTAATGTTTGAACTTTTATCTGTAGATATGGCTCAATCCGATAACCCAACTGTGATTTCTACTTTCAAGAGTCATCTTGAAAGAGAAAAATTGACTGGAAAGAATTTCAATGATTGGCACCGTTCGCTTAGAATTGTCTTGAGGGCGTCCGGAAAGCTAGATTACTTGACCGAGGAATGCCCTGCTGAGCCTGCTGCTACTGAACCAGAAGCAGTTAAGGCGGCATGGAGGGTAACACATGCTAAGTTCAATGAGGTTGATTGTTTAATGCTCACTAGCATGAGTGCTCCATTACAAAAGAAGTTTGAGTACTTTTACCCAAAAGATATGCTTGAAGTACTTCAGCAGTCTTATGAAAAACCACCTGCAGTTAAATTGTAATGAACTTGACAAGCTACATAACTGCAAGCATGGTGATGGTAAACCAATTGAAGATTATGTGACTGAGATGAAGGAATCTTTTGATCAGCTTCACATAATTGGATTTGGTTACCCGAACAATGTGCAAGTGCACTTGATCAACATGTCCCTTAACAAGGACTTTGCTGGTTTTGTGCAGAATTTCAACATGCACTGCTCGGGGAAGACAGTCTCGGAATTACTCGCATTGCTTGTTAATTATGAGAAGAGTCTACCAGCCAAGGTCAAGGCCCCTACCCCGCAAGTGTTGGCGATTCATGGGGGGAGAATCCAGAAGAAATCGCATGAACAATGGGAAAGGGAAAGGTGGAAAAGGCAAGCAGGTCATGGCCTATCACCTCAACCCAAGATGAAGCAACATCAGCCTAAGCAGAACAAGGTGTATCTGCCAAACAAGAAGGATCAGGCTTGTCACCATTGTCATGAAAAGGGCCATTGGAAGCGCAATTACGCGCGCCCTCTCTACATTCATGACTTGCAACTCAAGAAGCAGGGGAATGAAGCTGGTAACCCCAGTTCATCAGGTGTATTCTTTATGATTGAATTATTCACTCTTATTCCTAAATTGAATTCATGGGTATATGATACGGGATGTGGCATTCATATTTGCAATACCTTGCAGGGGTTTAGAGTTGAGAGAAAGCTAGCCTATGGACAACAATTCTTGCACGTTGGTAATGGAGCGCATGCAGGAGTTGAAGCTATAGGAGTTTATGATTTAGTGTTGCCTTCGGGCCTAGTACTATCTTTAAATAATTGTCATTATGCATCGTCAATTGTTAGAGGTGTAATTTCATTTTCATGTTTGTTGAACCTTGGTTTTGAGCATACTATTTCTAGCAATGGAATTTCAGTTTCTTTAAATGGTGTTTTTATTTTAATGCTATTGTTGTGAATGGTGTCTTTGAAATTGATATGAATAATAATGATAATGCTTTTGTTAATAATAATTCAATGTATAGCATCAATAATAAGATAATCAAGAAAGGTATGGATTCGTCTTATCTTTGGCATTGTCGACTTGCTCACATTGGCAAGGATCGCATGAAAAAGCTGCAACATGATGGGCTTTTAGAAAAGATCAATGATGAATCATTTGATAAGTGTGAATCTTGCATTGCTGGAAAGATGACAAAGAAACCCTTTAAAAATAGGATTGAAAGGGCTAATGATATACTTGGTCTTATTCACACAGATGTGTGTGGACCACTTAGACATGTGTCAAGGAGAGGTGCTAGCTACTTCTTAACATTTACGGATGACTACAGCCGTTATGGTTATGTTTATTTACTTAAACATAAACATGAGGTGTTTGAAACATTCAAAGTGTTTAAAGCAGAAGTAGAGTTGCAACTTGGAAAGAAGATTAAAGCTCTTCGATCCGATAGAGGTGGTGAATACCTGAGTCAGGAGTTCATAGATTACTTAGAAAAGGAGGGAATTGTCCAGCACCTTACTTCTCCATATACTCCATAACAAAATGGTGTATCTGAGAGAAGGAATCGTACATTGCAAGACATGATACGATCTATGTTTAATCTAACAACTCTTCCTTATTTGTTTTGGGATTATGCCTTAGAATCTGCGGTTCGCATTCTTAATATGGTTCCAACAAAGAAGGTTGATAAGACTCCATATGAGTTATGGACTGGAAAAGCTCCTAACTTGTCTTATCTCAAGGTCCGGGGTTGTGAGGCGTATGTTAAACGTGACTCAGCAGACAAACCCCAACAAAGATCTGTGAAGTGCATCTTCGTAGGATACCCTAAGGAAACTATGAGTTACTACTTTTATTACCCAACTGAAAACAAAGTTTTTGTTGCAAGGTATGGAGACTTCTTGGAAAAGGAGCTCATATCTCAAGAATTCAGTGGGAGAGTATATGATCTGGAAGACGATCATGAAGATGTAACACCTTCTAAAAACACTAGCCAACTTCCTGAAGAACCTGAAAGTTTAGGTCCTCCACCAGAAGTTGAAGTGATTCCCATTCGTAGGTCAACTAGACCTGTGAAAGCACCAACACGTCTATGTCTCAACATGGAGTGTGATGATAACTTGGTAGGAGATCTTGATGAACCTACAAGTTATAAAGCTGCCATGAATGTCCTGAAAAGGAAAAATGACAGGGTTCTATGAATGGGGAAATGCAATCCATGGAAGACAATGAAGTCTGGGAAGAAGTAGACCTACCTCCGGGTGCCAAGTTAGTTGGGAGTAAATGGCTCTACAAGAAAAAGACTGATATGGATGGCATTGTACACACCTATATGGCCCGTTTGGTAGCTAAAGGCTATACTCAAACTTTTGGTGTTGACTATGAGGAGACCTTTTCTCTTGTAGCTGACATTAGGGCTATTAGGATTCTTATAGCCATAGCCGCTTACTATGACTATGAGATTTGGCAAATGGATGTCAAAACCGCCTTCTTAAATGGTCGCCTAGATGAAGACATCTATATGGCGCAGCTGGAGGGGTTTGTGAATCCAGAATTCCCAAATCCTGTATGCAAGCTTAAAAGATCCATTTATGGATTGAAGCAAGCATCACGACAATGGAATAAGAGATTTGATAGTGAGATTAAGAAGTATGGATTCACTCAAAATCTTGATGAGCCATGTGTATATCACAAAGCGAGTGGGAGTAGTGTAATTTTCCTTATATTATATGTTGATGACATATTAATCATGGGAAACGATATTCCAAGTTTGCAAAAGGTTAAGGCATATCTTGGAAGTTGTTTTTCTATGAAAGATTTAGGGGAAGCTGCATTTATTCTGGGAATCAAGATATATAGAGACAGATCTCAGCGATTAATTGGATTATGCCAAAGTGCTTACATCGATAAAATATTGAAGAGATTCAATATACAAAATTCCAAGAAAGGATATTTGCCGATGCAAGAACAACATGGCTTGAGCGAGAATGTTTGTGCTTCAACACCTGAAGAGGTGCAACGCATGAAAAGAGTCCCTTATGCTTCGGCTATGGGATCTATTATGTATGCGGTGAAAAGCACAAGGCCTGATGTGGCGTTTGCTCAGAATTTAACCAGTCGATATCAGCAGAATCCAGGTGAGAAACACTGGACTGCTATTAAGAATATTATTAAGTACCTTAGGGCTACTAAAGAGATGTTCTTAGTTTATGGGGGTACTCCATCTGCAGAACTTGATGTTACAGGTTACTGCGATGCTTCTTGGAAAGGTGATAAAGATGATACGAAGTCTCAGACTGGTTATGTTTTTGTCATTAATGGAGGAGCTGTGGATTGGAGGAGCAGAAAGCAGAGTGTACTAGCGATGTTTGCTACACAAAGTGAGTATATAGCTGCTTCAGAAGCTGCAATGGAAGCTGTTTGGATTAGGAAGTTCGTTTCAGGGCTTGGGGTTATACCTTCGATTCAACGACCTATGAAAATGTATTGTGACAATTCAGCTGCAATTACATTTGCCAATGAACCTGGAATCATGAAAGGCACCAGACATTTCCCAATTAAGCATCACTATGTTCGAGAACAAGTCGAAATAGGTGAAATCGAAATGCTCAAAGTTCACACAGATGAAAACTTAGCAGATCAATTTACAAAGCCTTTGCCTGGCACCTAGCTTTACAAGCATGCTGAAGGAATAAGACTTAAATTAGCTGAAAGTTTCATGCCCATTTGTGATTAGTATTTGGATAAGGGATGTAATGTACAATTATTAATTTAATAAAATAAAGTATTGTTTATGTTTATTTATTCATTATCTTAATAATATATCCTATATTTGCATGTTTAAGATCCATGAATAAGTTATTATTCTGAATTGTCCGTTGTCGATTAATGATATGGGAATATCATTAAACTAAGAAAATTTTTGAGTATTGGTTAAGAATATACTTGAAAGTATATTGATGTGTAGTCATACCAATTTCACATGATATTCAATGAATTGAGTATTGGACTTATCCCAACAATATGATTTAATATTTAACGTGCGAATCATATTTAAAGTTATCCTCATACTTGAGATACCAGATAAGTGTCATGGATGTAGTGCATTTCTGTGGAGCAATCTACCGCTTACCGTAACTGGAAGTCATAAGGGTTATTTTCAGAAGTGTTGCGAAGTTCATGGGTTATTCTTGTAGTCAAGAGAGAATTTGTTCCTTCTGATTTGTTCAGAAGTTTACTACTGCTGGGCCCCTCGTAGGGTTGACAAAATGTTTGCATGACCATGCCCAAAGTCTATCTGGAATACGTTCAGATGTTTTGGCAATTTTGTTCAATCATAAAGAGACGAGAAACAGAATTTAATAAAGTACCTCACATCTTTATTAATGTAGTATTAGAAGCGAAAGGATAATAATAATGATGAATCATTAAAGGTTTTCCAGGAAACCTAGCTCGAGTCAAACTGAGGGCATTGGAGTGTTGCAAGACGCCAACCAATGTCATTTTACTATTAATAGATATATGAGTGGGAGCTGTTAAAAGTTATATATAAATATTAATAAGTAAATGACTAGGATCGAACCCGAGACCTCGGGATTGCACACATTACAAACAAGAATAAAAGTATATTTAATATATATGATATATGTATCGAATATATATTTAAATTAACACTTGAGGGACTTAATGATCGTTAAATATTAACCGTAAGTACTAACTATCATTAGTAATGAAAGGAAAAGGACTAGAGTGTAACTAGGAGCCAAGAAGGATCTAGAATCCCTCTTGGGACTCCTAGGCCGGTCGACAAAGGGGAGGGGAAACCCAACCCACATCAAACTTGTCCTCCAAGATATCTCTAGTATATATACAAGGCCTAGGGTAAAGCTTTCTTATCTTTTGTGCACACACACAAAACCCTAAAAGTTTTCCTTGCCTCTTTTCTTTCTTGGCCGATCGGTCCTCAACCCTAAAGGGTGTTTGGGTCGATTTTTGTGTTAAACAAAAACTAGTTTTTGTTACTTGCATAACCTTTTATTCGTTAGTTGTTTGTGTGTACAAGAACGAGGTAATTACTCACTATAGTAATTATCAAGAGATCGATAAACAAAACGGTAAGGGGTTTATCATTGATCTATTATACACAAGATTCAAGGTTTATTGAAGTGCATCGGGTACGTTACTATTTATGTTTTAGTTAATCTTTATACTTGTTATACTTGATCCTAGCTTCTGCATAATGTGTTATTTGATATACCTTTAGCACAGAATCAAACATCATACAGTCAAAACATTTAGCACCATAGGCATACAGTAAGGCATGGAGCTTCAAAGGTGGCAACGTTTTGCAAGAAGTTTCAACTTCAAATTTTCGGTTTCTTGGAATTCGAGTCTTGGTGGTTCTTGGAAGACAAGTAAGGTTTAGCTTTGTCTTGGGATTCAAGAAAAGTGATTACTTGGACTACAAGGTATATCAAGGTTGTAGACTTGAGGTGGAAAGATCGAAGCTTTAGGGTTTTTCTAAAGGTTAGTAGATCAAATTATTACAAGAAAGCGGGTTTATCACACGGCTTGCGAGACTTGTTGGTAAAGTTGGTTAAAAAGTAACTTAACAAGGTTTGTAGCAAGGTTAAAGAAGAATGGCTAGTATGAATACTAGGTTAAACATCGAAAAGTTCGATGGGAATATTGTACAAAAACATGGAGGTTCAAAACAAGTTGGGTTCAAGCAACTTGGTCTTGGTGTTAAAACAAGGGTCCATGGAGTACATGTTCAAAAGCGTGTTTGGTTTGAGGTGGAACTACAGGGAGCTCAGGAAAATTGTGAAGCTGAGGTAATTCAGGAGAGTAACGATCATGCTGTAGTGGCTCAAAGAAAGTTGGAGGACAAACAACTTGAAGGAATGACAAACACGGACTGCTTAGAAAATGAGAAGGAAAACGTACACCTTGGTGCAAAGATCGGGGCAGACATTATGAAAACCGGAGTACCTGGTTAAGAAGGTACAGAGGGTAATGTTGCTGAAAGTTATAGAGGTGATAGTAATATGGCTGCTTTAGGAGTTGCTGGAGTGATAAATGAAGATGCACATGAGTCATTGACTTTCAGGGATACAGTTGCTTGTGAGGTAATTTCCAACTGGATGGCTGTAATGAAAGAAGATATGGATACTCGGCCTAGTATGTGTATGCTCAGCAACGGTTTCAGGCGAAGCAGTGACGACAGTAACATATATTACTCGAACTATGCACAATGTATGTTCATATATCTATTCCTCTATATAGATTATACGGGGTTTACTTGCGAAAGCAAGGCTGAGATCTGGGTTACCAAGGGTTTGCTGGATGAAGCAAAGAAAATTATACTTGGTATGGAGATCCTCAGGACTCAGAGTGGTAATACTCTGAGGGTGTCACGATTCAGGTTTTCCAACGGGATGTCGGTTCGGATATTGTTGGGGGGACACTCTACGCTGTCGTTAGAGGATGGCCTATCAGGGAATCGTGATGAAGAAAAGAAGAGTAAGGGGTCGTGTATATATGTAGTTGGAAGTCAAGAGTATCAAGTGGTCTGCACGAGACCTGACATAACATATGCGGATGTGGGAATGTTGGATAGGTTTGATCGTGGATTACAGACGGACGTACAGGCTTTTGTGGATTATGACCACGCCATGGGTAGATCAATCACAATGTACGGGTTTATGATACAGGAATGTGCTGTGAGCTGGGAAGCTATGTTGCGACACATGATGACTTTGTTGTGGAAAACTAGAAGGGGGGTTGAATAGTTTTACGTCTTTTTAATTTGTTATAAAAAATAGTTTTAGTGTTTTCTTAGCTTTTAAAAACTTAGATCCGATAATATGTGATCTCAAGTCTTGCACAATATAAACAACTATCAATAAATAATATATAACAATGATAAGTAATGAAATAAGTAAGAGATGGAAAGATCGAACCGCGAGACAAGAGATTTATAGTGGTTCAGCTACAAGGACACCTTCCTTGCCCTACTCCACTCCCCGAGCACCTAACTCGAGAGTTTTCTTCACTATATCAACAAGCTCCCTTATGGCGGAGAAAACCTTACACACCAATTTACACACCAATTATCACACCACAACTTCTTCACACCTAAGTCACAACTTCTTCAAATCAATCTACTTCACAACTAACTACTCCACACCTATCTTCTTCACACCAATCTAGTTCCTAACTTTTCTTCTTCACACCAAGCTACTAACTAATCACACAATCTATATATCTAGCACAACTATCTACAATCAAATATTCACAACAATCTTCACAAAGAATAATGTAAATAATCTAGATGATGTACCAACAACTTGGATGTGGAGATCACAACAAGTTGTAATACTTCTTGTCTTGGGGGATAGAAGTATTCTTCTCTTGCACTTGAGAGGATGAACTTTGAATCACTTTGAAACAAAGAGTTATACACTTATGATCAAAGGATAAGAGAATAGAAATGTGGATCTAGATCATAAATTTTAGAAGTGCAAAAGGTGAGGAAATTCTGAGGAGTGAACCAGTATTTATAGGGGAGAAAAATACTGTTCTGGAGCATGGCCGGTCCCTTTAATTAGTGGCCGGTCCCCTTAATGATTAAGGGGGCCGCCTAAGGAATTAAGGGGGCCGCCCCTTCAGAACGTTGGTTTTTCTTGTCTTTTAGTGGGGAATATTTTTCTGGATAGAATTTGCCATTTTTGGTTGGAAATTTGAAATCATATATTTATAATGAATTAAACATATTCTTTTAATTCCAAAAGTAATTTTGTAAAAGATATAAGATGTTTAATACATTTCATAAAAATTCTAGTGATTAGAAAAATTTCCTTTGATCATGAAATGTAATAAACCCTTTGTTTATTCATAACTTAAGTGATATGGAAGCAAAGACAAATATTAAGCACTAAAAACTTGTTTACGTCATAAGTTTTAGATTAATGAGTTTATGCTTTGTAATTATCAAAACATAGAGACATTGTTAATATCCTAACAATGTTTTAAGACATTATTTATGTCAACAATCTCCCCCTTTTTGATGATTACAAAACCTTAAACTCATTAGGTCTAAAAAATAATTTTTAGACAAGTATTTAGAGTTTAACATTCTCTTCTCCCCGTTTTTGTAAAATCAAAAAGGTTAATGCTCCCCCTTGATGTATGCTCCCCCTCATTTGAGAGCACCAAGGGAATGAGCTATGGAAAACTTGGCTACACAAAATATTAGAAGAGAACAAGGCACATATACATGCAAAGCAATAATTATGAAAATAGATTCATTCAAGCATCATAGAAAGCATTACAACATTTAATATGCTTAAGGCATATTAATCATAATAAAACAAAAGAAAAGACATAGTCCTATATTGCCTAAAAGAGCACTTGGACTTGCTTGCAACTCATGGTTGATTGTTTTATTTGCTTGAAAGATAACATAAGCATAAAGCTTAGTTGTTAGATGGAGAAGGATATGGAGTGGGGTATGGAGCGGAAGAGGTGGCCCTTACGATATTGTATCGTGTTAAGGGTGGAATGGGATGAGGTCGAGTGAGTAGATATTCAATCCAAGAAATATATTCACTCAAGTGAGTAGATATTCAATCCAAGAAATATGGATGAATTAGGTTTGTGTAGTTGGAGTTGTAGTGGGATGGTTGATCAAACTTGTATGGATCATTACAAGTGATTGGAGGATGAGATGAGTGGTTTGACATGAAGGAAGATGTTTGGCCAATGTTGTATGGTTTGTAAAGAGGATCAAATGAATGTTCTTGTGAATTTGGTGGAAAGTTTGGGAAGTAAGTAGTTGGTGGTGTTGAGTGACTTCCAACTTCATTTGTTATGATGGATTTGTTTCGAGAGCTTTTTCTTCGCCAAACGGGTTTTTCCGTCATTCTTGCAAGCCTTGAGGCTTTTGGTTTGGGTTTGTTTGGAGAAGCCATGAAAGGATGAGTGAAGAGTTTTGAGGATTGGGGGTATTTATAGTGTAATATTTGTGTGTTTATGGATGGATAAAGTTTGCTTGGGAGATTAGGACAAAATGTGTTGGTGAAAATTGGGAAATGTAGGTTGAAATGGGCTAAAAAGCAGAAAAGATTCTGTAAACTCGACCATCAGATGGCCGGTCCCCTTAATTAGGGGGCGGTCCCCTTAATGATTAAGGGGGCCGCCTTACAAAATTAAGGGGGGCGCCCATCTGGTGATTTCCAGGTTGCCAGAATTGGGTTTTTGGCAAAAAATTTGCAGAAAGGTTGTGTGTTTGGATTAGAGTTCAAGCAAGTTCAATTCCCTTAGGCAATATAGAATCTAATCTAATCAAGATATAGCATGCATGCAAGAACATATAGGCAAAAGAGCAAATAATCAACACATAATAAGCAAGAGGAGGTAAGTAAAGGCAAGATCACTTAAACTTCCTAAGGCACCTATCTTAGATTAAAGGCAAAGGCAACTAGTGAGTGAAAAACTAGTGATGGATCAAGATGACAACATTATTAGTGAATTTGTACTAGTGTGTGTCTATATGCAACAAATGTGGAGTTGTGATTGTTTCGACTCCTAAATGCAAAAAGAAATAACGATCCTAAGAAACAATCCAAATTATCTCCTTGATTCAATTTTTGCTCGATCATGAGTGTCAAAGACATATATTAGATTATATACCTTGACAATTTATGTGAGAGTTTATGCATGATTTTGAAAAACAATGTTTTTAGTATTAGTCAACAATGCAAGGAAAATGCTCTTCATGTGATTCCTAGATGTGAGAATAATTTTTAAAGAGAATTGATTGGGTTTTACAAAGGAGTTTATGCAAAGAAAATAAATTTTCCCAATCTTTATTTTTGTGCGAAATAGATTTCTAGACTCAGAAAAGATGAAATGGAAGAAAAATAAATTTTATGCAAGTATAAATTTGTATTAATTCAATATAATTTAGTCAACTTGTTCCATCATTCCTAATCCTAAACGCAAGTGGTTGAATAATTCACGCTTAAGGGGTTTTTTGAATATATCCGCAATGTCGTCTTCCGATGCAACCAATTCTATAGATATATTTCCTTTTTGTACATTATCCCTAAGAAAATGGTGACGTATTTCTATGTGTTTAGTCCTAGAGTGTTGCACCGGATTTTTACTTAAATCTATTGCACCTTTGTTATCGCACATAATGGGGACTTTTTCTAACCTAATGCCATAGTCTACGAGATCTATGTGTTTAGTCCTAGAGCAAGCCCTCGAGCCGCCCCAATGCATATCTCAAGGCGTTGTACCCACGTGAGATCTTTGTTATTAAGATACAAGTCGAGGCTTTTTCTTGATGCATACTCGTATACAAGGATCTTTTCACCACAATCGTCACAAAACCCTTAGAGAGAGACAATGTTGTTATGCCTGTAGGAAGAAAGCATGATGATCTCTTTCCAAAATTCAATGTCTCCCTGCCCAAATCTATGATTTAGACGCTTCAAAGCAACAACTGACTGCCCCTTCGAATGGATGAGTTCTCCCTTGTAAACTTCTCCAAATCCTCCTTTTCCGATGCAATGGGAATCATCAAACTCGTTGGTTGCTGATTTTATAGCTTGTAGTTCTATTTTGAGGTGTTGGAACTGTTTTTTGCCAGATATTATATTAATGTTTGATCAGAGATTGGAAACAAAACCTATGACCTCCAAAAACACTGAAGTTGAAGAGCATGACAATAAAATAAGATGTATTTGAAAAGATATTAAATAAAAGGCTAGAAGCTCCCGGTCAACTCTAAAATAAGAGTTGACCAAAGATATCCTATTCAGGGGCGGAGCCAGGATTTGTAGTTAAGGGGGCTGAAGTTCATTATATAAACCAATAAAAGTTTAAAAATGGTTTTCAACTTTAGTTTATACAAATAAACCATCATAAAAACTTACGAATGCATTACTAAACCCAATTTTTTCTAACATATTTAGTGGATAAAAAGTATAGTAAACTCAAAATAAGGTATTTTTTGTTTTTATCTATTTTGATGCTTTTGAGTATATAACTAGGAGAGAGCAACAAAGCCGAAACTTTCTAAGATTTCTTGATTTAGGTTTCGGGTGTTCAAAAAATATACGTATTCGGATATCCGAAAACTTGATCATAATTTACTAAAAAGTTTTTATGAAATGACAGTTTTGGAAGTCATATAAAAGTTTTCCAAAAATTATAGATATATGGATATTCAGATACATAAAAGTGTAATCTGAAATTTCGAATATCCGAATTACAAAAACTTAAATAAAATATAATGTCTAACAAAAAACAATCATCGAAAATTTCGGATATCCAAAATTTGCGATATAACTAGTTGTTGACAAGTCCATTAAAATTTTTAGATTAACAACAAAAAAATATTGTCAAAAATGTCTCATTTCATATTTTCGCTTCAGTGGCCACTTAGATAGGAGATATTTCATGTCGGTTGTTTTCTTTTTCTTTCATGATAGAAAAGTCGCTAGTTGAGAGATGCTAGTGGTATATTAAACATTAAATTATGGGCTAAACAATGGTATATTAATACAATTATTGGGCTTATTGGAGGGGGCCTAGCGCCCGCTAGCCACCCCCTCCCTCCGCCCCTGATCCTATTACATGAAGAAAATTGACATTGGTAAATCGCTATGTTACTATTTGACCCACTCATGTATCAAATCTTGCTTCGTCACTGCTATTACGGTGTACATTTATATTACGGAGATGGCCGCCCCGTCCCAAACCCGCCCCGTTGCCGTTCCTAGGTAAATAGGTGAAATAGGCTCAATTGAAGCGTTTGGCTAATTGGCGTAGGGTAAACAAGGTAATTAAAAATAAAATTAAGATAACAATTCTAAAAACCTAAGGATTAGTTGAGAGATTGACAGGTGGCGGCTTTTCCTAACTGTGGTTTACGTAGTATTAAGGATAGATAAACCTATAATTAAATTTTTTTATTAAGCTTATAAAATTAAGATGAATTCAAATAAGATCATAAACCTACAAATAAGATTTAATCAAACACCCCTCAAAACGTAAAAATCCCCTTTGAAAATGTTTGCTCCAAACTCTAACCCTGATATTTGTGTTGTTATTCTTCTTTTTCCTTTTCTTAGTTGCCAACGATTTTATCACAATGGCCTAAATTTAAGAAAATTTATTTACCTCCTTCAACTGTTGAGTTATTATCCTGTAACATCAACCGCAATAGATACACTAATTAGTAAACTATAACTAATAAATAAATACACAGAGTATATACGGTACATAATGTGAAAAGAAAAAAAGGCCTTACATAATTTTGTGGTTTCAATTGAAGTTCCAAAGCTTTCTCGAGTCTTGGGACAATGTCATCTATATTTGGGCGTCGTGATCGTTGATTGTCTAAACACTCATACGCTATTTCCGCAAACATGTTGAATGAATGCAAGTCCATTTGTTTCAACAGTTTTCGGATCAATCATATTAATGAGTTTTTTCTCTCTATAAAGGGTAATGGCTAGCGGAGCCAAACGATCATTTTTATAACCACACAGTAGTTCAAACAAAACTACCCCAAACGAGTAGATATCTGACTTATGGTTTACACTCTTAGTCTCAATATATGTTGGGTCTCCATACCCTTTCACATACAGAGCACGATTAGTATGAAATGAATGGTGCCTTTCAGAAGCTTTAATCTTC
This sequence comes from Artemisia argyi, assembly GCA_030686995.1. Taxonomy (NCBI): domain Eukaryota; kingdom Viridiplantae; phylum Streptophyta; class Magnoliopsida; order Asterales; family Asteraceae; genus Artemisia; species Artemisia argyi. The sequence continues at coordinate 194,952,693 of CM060684.1, read as the reverse complement.
ATGGAATCTTCAAAACCAAATAACTTGGGTTCCCAGTTATCGTTTAATAGAACATTGCCACTTGTGATGCTCCGGTGTATAACACTAAAGTCGCGTGGCTGATCATAATGAATGTAACTCAACCGCGTCGAGTCACTTAGATTGACATCAAGACTTCCCATGGTCTCACGCCTGGTAATGATGATCTTCTCATCATTCTCATCACAAAACCCAACAAATGAAACAAGATTTTTATGCTTGAGAGTAGAAAGCATTGAAATCTCCATCCAAAACCTCTGTTCTAGATCCTCCAAGTCTTTATTTAACCTATCAGCTTCGATATCAATCAACTCGCCCGACCACAAAATCTGCCCCTCGTAAACGCTATTAATACTACCTCTGCCTCTGAGATTTTCCTCAGCAAAGTTGTTGGTGGCGGAAAGTAAATTTTGAAGGGGGATTTTTAAGTGAGCAAAGTCATCGGGTGAAAAAATCATGTTTGTGTAATCAAGAAAATCCATTACTAAAAAGGGCGTTTAATAGAGATAGTTACATCAAGCCTGTGTGTATCCGGGTATATAAACAACTATAATAAATAAAAGAGCAAGAGATATCCATTAATAAAGATAGTTACAACAAATAGCTCCTCCACCACCTTAAAATAACACATTACAATGACTTTGGTGCATCATGGTATGGTGGAAAAGCGAGCCTTTTCTTCTTGCTCTTCAGTCATACATAGCAATTAGAGTCATAAATATACGTACAGCTTGATTATATCTATGTTTGGCATGAACATGACGTTTATACACAAATTTAAGTACACTGGAGTTGAGATAGTTGACCTTTCTGCCATTCCATCTAACGGAAATAGGTATTGATACTTCGAATTTTAAGCTATGGAAGGGTGGTTCACAAGTCACTACAAAACAATGAGCCTGACCATCTCACGGGCTATTTGATTTCTATAACTTCCCTCCCGCACAACGACATTACTTTATTCAGCCACAATTCCTGAGGCTGTACACCAGCCGCCCTCATCTGATAAAGGAACTTAATGGCTTCAACAAGGCACCCATTTTGTACCAAACTAGTCAGCATAGCATTCCAACACGCACGATTCCTCCTACTTTCATTCATATTAAAAACCCTTTGCGCATCATTCATCAACCCGAACTTCCCATACATATTAACCAACCCACACTGCACATAACTCTTAGACGCCAATCCTAACTTAATAGCATTAGCATGAACCTGCTCACCACAGTTCCCATCATCACTTATCTTCGAAAAAGCACTAAGCACACTAGACAACCTAACACCCTCTTTCCCCATTTCATTAAAAACCTCAAAAACCTCATGAAACCGTTCCTCCTTACAATTATTAATAATCCTAGCAGTCCACACCACAACATTTCTCCTCGAACCAATCTGATCAAAAACCAAATCCCCGTCCTCAAAACACCCAACCTTCCCATAAAAACTAATCAACGAACTCCCCACAAACAAATCACCTCCATATCCCGACTTCATCAACCACCCATGAACCTGCTCACCAAGCTCCACATTCATCGTATCTCCACACGCCTTAAGCACACACACCATAATCCAACTAACCAGAAAACTTCCACAACTATACATTATATACCATTGTCAGCATAGCCCGCAATCATAATCGCCCATGAATTAAAATCCTTTTTAGACATTTCATCAAACACGTTACGCGCATTGTCCAAACTCCCACAAGACACATACATTATCAAAACACGGTTAATTAAACTCAAAGGCAACCGCTTTTTACGGGTTTTTGTCATATGGGTGTGTACTGAAACTGATTCATTGGAAAGTTGGAACTGGGTACATTCTTTTATTAACGAAATGTAGACGGCATCGGGTACGGGAAAATGGAGTGTGTCGAGTAGGCGGGGGAAAACGAAATGTTGTGGTGGTTGTAATGGGTTTTGGTTTAAGGGTTTTGATGGGATTGAAAAGTTTAATGGTGGTGATTTTGGCGGGAAGTTGAAATGGGGGTGAAAGTGAAAGTGGGTGAATTTGGTGTGATTTTGGTTGGGTTTGTTTGAAGAAAGTATTGGGTTTGACTGTTGTTGGTTTTATACATTTTGGGTGGCACTCTCTTCACAAGTTTTTGTTCAACCGAGCTTTTTTCATTTTCTCGTTAAGTGAAATCTGAAAAAATTGTGTAAATATAACAAACTTTCGTAAATTATTTGAATATGTACATTTTAATGAAGTGTCACGTTATAAATGATAACACGTGTCAGACTATTAGGTATGACACATCATCAAAATGTTCAGATTTAATTAATTTGTGAAAGTTCGTTACATTTACACAACTCTTTCACAGTTCGCGTACCAAATCGGTACATTTGAAAAAGTTCATTGCTATTCAATAACCAAAACTCTGTTATTAACCATAAGCTCAAGTTAGTTGAAATGAGTTTACAAAATAAGCAGGGTCGTTCCATGGATTTCAAGGGCTTGAGCTATAAGCAAAAAAGTAGGCCCTTTTAATACGCAAAATTTGGTGCAAGTGAAAACTGATTTTAAGCAAATTGTTATACGTGTCTAAAACCATTGAAATGACAACTGTATGCATATCACATATTCACAGGTTGCGTAATTGTTTTCAGATAGTGTAATCCTTTGCTAGCAATATTAGAAGTGAAGTAATCAAAACTCAGCGACATAAAACTTCTTTATCAAAGTTTTTTTCTCTAATATAGTTATAAGAGTATATTTTAACAAATTCAGTAGTATAAGGTTACTTTCAAAGCCTTGTATCAAATGGTAAACTCACAATTTTGTTTATGTAATTAAAAGGAAAAAAGAAAAAAAATAATAAAAAAAGATTAAAGTCATCAAAAAATGTACATGGGTCTTGAATAGTAGTGATCAATGCGATTAAAAGTTACCAATAACAATTCAGAATGGAAATTTGCTTTAAAATAGTTGCATGTCAATTTTGGAATTAGCGATTTTATTGGACAAGAATATCTTCGTTTTAAGGTTAAAGTTTAGATTCTTTTGGTTTGAATATGTCTAAACAAACTGGGCTGCTCTATATGTAATGAGATAGAACCAGAGGCCCCTTAAGGATCTTGGGCCCTATGCAGCTAACCACTTTGCTCAAGCCCATATCCGGCCCTTTAAAGTTTAAATAAGAATAGCTTACGGAGATACCTTTAAGTCTTTAACATACTATGAATTAATATACGCAAGCTTATAATATATGTAATTTAATTGATGTATGTTTATTTATTTTTACTATAATAAGCTATAGCTACAACCAATTTGCCAAACACGTTTACTAAAATAAAAACTCCTGAGCTCTCACTTTAGCTAATTTCGCCAAACACAAATAGAAGTTTAGATTAAGCTTTATGTTCAAGACCAATTATCATCCGGAGATAAAAAGCAAAAAATTACTGGTTTATATTGTTTTCTTTCTGCAGAATGACACAGATTATGGATGTCATTAGTAGATAGTATTGGCATACCATTCTATTTAGGTTGTAACCTCTGTTGTAAAAATCGGTTCAGGCGGCCGATTAATTCTCGCATAATCGCTGATCGTTCACTAAACGCCTTGATTTATTATAATCGGCCTATTTAATCGCTTTGGTCAAAGATCCCTTAAAAATCGGTCAACAAACCGATTAATCGGACAAAATCGGTCTAATCGGACAAAATCGTTTAAGAATATGTCAACAAAATCGCTTAAAAATTGGTCAACAAACCGATTAATTGGACAAAATCAGTCAAAGATTGTTTAAAAATAGTCAACAAACCGAGTAATATCTATGTTTGACTTTAAATTTTGCAGAATTATGTATTATGTTTATATTTGAACACTTAAAATATTTGAACTTTGATGCATTGTGCTTATCTCATACATATAATATAATATAATATCTAAAATTACAATTTTGTACATAAAAATTCCAATCCGATTAATCCCCGATTAATCCCCGCCTAACCGATTAATCGCTAGGCCCTACCCAACCGCCTCACTAGCGCCTAGCGATTTTTACAACCTTGGTTGTAACTGCCGAAAACTATCAGCATGAATCATCTTTATAAAACCAAAATTTTAATGAAAATCATTTCTCTCAAAGACGCATGAGGTTGCCAGCGTAAGGTTTGCACCTTTGTCTCTTATGTTCTTTTTCTAAAATTATTAGTTGTGATTTTTCTTCATTTTGATGTCACTTTTTTTTAGACATGTGTCATAATCACAAAATAGATCTTTAAAAAGTGCGTTAAATATCTGTAAAAAAGTTGATGAAATTGCAGCAATGCTTGTTTATAGTCATGGTGTTGGTTGCTGACTTGATGGGCAACCGAGGTCTTACAAGTTACAAAAATAAGGCTATGTATACGACGAGTTATATTTGCACCAAACATGAAATGTCACATCTCTCCAACCATTATATGAGTTTAATATTGCATAACTACATTACAGAAGTTAGATACATATATAGGATGATTAACATGTAATCAATGATATATGATTGGCATTAACAATATGGTTCTGCTAACATGCGCGACAATATTTAACCACGTGTCATCGATTAACATCAACATTGATGGAATAAGTCAATTCACATTTGACGAACATCAACTAAAAAAAGGTCATTTAACATCAGCATGATATATAGCCTCTCGGACCAACAACAGTCAATGAGCAGTAACTGGAAATGTCGACTTCGGCCAATGTACATACTCATATGAATGAGTCGATTTTGGGTATTTAAAACCATCATTAGCCAAAAACACAAGATTATAGAAACTAAAAGAGAGATTGAAAACAACCATAAACGGTCTAAGGTTAGCATGTACAACCCTTGATCAGCTTGTAATCCAACTAATCATTTCATTCCCACTATTCCTGTCCTCTAAACTACTTTTGTATACGTCATGGAGAAATAGTTATCAGTAGTCGGTTACCCAACCTGCAAGCTCCCTGTCACATTTAGCATGATTAAATTCCCTTTCTACATAATCTAATTATATTTGCAGCATTCCCCCAGGCCAACAATCGGCAGATATACCTATGGAATTAAGCCCAACGTTTTTCTCCAACCAGCATAGGTAACTCACGTGGAACATCGACTTGAGCATGTCTTGTGGTGAGCATACATCTTTCAATATCACCTACTCAGTAACAGACTTCCAGAATTTCTCTTTCAGCCTTGAACTTATGCCTCTTTCCAGTTTAGCTTTCCAACTCTTGATCTTATTGACCATCAAAGTTTCTTTTAAAACTTAAACACTGAAACAACATATATATAAACTCATAATCAATACAAAATATACCAACCAATATGTTCTAAACTGAGATTACATCTTAAATAGTGTAAAGATGGGCATTCTTTAGTGATTATTACCATAATGAATCTTAACAACCATTTTAGTGAATTTAAAACGAATATAGAAATGAACTTACACTAATATCAGGCAAAGGAATCTTGATTTTTCGAAGCATTGTTTTCCAGCCACGCTCGTCTCTGTACATGTCAACCCGAAAAGGGAAATTGTGAAAATGCATACAAAAAACTTGAAAAGAAAAACATTGCAAGTTCAATAGTTATAAAGTAGTTGAAATAGACGAGAATGTAATGGCACAAAGAAATTGCATTATACTAGCTGTTGATACAAAAGTTGGGCGTTCCTAGATTGGGCTCCTGCTCTCATACCAATTAACTCTTAATGCTTGAAACCTGCGCACTAAGAAAGTAAACAAACACCGTTAGGCTTATCATGGGATTGTCTCCCACGCTTATCCTCTGGCGTGAGAGTAAGTAATCGGCTTTTAGGGTTATAGTGAAGAATTAGGGTTTTTAGATCGTACCTTTAATGAGAATTATGTCATTCTATATATAGGCGCAAAATCCTTGTAGGTTTCGTGCTCTTTACTCTTCGCACACATGGTGCTTATCCGGTCCAAGGATCTTTATCCATAAATAGAAGATCCTTATCTAGACCATAAATAGTTTGGTTGGGCTTGGGCCTATGTGAGCCCAACCCATTGGTGGTGCGGCCCAAATCATTGTTATGATAGTCCACGCGTGGTGGGTTTGGGCCTTAGTAATGTTTATCATTTGGGCTCATGGCCCAAATATAGACTATACGTCATCATGTCCCCCCAGTCTAGTGTGCGCGGCTCGTAGCCGCGGATGCTAGACTAGTAAAAACAACGGTAAGTGTGGCGGGAAAAGTAACCGCCCAATATTAGGGACTATGTATCTAGTCCAAATTATCCTCAAAAATGCCTAGGGAAACGGGGAGTGTGTCCACGTGTATATTGGGAAGTGGGAAAAAGTGCATGTACCCTCTCGTCTGCTAGCCACACGTTCATATGTGTGGATTCCGCATGGCTAATTTTTTAGGGTTTTTGTAACCCTATATAAATATCGCCTCCCATTTTACTGAAGAACTCACAGTAAAAACACACTTCCGCCATTTACAAATTTCTTCAAAGCTTTTTTTTTAAGAGAGCAACTGTTTGATTAGGTAATCGCGAATACGCGCTTTAGCTAGTATTATTATCCTCTAGAAATGGTTCGTCAATTGCACGAGTTTCCGTCTGAAATGGACGAGGATGAACTGCGTCAGTTTTCCTCTGATTATTTCATTCCTCATGATGTGCATCCGGTAGTACCGGAGGCCAACGCGTGTATCGCGGATTTCCTTGCGGGAAAAGTAGGGTTATATACGCGCTTTTTTGAGCACGCGAATCAGCGTGTACCTATATCCTTATTCTTGAGTAATCTGCTCAACTTCTACCATCTTCATATTTCCCAGCTGCACTATATAGGTGCGGCGAAAGTATCAAATTTTGAAATAAACTGCCGTTTGCTTGCAATCAACCCCACCATTAACCTTTTCCGTGTGTTTTACTGTGACAACAGGCAGTTTAGGGAGCTATTTTAAAAACCCGCATTTCAATTTAAGTTCGTTTATAATTTTTATTTGAAATTTTCATTTCACAACGAACTTGTAAGACCTATTTTATGAATGTTTTTAATTATTGACGTTGTGGAATTCGTGAATTATGTTCATAATTCATTTTTGATTATATGATCGGTGATGTATATTTGAATTCTCACTTGGTACTACGTTGACTTTGGCACTAGGATTTACCAAACAAAAGTTTATGATTCGTTTTAACGAGTCCGACTATAATTTTAATTATTTACGAGATGTTCTCGAGTGATATTGAAGTTTGAAAATGAGTTCGGGTTCGGGCCACATGTTTTTACAATTACCCGCGTTACCCGCTCCACCGTAATAATATTATTATTATTATTATTATTATTATTATTATTATTATTATTATTATTATTATTATTATTATTATTATTATTATTATTATTATTATTATTATTATTATTATTTTTATTATTATTATTAACTTTTAAAAAAAAATAATAATAATAATAATAATAAAAAGATATAGGGGTGTTGGGTCTGGTTTTTACACACACACAAACACTCACTCTTTATTCATTCTCTCTCTCATCTCATCTCTTCTTCCCCACTCCAAAACCTAGCCGCCGCCGACCTTAATTCCGGCCACCACCGCCGTGTTACCGACCCCCCAACAAAACAAACACCACCATTTTATCCCTCTCTTCACCCTCTTTCTTTTGATATACGATACTCACCCTAGAACCATCGTTAACACCATCAAATTTATAACAATCCGTTCGAATTTTAATAACTTTTCTAGATCCGTGCGTTTGGAGGTCTAAGAAGGTGAGAAGGAACTATTCTTGGGTTTTGGGAGCCACGATTTGGCTTTTATCCGTGGCTACACGGATTATTTCGTGAGAATCGAAATGGGTTTTAATGAGAAATGATGTTTTTGTGATAAAAAGTTAGTTTGGTATCCGGGTTTTCATGGTTTTGGTCGTGGTTGACTCGGAACCGAGAGCTAGGCTCTCGGCTTATTTTTGATTCGAGCCCTTTGTGTGGCTTTGGTCCATTGGTGATGATTGTTTGGTTGTTGTCGAGGGTGTTATGTACCTCGATCCGAGCTAGCCGAGACCTTGTGGTCTCGGGGTTTCCTTGATGCTCGTATGCCACGCCGAGACCCGTATTGGGGTTCTCGTTGAGTGTGGTTCGAGCCTTGAGCTCGAGTGGTAGTGGTTCGACCCTTGTGGGTCGCGGCCTTGAGCCGTGTATTATTTTCTTGTTGCCGATTTGACCATTGGGTCGAATGGGTTATATGATTACTTGGTTAGGCTCTTGTGAGCTATATGATACTTGTGTGTTTGGTTCGAGTCCTAGTGACTCGCGGTTTGGAGCCGAGACTCAAGTGAGTCGAGGGCTCGGGTCGGCTTGGTAAACCGACCCACACATTAACTTGGTTGATGTTAATACTTGAAATATTGTGAACTATTGTTTCATTGTTGTGGTTTTCATTTCGGCCGAATACTTTTGGTTGGGTCGAGACCGTGTTTGGTCTCGACATTGGTTATTGTTATTGGTAATTGAGGAGTTGTTGACGAAAGTGATTGGGGACCGATTGTGAGACGGTCGTTAGATTGACGGAGATAGGTTAGTCGGGTGCCGTAGTCGGACCCTATTGTTGTAGCCCGTGGTTTGAGATTGTGATTGGACGGAGATTTGTTATTTATGACTTTTGCTTATTATTGGACTTGGACAATGAGCCGAGGGTCATGACTCGGACATATGACCATTTCGTATAACTCAATAACAATTAAAGCTAAAACGAAAATAATAAAACTCGTAATAATCATTATTGATAATATGAACGTTTATAGGAATATATATATACATGAATAACGTATATATAACTATATAAACGCGTATATTAATAATAATAATAATCACGAGTCGTATTATAAATAATACGATTAGATATATATTAGGCTACGAAAGTGGCGTAATATTATTGAACGTATTATTATTATAAAAATTGTGTTATAAAACGGGAAACTCCCGACAATTATGAAACGTTTAATAAAATGTCATTTCGGATATATATAACGGATAAACTTATTGAGTTAGGCGAAATTGTTGTCACTCGGGTCCAGGTAAGTTACTATTTGCGACGTTCGTGTTGTCACGGATATATGACGACTAATATAGACGTTTTCTATAATTAAATAACCACTTAACCGTAAGGTTGAGCCGGGTTATTTGGCTATATGAAATGAATATATTAGTGGGCATCGTATCCTACGACGCCCATAGGTTGTAGTATATGTAAAGTGTAATAGATTGCGAGTGTATATATCGGGAAATCTGGCCAATTTGACGATATATATGAGGAATTTATTAAACTATGATATATACTATATAGTATTTATGTGCTGTGTGTTTTAGATTGGGTGTAATCTTGGAACGGTATGTTACGTAAATAAATATGAGGATTATCAAATCGACGGATTTGGTAAACTTTGGCGATTTATTTAAATAATATATTGGGCTAATATTAGATCTATAGTTTATTTATCTTTCTATATGTGTTCTTTTTGTGGGTTATTGTGAGTCGACCTACCACCCGTATGGATACCAAACGCAAATACACCAAACTAATACGAAATGGATTTTCGGAAATAAAACGGATTCTCGTCCGGGTTTGGGAATATTATATATTTGAGGAAATAATTTCTGAAAGAGTTAATATTGTTAGGTCGTGCCAAGTCCGTAGTTGCTGTTTCGTGAGTTATCATACATCTTATTTCTACCTACCTCGTCTTGCTATTTTCTGGACTTGAAGTGAGTCATAGCCCCACTTTTTACTCTTGAACTATGTTTTCAACGATTGGGGTGAGAAACGTGCAAATTATTTTACGTGGACTATTATCGCTTTTATATTATTTCTAAACTTGCTATGCGTATGGACTAGGATCTATTGTCAGCTTTAGTCACACCTTTTGTGTGTACTATTCAAGGTTGGCTTATTTGGTTATTTGGATTGTCAGCTTTAGTCACATATTTGTTGTGTGTACTATTCAAGGTTGGCTTATTTGGACTGTCAGCTTTAGTCACATAGTTTCGTGTGTACTATTCAAGGTTGACTTATTAGATACTATAGTGTGCACCTATAGGTTATTAATACTTCGGAGGTTATCCGAGTATTTATTGGTATTGCGGGGGTTACCCGAATATCTATGTTGTTACGGAAGGGTATCCGTGTGTTATGTTGAGAGCGGAGGGTATCCGCAGGCTTTTAGCGAATCCTTAGTCTAGCTAGAAAGCGTTTTGCGTATATGTCCACTATATTATTAGTTGAATTTAAACCTATGATCTCACCAGCGAAAGCTGACTTTTAGCACGTTTTCTCAGGTAATTAAGTGTTGAGGTGCATGCTTGGATTGGAAGGCTCGGCCAAGGCACTCGGTTCATGGATCTATTTTTCTAAACTCTGATAATTAAATTTGGACCTATCGTTATTTTATTTTGGGCCTGACTCTGAATGATGTTGGGATAAATGTAAACCTTAAAACCCCGTTTTGGTTGTGTTTTTACTATGTTTACTTTATCTCGTTCTATATTGTCTTGTGTTGGATACCAATCCCCGTAGCACCCCGAAAGCTTGTTGAGTCTTCCGCTGTATCAAATTTTGGGGGTGTTACATTTACCGCACAACGTGGTCGCATGGATGGGTGTCTTTTGCGAAGCGGGGTGAACGCCTTCAGTGTTATACAGAGAAGGTGGATTCCCTTAGGGATTGGAGGGAAAATTCTTTTTGAGTAGGGTTATATACGCGTTTGAGTTTTATACTCAAGGGACGCAGCCAAGGGATGAGCGCCCTTTACCCGGTTCGTATAGCGCGGAGGATGCGAATACGATTGATGCCAACCGCATCCCCATTAACTCCTACCCTGAGGAATTTTTGGTTCACATGGGACTGAGTCGCAACTATTTCCATGGTTCTGACGAGGTTCCAACATTCCTTGATGACAGCGGCCGGGGTGGGTGCTTGTCCTTTTTTTACCTTCGCTTCAATAATGTAAGTGCTCTTTGTAATTTCAATAACTAAAGTGGTTTTGTTGTTTGTTCATGTGTCGCGCAGAGATGGATTTGTTTGCTGTGGTGAAGCTTGAGAAGCCAAAGCAAGTGACAGTTGGGGTGCCCCCTCTGAGAGACAATGAGGAACCAATTCTGGAGGCTACTGCGGGATACATAATAGTGTTGGCGCAAGATGGTCCTAGAGACTCACCTCCCGTTGCTGCACTTGTGACGCCTGTGCAGAGCATTCCTCCTACTGGGGAGCCGTCTCCCGTGGTGGAGGAATTAAACTCAAAGGCAATCGCTTTTTACAGGTTTTTGTCATATAGGCATGTACTGAAACTGATTCATTGGAAAGTTGGAACTGGGTGCATTCTTTTATAAGTGAAATGTAGATGGCATCGGGTACGGCGAAACAGAGCGTGTCGAGTACGGCGTAAGATATCAGATGGTGTGGTGGTTGTGATGGGTTTTGGTGGGTTGAAAGTGGGTGAATTTGGTGCGATGTTGGTTGGGTTTGTTTGAAGAAGCATTTTGGGTTGGTCGGTTGTTTGTGAGTACAAGTATTGGGTTTGACTGTTGTTGGTTTTATACATTTTGGGTGGCACTCTCTTCACAAGTTTTTTTTCAACCGAGCTTTTTTCATTTTCTCGTTAAGTGAAATCTGAAAAAATTGTGTGAATATGACAAACTTTCATAAAGTATTTGAATCTGTACATTTTAATTAATGAAGTGTCATGTTATAAATGATAACACGTGTCAGACTATTAGGTATGACACATCATCAAAATGTTCAGATTAAATTAATTTGTGAAAGTTCGATACATTTACACAACTCTTTCAAAGTTCGTGTACCAAAGCGGTACATTTGAAAATTTTCATTTCTATTTAATAACCAAAACCCTTTTATTAGCCATAAGCTCAAGTTAATTGAAAATGAGTTTATAAAATAAGCAGGGCCGTTCCATGGATTTCAAGGGCTTGAGCTATAAGCAAAAAGTAGGCCCTTTTAATATGCAAAATTTGGTGCAAGTGAAAACTGATTTTAAGCAAATTGTTGTACGTGGTTAAAACCACCGAAATGACAACAAACCGTATTCATATCACATATTTACAGGTTGCGTAATTGTTTTCAGATGGTGTAAGCCAGCAATATTAGAAGTGAAGTAATTGAAACTCAGCGATATAAAACATCTCTATGATACGCTATATATATAGTATATATAGATATATCTCCGAGGATTGCACGGGTAAATATGAATCCCCGGGTCGTTTTCCCAACGAAGGTTGAATTCAAGTTCGTTGGATCGGTTTCGTGAATCGTGAAGTGAATGTGAAAGGGGTTTATGGGGAACCCTAATTAAACTACAAGTAATAAGTAAAAATGCACAAATAAAGTAACACGTAAGCCTAATACGAATTTAAACTAAAAACGTAAACTAGACGGAAATTAAACGTAAGTGCGCGAAATAAAAAGTGAAATTAAAGCTAGACTACTCCTACGGGTATGAAAATGATTTTCCTAAATTCTAAATGATAAAAGAAAATTTTGGGTAAAAGAAAAATATTTTTTTGACTTTTTATTTAATTATTATTAATTAAAAACTATTTATACTAATTAAAAAGTAAGTAAAATACGAATAAAAGTGAAATTAAGTGAGAAAAATGAAAATTTAATTTTGAAAAATCTAAAATAACTTAAAACGATTTTTGAAACTGAAAATATATTTTTTTTGGCTTTTTATGTAATTATTATGAATTAAAAACTATTTTCTAATATTTAATATATATTAAAAATGCAAGAAAATATGAAAATAACCTAGAAAAATGAAATTTTAATTTTGAAAATTCTAAAATAACTAAAAACTATTTTTAAAACAGAAAACTATTTTTCTTTCTGGATTTTTGTTTAATTTTTATGAATTAAAAATGATTTAAAAATACTAATAAACTAATATTAATTATGAAAAGTACTAAACTAACTTGGAAAAATCTAAAAAAATTCTGGAAACTCTAAAATATTATTCTAATACTAGGAAAAATAAAAAAGTTTAAATAAGCCCACTATTAAGCAGTTTGGACACAATAAGCAGTTTCAATAAGCAATTAGAATAAGCACTTATGCACCAATGACCACCAAAAGCTTAGGACAGGCTCAACTAACTTAAATAAGCACAACTAAACAATAGAAACCCAAATAAGCCCACAGGATCAACTAGAAAGGCAATAAGCAGCTTATAATAAGCACTTGAAATAAGCAAATAAGCACTAGAATGCACCAAAAGCTCATGTTTAGTGTAATAGACCTAAAAAAACCTAATTCAACTCAAAAAACGAAAATAAGCCCGGGCCGTAACCTATTTCGAGTAGTTATGAAGTTTTAGTTATAAGGCTTAAGTGACCTACTTGCGGCTGAATTTTAAGCTTTCTAATAAGCTAATTGGTGAGACCTAAGGGGAGAAAAATCAAGCTTGTACTACTGGGAACCTAAAAGTATGAAAAGCCCTAATTCTACTACTCAATTGATGGACTAAAGGATCCCTAGATCAGATGTGCAAGAGCTATCTTTTATCCTAATTTGACTTTTTAATGACTACTTAAGTTTGACTAAACCCAAATTTCTACTGATCAATCCTTACCCTAAGTGTTATGGAAAGCTATTAGGATACTTGATACTCTTAAATCTACCTTAGATCTAGCAATGCACAAGAACTGATTTGATCAGAACAACAAATAAGGCTAAATGAGCAGGTAAAATATGATCTTGACTTTTTGCTATATTACCTCTGAGTTTAATGCATGTTTTTACTTATACTAACCTAATGTGACTTGCTAGTGTAGAAAGAACATCAATAAATCACCTACACCTAAGATAATAAGAGTGATCCAAACGCCCCTGCAAATGGCAATTAACACTAACTTCTTGCGATTTAAGACTTAATTTTCCAAACTACTTACTGATCAGGCTACCTTACTTATCTATATTTAGGCCTAGTTGAACAATAAAATCTAGCTTTTAACCACAAAAATTCATAAATGCAGGTTACATCAAAGTGAGGCAGTGTGACTATGCAATCTAAATCAAAGCATACAAAGCTATAACTCAAGCATAATTTGAACTATAATAAGCTATATTATACTAATTCAAGACAGAAACTACACTAATAATAGTAAATATGCAAGATGTAACTTAAATAAAAAGGAAACTTACCTCTAAATCTTCTGATTCAGTAGAGTAACTAGTAGCAGCTTAGAATAAGTTCACAATAAGCATTAGTAAGCTTATGTGGGCTTAAAGCAAGGGCTATATTAGCTTATACAGCTTATGTACCCTTAGTATTATAATATATCTTTTCTTTTTTTTTTTTTTTTTTTTTTTTTTTTTTTTTTTTTGCAAATAGAAATAATAGCAGAAACTAAGTTTGCAAAAGCTAATATTAGACTTAAACGAGCTTAGAAATACAGAAATTAAGAACTTATGAACAATAAAAGAGCTTATAGGAAATTACTTGAAAACGGATAAATCAACAAATATAAAGTAAATAGCTAAACTTTTATTAATAAAAGACTGATTACACTAGGAAAGCATGGAAAACATTACATTGATATTAAACTAAGACTCTAATTTGACTCTATAATCCTACACGACTAACACCATGAGCAGGGCTCAAGTTATAGGCTTCCAAAGGCGGTGGTGAAGCTTGATGAAGGTCCCAGAAACATGATATCAGCCACACGATTAAATCCCACTAGTAAATTCCATGATTCCATCACTCTTGGCCCTTGGATCAGCTTCTAGCTTATTCCATCCAATCGAATGGCTAAATTCGTCCACGTATGCAAGGTTCTGGGGATGGGTGAATAGTAATCGGAGTTAAAAGGGAGGGAAGGTTTGGGGATTTTGACTGGGTATTATTATTGTTGACTGGGTCGGGTATGGGTAAAAAGGGTGGCCGGGTGTATTTATTTGGGTAAGGGATCTTGGGCTCAGTTGGTTTTTGGGCTAGAGGGAGTTTTTAATTGGTTTTATTATTTTGGGTTAAGGGTTGTTTTGTAGGTTTGTATAAGTTTAGGACTAAAGGGACCAAATATGTATAATCTGAATTTATAGGGACCTGTTCTACAAATTTTGTAATCTTCATTCCAAGGGCCTTTTGTAACATTCTTGAATTTCTTGGAGGACCTGTTTTGACTTTCTGAGCATTCCTGATTCCGACCTTTGATTATTTCCATTTCTCGTGCTCGTTTTTCCAGTTTTAGCTCGGTTTTCATCCTTTTCTCATATTCATTTACCTGCATGTACAAAAACACGTATTTTTGGCAGCTATTCGTCATTTTTTTGGTCTTTTTGGGTCTGATTTTGGTCAATAAAAGGTGTGTGTATTCACTTACACCACTCTATCAAAGGTTTTTTTTTTTCCCTTCTAATATAGTTATAAGAGTATATTTTAACAAATTAAGTAGTATAAGGTTACTTTTCAAATCCTTGTATCAAATGGTAAACTCACAATTTTGTTTATGTAAAATATATATATATAAAAAAAAAAAAAAAAAAAAAAAAAAAAAAACAAACAAACAAACAAACAAACAAATATTAAAGTCATCAAAAAATGTACATGGGTCTTGAATAGTAGTGATCAATGCGATTAAAAGTTACCAATAACAATTCAGAATGGAAATTTGCTTTAAAATAGTTGCATGTCAATTTTGGAATTAGCTATTTTATTGGACAAGAATATCTTCGTTTTAACTTTTAAGGTTAAAGTTTAGATTCTTGGTTTCAATATGTCTAAATAAACTGGGCTTATAGATATTGGGCTGCTCTATATCTAATGAGATATAACTGGAGGCCCTTTAAGGATCTTTGGCCCTATGCAGTAGACCACTTTGCACAGGCCCATATCCGGCCCTTTATATAAGCAGAGCTTATGGAAATACCTTTAAAATACTATGAACAAAAGTTTATGATACATGTCATTTTTTTTTTTTTTTTTTTTTTTTTTGGAGAAGCAAGGCTTTTATTAGAATGCCCTTGAATAACAAGGCAAGAAACCAAATACACTATAGAGCTTCCAAGGCGGAAGCAAAAAAGTCTGAAAATGGCGGCTTACAAAATTGAAGCATGCCACACCCAACACCAAAACACAAAAGAAGTTAACTAAAGACTTCTTTAGGAGCCAATACCCATCTACCCCAATCTAAATTAAGCTTTTTGCACCTATTCGAAATCCAAAGAAGAGAAAGTTGTTGGATTTGCGGGAAAATGTCTTCAATCAAAATTGCGTCTTTCTCATCGTTGGAAGCATGAACCACCCGATTCTCCACTTCCAAATAGACCACATCAACACATAGAAAACAGCTTGCAAAGCTTTTCTAACCAATTTGGAATCTGTTGGGGCAAGAGATCGGAAATAGCATCTTTTATAGAGAAGTGGGTAGGAACGACGATGCCCCACCAATGCCAACATTTTAACCATATCCGACGAGCGATGATGCACTCGTATAACACATGCTCAATGGTCTCTATTTCCTCATTACATAATGGGCATAACAATGAAGCAGGGATTATGCCTTTCGAATTAAGAGCGGATAGAGTGGGCAACCTGTTATTTGCCGCTCTCCAAATGCATATGTTTACCTTTATTGGAGTCCAATTGTTCCAGTTATGGTTGCAACCAATTGAGAATGGTCCAAGAATGTTCCGATCGATAAGAGAAGCTAGCTTGTGAACTGTGAATTTTCCGTTTGTCGCGAGAGACCATTGCCATTTATCTATATCACAAGTAGTAAGCGAGAGGGAGTTAAGAACATGTTGCAGCCCCGCTAGCTCGTCAATGACCCGACCACGAGGCTCACACCTACAATTCCAATTTCCTGACCAAACGGTGTTCACTAGTTTCCAACGATCCGAAACTAAGTATTCCTTGTCCATTTCGAGAGCATAAAGATGGGGGAAAACATGTTTCAAAGGAAGACCATGAGTGTTCCAAACATCTTCCCAAAAGCGTATTGTATTCCCGTCACCAACTTTCTGATAAAAGGAAGTGGTAAAATGTACCCCGACTTTATCAATAGCATTGTTGCCACTTTGAATGTTAGCCCATACTCCCTTATGCAAACTAGTACCAATATTTGAATAAAAACCGCTGTTCACGCCATGGAATGCTTTCACCACTTTGCACCATAAGGAATCACTTTCTTGATTGAATCTCCAACGCCATTTACCAATAAGGCTAAGGTTTTTAGCCTTAAGACTTCCGATACCCAAACCACCCATATCCTTACTAGCTAAAATACTCTCCCATCTAACCCATGAGATGCCGTTACTATCTTCTTTAAAACCCCAGAAGAAGCATCTTTGAATTTTCTCTAGCAATTGTATAACTTTAGCAGGAGCCCGAAATAATGATAAATAGTACAACGGCAAGCTACTAAGCACCGCTTTAATTAGCGATAGTCTGCCACCAATTGACAAAAGTCTTGATTTCCAAGAAGATAACTTATTAAGAAATCTATCAATCACTACTCGCCAATTGTCCACTTTCGACATATCTTTCCCAACAGGTAATCTGAGGTACATGAATGGTGATACATCCTTCTTACAGTTCAAAATGGAAGCAACTCTTTCTACTTCTCTTGGATCGATTCCAATCCCCTACAGTCTGCTCTTTTCAATGTTGATGCAGAGCCCTGACATCTCTACAAAACATTTGAGAATACGAATTAGGTTCTGCGCATTTGATAGAGACCATTTCCCGAAGAATAGTGCATCATCTGCATATTGAAGAAGCGAAAGGTTTGATACATCATCACCAAGAGAAAGACCTCGAAAAATACCCCTATGATGAGCTTCCAAAGTGAGAACGGGGATAGAAGATCTCCTTGACGAAGACCTCTTTCCATACGAAATTCTTGAGTGGGTGAGCCATTGATTAAAATCGAGACTGTTGTAGATGTTATACAACCTTTTATCCACTTTCACCACTTTGTACCAAAACCCATCTGTTCCATAATGTTAATAAGAAAATCCCAGTTCACACTATCAAAAGCCTTTTCAAAATCGATTCTGAATAAGAGAAGCCGGATGTTGTTGCTCTTAGCATAGGACACAATCTCGTTTGCAATGAGAATACCATCAAGAATTTGTATGCCTTTAATAAATGCAGGTTGATTTGGTGAAATTAGTTTATGCATTACCTTGGATAATCTGTTGGCTAATATCTTTGATATGACTTTATAGATACAACCAATAAGGCATATTGGACGATAATCTGCAACTACTAAAGGGTCTTTTATCTTTGGGACAAGAACAATGAAAGAAGGGTTGACCCGTCTTGCCAAATGACCGATGTGTTCAAACTGCTTTATGCAATTTAAAAATTCCATTTTTATCGTGTCCCAATAGTGTTTTATAAATTGGAAATTCATACCATCTGGCCCGGGAGCTGTTGATCCCGAATAGTCCCAAACCGCATCCTTAATCTCTGACATAGTAATAGGTGCCTCAAGCCCGAGCGCATCTTTCTCATTTAAAGAACGGAACCTGTTGCACTTAAATTCTGACCTTGAACGACGTGGTTCCTTAAAACGTGTTTCAAAGTGATTAAGAATAGACGGATGAATAGTTACGAAATCATTAGTCCATAACCCATCACATGTGATCCCGTTTATAGTAGACTTCCGTGATCTGTTCTTTAAAAGCGCGTGAAAGAAGCCCGAGTTTTCATCCCCCTCAATCGCCCATTTGATTCGCCCCCTTTGCTTCAACTTGTTTCTTTCTTGTTGATCCAGGAACATTATATCCATTATAGCTTCATCCCTATCTTTTATATCTTCATTTGTGATATGCCCCAATTCTGCTTTATTCTCCCATATATCAAGTCTAGAAGTGAGGCGGTTTAGAGTCTCCGTGTCTCTTGCCTTTTTTTCTGCACACCAAACTCTAATATCTGCCTTAAACTTCTTAAGTTTGTTTTTCAGGACAATGTCTGCTACCCTGTTGTACGTTCCAGAATTCCAAGATGAAGTGACAATGGCATTGAAGTCTGGAAGTTCCAACCAACTATTGAACATCCTAAATGGACGTGGCCCCTGCTTAAAATCTACAACAACTCTTAGAATAATTGGGTTATGATCTGAAATAATTCTTACAAGGGCTGTTACAAAAGCATTTGGCCAAGCATCAAAAAATTTTTGCGAAACAAGAAAGCGATCAAGCTTGATGTATGTTTATTTATTTTTACGATAATAAGTTATAGCTACAACCAATTCGCCAAACACGTTTACTAAAATAAAAACTCCTGAGCTCTCGCTTCAGCTAATTTCGCCAAACACAAATAGAAGAAGTTTATGTTAAGCTTATGTTCAAGACCAACTATCGTCTGGAGATAAAAAGCAAACAATTACTGGTTTATATTGTTTTCTTTTTGCAGAATGACACAAATTATGGATGTCATTAGCAGATAGTATTGGCATACCATTCTAGCGTAGGTTGTAACTACCGAAAACTATCGACATGAATCATCTTTATAAAACCAAATTTTAACGAAAATCATTTCTCTCAAAGACACACGACATGAATCATCTACTCTTGTCTCTTATGTTCTTTTTCTAAAATTATTAGTTGTGATTTTGCTTCAGTTTGATGTCACTTTTTTGAGACATGTGTCATAATCACAAAAGTTGATGAAATTGCAGCACTGCTTGTTTATAGTCATGGTGTTGGTTGCTGACTTGCTGGGCAACCGAGGTCTTACAAGTTACGAAAATAAGGCTATGTATACGACGAGTTATATTTGCACCAAACATGAAATGTCACATCTCTTCAACCATTATATGAATTCAATATAGCATACATTACAGAAGTTACATAATAGAGGATGATTAACATGTAATCAACAATATATGGTTGAAATTAACAATATGGTTCTGCTGACCTGCACAACAATATTTAACCACATGTCATCAATTAACATCAACATTCATGGAATAAGTCAATTCACATTTGATGAACATCAACTAAAAAAAAGGCCATTTAACATCAGCATGATATATAGCCTCTCGGACCAACAACAGTCAATGAGCGGTAACTGGAAATGTCGACTTCAGCCAATGTACATACTCATATGAATGAGTAGATTTTGGGTATTTAAAACCATCATTAGCCAAAAACACAAGATTACAGTAACTAAAAGAGAGATTCAAAACAACCATAACCGGACTAATCATTTCATTCCCACTATTCCTGTAACTATGCGTTCTTTCAAAGTCCTCTAAACTAACTTTTGTATACGTCATGGAGAAATAGTTATCAGTAGTCGGGTCGAATTCTATGAGGTTTAGGCCTAGCTATAAGACTGTCAGTTACCCAACCTGCAAGCTCCCAGTCACGGCGTCACGTTTAGCATGATTAAATTCCCTTTCTACATATTCTAATGATATTTGCAGCATTCCCCCAGGGCCACAATCGTCAGATATGCCTGAATTTAGCCCAAGTTTTTTCCCCAACCAGTAGAGGTAACTCACGTGGAACATCGACTTGAGCATGTTTTGTGGTGAGCATACATCTTTGATCTTTCAATATCACCTATTCAGTAACAGATTTCCAGAATTTCTCTTTCTGTCCTTGAACTTATGCCTATTTCCAGTTTAGCCTTCCAACTCTTAATCTTATTGATCATCAAAGTTTCATCTTAAGCAGGAACACTGAAACAACATATAAACACGTAACTAATACAAAATATACTAACCAATAATATGTTTAAACTGAAATTAATTCTTAAACAGTGTAAAGATGGGCATTCTTTAGTGATTATTACCATAATGAACCTTAACATCTATTTTAGTGAATTTAAAACGAATATAGAAATGAACTTACAAAGATATCAGGCAAAAGAATCATGATTTTTCGAAGCATTGTTTTCCAGCCATGTTCGTCTCTGTACATGTCAACCCGAAAAGGAAATTTGTAAAAATGCAAACAAATAACTTGAAAAGAAGAAATAAAAGAAAGTTCAATAATTATAAAGTAGTCGAAATAGACGAAAATATAATGGTACAAAGAAATTGCAATGTACTAGCTATTCAGCACATCCACATACTGTATCCAGGGACCCTCGGATAAAGCGACCGGAACTCCAACCTTTGGAGTATCGTCCGCCATTAGCATCCTCTGGTCAAGTAAATCTGACTCTGCAGGAGACGAGCTGGATGCCGGTAGCTCATTAGGGACCTAACAAAAGGTATCGTTAGTTATAAGTACAAGTACACAGATTGTGAAATCTAGGAAAAATAAAAGGGTTAATTCTACTGTTAGGTAACGAACTTTCCAAAATTTTCAATGTTAGGTATTTTACTCACGAAAATACCGGTAACCAAACTTTCAACTTTGTTCAATGTTAGGTAATTTGAGCACTTTTTGCAACCGGTAACCGGTTGTAGCCGGTCACCTTTGTTTGACTTTCGTTGACTTTGTACTAACGTTAATTAAATCATTATTTTATTATAACATTATAATAAAACACCCCACTAATAGTCACTTTACCAAATTTATTTCCCCCCAATTCCACGAACCCTAATTCCCCAGTTCCATAACTCTAATTTTCTTTTCTGTGTAATAATCAAAATGGGTAAAGGTAAACCCAACAAGAATCGTGTGTTCACAGTTAACCTAAAACACGAAGGTCTTTTTACGATTAAACCTTTTGCTTATATGAACGGAGACGAGAAGCAAATTACAGATCTTAACTTTGAAGGTATGTCATGTGATTAACTCTTTGACGTATGCTCACATGTGGGCCCCATTATCATAGCCGATGATATTACCTAACATTGAAGGTTTCACAAAGTTTGGTTACCTAACTTTTTGTGTGTTATTGTATTATAATTAAAGTAGTTTAACATGAATGAATTAACGGAAGAAAAAAAGTCTTACTTGCGCTTTAAGTGCACTTTCAAGTACATTCACCACCATAGTCATTAGTGGACGTTGTTCTTGTTCTCTCATCAAACACTGATAAGCAATTGTTGTAAACGCCTTCAAAGAATGAGGATTTATCTCATCCTTGATATTACCAAAAATTATGTCATCTATGGTCTTTTGTTCGTAGCATTTACGGGCCAATATGGTTAAAGGTTGGCGCTTATCCTCGTTGTTGCGAATACACAACCTCCCACACAACACTTCAAACAACACTACTCCGAAGGAGTAGACATCCGACTCTTTAGTTAGCAAACCTGTCTCTGCATATAACGGATCACAATACCCAACTGTCCCTACAGCATTGGAGACAAGAAAAGTGTATAGCTGGTTTGCGGGACCAAACTTTGATAGACCAAAATCTGCGATCCTTGCATTCCAGTTTTCATCTAATAAAATATTGGAACTTTTAATATCACGATGCAAGACTCTTTGTTGGGTTTGACCAGGATTATGAAGATAAGCAAGCCCTCGAGCCGCCCCAATGCATATATCAAGGCGTTGTACCCACGTGAGATCTTTGTCATTAAGATACAAGTCAAGGCTTTTTCTTGACGCGTACTCGTATACAAGGATCTTCTCACCGCAATCGTCACAAAACCCTAACAGAGAGACAATGTTGTCATGCCTGTAGGAAGAAAGCATCATGATCTCTTTCCAAAATTCTGGGTCTCCCTGCCCAAATACACGATCTAGACGCTTCAGAGCAACAATTGACTGGCCCTTCGAATGGATGAGTTCTCCCTTGTAAACTTTTCCAAATCCTCCTTTTCCGATGAAATGGGAATCATCAAACTCGTTGGTTGCTGATTTTATAGCTTGTAGTTCAATTTTGAGGTGTTGGAACTGTTTTTTGACAGATATTATATTAATGTTTAATCAGAGATTGGAAACGAAACCTTATGACCTCCAAAAACACTAAAGTTAAAGAGCGTGATAATAAATTAAGATGTATTTGAAAAGATATATAATAAAAGGCTAGAAGCTCCCAGTCAACTCTAAAATAAGAGTTGACCAAAGATATCATTATTTATGTATAATACTATCGTTTAAACCTTAATAAGGCTTGTTTGTAATTTATTATTGACAGGTTCTTGAATATTAAGTTATTGCTAAAGTTGTAAAAATTATAATAAATGTGAAATGATGCGGCTTAATTCGAGAATCGCGCCAAAAGATGACACCCTATAAGATCCTCGACTAGTTCGGGGGTAGGTTTGGGGAAGCCCCCCCCCCCCCCCCCCCCCCCAAAACCCCGCACCCCCCAATGGGGCGCCCCGATTAAATCCCCCTTGAGGCGGGTTTGGGGAAGACTTTGGTAATCCGGTTTGGGGACGGAGATGGCCGTCCTGCCCCAAACCTGCCTTGTTGCCATTCCTAGGTAAATGGGTGAAATAGGCTCCATTGAAGCGTTTGGCTAATTGGCGTAGGGTAAACAAAGTGTAATTAAAAAAATAATTAAGATAACAATTCTAAAAACATAAGGGATTAGTTGAGGGATTGACAGGTGGCGGCTTTTCCTAACTCTGGTTTATTAAGGATAGATAAACCTATAATTATAAGCCGAATTCAAATAATCTCATAAACCTACAAAGAAGATTAATCAAACATCCCTCAAAATGTAAAAACCCGGTTTGAAAATGTTTGCTCCAAACTCTACCCATGATGTTTGTGTTGTTTTTCTTATCTTTCCTCTTTTTAGTTGCCAACGATTTCATCACAATGGCTTAAATTTAAGAGAATTTATTTACCTTCTTGTGTATGGATGATGAAGATGTACCTTCAACTATTGAGTTATTAACCTGTAACATCAATTGCAATAAATAAGCTAACTAGTAAACTATAACTAATAAATAAATAGAGAGAGTATATACGGTACATATTATTATGAAGAGAAAAAAAGGCCTTACATAACTTTCTGGTTTCAACTGAAGTTCCAAAGCTTTCTCGAGTCTTGGGACAATGTCATCTATATTTGGGCGTCGCGGTCGTTCATTGTCCAAACACTCAAACGCTATGTCCGCGAACATGTTGAATGAATGCAAGTCCATTTGTTTCAGTAGTTCTCTATCAATTATATTAATGAGTTTTTTCTCTCTATAAAGGGTAATGGCTAGCGGAACCAATTGATTATCACCTTTGTTGTCAATTATTGATTCCCTGCCACACAGTAGTTCAAGCAACACTATCCCAAACGAGTACATATCTGATTTGTGGTTCACACTTTTAGTCTCCCTATATGTTGGGTCTCCATACCCTTTCGCATAACAAAGTTTATTAGTATGAAATGAATGGTGCCTTTGAGAAGCTTTAATCTTCATGGAACTTTCAAAATAAGATAACTTGAGTTCCCAGTTATCGTTTAATAGAACTGCAGCACTGTGGATTTTCCGGTGTATTACGCTAAAGTCGCGTAGCTGATCATAATGAATGTAACTCAATCCATTCGCAAGACCGATAGATATCTTCTCATCATTCTCATCACAAAACCCAACTAACGGGTCGAATCACTTAGATAGTTTCCAAGAGTTCCCCAGGTCTCATTCTTGATAATGATGATCTTCTCATCATTCTCATCACAAAACCCAACTAATGAAACAAGATTCTTATGCTTAAGACTAGAAAGCATTGAAACCTCCATCCAAAACCTCTGTTCTCGATCCACCAAGTCTTTATTTAACCTCTCAGCATCGATATCAATCAACTCACCCGACCACAAAAGCTGCCCCTTGTAACGGTTTCCAAATCCACCTCTGCCGATGATATTTTGGTCAGCAAAGTTGTTGGTGGAGGAAAGTATATCTTCAAGGGGGATTTTGAGGTGAGCAAAGTCATCGGGTGAAACCATCATGTCTTTGTATTCATGAGAAGTCATGACTAAAAAAAAGGGCGTTTAATTTGGGTTAAAAAAAATGATGTGAATTGAAGGAGTACTTCTTCTCACGAGATCTGGAAGAACAAATATAGAGAGAGAAGAAGTGAGGTTGTAGTGAGGTTGTTGGTGGTGAGCATAAGCATCATATTATATAAATAATAATAAATGTGTTTAGTGGGTGTGCTTTTTTGCCTTTTGCATTATTGCCTATGATAACATTTTCAAGTGGGATCGCCTTTTAAAAAATGAAAAAGCATTTCTTATTAGTGGCAATCAATAAAACTCAATCAACTTTTTTCTTTTATTCAAATACAGTAGATAATTTTCATCAAAATTTTTTGATATGATGGGTCCAAATTGTCTTGTATTAGTGTGAACTGACAAGGCTGTTTCTTTCGTGTTTCTTAAATGTTTTATTTGATTCTTTAACAAACGCGTGGCACTTTCTAACAAACTCGTTTTCTAAAAGACTATTGACTTCTAGTTTGTACTGCCTTTTGTATATTATACAGTTGATTGCATTTTTGGTCCTTGTGTTTTGGCCAAATTGCATTTTTTTAGTCCTAATAATAATAATAATAACTTACTTGCAATTTTAGTGCACTTCTCAACTTTCAAGTACTTTCGCAACCATAGTTATTAGTGAACACGCATCGATGAAGATGATAATAATAATAATAATAATAATAATAATAATAATAATAATAATAATAAAATGATGATGAATTAATAAACACGTATTGCAAACTTGAAGTTTTATTCATCACAATTTTGATTTTCTTTTTTATAAATCAATAAACTTCGAATTCATAAAAAAAATGTTGTATTTTGCAGCGATCGAACGAATATATGACGGAATTAAACATAATGGAAACCTAACATTGTGATTTTTGAATGATTTAAATCTAAATTTAGGGTAGAGATGCTCATTAGTGATGAAAGGTAGATGAAAAAGAATAAAGAACTATGAAAGTGGAGGGAAATATAAGACACGGATTAGGCTAGAGTGACTTTTTTTTTTTTTTTTTTTAATCCACTTTTCATAGTATCACAACCCCTTACGATGATTTGAATTATCTTGAGCTCCAAATGTTTTATATTAGTGTTTACATAATTAAACGCTCCACAATATGAAAATAACGACTTCAACATCAATGGGATTTTTTGTCGAAAAAGCATTTTTATTAAAATCAATGTAATCACGCCATAAAAGCCATCTAAGTTTGCCTTTTGCATTGTTATTGTTTTAAACAATCGAGTAAAGTTCAAAGTTTTTTGCTTTAAACAATCGAGTAAAGTTGTTGTCATATGTCATCCAATTGCATAGAATTTTCCTTCTAATTCTTATTAGATTTCCTAGAAATAAGATGCATGGATGCATGGTTGTCATTCTAACATGGTAATTATAATAAGAACCTAAGGTACCATACTTGTGGTGGCCACATTATATGGTGTTTAATTGTACTGTAATAAGCACATATAGCATCTCTATGTTTAAAAAATAACCACTTAATACATAAACTACGTTTGAACTACCAAGGTCGCAGTTAAAGATTCCTATCAAACAATGTTTATATTTTAACTATGATGAGTATTTCTCCTTTGCCCCCAGAAACATAAGATCTCACAAACTAAGCCCAAATAACTGCTAATTAAGTAGCTACCTCGTTTGGCTCTCGTAATCGGTAACATAGAGTCCTAGACTTATATAAACAACATATGCTAAGACACACATAGTGTATGAAGTTTACAGTCTAAAATTTTACCATGCAATTATAGAGAAGTTTGTAAGAAAAAAAACATATATCAGTATTTTGTTTGTTCAAGAAAGTTGAACTTCTTAACTCTTCACAATAGGGGGTTGGGCACTTAATCTCATAGTTGCTTGAGTGCCTCCAACTGCCAAATTAGGTGAGACATGTGCTCAGTTTGACACTTCCAGATCAATTTAACATCGTGTAGAATAATTGCATGTCTTGTTGTATATCATTAGCCAACTTGCATTAAAATATAAACCATTTGTTGATTATTAGTTGTGTGATTAGATGCTAATCTTTTCTTATTGTCATAGTGTGCAGTGACTTCATACATAATTCTATTGTCCTTGACAAATTTTACTTTTCTATAAGTAAGCTAAAATAATGATAGCTTTGATCAATTGATATAAAAAAAAATATGTAAATTCACTAATGGTGGTACAACCGACAGACGAGTTGAATAACAGGTCTAAGAAGATTTTAGTGAGGATAAGTGTTTGTTTGACCCTTTTTATATTTTAAAATTATAGTTACAGTACATAAATTGTTCATGTGATTTACATCAAAACGCATCTACTGTCTACTGTTAATTACATAATTGAGACTTTTTAACTGGTCCTTTGACCAAACATCTATTAAAAAAAGTAAACAAAGACTAGTTACAGAATTTTTTGAACGAAGACCATTTTTAAGAAATTCGAGATTTTTTGAAAAAATTAGCACTACCCTGCAAAAATCCACAAGTGTCCATGAACCATCAGGATGCACCCGCACCCTGATTCTGTCTGGCTTTCATAAAATCCCCTATGTGCAAAAGATATTTTTTGTCCTTACAACCTTTAATGTACTTTCAAATTTACAATTTAACAAAAAAATCAAATTCATAAAATTGAAATAACTTCAAACATACATACCTGCTGGTATTGTTCAAGAAGCTTTTAGAGATTAGGAAGGTCACGACTCGAGGAACGGATAACATGTCCTAACCACCGGTAACACTTGCAGTAGGACTAAATAAATTCGGACAAATGACCAACCACTATTCAGTATTCACACACTTCAAGCCTATGTGTATCCCGGTATATAAACCACTGTACTAAATAAAAGAGCAAGAGATATCCATTGATATAGTTACAACTAATAGCTCCTCCACCACCTTAAATAACACATTACAATGACTTTGGCGCATCGTGGTATGGGTGGAAAAGCGAGCCTTTTTGTTCTTGCTCTTCAGTCATACAAAGGGTTTAGAGTCATAAATTTACACACAGCTTGATTATATCTATGTTTTGGCATGAACATGACGTTATGCACACACATTTAATCACACTGGAGTTGAGATAGTTGACCTTTCTGCCATTCCAGCTAACGGAAATAGGTATTGATACTTCGAATTTTAAGCTACGAAAGGGTGGTTCACAAGTCACAACAAAGCAATGAGCCTAACCATCTCACGGGCTATTTGATTTCTATAACTTCTCTCCCGCACAACGACCTTAACTTATTCAGCCACAATGCCTGAGGCTGCACACCAGCCGCCCTCATCTGATAAAGGAACTTAATGGCTTCAACAAGGCACCCGTTTTGTACCAAACTAGTCAGCATAGCATTCCAACACGCACGATTCCTCCTACTTTCATTCATATTAAAAACTCTTTTCGCATCATTAATCAACCCGAACTTCCCATACATATTAACCAACCCACACTGCACATAACTCTTAGACGCCAATCCTAACTTAATCGCATTAGCATGAACCTGCTCACCACAATTCCCATCATCACTTATCTTCGAACAAACACTAAGCACACTAGACAACGTAAAACTATTCTTCCTAACACACCCTCTTTCCCCATATCATTAAAAACCTCAAAAACCTCACGGAACCGTTCCTCCTTACAATTATTAATAATCCTAGCCGTCCACACCACAACATTTCTCCTCGAACCAATCTGATCAAAAACCATATCTCCATCTTCAAAACACCCAATCTTGCCATAAAAACTAATCAACGAACTCCCAACAAACAAATCACCTGCATACCCCGACTTCATCAACCACCCATGAACCTGCTCCCCAAGTTCCACATTCATTGTCTCACCACACGCCTTAAGCACACACACACCATAATCCAACTAACCGGAAAACTCCCACAAATATACATTATATACCGAAACTTATCACTTACAAACAGCCTAATCACTTCTTCATACTCACCATAATCAGCATAACCCGCAATCATAATCGCCCACGAATTAAAATCCCTTTTAGACATTTCTTCAAACACTTTACGCGCATTGTCCAAACTCCCACAAGACACATACATTATCAAAACACGGTTAATTAAACTCAAAGGCAATCGCTTTTTACAGGTTTTTGTCATATAGGTATGCACTAAAACTGATTCATTGGAAAGTTGGAACTGGGTGCATTCTTTTATTAGTGAAATGTAGACGTCATCGGGTACAGGGAAACGGAGCGTGTCGAGTAGGCGTAAGATATCAGATGGTGTGGTGGTTGTGATGGGTTTTGGTTTGTGGGTTTTGATGGGGTTGAAGGGTTTAAGGTGGGGTTTGTGAAGAGGTAAGTTAATCGTTGTGATTTTGGCGAGAAGGTGATTGGTGGGTTTATGGGGTTTAGGGTTTAAGGAAGTTGAAATGGGGTTGAAAGTGGGTTTGTTGTTTGGGTGGTGATTTTGGCGGGAAGGTGGTTGGTGGGTTTTTGTGTCACAAGTTTTTGTTCAAACGGAACTTTCTTCATTGTAATGGTTTTGGTACGTGAAAAAGTTATGTTTTGCGCTTTTTTTTACTGTAATATAGAAGACAATGCAAAAGAAATTGATTATAACTCCATAGCTGTGAAATTTTATGTTGACGTGTTCAAAAGTAATTATATTAGGATCGATACCCAAAGATACTATATTTTGTGGCTTTTTTTTTTTTTTTTTTCTAATTATTATTATTCTTTTTTTCTTCTTAAGTCATAGAGCAAATAGAAATTTATGATCAAATCGTTTTATCAAAAAATAAGCTTTTCAAATGAGTTATCTGAAAGTAACAATTTCAAAAAGTTAACTAGTCTAAATATTGTGTTTACTAAAATCCGATAAATAGAATGTATTGTTTTTTGAGTTTGGTAAACCAAAATGATATCTATTATGAGCTTTAGCAAAACAAGTAAAAAAAACATAAAAAAAATAACAGGCAATATCTTTTCTTTCAAACTCCAACCGTCCGATCCGCAAATACAGTCAGTCCACACGACAAACCAAATTGTATGGGTCCATTTAAAACTATAAAAACTGCAGGGTTCATTTCGAAACAACTCACAACTCAAAGGACTAAATTCTGGGTGTTACTTTTAAACTTATCAAACAATAGGGGTTCATTTTGAAGCAACATCATAAGTTAAAGGACCAGAATCAGTACTCTACATCTCGCTCAATATAAATAAAGAATCACCTGTAAATTGCTCATGTAAATTACTTTAATTACGAAAAAAGTGCAAAAATTTGATTAAATCTAAAGATTTTGTTTGTTAATTACTTGTTAGTGTGATAATTACTGTGCTCCTAGCTTACTGATGGACTCATACATTTATACATAATGTGTCTAAACATACGAGATGGATACAATCAGTTTAAAGAAAAAAGATATAGTAACAACAGTCATGTTTAATGGACTTCTGTAACTCATGTTTTTTAGTTGAACTTGGCTCACTCATCCCACTATCGGGTTAGAAACTGGTATTTCTCAACACATTACATACCAGTAAAAAAACCCTGGGAGGCAACAATTTCTTGTGAATAAACTAAAATAAGCCATTGGCAGATCCAAAATGAAAAAGCATTTAAAACTCTCTTTGAGCAATAAGTTGCTAACAGTAGGAAAACCAAAATGATATCTATTATGAGCTTTAGCAAAACAAGTAAAAAAACATAAAAGAATAACAGGCAATATCTTTTCTTTCAAACTCCAACCGTCCGATCCGCAAATACAGTCAGTCCACACAACAAACCAAATTGTATGGGTCCATTTAAAACTATAAAAACTGCAGGGTTCATTTCGAAACAACTCACAACTCAAAGGACTAAATTCTGGGTGTTACTTTTAAACTTATCAAGCAATAGGGGTACATTTCGCAGCAACATCATAAGTTAAAAGACCAGAATCAGTTAACAGTTCAAAAGGACAACACTATATAAATTTTTGCAAGTTTCTTTTAATTAAAACTATGTTACCATTCATTCAATTATTAGTACCAATAAAATGAATAATATTTATAAAAGTATACTACACAAATCCTTAAAAACATGTTGTCCCAGGTTTTATCATGGGACATGCCACATGTTCGACAAAATGTCTCAAAGAACACAACATTACAACACTTTTGGTTTTTCTGATCTTCTTGATCTTGTTAACTACTGTAAGCAAACACCCAATGTTACAAATGTTACTAAAGTTCATGCTTTAGCTTTTAAGGTTGGTGTTCTTGCTCATCTTCCGACTTGCACGTCACTTGTTATAGATTAGCAGGGCGTTATAATTCTTCCGTCGCAGTTTTTCGTGAGGTTTTTAACAAAGATGTGGTTGTTTGGAATGCAATGATGACTTGTGCAGTCGAAAATAGAGGAATTTTAGACGCATCGCGAGTTTTTATGCAAATGTTGCGAGAACGAGTTGAGTTTGATTCTGTAACTCTTGTGATTGTTGTTTCAAACAGGTTAGCATGTTTACAGTGTGTACATTGTTTAGGATTAAAGTTTGGTTTGCTTTCGGGTACTGATTTGCGAAATGCGCTTGTTAACGCGTATGCTAAATGTGGTGAGTTGTGTTTGTCGGAGAATATGTTTGTTGAAACAGAAGTGAAAGACATTGTTTCATGGAACTCGATGATTAGTGGTTGTTTAAGCAACGATCGTTCTGATAAGTCTTTATGGTATTTCAAGAACATGGTTTTGTGTGGAGTACAACTTGATAATGTGGGATTGTCGTGTGCTATTGCAGCGTCGACTTGTTTGCAAGATTTAGATATTGGTAAGGTTTTACATGGGTTCGGGTTAAAAAATGGATATAATGAAAGTTCTCATGTTTCTGTACTAAACGCTCTTGTTTCGTTATACTCTAAATGTGGGGATATTAATGATGCTGAAATTGTGTTTAAATCGATGTATAGCAAAGATTTGGTTTCTTGGAATACAATGATTAATGGGTTTGCTTCATACGGAATGATTTTTGAAGCGTTTAGTCTCTTAAGACAAATGCAAGTTAGAGGATCAGTACAACCAGATACAGTGACAGTACTTGCTGTACTTTCATTATGTGCAGAATTCATGTTTTTACGAGAGGGAAAAAGCATTCACGGGTTCGTTATAAGAAGATTGTTTGGAATAGACGTGTCAGTGATTAATAGTCTTATGAACATGTACTCTAAATGCAACCAAATTGATAAGGCCGGGAGCTTGTTTGTTTCATTACAGGATAAAGATTTGGTTTCCTGGAATACAATGATATCGGGATATGCCCAAAATGGGAAACCAACGTTTGCTCAAAATATGTTCAAGAAACTGATGTACGAGTGTTTGGAATGCAGTTTATCAACTGTTCTCGCAGTTCTTTCTTCTTGTGATTCACGTGAATCTCTAAAATTTGGTGAATCGTTACATAGTTGGGCAATGAAATTAGGCTTCTCTATTAGTTTTCTTACAGTTAATTCATTAATTTTTATGTACACAAACTGTGGACACTTGAGAGCTTCTTTTGCATTGTTACAAAGTGTTTCAAGAGATGCCGACACTGCTTGATGGAATGCTATGATTGCCGGATGTACACAAAACGGGTACTTTTTGGAAGCTTTAGAAACTTTTAAGTTCATGAGACGAGAAGCATATGCAAAACATGATCTCGTTACCCTCGTAAATGTCGTATCAGCTTGCGGAAATCTTGAATTAGTGTCTAACAGGAAATTGGTTCATGGGTTTGCTGTAAAAACTCTGGTTGATGATGATGTTTGTGTAAAGAACGCCTTAATTACAATGTATGGAAGATTTGGGGATGTTGACCATGCAATGTTGGTGTTTGACTCGTGTCACAACCGTAACCTTTGTTCATGGAATTGCATCATTTCCGCTCTTGCTCAAAACAAAGAAGCTCAAACTGCGTTACATTTGTTTCAAAATCTTGAATTTGAACCTGATGAAATCACAAATTCGACAATTTTATCAGCGTGCAGTCAGATTGGATCAATTAGAAATGGCAAACAGATTCATGGACATGTTCTAAGATCCAATTTTCATACAAATTGTTACATAGTAGCTGCCTTAATCGACATGTATAGCAACTGTGGAAGGTTAGATATGTCAAATCACATTTTCAATTCCTTACAAGAAAAGAATATCGCAAGTTGGAACTCAATGATTTCTGCATACGGGTTTCACAGTAAAGGTGAGAATGCCATCAATTTATTCAACGACATGATAAAGGCCGGTGAAAAGCCGACAAAAACCACGTTTATAAACTTATTATCAGCTTGTGCTCATTCAGGTTTAGTCAACGAAGGTTTAATATTATACAAATGTGTGTTTGATGAATATGGTGTGGAACCGGTTATGGAACATCACGTTTGTGTAGTTGATATGTTGGGTCGATGTGGGAGGTTAAACGAGGCATATGAGTTTATAAAGAGTATGGCAGTGAAACCAGATCATGGTGTTTGGGGTGCAATGTTAAGTTCATGTAATTATCATGGTGACGTTGAAATGGGGAAGAAAGTGGGTGAGATTTTGTTTAGCTTGGAACCTAAGAATGCCGGGTACTATGTTTCTTTAGCGAATACATATGTTGGTGCCGGGAGTTGGAGTGATGCAGTGAAGTTGAGAGAGTTTGTGGATGATGTGAGATTAAAGAAGCCGGCAGGCTGTAGTCTTGTTGATGTTGGTTAACAGTGACTTTATACTTTAAGTTGTCCGATATGGTTAATTGTAATGTAAATTGCTCGTGTAAATTACTTTAATTATGAAGAAAGTACAAAGTTTTGACTAAATCTAAAGATTTTGTTTGTTAATTACTTGTTACTGTGATAATTATTGTGGTTATACACACGTTTTTCATAATTCTAATTGTAAGAAAGTTAGGTGAATTTTGATTACAACAACATAATCTAATAAAGTTATGCCAAAAGAACCCAAAAAATGATGGTTGCAAACAGATAATATTACGTATATCAGTTTAAAGAAAAAAAAGATACCAATAACAATAACAGTCATGTTTATTCGACTTCTGTACCTCATGTTTTTTAATTGAACTTAGCTCACTCATCCCACTATCGGGTAAAAAACTGGTACTTCTCAACACATTACATACCAGTAAGAAAACGGCAGGAGGCAACAATTTCTTGTGAATAAACTAAAATAAGCCATTGGCAGATTCAAAATGAAAAAGATACTTGTTTACTTTTTGTGCAATAAGTTGCTAACAATAGGAAAATCTGGTGCTATATCAACTGGGACCTGCAAGTTTAAACAAAATACATGTCAAATGAGCTTTAAAAAAATAAAGATAAACAAAATACATATATGCATCTTAAAAGCTGACAACTCGTAAAAATCAAAACTTTCCATTATGGACTTTTTTTTTTTTGGGTAAACTGATTCTTCTGTTATGCACTTATGGGACTCACTAGAGTAGACCACTAAATTTTACTAGTGGAGAGCCCAGATGGAATCATCTAAAATATGCCTATGATATTCAATAAGGCAGAATAATAGGCGGGTCGGTTAACAAGTCAAAACGGGTACTTTTTGGTACCCCCGGTTGGGTTGGATTAACCCAAAACATCTTTTGATTATTGACTAAAATGTCTTAGGAAATTTTATGCATTAGAAAATGCCTTTCCAACTTTCCGTCCATTCATTTCTTCCAAGCAATTTTTTTAGTTGACATAAACATAAACCAAATCAGCCTATTCAAAGGTAAACTGAGTAAAACGCTTCAACTATGAGAAATTACACCAAGTGAAATTTACCTGAACTTTGGTCAATTTTTCCAAAGCAATGGTCAAAGGTTGTGTCATTTGACCATATTTTTCAAGAAGCTTTTGTGCTGCATCTTTATCGCCTTTGGCTTGTATGGTAAGTATTTCCCTACTTAAGCTCTCAACCGCATCTTCAATCTATCACAACACATGAAAAAATTCAAACCAAAAAAATTTAAAAATAATCTGAAATTTCCTTCACTGTCATTTTAACATGGGTCAAAGAATATTTGAGGATGTGTTATCTATTCAACATCTGAACCTAATTTTAAATATAAAAAATACTTGAAAAAACATACCTTATCAAAGTCAACAGAGAATGTTTGGTCAGGAAGCAAAACAAAGGCCTGTTTCTCGAATAACCAGTTAAACTGTAGTGCTTGTCCTTTGCTGATATACATAAATGAAGATCAATAACTATAAGACCAAAAATCAATATATATATATATATATATATATATATATATATATATATATATAAAATAAAAAAATAAAAAGCTGTTAGTGACTTACCCATGAGCTTCCTCTAACCCAAAACGTACTGAGCGAAAGCATCCAGCAAGGAAAGAAACATACATGGACTTCTCAAGGCTCTTTGGAAGTAATTCCTGGCCAAGCCAAAAAAAAGTCAATCAAAATTTATAAGAAAATCATAAGTATTTAACTTATCCCAATTGCAGCTAAAGATATGCAGGATGGCGAAAACGCCATGAAAATTTAGAAAATACAAAAAACTTCATGTTGACCCATCATAAATATAATTGTCTTTTCCAAATTTATAAAGACGTGTTCGTCATTTGGCATGTTTTTTTGCCGGAACTAGTACAAATTATAGACTATATCTCACAATGCCCCAACTAACCTTTGTAATAAGGAAATTAAGGGCCCAAAGGCCAACAATGTCGGCTTTAGCTTCTTCAAGAGCAGAGTGAAGTTCTTGTAGCTCCTGTTTCATCAAATACACAAAGAAAAAAAATTAAATAATGTTTCCCGTGAATTTCAAAATAGAGTTTTAAAACAAAACTGAGAAACTGACCAATCTCACGGTAGAACTCTGACCACTTGGAAGTGTAATTGTATGTGGCCCGATCCCGTGACAACACTCGTGACATATTGTGTGAGTGAAAAAAGAGTCAAAGTCAACAAGCTCTCGTTGTTCCTTTATAATACACAACTCAGCTATAGGCTGAAGAATTAGCTTGAACCTGTTTCGGATAATAAAATTGGTAATTATTAACACAAATTCATTCTAAAAGGTTTTAACTATAGTAAAAAAAAATGTCTTTAAAATTAAGAAATATGGAAGAACATAATCACAGGTTTGATGACTTTACTTTGCCTCAGAAACATTCTTCAGCATGACCATTGATGACCCACGATCTTTTACAATACGCTCATCATTCGGAAGATTAAAGGCCACAGTTTGAGGTCCTTTCACATCCTTCATCAACATTATAAAATAATATCATACTTTAATCATATATTATGGATCAAACAGGTAAAATGAGACAGGGAACATTCTAAATGGGTCGAAAGAGTCGCAAGTCACCCTAAGTGTATTTATAAAGCATAATAGCATCCCCAGAGATTGGCATAATCCAATGGACAAAAGGTTGAATTTTGACGGATGGAAAGCTCACCCCTGAATTGTAAACAAGCTGGATGACGCGAATAGGTGCAGATATCACATCTTTTGATTTGTACATGTCATCCAATGGAAGATTTTGTTCCAAAACCTACATAATGGAATTGGTTAGATAAACAAAAGCATCATTCATAGATTAAGCAAGTAAATTTGATCATGAATATTATCCAAATTTGAACCTGCAATTGATCGCCAAAGAGTTTGAGTTGAGTGGTTGCTTTATCATCCCGAACGCCAATAAATGCCTCAAATGTGGCCTGAGTACACAACAACAAGAAATACTTGATATTTGAACTAGTAAAACCTCAAACTAAGCAAACAAATACTAGAGGACTATGTCTTTATGCCACTAAATACTCATAAGACTGTAACCAAATTATTATACGAGTAAACAAAATTGCAAGTTGATTTATCAAACATAAAGCAAATATACTACTAAATGAAGAAGAGACACGATTACCTTGTATCCGAATAGAACATCTTCATAAGTCTCGTATGGGCCAATAGTAACATCCAACTTAGAGTCCTTGAGAAGAAGGAAAATGCATGCAGTTAGAACTATATTGAAAATGGTGATGCAATAGAGTGTCGTGTGTACTGACCAATTCCATCCAGGCTATATCTGAGTCATAATAGTCATTTGAGAGGAAAGCATCAGCCTTGCTATGTAACAGTCGCTTCAAACTACAAGATCGCAGATGATTTTATTAAAAGACCGTACTAATAAATACATATGAATCAACAAAAGTCTAATTAAGAATGTACCTAGGGGAACTAGTCAAATCCCCTGCTTTACGTAATAATTCAGTGGCTTTTGCGAGATAGGCAGAATATTCTTGAGAATAAGGGACGATACTAAGATCACTGGTGCTATTGGAATGAGTGTCATTATGCCTTTTAATAACATTAAAAAAACCCGTTGCTTCTTGTTTTTCATTCTCTGAAAGCCCTTTCATCCATAATTCGAATTCCTGTCACAACAATCAAAATGGTTAGTCCGGTGGAAAGATGGGTGTATTGGGGCGCGTTGGGTTGACGCAAAAACTATATTGGCCTGATTTTAAACTTAAGATACTTTAATCAAACGCGGTAACAGAAACATGTTATTACAATTATGATCTAAATCACCCAAGGCCTTTGGTCTAGTGGTATGTGAGTTGCCCACCAACCTAGAGGTTGTGGGTTCAAGCCTCGCTGGAGGCATTTGTGTATAGGGTGTGAAAAAACTTGCCGTTCAAACAACAAAAAAAAACAAAAACAAAAACAATTATGATTTAAATCTTTAAACAATGCGCTTTAGGAGATTGTATGCATAAACTATACACTTATACATGACATTTTTAACCCATTTGACGTGTTTTTAGCTGAAAATTATATTTGACCCAATAGACCCGTTTGAGAAAAACTCGAGTCAAAATCTATTTGACCCAGTTTACCCCTCAACTTAATAACAGATAAACCACATTTTCCACAAACTCGCTTAAATTTATAAATGATATTTTGAAAGAATTAACAAGTTTGACAAATTTATAACCAGAAAAAAAAAAACGGATACCATTTTATCCATATCTGGAGGATAGAAGCTGGCACCAGGAGGTTTCAAGATGGGAAATGCAGCTTTATATTCAACACCTTTCCATCCAGCCACTTGTTTTGTTGCCTCTGGAAGCAATCTGACAGCAGAGTCTGCAGTTGTCAAAAACGCTTCATTTTCATCAAGACAAGACCTGCGAAATACACACACAAAATTCAACTTTTTTGATATCACATATCAGAAAGAGTGACAAGTATATGAGAGATCGTATTGGAAAGATGCTATAGTACTTTTAGGGGCAGTATCTTACCATGGACTCTTGTTTATCGAATAATATTTCCATTTTAACATGTCCAACTCAGATATTTCACCACGTCCGTTTAACCATCCCCTTAATGTTGAGTTGCTGTACCAAACCTAATTCACGAAGAAAAAAAAAAAAGAATAAAAATAACTAAATATTTTATCAAAACGTTCATCTTAATATTCATCACATGTGTAGTAAAGTAGAAAACGATAATTATCCATGAGTTTTTAGAATTTCATTAAATATACCTGGTGGTAAAAAATATCATCCATTATTTTCGCGGCTTGAATGGTAAAGCCAGAACTTCCTTGTCCTCATCTGTCAGACCGGTCAACTGCCACATAAATGTTTAGTTAAACTCCTTTATATACAGTTATAATCAATAGATATAAGTGGGGAAAAAACCTCTGCAGTAAGTGAGATAGGAGCATAACAAGCGAGCTTTTTTTGCAGAAGCAAACTCTGTGCTTCCATGTTTTTTTGGTACCTATAAAAAGTTTTAAAAAAATCTAAATTATGTGAATTTTAGGAAATTTTAGAGTATAACTTATGATTTGAAATGGTTCGTTATTCACTAAAATGGTATTATGAAGCACAATATACATCACAATATTCAGGTGTTAATGTATACATATAAATGTGCTTATACGCTCAAAGATGTACCTTTTGATAATGATGTCAAATAGTTGACCGTATGGTCCATCAACATTATAGGGAGCGTAATGAGGGTCTCCGTTAGCAAGTAAGTGCTTGTACTCTTCAACTGAGATATATGTTAGAATATCAGAATCATGACAATCATAAAATAGGTAAACACATATGCGGAAGCGTAGGAACATCTATAACACATAAAAGATTAACATAAATTAAATAGGAACGTACCGTGGTGATTCTAGCCCGAACAAGAATCAAAAGCAATTGTCTTTAACAATATGAAGAACCCTAATTAGGGTTTATATGGATCAATGATTAACCCCTTACCGTTTTGTTAATCGATCCCTTGATAACAACAAAAGTATGTTGTTACCTCGTTCTTGTACACACAAATTAATAGCGAATTAAAGAGATTGCAAGATCTAGAAAACACTTGTATTAAGTAAACAAGAATCGACCAAAATCCCTAGGGATGTTTGTTCGATCGGTTTTCACAAAGAAAAGAGAAGAGAAAACTTTAGGTTTGTTTGTGTGCACAAAAGGTACAAAACAATGACCCTTGGTTTTGTATATATAGTGAATATCAATCTTGGAGGACAAGTTAGGGCAAGGGAATCCCCTTCCCTTGTGGATCGATCGGCCATAGAACCCAAAGGGGTCTTCCGGATCTTTCTTGCCATCTAATTACATTCAAGTCCCTTTTCTTTGCTCGTTAGTCAGTTCTGTTAAGTACTAACGACCGTTATACAATATTAAGTGTTTAAATAATTATATATATAACATTTAATATATATCAATTATTTTACTTTAATTCTCATTTGTAATGTGTGCAATCCCGAGGTCTCGGGTTCGATACTAGACATTTAACTTATTAATATTTATCCAATATTTCAACAGCTCCCACTTGGATATCTATTAATAGTAAAATGACATTGGTTGGCGTTTTGCAACACTCCAATGCCCCTAGTTCAACTCGAGGAAGGTTTCCTGGAAAACCTTTAATGATTCATCATTATTATTATCATCCTTTTGTTTCTAATACCACGTTAATAAAGATATGGATCTTAGTCATTCTTTAATTAACAATTCTGTTTCTCGTTGTTTATGATTGAGCAAGATTACCAAAACATCTGAACGTATTCCAGATAGACTTTGGGCGTGCGCACGCATACATCTTGACAACCCTACGAGGGGCCCAGCAGTATTAAACTTCTGAACAAATCAGAAGGAACAAATTCTCTCTTGACTACAAGAATAACACATGAACTTTGCAACACTTCTGAAAACAACCCTTATAACTCCCTGTTACGGTGAGCGGTAGATTGCTTCACAAAAATGCACTACATCCATGACACTTATCTGGTATCTCAAGTCTAAGGATAACAAATTCATGATTTACTTACTGACAAGATCCATAAAGTAAATTCATGTAGTTTGGATAAGTCCTATATTCAATTCATCAAATATCATGTGAAATTGGTATGTCAACGCATCAATATACTTTCAAGTATATTCTTAACCAATACTCAGATTTGTCTTCGTTTAATGATATTCCCATATCATTAATCGACAATGAACAATTTAGAATAATATTAGTTATTCACGGATTTTAAACATGCAAATATAGGACACAATATATTATTAATGAAAACAAACGTACTAAGTACTTTAACTCATTATAAATAATAATTGCTTAATGTCCTTTATCCAAATACCAAAATAAATCAATGCATGATTATACCAGTTAATGAATTTTCCTCAAGTAATAACTTGAAGACAATTATGCCTCAAGTAATGACAATCATACTTGTTGACAAGGCATTATTTCATCTAACTATGATCTATCCGAATTTTGAGAATACTTCTTTCAAGAATCCAATAATTAAAATTCTTGTATGTGTAAATCCAACTATCTTGATATAGCCACATAATTTTACATAAATAGTGTGTTATCTTCAATCACCAACTTATGACAATCAAACTTTCAAACCTTTTAAAGTTTAAAGTATTCTAATTCTTTAATGTTCAATGCAACTATGCTCTTAGTTGAGCACAACTAGTTCTCATGAAATCCTTCATGTCTAGTTATTGAGTGTCATCTCAATTAAACCAGCATCATTGTATATTAAACACAATATGCTCTTTAAAATTTTCGTAAACTTAATATCCATAGTGTAATGTTTAGGAGCTATTCCAGGTTGAGGATCATTATTCTAATTTCAAACAATTTCCATTAGAATATCTATTACACAAGTTATATAATAACCTTTAATTGGATATCAAATATTGTCAAATCATTTAAGCACTTAAGCATGATACAACAATAATACAATGCACATGAAAATCCTTCAGTCAAACTTAGATTTTATTCATGTACTATTTTTACAAATATGTATATCCATTTACTAAATGATATATCATATTCTATTAGAATAATTTATCGCACATGTTTATTAAATAATAAACTTTTGTTCCAAGGTTGTATGTTTTATTTTCTAAATCTTTCACTTACAGTTTCATTCCAAACTAAGTCTTAACATTTCACTTATATGGAATGTAACTTCTTATATGTTATAAGACATATATGATTTAGTAAATCAAACATAATACTCCCACTAGCTTTCAGGAATACTTAGAAATTACCTTATTGTAATTATAAACCTAAACATAGATTTAATAATTTATCATAAGAATAATTTCCTAGATGCATGCATTTATCCATTCATGGATTATTGCACTATGTACACTTCCAAAGATTTTCT
The DNA here is from genome assembly GCA_030686995.1 of Artemisia argyi. Classification (NCBI taxonomy): domain Eukaryota; kingdom Viridiplantae; phylum Streptophyta; class Magnoliopsida; order Asterales; family Asteraceae; genus Artemisia; species Artemisia argyi. The sequence continues at coordinate 194,911,164 of CM060684.1, read as the reverse complement.
TGAATTCACAAACTCCTTTTGATTACTTATCGTCCTCGCTGAAGTAATTATTCAAGAAAGAGTTTTTGATATTCATTGTCAAATTTCATATTCATATAAATATGACAATTTACCATCTTTGTATCTTTAATGTGCTTAGGAAAGAGTATTCAATCATAGTTAATTGCTTAAGTATGATTAATAATCTTTTCATAAGTCATGCATTAAGATATGTGTACAATTTTGTCCATATGATTATTTCACAAAGATTTAACCCACTAGGGTTACATCATCTTTGAATAAATTCATCATCATTCTCTAACTATTAAGAATTAAGATAAACCAAATTTTCTAAATTTGAATATCTTTATGAACAGCATCTATAACATTCATATTATGAGCAATTTACCCAATTCATTATTTTGGTAATACTACATCATATAATCGTCAGTATATTCATTAAATATATGAGATATCCAAGTGGATCTATGAATGATAATTCCATCATCTTGAGGTTTATCATTTACATGTTAGGCCTCATCATGATTTTAACTAGTGTAGTTTTAGAAGATTATGTATCTTGTAATTCTATCTTTTCAAGATAAAATACTCCCACTTGCCTTTAGCATTATATAGAATATAAGTACTTAGCAATTAGAGCAACAATCCAATTTTCTCTTTTAGGACTTTACAAATACGCATTGATAGCTCTTTGTTAATAACCTTCACATAAGTAACTTAACAAATTTAGAACTTCAATTTTAAGACTTAATGTGATTCATCACATTTCATAATTCAATAACGTCTTATTAATCTTCTAGGAGTCTAATTGAGTATATTCAAGCCATACTCAATTTCTAACCTTGATAACTTTTAGAAGAATAGAAATCATAGTTATCTTCAATCAAACAATCTAACAAGAGTTTGATTCCCTAACTGAACATATCATTTATATGTGGTATTTCAATTAGAATTAATATTGTAAGAAGATCTAACAATATATATATAAGATAACCATATTCCTGTTGGCATACCTATTTACCAACTAAATCAATTTAATGGTATAATAGTATTTTCAAGCCAATTGCATGCTTTATAACCCAAGTACTTATTAATCAAGTCACTTCATATTTATGTCTTATAAAACATAAACTTGTTATAATCCCACTATACGTTATTAATCATTGATCAACTCAATGACTTCTTGTATATGTCTTAATTAAAAGACCATAACAAGCTAACGTCTTACTTAATTATAAGTGTTGTAATACTTAGAAGACTTCATATTTATAACTATACAATAAAGTATAAACATGTATAATTAAAGTAATCTTTGAACACCATCATTTGGTTTCAATAATATTTTCAAGTTAACACACTACTTTATTTATTTATGTCATTCTAAGAATACATATTATTGAAGTAGTATTATATTATTTATGTCATTTTAATAATACATAAATATTAAAGCTGAAGTAGTATTGTTATTTGACAAATGTTCTAATAGACATCTAATTTAGAAACTGTAAATTATCCATGTTGGTCTCACGCATACATGAAATTCACCTTGTTGTTAATATTTAGTCTGCGTCTCACGTTTACTAAATTTCAGCACCAAGTGTTTCTTAGATTAGATGTATTAATCTAATTAGAATTATAATCTCTTACTTTGCAGTTAAGAGAATCTTTTAAATCATATTCTTATGTGTTGTACTTTGCACGTAATGAAGATTTCTCCCACTTGTGCATGGTACAACACCATGTATCATATAAACAACACGCACGCGTTTGTTAATGTGAACAATATGATTTGTGTCATTAACATAATATAGAGTTTACTCAATCAATCAAGGAAGCGTACATGACTATTCTTGAAAATATTAGTGTCTATATTTGGAAAGTAATTACCTTGAGATATTCAAAAGATAATCTAAGTTACAATCAAGACAATAAGTCTTGTAACTCCCACTGAATTAGAGAACATTATAATAATCCCTTCTTCAGCCATGAGAACACAATACTCCCACTGAATTTGACAACATTGTAAATGTTTCATTAATCAGTGAAAGGAAATAGTGTACTTGTTTACTTTCCTACATCTTTTAACAAAACCCATTCAAACAATTATATAGGTTATAAAAGGATGTATTCTACTACATAAATGTGATTCATCACATTCCAAATTATTAACTTGAAAAGGCTCGGGCATGCAATTTCTTCCTGTATAGATCTACCATTCCAACAATTGTATGTAGTATCTTTAAATGGTCAAATCAAAACAACTAGATAAAATAATCTAATTTGTCTTTTACCATTATGCAGTAATCAGTCTAGCTTCTAATTTAATAACTCATAAGGTGCATATACTCTTACTATTAAAGTTTGCTATGAGTTATGTATTTAGAATTTAGACAATTCTAATCATCCTATTATACCTTTCTCATTCATGAAAAGTAATAGGATTTAAGTCTCACACTTCTCGTAATGGAAAGAAGACTATATTTATTCTTTTTGTAAATATTGACTCTAACCAAAAACCCAGACGGGTGTAGATCAATTAAAAGAATAACTTACGTTTACGGTTTTGAGTTGCATTAATACATTTAAAGAATTTACAAAATTCAATTTTAGTATTTTCGATAATTTATATTTCCAAGAAAATATAATACCCAAGGATATATTCATATAACCAACATATTTTCTTGAAAATCTAGGATCCAAATTTACATAGATTCCACCACATAAGTTGATCTGCTAGTGGTGAAAGTATAAAAGATGGTAATCTGTCGAACAATAATTGGCAAACATTTTTCCAATTCCTAGATCATTATGGGATTTACATCAAATTGATTCATCAATTTGTCATGTAAGCATGTTTCATCCCATCTCATGCCTTAAGCTCTAGGTCTCACGCATCAACTTAATTAAGTCGTCTAACTTAGAAACTGCAAATTCTCCATGTGTGGTCTCACGCACACTCGGAAATTTACCTTGTCATTAAAATTTAGCCTGCGTCTCACGTTTACTAAATAATAACTTCAAGTGTTTCTTATAGTTAGATGGCATGTAACTTAAATTTTAGGGTATAAATTTTTGATGTGAAAATCAAAACATGTATAAAGATGCATGCACTCATCTTTATAACATAAGTTTTCAAAATCTTTTTATTACCAATTCGTGAAATTAATACACAAAGTTTTACTTGAGGTTTAATAAACCCTAAGATGACTTTCTACAATTATGATTTTAAAAGTAATTCGTTTAAGACATATTCAAGATTGTGATAACCAAGGCAGACTCTAAGGCTCTTTTCTAAGCCTTCAAATCACGGTTATGAATATCGTCTTAAAGGACTTAATTGTAAAAGCATATTTGTACAAAACATCAATCAAGCAAAATTTTATGGATTCAATCTCAAAATCATGTAATAAAGTATGAATTTTGCTAGTCTCGCCTGGGAGCTGATTACCGTGCGAATCGGACCACTAGCGGCACTTAAGACCTTGCAAGATTCTTACTTTATCACTTTTGTTTCACCGTTATTAGTCCATATTATTTTCTTTATAAAAATCACCCTTTTATTGCTTACAAACGTGTCCAACAATTAAACAATAAAACAAGTAATAAAGACAAATCAAAACAAATAATAACATAACAATTATAAAGGTGAAACAATTAGCCACATGCAATCTTTTCAGAAAAGATCCTAACATAATCAATTCTAGGTTTTTATATGCATATAATTAACTAAGGCCTTCACCTCTTAATGGAAGTGAGCCACATACATTGACAAGTCAATTGCGTAGGCCAAAGCTAATCACATACCACATAGCACATAATTGATTTTAATAATTATGGGGTCTTCCCCAATAAAAGATCTATCTAAACATGTGAAAAGCTTAACAATTAATAAACAATTAATAACCCATGACTAACATGCATGTTTCGTCACGGATCAAAGCATAACAATTACCAATTTGGTCAAGGATACGCCCAAATAACACATAAACATGTAGGCAACCTAGGGTTTCTAATTCAATTAATTAATAAAACCACAAACCCTAATTAGGGTTCATGGAATAAATCGACCCCCCCCCCCCCCAAAATTAGGGTTAGGGTAAAAAAAAACAAAACCATATATCCAAAACATGTATCTAAAACAATCAAAATTCATTTTGTTGATATAAATAATTGACTGAAAACATTATTCATATCTTCCGATATCTCTATGTTTTGATAATCACAAAACTTAAACTAATCAAACCAAAGATCATGACGTAAACACGTATTTAGTAATAAATAATCACTTTCACCAACAAATCACTTAAGGTATGAGTAAACAAAGTGTTTAGTGCAATGTATGATCAAAGGGGTATTTAATTAACTAATACAAAGTTTATTTAATTATATAATCTTATTATATATTTTTGAAAAACACTTTTGGTAATAAGGAAAAATGTTTTAATCATACTAAATATATGATTTCAAATATTTAACCAAAATCAGTTAGTTTTTCACCAAATAAACTTTCCCCACTAAAAGACAAAGTTTCTGGCCGTTTCAGCTGGGCGGCCCCCTTAATTATAAAGGGCGGTTCCCTTAAAATTAAGGGGACCGGCCATGATTTAAGGGGACCGGCCACGCTCCTCTGTCAGAAACTTTTGCCTATAAATACCACCTTAAACCTGGATTTTTTCACCACCTTTTTGCACAAAAACTCTCTGTTCTAGATCTCCATTTCAATCCTAAAAATCCTTTGATCATTTCATAAGCCTTTGTTTCCAAGTGATCCAAAGCCTCATTCTTTCAAGTGCAAAGAGAAGAATACTTCTATTAGAAGTATTACAACTTAGTATCATCTTGCTATCTAAGATGTTTGTTTACATTTTCTTGTATATCTTTCATACTTTGGTGAATAAGGTGTATGTATTAGTTAACTAGATTTAGTTGAAGAATCTAGAATTGTTGTAAGTGTGAAGTGTAACTTGAAGTAAAGAAGAAGGGTTAGATAGTAGTGGTGATAGGAGATTGTAGCAATAGGAGCTTTGTTAGGTCACCATTTAGTAAACACAAGTATATTGATAAGAGAAATGAGATGAGAATGAGAGTGGGATGATTATGAGAAATTTGAGAAAGTGAAATGCAAGAGTTTCCTTAATGTTTTCAAATAACCAACCCAATATTACAAGGACCTAAGCTATCTATTTATAGGGAAGGAGCTAGGGCAACATTCCCTCTCCTCCCATTCATGAATTCGTATGGGCTTAAAAGCCCATGGATCACATAAGCTTAAGTCTAGTAAACTTGTAACATTTCATAAGTGTAAGAAATAAATAACTAAAGCAACCTATTATTACAAATGACCGAGACTTCATAAAATAGTAAAACTATGGTTCCAACAATCTCCCCCTAAGGATCGGTCATCATGGTTGCTTGACGTCTTTGTTGTAATCTTTGACTTTCATAGCTTCAGACGTCTTGGAAATGATAAGAATAATGATGTATATACTTTGCTCTTTGTCTTTGTCCTTTTGATGATGTTGTAGTGATTGTGTTACGAAGTTGTCTGCCGTTCGTCACTCCTGCGTCTGTGGTGGTTGTCCGCCATTCCAACATACTCATACATCTTAAGACTTTGGACTTTATCGTACAAGAAGTTCCTTTTCATGCATTGAGATCTTTGTCTTTAAACTTTGTAGATTCTGCTTATTGTTGTAGAATCTTTCTTTGAACTTTGTGTTGTTAAGATCTTTGGGGGAGCTATCATTGACTTCAAGATGTATGTATGAGCATGTTGGAATCTACCATCATGGAAGTGAGGTACCTGCGAGTAAACAGTTAGCAATAAAAACAACCGGTACTTACGGATAAGGAATTAGAGCTCATCAACAGCATAGTGTGAAGATTCCTTCTAATCCTTATCCAGGCCGTTCCCATATCAGATACTCCCGAGGGAGCTTACTAGACCTACTAAGTAGCTCAATGACTGGGTGAGTCGCTGGGGATCACTCCACGACTGTAGATCGTAATGGAACCACCGCGATCACTAAGCGTAACCCTTGTGGGGTTACCGAAGTGACCTGCTGTCAGGGCTGTTTGATGTTGACCCTGGCAGGATTTCCGTTCAATCATTGAGAAATACCTAAGTAATCCTCTCATAAACGTTCTAGGCAGATTGCTAAGATCTGCGAAGGACTCGATAGTCTACAACTGATGCCCATTGATGTAGAACACCAGTTGTAGAAATCCTAAGTGTTCCTAAGAGATTTTTGATGTATCTCAAGGCTCTAGACTCTATAAGTGCACACCTAGGTTTCCTATGCGGAGACTGGGGATGTGTCTCCTGCTTCAATATCAACCGTCTCTAAGAGATAGGTCGATAGATTATGCGGGTTCCCCGTGAGAATGAAACAAGTTCCTTTAAGAGAACTTGAGTGGTTAAGAAGGTTTAGTGCATTGCGTCACTGGGTCCATGACGACTTAATCTTCAATACCGGTGTTGCCTTAGCAACACCCAGTAGCATACGTATTGAACCCGGTGTCTGCCCTAAGGTTGAACATATGGAGGGCTATTTCTTTTCACCCTTTTCTTTGCTTTTCTTTTTAATTCTTCAACTCCTTCTTTCCCTTTCATTCATTTCTCCTTTTTTCGTATCATACCTAAGGACTTCTAATTCTAACTATGGGAGATGTCCTTGGGTAGATCCCTCCGGCTCTGGCGGATCATAGGACGGATAATCCTATCTTAATCACCTTATAACTCCAATAGTAGCCAGGAAACCTTTTGATAGAAAATCTCTCAAAGTGTTTGTGATAATCAAATAATTTGGTTAACACTTTGAGAGTTTTGTGTACACTTTTGAAGGGCTCCCCCTGCACAGGTGCTCATAAGTTTTTAATAAATTTGCACATGCGGGAGGAGCAAACACTTTTGAATTGATCCACTTTCTGTGAACAGGACCGATTCGAGACACGCTTACATCACTAGTTAGACTAGCTTGAAGTTATTACCCGGCCTGGTCAAGTCCACAGAAGGTTTCTCGAGACGGTACTTTTCTACTGAGACAAGTCCTTTTCGAGACACGCTTACGTGGTTAGTTAAAGAGTTGCATTGTCAGCTTTTAGGTGACAACTAGCTCTAGTAACTAACTTGATGTTATTACCCGTCGAGGATTTGTCCTTTCGATATAACTAACTTGTATTATCTCGTCAATTCCTGGGTTAGTGCTGAGTCTAGCTCGCTATGATACAACTTAAAAGCTTTTACTTCGTATGTTTTAATCACTTTTACATTCTCTCCCCCTCAAAAATAGCATACCAAATGTTGTTTTTGACAATTTTTAAGATTAAAATATGCCTTTTGAGTTTTTCGGGGAGATTCACCACGAACATTTGATTTTGAGCAAAGTATTTTGTTTTGACAAGTGCTCCCCCTCAACAAGTGATTATGTCTTATTGAGGTGAAATACTTGTCCTTTTGAGCAGAATTATGAGAAATCAGAAAAGTTTGATTAATTCTACTCAAAAGTAAGAAGCCTTCGCTCCTTATGTGAGGATTGAGGCACTGACGCGTACCTCAGGGTCCTTTAAATACAAGCACGGGTTGTACACTGTAATGCGTGCACAAGCCATAATAATAAAGAATTATTCAATCAAAATGAACTTTAATCAAATGTACCAAGTTATTCTTCGTCAGGTAGAGGAGCATCAAAGTCAGTGAACTTGGGTTCTGGTCTTTCGAAGTTTCTGACAGGAAATGATGGTCTGACGCCGATGTAACTTTCCAGTCGTCTGATCTGTTCCCGTCGAAATAACCTTTCCTCAATCTTTAAGACAAAATTCCTAACTTGTCTCCTGATGCTGGATTTCCATCTTGGTTGTTCCCCCTTAGCTATCCTTCGCCGATCATCATTCAACCTTTTAACCAGCCCATCACGAACGGATTTGAGGGTAACATCACAGAATTTATGCACCTCATCAAATCTCATGAAACTTTGAAGTTGTTTGCTGTTGATGTAGGTGAAACCAAAAGGGTCTTGGTTGAGAGTAAATTGTGACGTTTGATAAATGCCATCAAACGTGAATTGCGGCTTAGTCAAATTGATCTTCTGCTGATAACTTTCCACACCCAGTTGTAGATCTTCCACTCTTTCTTGAACTATAAGTCGTCGGATGTAGAGAAGTAGTGATGCCATAAAGTTGTACTGTACATCTCTGTCGAACCCCCACATTCTCCCTTTAACCTTTTCGAGATACATATCTTCGATGTCATTCAGATACAAGTCTGGGAAGTCTGCTTCGGAGAACTTATACTTCTTTTCATCCTGACGTTTAACCACAATTTCACGCATGAATTTGTAGTTAAAACGTTGTGACTCGTGAATCTCCAAGATGGCGATGATCTTTGATTTATGCTTCACATCTTCCAAGGATTTCTCTCCCAATCTGCTGGTGTACCCGAGACGACGACGTTCTGGCCAGTGTTGAATACCATGTAGGGCATCTCTGTCGTAAGCTACGATGGAGTTGCTGAATACACGAGTTGTTTCTTCGATGGCAGGAATCTCGTATCTGGCGGCTGGTACTGAGATTGTGAGGGAGGAAGCATATTTCTTCTTGTTTTTCTCATGGGTGAGTTTGATATTCTGAAGATCTTTGTTGAAGAAATAACTGTAGGGTAACTTTGGTTTTTCTGGAAATCCTGTCAGAGGCAATGGTTTTGTCCAGTCGGTGAAGTAAGGTTTTTCATGGTTCTTAGAACTGAAATCGATATTCATTTCAGGATTTAGCCAGTCAAATTCGGCAGACATTGCACTGGCTATATTCTGCAAATGAAATTCGTATTCGACTTTGTTCCCAGATCTTTTCTTGAGAAAATCCTGTGCGTCCTTGTTGATTCTTCTGAGCTCCGTCTTTGTAAGTTTGTTGATCTGAAGATCCTTCATGATAACTTGGGTAAACTGTAGGGTATTGCCCGGAAGGGGTTCTTCATCTTCTAGAGGAGGTTGTGCCTGAACCATTTCTGTCAACCAATCATTAAGAGGAGTATCGTCATTGTCGAGCCATGTGTGACGACTTTTCTTCTTGGATTTCTTGGTCTTAGATGGAGCTTTAGCTTTGGGCGGTGATGATGGTCCAGCATGAGAATTATGAGTTGGTGGAGCACGGTAATCGGTATCAAGTGGATCCTGGAAGTCGTCAGTGTGTTCCATGAACATTTCTTCATCTTCGGTTTGACCTTTACCGGTAGTTGAGGGTTGTTGTTGAGTTTCCAGAGGAGTGGATTCCTTTTGAGGATGTAGAGAGGATGAGGGACCTGTTCCAGACTTGGATTTCTTCCCTTTGGAGTTTGGGTCAGGATCGTCATCTTTTCTTGACCTTTTGCGGGTTCCAGCAGCTTCTTTGCATGACTCTGCTGACATGTAAGCCTCCATAGCATCTTGTAGTGCTTTTTCTTCAGCTGTCTGTGTAGTTTTGGAGGCAATATTGTCAAATACTTTGACAAGCATGTCGTTGAAGGACATTTCTGGTGCGGTAGGAGCCACGGTAGAAGGTTTAGCGGTGTGAAGCGTGAATGGTGTTGTAGACAACATTTTCCTTGTAACACTTCTGATTCTGTGGTCCAAGTTGTCATTGATAGGTTCAAGAAGGTTTGCTACTGTAGGAGTGATCATGTCAACCATATTTTCTGTGAGAAAATCATGTGTTGCAGTTCTGATGAATCCCTCGTAGTCAGAGTTCAAGAACTTATCGATCAGCTGCTTTGACTCTTGGAATTCCTCAACTTGTTTGGTGAGTTTGGTAACAGTGTTGGTGAGTTTGTTCACTTGCTCCTGAAAATCTTCTTGTTGTTTTGGTTCATTGATTGAATGTTGTTTTGATTCGGTTTCAGAAGGTGTGGGTGATGAGTGTTCTGGTGATGATTCGGATGATGACTCGTTGTGAGAGTCTGAAGAAGATGCGGGAGGAGTCGGATCCTTTGGTGGAGAGTCTTGTGGAGGTGGAGGTTGTACAGAGGATGTCTGTTGAGAAGATGACTGAAGAAATATGTTGGTGTCGAATGCGTTCTTCTCTTCGTTTTCCTTTCTACGGCGTTCCTCTGCTTCCTCTGCTTCTCGTGCAAGAAACTCTGGAGTGATGAGATATTCATGTTCCTGATCCGTAGCAATATGTTCTTGTCCGCCAACATTCTCCTCTAAGGTAGCAGTCTCTGTCATGTGGACATCTTCAGCCTTATCAGTGTCCTTGACATTGTCATCAGGTTGTGGAGCTGATTCTGTCATTGTGGGAGGTATGATGCTGCTTGTAGTCCCTTCATGTTCTGACTGAGCAATAGGTGGTGGTGTAGGAGGATGTGATAGAAGTCGGCTTTCAAGACTTGCTTTCCTTTGTTCCTTGAGTAGCCGCTTTTCTTTTGCTCTAGTGTCGACAACTATACTCTTGAGTTTTCGTTTATCGACCAATGGTTCAACGATTGGTTCATCTTCTTCATCATTCGGCTCATTGATGGTAACACCTTTTCTTCTCCTTGTCTCTTCTTCATATGTCTCAAGACTTTGTTGTACTGCAATCTCAGTAGCAGGGAATCCTTCTTCAGATGCTCTGTATTTCAGTTCATAGTCAGGTTCTTCATCAGATTCCGTATCAAACTCTGATTCGGTGTCAGATGGTGGAGGTGTTGGTTCATCACGAAGAGTGTATCCTGAAGTTACCTTCTTCTTTGGCTTGGCAGCAGGTTTGGGTTTGGATGTAGGCTTAGGTGTGGTAGTAGTCTTGGGTTTTGCCAATGAAGCAGACTTAGATCTTGTGTGAGGTGATCCAGTGGTGCTTGTTGTACTCCCAGACTTTGCACCTCCTTTGCTGCGAGTCTTAACTGTTTCTTCTTCCTGTACTCCTTTGTAGGCGTTGTCATACAACTTGTAGCTCAGACTCTTCTTGATTTTATCATTCAGTAAGTATTCTGGAAGCCTCATTCCCTTGATCTTTGTTGAGGAAGTGGTCGTTTTGATGAATGAGGTGGTGAAGTCTTCCTCGAAGAGGTGCTTCGGCTCATTAGGATCAGCCATCCTCTTGATGAATTCTGGAGAACTTTTGCAGAGATGTTCAATGATAAGCTTGGTGAATCTTGTGAATGGTATCATAGTCTTCACACGTTCAGTCTGAATACTGTGGACGATGTCATTCATGATAGGAACTGCAAAGTCAATTGGTGTCAAAGTCACCATTCCCCAGAATGTTTGCAGGTGTTCGAGTCTAGGATGTTCATGACCACTTTTCCTTCCAGATATAGATCTTACCACCAACAAACAGAATGTTCTCCAAGGCTGAGGAATATGCTTGACATTGAACTTGGAAAGCTTGACAAGAGGTTCATCATCATCAACCTCATAACCTAGTTCAATGAAGAAGTCAAGAAGTTCCAGGTCAGGCAAGATGGGAGCAAATTCAGTGTCCGGTTGTGGCATGAGTAGGGCAGTTCGAAGAACGTCATGATCCACAGAGTATTTATGGTTATCCAGAGTAACAGTGAAGGATTCATCATCCAAGTTGGCCTGAGCGGTAAGCCAGAACTGGTGAAGGTAGAATAGTGGAACTGATGTAGAGCAGGTGAGCAGTGGTTTGCAAGGATGTGCTAGTAGGATGTCTTTCACAATCATGCATGACTTCTCTGTGATATTCAGCTTGTTGAAATCAACTCGGGGGTTGTTGTTGCCAAGAGTGACATGGTAGTTCTCAGGAGTGATGTCATCCAAGGTGAGTAGTGGAAGAGGTTGTTCTGCAACGTTCTCATTGTGTTCAGCCATGTTGATCTGAAAGGTATCAATATAAACCAAACATCCAAAGTTGTTATGTGTTAGCACAATTTAGAGTTGGGATACATATGAATACATGAAACAGTTAGGCACAAAATGCGTCATTTAGTTAAGAGTTAAACAATGCATATGGCAAATAAACACAACAAGACAAGCACAATACATCATACTATCACATTACATCACACTAATGAATCACACCATTGATATAAGATTTCGAAACATGCATCAAGGTCCAATTATTGAGATAACTTGTTTCTAAAAAACTTGATGTTATCGAGAACAACATATCGAGAAAACTGAAGTTATCGAGAAAGTTAAATTTTGAAAGATTTCGATAACTGACATTTCATCGAGAAAGTGACCTCTTCGAGAAACATTATCGAAAACAAACTTTATCGAGAAAGTTATTATCAAAAAAAAAAAATATTTCTCAAAAATTGACTTTATCGAGAAAGTAATTATCGAAAAATCATAATATTATCGAGAAACAATTTATCGAGAAAAACTTTCTCATTATCGAGATACATTATCGAGAAAATTTGTCATGAAAAATTTATCTTTTATCGAAAACTTTTATCGAGAAGTTTTTTGATAAATGAAAATTTTATCGAAAACAATTTTAAAATTTTCTCAAGTATCGAGAAACACCATTTTATCGAGAACTTTGAGTTTCTCGATAATATTGAAAGATTTCGATAAAAACTCAGATTACTCGAAAATATTCCTATACAAGAATATAATCGAATAATCATTAGATAAGGCCTACGTATTCATCAAGAAACATTTTTCCACTTATATTAGCCTGTCACCAATAATCCAATACAAGAGACTCGTAATTCTCGATAACTTTCCAAACGGGGCATTCACGTATTATCGAGAAACATGTAAGATTAGTGAAAAACATCTAAGCAAGATTGATTATGTACGTAAGGGACCTAACAAACAAATCCCACCAATAATCTCAACCCAATAAACACAGAATCTAAACTACCCACTTCGACCCAATCTTTTTGAAATCGAGAACCATGCAACCTTGGTCTAATGAGGTAATAATTGATGGGAAATTGCAAGAAACAAGTAAAATGAGTAAGCCCCATCAAGAATTAACCCATTCAGTGGGTTACTCATATTATCGAAATCCTAACCCTAACACTCGAATTCATGATAGCATGAAATCTAACCATTGAAAACCCAATTAATCAAGATCCTATGATTGAAATACCCCAGTGAATCCATAGAAACTTACAATTGAAAGATCAAGGTCGTGGTTAGCTCGAATGGTTTAGAACCGTAGGTTTTAGAAAGGGTTTTAGGGTTTATAAATTTTGAAATTTTGGGTGGTGATGGTATGTACGGTTTGTTTGTTTGTTAAATTATGAAACTTTGAATTTGTGTCACTTTTAGTCCTTGTACTTTAGAGCAAACAAACTAGTGTACAATAGTATTTAAGACACATATGAGAATAAACAATATTGGTCCCTTAACTACATTGTACTTAAACTAGAAGTCTAAAGACATTGAGATGTGTATACTTAAAGGTAACTTATGAAGATTAAAACCCAAATGAGACAAAGTGTTGTGAAATAAATCATCCGCACACACACCGAACCGTAAACTTATGAGAAATATGCAAGTATACCTATATTAAAAAAAATTTGTGAAAGAAATTTACGCGTGTCTCCCCCTCAACACTTGTATCGTGAGAACAAGATGTTGAATGGAAGCGATATACTTGCATTTTTTTTGTGTTTTTTTTTTTTTTTTTTTTTTTTTTGTTTTTAATAAAAATGATAGAGAGAAAAAAATATTATACAAGGATAGTTGTGATGTTTGACGATCAGTGGTATTTTAAAAACTTTTCCAGATCCTCTGGTGTCAAACATCTCATACCAATCTGGTGAACTAGACTAGCAAACCTTGATGGTGCCAAGGATTTGGTAAGTAAGTCCGCCAATTGGTATTCAGTTCCAACGAAATAAAGTTCAACTGTACCCCTTTCCACATGCTCTTTGATGAAATGATAACGGAGATCAATGTGTTTGGATTTGCAATGATGCACCGTGTTGCAGGAGATAGCAATCGCACTCTTTGAATCACAGTAGATAGGAATCTTGTTGAATAGGTAGCCATAGTCTTTTAGTTGTGATCTCATCCAGATGACTTGAGCACAACAAGCCGACATGGCTACATATTCAGATTCTGTGGATGACAAAGACGTGCAGTCCTGCTTCTTAGATTGCCATGACACAAGTTTGTCTCCAAGAAATTGTAATCCACCAGATGTACTTTTGCGTGTGTCTAAACATCCTGCATGATCAGCGTCTGAAAAAGCAATTAGTTCAAAACCAGAATCCTTCGGATACCAGATCCCCAAATTAATGGTTCCCTTTATGTATCGAAGGATTCTTTTGACCTCACTGAGGTGTTTTTCAGTAGGTCTTGACTGATAGCGGGAGCACATGAAGACAGCAAAAACTATATCAGGTCTACTAGCTGTGAGATACATGAGGGACCCAATCATACTTCGGTATTTGGTAGGGTCAACTGGAGTCCCATGTAAATCAGCATCTAGTTTTGTTGTATAGCTCATTGGTGTATTAAAGGTATCACAAGTCATCATTCCATACTTCTTTAAAATTTCAAGAGCATATTTGGACTGATGTACAAAAATTCCACGGGGTGATTGATGAACTTGTAGTCCTAGAAAGAACGTAAGTTCACCCATCATGGACATTTCAAAATTATCTTTCATTAATTTAGCAAAATCATTAGAATAACTTCGTTTTGTTGAGGCAAAAATGATGTCATCGACATATATTTGAACAACAAGTAAGTCCTCCCCGTAGGTTTTTGTAAATAGTGTGGGATCCACCGATCCTTTGAAAAATTTATTGGCCAGTAAGAAAGTAGACAGTTTATCATACCACGCCCGTGGGGCCTGCTTGAGTCCGTAGAGAGCCTTTTTGAGTCGGTAGACGTGATTAGGACGCTCAGGATCAACGAAGCCTTCAGGTTGGCTGACATAAACTTCTTCACGGAGATCTCCATTTAGAAATGCTGTTTTCACATCCATTTGGAAAACCACCATATTCCTATGTGCAGCATAAGCCAAAAAGATCCGAACAGCTTCATGTCGTGCCACTGGAGCAAAGGATTCAGCAAAGTCTAGACCTTCAAGTTGAGAGTATCCTTTAGCAACCAGACGTGATTTGTTGCGAATGACTGTCCCTTCTGCATCAAGCTTATTCTTCCAGATCCATTTTAACCCTATGACAAAGACTCCGTCAGGTCTTTCAACTAATTCCCAGACTTCCAATCTAATGAATTGCTGAAATTCCTCTTGCATCGATTCAATCCAGTTGTCGTAAGTCATTGCGTCTTTGATGTTCTTTGGTTCTTCATGACAAACTGTGAGTGCGTAGATGCAAGTTTCTCCATCTGTGTGAAGTCGTTGTCTTGTCATAACAGGTGCATCTGGATGACCAATGATGTGAACCAGTGGATGGTCACGAGTCCATTTATGTGTTGAAGGGTGTAGTTGATATGTATCTCGCATGTTGGCAGGATCCAAGTTGCGTGTTGACGACTCAGCTATATCAGGAACTGTAGTAGCTGGTGCAAACGGATTAATGAACGCATTAGGATCATGCTCTGCGGATTGTGGAACTGATAGTGGTGATGGATCTTCAGCTGAAAGGCGGGAAGTAGAACCAGTTTGTTCTTCTATAGATGGTGATACAACTGGAGGACCGTCATTCTCAACACTTGTAGAAGTTTGTTGAGGTGAGTCTGGTACTTGAATATGATCAGGTTGAGCAGCGGAATTTGGTGAGACTCCATTAGGACGGTATTCAATTGTGTCATCAAATAGTGGAGCAAACAAGGTTTCTAACTCTTTGTGGTTAAGTGGCAAAGGTTCAACTGAAGATGCCGGTGAGTTGAGACGGTTAAATTCGGGTCCTAAGCTGTGTTGCTCAGAAGCCATTTGAGTGAGTTCATCAAAATTAGCATGAATTGTTTCTTGAATTTCTCGAGTACGATGATTCCAGATCCGAAAACCTTTGGAATTTTCACAATATCCAACGAATACTCCAATGTCAGCCTTTGCTTTAAGTTTACCTACATCATCACGATCATTTTTCGGATAACAGAGTGCTCCAAAGACATGAAAGTAATCGATGTTCGGTTTCCTTTTGTGAACAATTTGATATGGTGTTTTGCGATGACGTTTTGTGATCATACAACGGTTTTGAGTATAGCATGCGGTTGAAACAGCTTCAGCCCATAAGTAATCAGGTAATTGAGCATTGATCAACATTGTTCTAGCAGCTTCCACTAACGTCCTGTTGCGTCTTTCAACCACACCATTCTGTTCTGGGCTTCTAGGAATAGAGGTCTGATGTTCAATTCCCGCTTTCTCATAATAAGACCGTAGTGTCTGATTCTTAAATTCAGTTCCATTGTCAGTTCTGACGATTCGTACTGTGTTGCGAAGCTGAACTTGAATTTTGGTGAGAAAGGTGATGATCATCGACGGAGCTTGATCTTTACTACGAAGAAAATAAACCCAAGTCCATCTGGAGAAGTCATCCACAATTACTAGTATGTAGCGTTTACCGTTGATACTTTGAACACGCATCGGTCCACACAAATCCATATGTAGCAGTTGTAAGACATGATTCGTACTTTGCTCAGGTTTAGACGGAAAATGAGCACGAGTACTTTTGCCTTGTTCACAGGCTGGACATAAGTGATCTTTGGTGAAACGGAATCTTGGAAATCCATCGACAAGTTTAAACCGAGCGAGGTCAGTCATGGTTCTGAAATTCAAGTGCGAAAGACGTTTGTGCCACAACCAAGATTTAGTCGATGCAGCTTTGGAGAGAAGACATATCGGAGCTGTTGCGATCATATCTGACATTGAGATTGTATAAAGATTGGAGCCGCGTGAGCCAGTCATTAGATCGTTGCCTTGTAAGTCACGAACAAAACAAGTTTTCTCACGAAATGCAACTTCGAGATCCCCATCACAGAATTGACCTACAGAGAAAAGGTTGTGTCCAAGGCCTTCCACGTAGTAAACACGACTAATTTCAATGTTCCCGCTGATGTAGTCACCATAACCCATGATTAGAGCGTAATGATCATTCCCGAATCTGACAGTTCCTATAAACTTTGAGACAAAGTTGTGTAGCAGTTTAAGATTGCCTGTCATATGTCGGGTGCATCCGCTATCAACAATCCAGAGAATGATCTGAACTACCTGCATCACAAGAAGAGGACACAGATGGAACAGAAGTAAGGGTGGAACCCTTTTGGTTAGACACACATGTATTCAACAATTTAGGAATCCATTTAAATTCAGGTTTGTATTGTAACCAACGTTGCCAGTTCCATGTAGTTTTTGCCTTCTTAATGTTGAATGCATTAGTCGTTGTCTTATTCCTAGAGTTGTTCTGGGCACCTAAGGGGGTAACTACAATATCATCAGAAATCGTAGAGGACGGCTTTCCTAAGTTAGACTTAGAGGCAGTAGTGGGCCTAGGGTGAATGCGTGTCCTACGTTTCTTATGACGAGTGAGAATAGAGTTAGCTATACATTTTGTATGATCACCAGATGAAATACTTTTACGACAAAACACACAAGATGCATTAATATTCAAAACATTTAACGTTTCATCATTTGTTACATTTGGATTTTGATTACAATTTTCCAGACTAGAATCTAAATCTGATGCAACATGATTTTTATTCAAATTCCTAAGTTGGTCTTCTACTTCTCGAGCATCTAGTTGTCCTCTCTTACGTTGCAAGATCCTATTCTTCTTTTTACTTTTTCGCTTGGGTCTGCTAACGCGATTAGTGGAGACTAGTCCTGTAGAAGTGGAGTTATCAACATTAGTGGTTTGAACAACGTTCCCTTTTGTTGTTTTGTCTAATTGATACAAGCCTGGTGCTATCACCGTGGTGTCAACCATTTTACCTTTTTGAAATAGCTTAACTTTCTCTTTTAAATCGATGATGATGTGATTTTTGTCTTGTATTTCAGACTCAAGCAAACCATTGCAATATTTGATGTCATCACGGTTTTGTTGCCATTCGGCGTTTTCAATTTTCAAGTCCGCAATTTCTTTCTCGTATTTGAGACACAAACTTTTGAGAGACTCATTTGTTTTGCAAAGCTGACAGGAGTTAGAAAAATTTTGACTTTGAAATTTCAATTCCTTTTTAAGACTCTGAGCTTGACACCATTCAAGCCTTTGTTTGAGTTGACAAATTTCTTTTGAAAATTGTTTTGTCACATCATCATTCTTTTTTCTCAGATTATCATTCTCATGTTTCAGTGTCTCTAATTCCACTTTCAACAAATTGTTATCAACACAGAAATCATCTTTAAGCATAGAAGTACCAGACTTATAGAGATCATTCATGATAACAGACAAAATATCAGCACAGAGAACTTGTTCCAAGAGTCGATCAGCATCATTTTTGAAAACTTTTGTTTGTAGCTTTTGGGCCAAAATCTCATTTTCAGCAGTATCAAAAACGTTAATCATATTTTTGACCTCCTTTTGAAGTTCCTGATCCCAACGTGTAGCACATAGACGGAGGTGTTTAACAATTGGTTTCATTTGTTTTTGAAAAATATCTCTCTTTTCACGCTCGTAAGCGGATTGAAAAGTTTCAATTTTTATTTCTGAATTGCGTTCAATTGTTTCCTCCAAAATATCGATGTCTTCCATAAAGGTTTTGAAATAGTTTAAGACACGACATTTTGGTAAACGTAAAAGTTCACCGGATGATGGTAAAGGACCATTTATTTGTGCTACATGTGGGACAGGAGCCGCATTGTGAGATGAAACATATGACTCTTCGATAAACCATGATTTCTCAGGTAATTCCTTTTGAGTGACAAAAGATTTTGAAAGTGGAGGAGCTTTTGAATAGTCATATGGTTTACAATATTGAACTTGACTCATTTTAGATCGACTCTCGTCTTCAAGTTCTTCTTCCTCCTCAGTATCAAAAACAACAGCACGCACAATTATATTATCAAGAAGATAATCCATACTGTAAATTTTAGGAATATCTTTGAATGCCGTGTGAAGAAACATTGAATTGTAATCACCAAGTGCATAACCGCAACTGGGTTTCGGTTTTAAAGTAAACTTTTGAATTGTCGTGACAGAGTTCCCGTGTTTGTAAACAATGTGACGAAATTCTTTGAGTTGTGTTTCAAGATCAACAATATCACCGAGTAAGTTATCGATGTACTTCTGTTTCCTTATTTTATGTTCATGAAAATCTTTTTGACAACTTGACAATTTTGTTTCTGTTTTTGAAAGTTCAGTTTGAAGACATTCAACTTTTGTATTCAATTCACGCTTCTCACTTTCGAGTTTCGAAATCAACTTTCCATGTGACTCAATTAAATCTTGCATTTTTCGTTGAAGATCTTGTTCTTTATTGTAAGACTTTTGAAAAGCTTTTTCAAAACTTTTAGTGTGTTTAATCTTTTCTTCTTGATTAGAAAGCTGAATTTTATAACACTCGATATCTCTTGCAAGTGCTGCATTATTTTCTTTTAAAACTTTGTTTTTCTCGTTGCACTTTGCAATTAGCAATTGTTGAGTATCCAGTTGTTTAGATAACATTATGAGGTCAGGGTCTGTATCAAATGATGGTTCATGTTGTTCTAACTGATCATATTTATCATTCTTAATAGGATCATCAAATGAAACAACTGTATCATCATCAAATATGATAACTGTGCTTATTTGTTCATCTGTTTGAGAGGATGAAGATGATGTAGATGGAACAACTTGCGCCATATCTGATTCAGAAGCAGAGGGTGAAATAATATCATTTATAAAGCATGCATTAAGGTCATGTA
Source organism: Artemisia argyi (assembly GCA_030686995.1). Lineage (NCBI taxonomy): Eukaryota > Viridiplantae > Streptophyta > Magnoliopsida > Asterales > Asteraceae > Artemisia > Artemisia argyi. Next base: position 194,891,475 of record CM060684.1, on the reverse strand, counting down.
CCTGAGACAAGCCGTCAGTGTCATACACTGGACCTGAATCATTGAGCTTAAGTTCCTGCATGTTGGCCATAAGCATCACAGCTGCATTAGCTTCAAGATCTTCCATGTCATCATCATTGTGTACATTTGCCATGAAGTTGTTGTCTTGTTCAGGGAAATGTCCATCCTTTTCATCTTGAAGAGCCATGAGTAATGCCTGCTTGTGAAACTTACTACCCCGAGTACGCGGTTTAGTACATGCAGTTGCAATATGACCCTGTTCATTGCAATTATAGCACCACACTGCATTCCCTGAGTTGGAGTTTCTAGTTGCAACTTGTTCAGACCTTTGCTGAGAAGATCCTGAGTTGTTCCTGAACCCTCCATTGTTACCAAACCTCTGACTATTCCCATAGTTTCCTGAAGAGCTGCCCGAACCAGATCGACCATAGCTGCGATTCTGAATTTCCACTCGTCCATCATTAACAACTGCTTGATTCCTTGTGTTTGAAGATGAACGTTGACGGTTGTTTGTTTTGTTGGAGAATTTGCTGAAAGCACGAGCAATAAGAGCAAGTCCCTGATTCAACGTGTTAAAGTCATCATCGTCATCATCATTGGAATTGGAGTAGTACACAGCATCATTGTTGTTAGACGGAACAAGTTGAGTAGAAGAATCGTGTGGAGATGAATCATAAGGGACCATTTGGTTCGAGTTAGAAGATTGTGGATAACTGAAGTAGTTCTGCTCTTGAACATATGCATGATTGGACATCGGTGGTGGAGCATAGGGAGATTGAGCTACGAGAGCCAAAGAATTTGGTGTTGATGTTGGTGTGTATCCTCCTCGTAGAGCTCTATCTTTTTCCACTTCAGGTTCATGGTGTTTCAGGAAATCATACAACAAGCCATATGGAGCGTCATGAAGATTCTTCGTCTGACGAACAAATGTCACATATTTATGCCAATCAGGGCCAAGACTACCAACAAATTTTGAGTTCACAGCGATCCTTGGTACAGTGATTTTGTGACGTTCCAGATCATTGACCACATTTGTGAACCGATGATAGTAGGATTCAAGTGACTCTCCAGGTTCAATTGTGATGTCAGTGTATTCCATGTAAAGCTTGGATTCCATGTCATCTTTGTTCAATTGAGTACCTTCCATGAGGAGATGAACGTGTTCCCACATAGCTTTGGCTGTTTTCTGAGCATCGACACTGCGATAGATCGGATTAGGTATACCTTGAAGTATATAAGCCATTGCATACTGATCAGCTTCACGATGTAGTTTCTGTTCTTCAGTGAGTGTAGATTCTGGAAGAGGTCTTTCACCAGGAGGAAGTGGAGGATCAGCATTTGGATCACCAGCTTCAAATCTTGTTGGCCACTCAAATGGTCCTTCAAGTATCACTTGCTTCAAGAATGTCCCATGAGGTTTCTTGAGTTCAAGAAATCGAAGGAATCGACTTGACCATTGCACATAATTACCAGGTGTAAGCATTGGAGGTGTTTCAAGTGATCCTGCCTCATGTCGGGATTGTTGAGTTGTAATAACTTCACACATTCTGTCAAACAAGTGAGGTTGTTTGGAGGAAAACTGAGTGTTTTGTTGTGGCACTTGATATGGTTGTTGTTGAGGAATGAGCTGTGACTGCATCATCAGGTATTGTTGTTGTGGATTGTATTTAGGAGGTTGTTGATTCATAATGTGCGGAAGGTATTGTTGGTGCTGATACTGCTGAGGTTGTTGTTGCTGAGGTGTTTGTTGTTGAACATGAGGAAAGTAGTGATTAGGTTGCTGAGACATCGTAGAACACTTGTGTAGAAATGGATCTTGCAGAAAGTGTAGAATAAACCAGTTATCGAGAAACACAATTTCACTAAAGATATCGATAATTTGTTTTCGAAAACTTGGCAGATTTTCGAAAATGTTGATATTATCGAGAACCTTGGCGAAAATTATCGAGAAACCTGGTGAAATATTATCGAGAACCTTGGCAAGAATTATCTAGAAACTTGGTGAAATATTATCGAGAAACTGTGGCAAAATTATCGAGAAAGAAGATTTCGATAAAAAGACAAGTTTATCGAAAAAATAGATTGCGATACTGAACCAATTTTCTCGATAAATTGCGAAACTTAGTTTTCGAAATTATACAATTTCGAAAACTTTCCCAAAAGTCGAAGTACTTAACTTTCTTATACAAGAAAGAAAATACCGAGTTCACACGAACGAAGACGAGGGAGTGCACTTTTTAGAAGATCTCGAAATAAGAACTTATGAAGATCTCGATACTTAGTAGGTTTTGTATTTCAAAGAAAGCAATCCTTAAATTCGTTTTTCTTTCAAGATACTTGTACTTTTGTGAATAAAATGTGTAAATCTTAAGGAAAGTAGAAAACTTTATGAAAAATTTTAAACTTGAAAAAGATCTCGATAAAGGTACAAGTAAGGAGAAATCGAATTTTTTTGCAAAAGTTTGGAACTTTATGGTTTGTTTTGATTTTAAACACAAGTTTGTAAGCAAAGATGTGAGAAAAACCAAGAAACAAAGCAAAAGTTTAAAATTTTACAAAAAAATTCGGTATTAAAAACGAATTTGAGAAGAAAAATCAATGAAAACAAGAACTACACCTTCCTCTAGCGAATGATACCACTTGTTAGGTCACCATTTAGTAAACACAAGTATATTGATAAGAGAAATGAGATGAGAATGAGAGTGGGATGATTATGAGAAATTTGAGAAAGTGAAATGCAAGAGTTTCCTTAATGTTTTCAAATAACCAACCCAATATTACAAGGACCTAAGCTATCTATTTATAGGGAAGGAGCTAGGGCAACATTCCCTCTCCTCCCATTCATGAATTCGTATGGGCTTAAAAGCCCATGGATCACATAAGCTTAAGTCTAGTAAACTTGTAACATTTCATAAGTGTAAGAAATAAATAACTAAAGCAACCTATTATTACAAATGACCGAGACTTCATAAAATAGTAAAACTATGGTTCCAACAAGCTTGTAGTGAAGAAATTAAGGATCTCTAGTGGAGAAGACTAGAAGACATTTGTAGATTGAAGTTGTGAAGACATTAGTGGCTTGAAGGTGTCAAGACATTAGTGCATTGAAGTTGTGAAGACATTAGTGGCTTGAAGGTGTCAAGACACTAGTGCATTGAAGTTGTGAAGACATTAGTGGCTTGAAGGTGTCAAGACACTAGTGCATTGAAGTTGTGAAGATATTAGTGACTTGAAGGTATCAAGACATTAGTACTTTGAAGGTGTGAAGAGAATAGAAGATTGGTGTATAGAAGATTGGTGTGTAGAAGATTGGTGTGAAGAAAATAGTAGATTGGTGTGAAGATTGGTGTGTAGATTGGTGTGTAGATTGGTGTGAAGATTGGTGTGTAAATTGGTGCGTATATTGGTGTGTACGGTTTTCTCCGCCATAAAGGAGGTCTTTGATCTAGTGAAGAAAACTCTCGAGTAGGTGACTCGGGGAGTGGAGTAGGGCAAGGAAGGTGTCCTTGTAGCCGAACCACTATAAATCCTTTGTGTCTCGGTTTGATCTTTCCATCTCTCACTCTTTGATTTATTACTTACTTGCATTTCACACATAGTCATAATTGATAGTATTGTGCATATGTTGATTTCACATAAAGATCAAACTAAAATTCATTCATAAAACTAATCTTACAAAAACCAACCTAGTACATATAATTATATCTATACACTACTACACATATATATGCTTACATAAAATATATGAAATTGTATATTCTTTCCAAACATTATACATAAGCATTGTATATATAAAACCTTTAATAAATCTTGTATTTATACTTTTGTAGTTAAGTGTTTTGAAATTGTACATTATACATAAGTAGTATTTATACAAAATCATAAATTAACTAGTATATATATTTATGTATTAAAGTGATTTGAAAGTTTTATCTTAGAAACTATCTTTTATAAAATAAGCAAAACGAAAAAGACGTAAAACTATTCAACCCCCCTTCTAGTTTTCCACACATTTTTTTATGTGTTTTATGTAATCAATTACATGTTATAGCAAGCTCGTGATACCACTGTTAGAATATCAGAATCATGACAATCATAAAATAGGTAAACACATATGCGGAAGCGTAGGAACATCTATAACACATAAAAGATTAACATAAATTAAATAGGAACGTACCGTGGTGATTCTAGCCCGAACAAGAATCAAAAGCAATTGTCTTTAACAATATGAAGAACCCTAATTAGGGTTTATATGGATCAATGATTAACCCCTTACCGTTTTGTTAATCGATCCCTTGATAACAACAAAAGTATGTTGTTACCTCGTTCTTGTACACACAAATTAATAGCGAATTAAAGAGATTGCAAGATCTAGAAAACACTTGTATTAAGTAAACAAGAATCGACCAAAATCCCTAGGGATGTTTGTTCGATCGGTTTTCACAAAGAAAAGAGAAGAGAAAACTTTAGGTTTGTTTGTGTGCACAAAAGGTACAAAACAATGACCCTTGGTTTTGTATATATAGTGAATATCAATCTTGGAGGACAAGTTAGGGCAAGGGAATCCCCTTCCCTTGTGGATCGATCGGCCATAGAACCCAAAGGGGTCTTCCGGATCTTTCTTGCCATCTAATTACATTCAAGTCCCTTTTCTTTGCTCGTTAGTCAGTTCCGTTAAGTACTAACGACCGTTATACAATATTAAGTGTTTAAATAATTATATATATAACATTTAATATATATCAATTATTTTACTTTAATTCTCATTTGTAATGTGTGCAATCCCGAGGTCTCGGGTTCGATACTAGACATTTAACTTATTAATATTTATCCAATATTTCAACAGCTCCCACTTGGATATCTATTAATAGTAAAATGACATTGGTTGGCGTCTTGCAACACTCCAATGCCCCTAGTTCAACTCGAGGAAGGTTTCCTGGAAAACCTTTAATGATTCATCATTATTATTATCATCCTTTTGTTTCTAATACCACGTTAATAAAGATATGGATCTTAGTCATTCTTTAATTAACAATTCTGTTTCTCGTTGTTTATGATTGAGCAAGATTACCAAAACATCTGAACGTATTCCAGATAGACTTTGGGCGTGCGCACGCATACATCTTGACAACCCTACGAGGGGCCCAGCAGTATTAAACTTCTGAACAAATCAGAAGGAACAAATTCTCTCTTGACTACAAGAATAACACATGAACTTTGCAACACTTCTGAAAACAACCCTTATAACTCCCTGTTACGGTGAGCGGTAGATTGCTTCACAAAAATGCACTACATCCATGACACTTATCTGGTATCTCAAGTCTAAGGATAACAAATTCATGATTTACTTACTGACAAGATCCATAAAGTAAATTCATGTAGTTTGGATAAGTCCTATATTCAATTCATCAAATATCATGTGAAATTGGTATGTCAACGCATCAATATACTTTCAAGTATATTCTTAACCAATACTCAGATTTGTCTTCGTTTAATGATATTCCCATATCATTAATCGACAATGGACAATTTAGAATAATATTAGTTATTCACGGATTTTAAACATGCAAATATAGGACACAATATATTATTAATGAAAACAAACGTACTAAGTACTTTAACTCATTATAAATAATAATTGCTTAATGTCCTTTATCCAAATACCAAAATAGATCAATGCATGATTATACCAGTTAATGAATTTTCCTCAAGTAATAACTTGAAGACAATTATGCCTCAAGTAATGACAATCATACTTGTTGACAAGGCATTATTTCATCTAACTATGATCTATCCGAATTTTGAGAATACTTCTTTCAAGAATCCAATAATTAAAATTCTTGTATGTGTAAATCCAACTATCTTGATATAGCCACATAATTTTTCATAAATAGTGTGTTATCCTCAATCACCAACTTATGACAATCAAACTTTCAAACCTTTTAAAGTTTAAAGTATTCTAATTCTTTAATGTTCAATGCAACTATGCTCTTAGTTGAGCACAACTAGTTCTCATGAAATCCTTCATGTCTAGTTATTGAGTGTCATCTCAATTAAACCAGCATCATTGTATATTAAACACAATATGCTCTTTAAAATTTTCGTAAACTTAATATCCATAGTGTAATGTTTAGGAGCTATTCCAGGTTGAGGATTATTATTCTAATTTCAAACAATTTCCATTAGAATATCTATTACACAAGTTATATAATAACCTTTAATTGGATATCAAATATTGTCAAATCATTTAAGCACTTAAGCATGATACAACAATAATACAATGCACATGAAAATCCTTCAGTCAAACTTAGATTTTATTCATGTAATATTTTTACAAATATGTATATCCATTTACTAAATGATATATCATATTCTATTAGAATAATTTATCGCACATGTTTATTAAATAATAAACTTTTGTTCCAAGGTTGTATGTTTTATTTTCTAAATCTTTCACTTACAGTTTCATTCCAAACTAAGTCTTAACATTTCACTTATATGTGGGATTGTTTCTCAAAAGTAAATCAATGATTTATAAAATCTATACCTGAAGAGTAAAAGCTTCCAATGGGATCGGGTCCAGTGTTGTCACGAGATAAACATCATCAAATTCATTATCAATGAACTTGCCATCATTTGTAACACTGCAACCATATGCAAAAACCCAAATAGCACTTTGTGAATGCCAAAGAGGCGTGGCAAAAATGAACCAATTTAACATCTGACAGAAGAACATTCATTCTGTTGACATAAATAATGTATGAAAACGTTATTTATATTTTTCGATATCTCTATATTTTGACGATCACAAAATGTAAACTCGTCAATCGTTTGATTACTACGTAAACAAGTATTAAGCTAGTTTATATCACTATATCCAACTTAATCACTTAAGGTATGAATAAATAAGTGCTTAATACATCTCATGATCAAAGGGGTATTTAATTTACTAATACAAAGTTTATTTAATTATATAATCTTATTATATATTTTTGAAAAACACTTTTGGTAATAAGGAAAAATGTTTTAATCATACTAAATATATGATTTCAAATATTTAACCAAAATCAGTTAGTTTTTCACCAAATAAACTTTCCCCACTAAAAAACAAAGTTTCTGGCCGTTACAGTTGGGCGGCCCCCTTAATTATAAGGGGCGGCCCCCTTAATTTTAAGGGGGCCGGCCATGCTTTAAGGGGACCGGCCACGCTCCTCTGTCAGAAACCTTTGCCTATAAATACCACCTTAATTCTGGAATTTTTCCTCACCTTTTGCACGAAATTTTCAGATCTACAATCATCTTAAACCCATCAAAAACCCTTTGATCATTTGTATATTAATCCTTGTTTCAAGTGATTCAATCCCTCATCATCCATTCTCATTCTAAGTGCAAAAGAAGAACTCTCTACAACCAAGTTCAAGAAGTGTTGAAGAGTTGTTGTGTATAGTGTATATATATTCATTTGTGAATATTGTGTTGTGCTTGTTATTATTTGTTTAGAAGATATAGAAGTTGTGTAGATAGTAGAAGTTGATTAGTTGTGAAGTAGGATAGTTGTGAAGATTGGTGTGTAGAAGAAGGTGTGTAGAAGATTGGTGTGTAGAAGAAGGTGTGTAGAAGATTGGTGTGTAGAAGCTTGGTGTGAAGATAGGTGTGAAGATTGGTGTGTATATTGGTGTGTAGATTGGTGTGTAAATTGGTGTGTATATTGGTGTGTACGGTTTTCTCCGCCATAAGGGAGTTTGTTGACATAGTGAAGAAAACTCTCGAGTAGGTGACTCGGGGAGTGGAGTAGGAACAAGGAAGGTGTCCTTGTAGTCGAACCACTATAAATCCTTGTGTTGTGGTTTGATCTTTCTAACTCTTCTCATTACTTATTTATTTACCTTTACTAATTAGTTTAGTTAGTTAGTTATTATACAATTGTTCATATAGTGCAAGTATTGAATTCACATAAACAAGAATCGAAGTTTTTAAAACAAACTTGTGCTTATAAATTTTAAAAGGACGTAAAACTATTCAACCCCCCCCTTCTAGTTTTCCACAATTGGTACCAGAGCCACGTCTAGCAAGATTTTTAAAATATAGTGTATTTTAAAACTTTTAACGATCTATGGAATCTGAAAAATATTTAGAAGGGCAATCTATGCAAAGACCACCACTATTTGAAAGTGATGGATTTTTATATTGGAAAAATCGATTCGAAACTTATGTGAAATCAAAAGATCTAGATCTTTGGCATATTATTACCAATGGTGATTTTTTACCTATTCAAAATAACCCCGAAACTAAGAAAGATGAAATCGTACCTTTTGAAAAACAAAATGATGATTTAAAAAGAAAACTTGCTAAAAATAATGAAGCTAAAATGGTAATTTATAATGCGCTACCACGTAAAGAGTACGAAAGGATCTTTATGTGTGAAACCGCAAAAGAAATTTGGAACTCTTTATTAATAACTCACCAAGGTAATAATCAAGTCAAAGATAACAAAATAGATCTACTTGTTCAACAATATGAACAATTCACGATTCCGGAAGAGGAATCAATTGATAATGCTTTTGCTAGATTTAACACTATCATCACAAGTTTAAAAGCACTTGATGAGAATTTCTCTAGTAAGAATTTTGTTAGGAAATTTCTTAGAGCTCTTCACCCAAAATGGCGAGCTAAAGTGACGGCTATTGAAGAATCAAAGAATTTGTCAACACTACAACTTGATGAATTAATTGGAAACCTGAAAGTCTACGAAGCAATTATAAAGAAGGACTCTGAAATGGTTAAAGGAAAACGTGAGCAAAGCAAGTCAATCGCCTTGAAAGCTAGAAAGGAATCCAACAACGAAGATAGCTCATCTTCCGAAAGCGATGACGAAGAATATGCCATGGCCGTAAGAGACTTCAAGAAATTCTTCAAAAGGCGAGGAAGATTCGTTAGACAACCACACGATGAAAGAAGAACATCTCAAAAGAATAATGATGACAAGTATAGCAAGAATGAGAGAAAGTGTTTCAAGTGTGGTGATCCGAATCACCTCATTGGAAAATGTCCAATGATGACAAGAGATCAAAATCAAAGAGCATTCGTTGGAGGTGCTTGGAGTGATAGTGATGAAGATGAGAATGAAACAACAAAGGATGAAAAGTGTCTCATGGCCAAATCATCAAGTGAGGTACGTTCCGAATCCGAATACTTTAGTGATGAAAATCTATCATTAGATGAAAAAGATTTAGATAGTGAATACAATAGATTATGTAAAATAGGACAACTAGTTATGGCTAAAAATAAATCATTAAAATACATAAACAACCAACTAGAAAATGAAGTGCTTGAACTAAAAATTAAAATACGTCAACTTGAAAAAGGAAAAGAAATTGTTGAAGAATGTAAAACATGTCAAGAGCTTAAAAGTGAAAACAACATACTTAAGGATGAAATTTGCAAACTTGATAAATTTGAAAATAGTAGTAACTCACTTAGTAAAATTATAAGTATTCAAAGAATATCAGGAGATAAAACCGGACTAGGATTTAACTCAACTGAATCTTCAACAAGTGGAGCTAAAAACGTTAAATTTGAAAATGAACAAAAACCTTCAATACTTAATCCCAAACATTTACTCATAAAAAATAAAATAATACCTATCGCTAGTAATGAAGAAATAAAACCATTCTATAAACCATCTTTAAAAACCGAAGTTGGATTATCTAAATCTAAAACAAGATCTAAAACTCCACCACCTAGGAAACCAAATAATTCATATCCTAGACCTAAAACACCTCAACCAAGAACAAACCATAATAGACGAAACTTTAACTATAATCAACAAATGTGGAATTTCAATCCGTGGGGAATGTTTCCACCTTATATGCATCCAAGTCAAATACAAAACATGTTCGGACCAAATAACTTTGGACAAATGAAACAATGGGCACCAACGTAAATGATATTCGCCATCCAAACATGGAACTTTTCATTGTCACCTCTTGTCCGATTTACTTCTTGAAGACCTTGAAGATTAACGCATTAAAGACAAAAGGTACACACTTCCTTTTAAGTTCCTTGTCTAGAAATGCATGCTTAGTTTAGTATGTTATATGTATGTGATCTTACTTGACTTATTAATCTCCATCTTCTTCTATATTATATCTAAATATACATATATACATATATATATATATATTTATATACTTAGCTATATTTAGGATCTTATAACCTAGGAAATTCATTTGTTGATTTTCTAGAACTAGAGATTGTTCGTTTATGAACATCTCTTTTCCCCTTTTGCCTTATTGAACTTAAATGTTCAATCAACACTCATGCTGATGAAGTGAGATGAGTCGAAAAAAACTATGGATGAAACAAACTCCCGGCTTCCATTGCATACGTCTCCCTCCTACGTTCTCGTCTTATAAGCCCATACTAATATATATATATATATATATATATATATATATATATATATATATATATATATATATATATATATATATATATATATATATATATATATATATATATACTTATGAACTTTCCACAACGTTCTCGTGTACTTGACAACTTGATAAATTTCATCCGAAATGATCAAGAAAATTTAATTAGCAAATTGTCGATTAAAAGTGTCAAGTAATTCCTTTCGTGCGAATACCCTCCAACGTATTTTTGATTAAATATAAATCTAATACATACATACGAATAAATATTTTTCTTGCTCTTTCCAGAAACCAAAATCACAAAAATTGATTTTTGGAGGGCGGCCCCCTTAATGTTTAAGGGGACCGGCAGCCAAATGAAGGGCGGCCCCCTTAATGTTTAAGGGGGCCGGCCATCTGATAGTTCAAACCCGTTTTTCTCCTTTTTCCTTTTGCCAAACACTCCACTTTTTCATACTCCCCTTCCACTGCTTCTGCTGTGACGAAAACCAAAACCCAAAAACCTCTCAAATCACTTCCAAATCACATAATTCAGCCTAATTCGCAAAGGGCAAATTCATCTAACACAATCACCATTACTTATTGTAAGTTTTTCATAACACATTTCATCTAATTTCATCGTATTTGATCATACTCATGATTATGCATGTTTTATAAAATTCGTCAAATTTCATAATTTCTTTCGAATTAAGCCTTAAAACTTCATAACCAAATGCTTCCCCTAGGATTAGGATGATTAATCAACACTAGAAACTAGTTATTATAAACTATCATGTTGAAAATTTTTGAAAAATTTCATACACTCCTTTTCAAAATTTTAGTAAACACATTGTTGAATAATGTCTTGAAAACGTATTAAAACTAACTACATTATACTTGTGTAACTTGTAAAACTTGAAATTACATTTTTCGACTAAGAAAAATTATATTGGTTCACAATATAGGGGTGTTTGGATTATGTCCAAATAATATCAAAACATAGCTTTTATAATTCTTATAAAACTTTATTATAATCATAAACCTTAATATTGTTTATCGAACTCGTCAAAATATATAATTCATATGTATATTGACGCACTTGAGTTATAAGTCAATAGTTAAGGAAGCGTTTGGTTTATTACAAAAAATGACATTTTTAGTTAAAAATACAAACCATCTTTTTCAAAAACAAATTACATGCATAAGAAACTCGCAAGAAATAGCTAGTTTTACAATCTAATGTGAAATCTAGCAAATTTCATGATATATTAAGATGTTTAAAGGGGCGTTTGGATTTGTCCATAACTACTCATTAAACTTCATAAAATATATCTAGAACGAGTTAAAAACAACATTAAGGAACATGGTAATCTACTTCTTAGGATTAGTGACGAAGTATGTTTACGTTCCGACATAAGCCTTAAAAATAAACATGTACTTTTATCTTTCTTTATATTTATTTTGGTCTTTTTTGAATTGTTGATGTGTTTAGGTGAAAATGCCCAAAGCAGCTACCGAAGATCTTTCTCACACTAAAAACTACATTCCCAAAGTTTCTCAACTCCCTACCACATCTCCTTCCATTGGACTTATCTATCGTCAAATTGAAGATAGAAATATTCATGAGGGACGTGTAGTAGATCTTGCTTTTGCTCAATCCGAGTACATAAATCGCTTGTTTTCAAGCATCAACTTCAATTGTCTTTATGAAATAAATGAACCTATCATTCCTCGTTTCATAATGGATTTCTATAGCCAAGTCACCGTCCAAACCAATGATCTTGGTTTCATCACCATCTCTTTCATGATTCAAAATGAATTTATCACTCTCACTCTCGAACAATTTGGTCATATCCTCCAAATTCCATTTAGAGGTCAAGCCGTTTTCTCAAACGAGTGGGACCTCGAATCTCTTAATCGCTATCGACCAACCTTCGGTCCATATCTCGACGAAATTCCTCATCCCGACGAAATTCGTCAAGTCCTTGGTATTGATCGTGCCACCACAAGTCGAAAAATAAAATCCAAAAACGTTCAAATTTCTCCATACCAACTTCTCCTCAAAGAATTAAGCCCACACATGAAGCGTTGGGAAGAACTCATTCGTGAGAATGCGTTTGGTACCGGAGGTCACCGGGACCATCTCCCGGCTAGCCTTGCTCACATGTTGTATTGTATAGCTGTCGAAAAGCCGTACAATTTGGCCTACTTCTTTATCAAACGGATTGAGTGTGCTAGAAAAACTCCCAAAGCCAACCTTCCATATGGAATGTTCCTTACTCGCATCTATCGTCATGTTATCGAGTACTACCCCGATCTTGACAATAGTATTTATGAATCCATCTATCCCACTCTTCGTACTCTCGCTCTAAAACAAGCTCGACGAACTCGAAGTGACAAGGGTAAACCTCGTCGTCATAGCTTTCATGGATCATCCTCAAGGCAAGATGATGACAATGAGGAGGAAAACATCGATGATGTTAGTACCCCTTCGTTTTCTGAGTTCGTTGAAAATTTAGAGGACCTTGACTATCCCAACTATTCTACTCCATCTCCAAGTGATCAAACTGAAGAAGTGCTTCATGAACGAACTACCGAGATGCTTAGAAGACAAAAGAGCTTACATGAAGAAGTTAGAGGTGGCTTCAAATCTATTGGGAAGACTTTGAAGGGGATCTTCGGGAAGAAAAAGAAATGATATGATCGGATTATGCTTGTTTAACAATGTTTTATTTGTATGTCTTGTGTGTTATTTGTCCGAAGTTTATTCGGAAATACTTGTTATTTGAATATGTGTTTAGGATGATAACTTGATATTTTTATGCATGTTGCTCTTGATCTATATATATATATGTTTGCATGATTAGTTAATGGTTATATAACTATATGACATGTATGCTTTCTAATAAACCAAAACAAATGTGAGATGTCCAAATTGAGCTTGCTGCATATTCAAACCAGAACACAACATCTTTCCAGAAAATTTTTGAAAATTTTGGTTTCTGGGTCGTCAGATGGGCGGCCCCCTTAAATTATAAAGGGCGGCCCCCTTAAAATTAAGGGGACCGGCCACCATTTAAGGGGACCGGCCATCTGAAACAGTTTTTACACTGTTTTCTTTTGCATCATGTGATCCCTTTTGCTAGTCCCAGCTACCATTACTCTTAAAAACCAAACTGATTTTGGAATAAAACATTACAATTTCAAAACAATTCCACTTCTAAACATGTTTTCCCACTATATAATTCCCATGCATGTTTAATTCACAATTCATCATCCTCATCACTCAAAACCATCATCATGTCATCACCAAGAACCACCCATTCAAACAATGCCAAGAAACAAAAACTTGTCATTATACCACCCAAACAACTCTTCATTGATCTTACAAATGAAGACAACACCACTCCATCTCCACCACCTCAATGTTCATCTCCTAGTGCACCAAATGCACCCTCAAAAACACCTTCAACAAATGGAAACTCCACTTCCTCCATACCATCCACCTCATCCATAAATGACTACATCAACACCCACTTATCTCCTCCAACAATTGATCAACCATCACAACCTACCAATGAGAACACATCTCTTGCACTCACTCTCTCATTATCACCCTTAACACCCCTTGATGCACATTTCTCATCATCTCCTATCAACCCACCAACCTATAACCCCGTCCCATGGAGCTTACTTGAAGCTCATGGAGACACTTGCCTTTGTTGCATTCACAACCGAACAATTGTGTTCGGATTAAGAGATGAGATCCAATGCATGTTTTCTCTTATTGAAAACATGTTGCATCAACCACCAACAATGAACACAACCCCTCCACCACCATCAACAAACACTCCTCCTCCACCACCATCTCCATGTTCACCATCCATTCCTCCCAATTAAACATGCTTGGTGTTTCACAAATAAAATTGTGTTAAACCTTTTTGGATGTCAAGCTCTAGAGAGGACTCTCATGTTTGAGACTTGGTTTATTATTTCTATGAAGATTGTAAGCCTTTAAAGGCTTTTGTTAGTTGTAGCATTACTTATTCCCTTTGTTGATGTAATGCTTGATGTATTATTTTCCTTAATCAATGATATGGTTATGTTTAGTCTCTACTCTTGCATGCTATATCCATATATATATGTTGCTTGCCACTAAATATTTTTGCAAGATATCCATATCCCAATTCCTTTTGGCCTCATAATGAGGGGGAGTATACTTCAAGGGGGAGCTTCCATCTACTTGGGAAAACCTTTTTGATGCTTACAAAAAGGGGGAGAAGTGATATAAACTCACTCTAATACTTGTATATAGACTAATTTTCGACTAATGAGTTTAAATTTTGTAATCATCAAAAAGGGGGAGATTGTTGACATAAATAATGTATGAAAACGTTATTTATATTTTTCGATATCTCTATATTTTGACGATCACAAAATGTAAACTCGTCAATCGTTTGATTACTACGTAAACAAGTATTAAGCTAGTTTATATCACTATATCCAACTTAATCACTTAAGGTATGAATAAATAAGTGCTTAATACACTCATGATCAAAAGGGTATTTAATTTACTAATACAAAGTTTATTTAATTATATAATCTTATTATATATTTTTGAAAAACACTTTTGGTAATAAGGAAAAATGTTTTAATCATACTAAATATATGATTTCAAATATTTAACCAAAATCAGTTAGTTTTTCACCAAATAAACTTTCCCCACTAAAAAACAAAGTTTCTGGCCGTTACAGTTGGGCGGCCCCCTTAATTTTAAGGGGGCCGGTCATGCTTTAAGGGGACCGGCCACGCTCCTCTGTCAGAAACTTTTGCCTATAAATACCACCTTAATTCTGGAATTTTTCCTCACCTTTTGCACGAAATTTTCAGATCTACAATCACCTTAAACCCATCAAAAACCCTTTGATCATTTGTATATTAATCCTTGTTTCAAGTGATTCAATCCCTCATCATCCATTCTCATTCTAAGTGCAAAAGAAGAACTCTCTACAACCAAGTTCAAGAAGTGTTGAAGAGTTGTTGTGTATAGTGTATATATATTCATTTGTGAATATTGTGTTGTGCTTGTTATTATTTGTTTAGAAGATATAGAAGTTGTGTAGATAGTAGAAGTTGATTAGTTGTGAAGTAGGATAGTTGTGAAGATTGGTGTGTAGAAGAAGGTGTGTAGAAGATTGGTGTGTAGAAGAAGGTGTGTAGAAGATTGGTGTGTAGATTGGTGTGTAAATTGGTGTGTATATTGGTGTGTACGGTTTTCTCCGCCATAAGGGAGTTTGTTGACATAGTGAAGAAAACTCTCGAGTAGGTGACTCGGGGAGTGGAGTAGGAACAAGGAAGGTGTCCTTGTAGCCGAACCACTATAAATCCTTGTGTTGTGGTTTGATCTTTCTAACTCTTCTCATTACTTATTTATTTACCTTTACTAATTAGTTTAGTTAGTTAGTTATTATACAATTGTTCATATAGTGCAAGTATTGAATTCACATAAACAAGAATCGAAGTTTTTAAAACAAACTTGTGCTTATAAATTTTAAAAGGACGTAAAACTATTCAACCCCCCTTCTAGTTTTCCACACATTCATTGTTTAATTTCAAATAATCTTTAACCTAAAAAGGGTGTTTGAGTTTGCTTATTTGAGTGCTTATCTGCTTAGTTTTAAACCAGATAAGCAGTTTTCATTGTACGTCTGAAACTCGTTTATCTGCTTAAAATGAGCAGAATTATCAATACCTGCAAATCTTAAAGGCAGATCCAGTGGTTTAAAATAAGCAATCCCAAACACAACCTAAATTCCATGAATAACAAAAGTTCCCTATTTTGGGATATGGTGGGCTAATTATATACAAAAACTACATGCCAATCATATTAAAAGGTGTACCATTCTTGTAGAAAAACAAACAGCAATTCAAAGGCATCGTTCGGCTGGGTAACACCGAGCTCCTTCTTGAAGCTCTCTCCTGCAAGCATACATCACTACGTCCAACATATAAGCCCAACTGAGGTTCCATCCTAAAACCAATTGGTGATGGAAGGAGTAGCCCACCAAGCTTATATGTTAACTTTGAGATTATAGTTCTACCGATGTGGGATTGGGTTTGTAAACCCAACAATCCTCCCCTCAAACCCAAACCAAAATGGGCCTCCCCTTCGACTATAGCCACGATCCCACCTTTTTCATTCTAAAACCAATTGGTGATAGAAGGAGCCTCAGTTGGGCTTATATGTTGGACTTGGTGAGATGCTGGGCCGTAGGAATCTCTACAAGTGGTATCAGAGACAGGTTCGGCCCAGTGATGATGTGGATGATGTTCCCTCGATTAGACCCCGGTTCGACGGTATTAGTGGATCCCGGTAAACCTTGTACCGAAAGGAAGCCGGTAAAAGGCGGTGTGTTCCGATGGTAAAGGTCGGCAGTATGAAAAAGGTGGGATCGTGGCTATAGTCGAAGGGGAGGCCCATGGTGGTTTGGGTTTGAGGGGAGGATTGTTGGGTTTACAAACCCAATCCCACATCGGTAGAACTATAATCTCAAAGTTAACATATAAGCTTGGTGGGCTACTCCTTCCATCACCAATTGGTTTTAGAATGGAACCTCAGTTGGGCTTATATGTTGGACTTGGTGAGATGCTAGGCCGTAGGAATCTCTACATACATCTTAGATTATATTATATGATATGTTACATTACATAACATATGTGTCGTATACAGGTTACAAAATGACCCAAAAGTTTAGCTTAAATGCTTATGAATTAAATAGCATATACAAAAGGTGTGACCATTTGGTCTGATTACCTCGCTGTGATAAGGGATGTATCGCCAGCAGATACATGACCTGCACTAGAAATATCCCATAATCCGGGCCATGAATCCTTGCAATCAGCGCGCTTTTGGAGTAGAAGTTGTTGTGTACTTTCTGCAAAAATCCACACATGAATGGCTCGGTGGTAATCACCATCTCTGTGAACAGCACTTCTCTACAAAATAAGTATTAATATGTTAGTTAAAGACATTATGTATAGTTGTTTAGCAAAAGCAACTCTAAACTGCTTATTCAAAACAGCTTATTTCATTTACAAATAATCAGATTTGCAATTCGGATAATCAATCCAGTTAAGCGATCCTAAACACTTTTAAGGGGGTGCTTGAATCAGCATATTTTATCAGCAAATTAGCTTATTTGAATCCGGAAAAGCTCACTCTTTTCAGCTTATAAGCTTCTCATAAGCCGAAACAAATAGGCTTACAAGCTTTTCCAAAAAAGGCTGACAATGATGACATGTTTGAAACTGCTTATCTGATATCGTTTCTAATAAGCAACTCCAAACTGCTAACCACTTATTGCTTTTTGAATTAAGTAGTTATTCAAAACAGCTTATTAGATTCTCAATATAGATGACCAATCCATTCAATCCTAAAAAAACTGTTCATTTGCTGTATAGAAAGACAAAAACCATATAAACAGATTGAATAAGAAATTCCAAACCATTCACTGACAAATACTCAGTTAAGTGGACCCAAACACTCTAAAGGGAGAAATGATTGAACGTTCCTGGGTTTAGAGAATCCCGTTTTGTGACCAGTTTTAGTCAATATGTCAAACTCTTCTTCTTCATGTAACCGGTGATGATCATCATGTCCATCGCCCATGCGGCTAATTGTTTGGTTAATTATAATTTGTTGAGTAAACTACACCGTTCGTCCCTATGGTTTGCGTTGACCGAAGCCTGTGGTCCTTTGACCAAAAAAATTGCACCGTTCATCCTTAACTCAGAAACGTTATGCACCATTAGTCCCTCCCTCTAACGGGGTGGACTAACGCTTGTTAACTTGTTTACTTATGAGGGTATAATCGTCATTTCGCACTATAAGGACGAACGGTGCATGGACGAACTGTGCAATTTTTCGCTTTTAATCTCCTTTTTCACGCTTTCTTCCGTTTTTTTTACGTTTTCGCCCGTTTTTGTCTTTTTTTTACGTTTTCACCCATTTTCGTCCGTTTTCATCCGTTTGTTTTACGTTTTATCTCATTTTTTAAGTTTCCATCCATTTTTTTTACATTTTCGCCTGTTTATTTTACGTTTTCATCTGGTTTTTACGTTTTCATCAGTTTTTTTACATTTTCGCCCGTTTATTTTACGTTTTTTTACGTTTTCATCTGTTTATTTCACGTTTTTGCCCTATTTTTATGTTTTCGTCCATTTTTTACGTTTTCGTCCGTATTTTTACGTTTTCGCCCGTTTTTGTCCTTTTTTTACGTTTTCGCCCATTATTTTTACGTTTTTGTCTGGTTTTCTTACGTTTTTATCCATACGTATCTGTTTTCATCTGTTTTTAATTTTTCTTATCCGCTTTTATACGTTTTCATCCGTTTTTCTATGTTTTCGTCCATTTTTTACGTTTTCGCCCGTTTTTTTACGTTTCCGTCCATATTTTTACGTTTTCGTCTGTTTTTTTACGTTTTCGCCCATTTTTTTACGTTTTGGTTCGTTTTTTTATGTTGTTGTCTGTTTTTTAAGTTTTCGTCCGTTTTTTTACGTTTTCAACCCTTTTTTACGTTTTCATTCGTTTTCATCTTTTACATTTTCATCCGTCGGCTTATTTTACGTTTTCATCCTTTTTTTTACGTTTCCATCCGTTTTCATCTTTTACGTTTTCATCCCTTTTTTATGTTTTGTCCGTTTTTCTTACGTTTTTATATATTCTTATCCGTTTTCACCTATTTTATCCCCCTTTTTTTTTTTACATTTTCATCTGTTTTTTTACGTAAAAAACAGAAAAAAATGGATCAAAAAGGTGAAAACGGATAAGAATATATAAAAACGTAAGAAAAACGGACAAAAATGTAAAAAAGGGATGAAAACGTAAAAGATGAAAACAGATGGAAACGTAAAAAAAGGGATGAAAACGTAAAAGAAGCCGACGGATGAAAACGTAAAAGATGAAAACGAATGAAAACGGACAAAAACGTAAAAAATGGATGAAAACGTATAAAAATGGACGAAAATGTAAAAAAATAGACGACAACATAAAAAAAGGGCCAAAACGTAAAAAAAACGGGCGAAAACATAAAAAAACAGACGAAAACATAAAAATACGGACGGAAACGTAAAAAAAACGGGTGAAAACGTAAAAAATGGACGAAAACGTAGAAAAACAGATGAAAACGTATAAAAACGGATAAGAAAAAATAAAAATGAATGAAAACGGATACGTATGGATAAAAACGTAAGAAAACGGACTAAAACGTAAAAATAATGGGCGAAAACGTGAAAAAATAGACGAAAACGTAAAAGAAATGGACGAAAACGTAAAAAAAGGACGAAAATATAAAAAATGAACGAAAACAAAAAAAAATGGCGAAAACGTGTAATAAACAAACGAAAACGTAAAAAATGTAAAATAACCGTCCGAAAACTTAAAAAAACTGTTGAAAATGTAAAAACCGGATGAAAACGTAAAATAAACAGGCGAAAACGTAAAAAAATAGATGGAAACGTAAAAAACGGGATGAAAATGTAAAAAAACGGATGAAAACGGACGAAAACGGGCGAAAACGTAAAAAACGAAAGAAAGAGTAAAAACGGACGAAAACGTAAAATATGAACGAAAACATAAAAAAAAAGGGCGAAAACGTGAAATAAACAGACGAAAACGTAAAATAAACGGGCGAAAACGTAAAAAAACTGATGAAAACCTAAAATAAACATGCGAAAACGTAAAAAAAAATGGATGAAAACGTTAAAAACGGGATGAAAATGTAAAAAAAATGATGAAAACGGACGAAAACGGGCGAAAATGTAAAAAAAGAACAAAAAGGGCGAAACATAAAAAAAACGGAAGAAAGCGTGAAAGAAGGGACTAAAAGCGAAAAATTGCACCGTTCGTCCTTATAGTGCGAAATGACAATTATACCCTCATAAGCAAACAAGTTAACGAGCGTTAGTCCACCCCGTTAGAGGGAGGGACTAATGGTGCATAACGTTTCTGAGTTAAGGATGAACGGTGCAATTTTTTCGGTCAAAGGACCACAGGTTGCGGTCAACGCAAACCACAAAGACGAACGGTGTAGTTTACTCTAATTTGTTTAACTTAATGATTCTGACTAATTAGAAGATGGGTTGATTAACTTCCAAACACTTTATTAGTAGTGTTGAATAACAAAATAATTTGTGTTTGGGTTTGGCATATATTCATTTTCTTTTTAAATTTATTGGTAACTAGTGGCCCACTTTTATTATTCCTTTTAATAATACTCTTTTCGTCTCAAAATAATCGTTAACTTTTTATTTTAAGTAATTAAATATTGGAGAAATATCCTATTTGAATAGTAGTGTTGAATAACAGAATAATTTGTGTTTGGGTTTGGCATATATTCATTTTCTTTTTAAATTTATTGGTAACTAGTGGCACACTTTTATTATTCCTTTTAATAATACTCTTTTCGTCTCAAAATAATCGTTAACTTTTTATTTTAAGTAATTAAATATTGGAGAAATATCCTATTTGAGTGGTTGATAATTATGGTAGTCTCATTTTTATTAAATTGTGTGATTTTTGTCTTTTGACTATTTTGAGATTGAGGGAGTACAAGATAGTACTTGTTTTGTCGCTTTTGTTTCGTGTTTTATGTTATGTTCTCATTTTTAATTTTTTTTTCCTGTCAAATTTTATATTTTAAGTTTAAAATGATAAGAATATTAGAATCATGTTAAGGTTATGTAAGTATGTATATCTTGTCCCTTATTATAATTATATATATTTTTTTATTTTTATCAAAAACAAATCTTTTTAACTTTTTTATATTTTATTGAGAAATCATTTTACCTATCATTTCTACCTATTCAAAAACCTTTTTGAGCAAAACAAAAAGTTTTTTATCTACATCTCATTGGTGATGCCCTTATGGCCTTATATTAGAAGAAACTAGATATGGATTCAAGGAGGGTTTCAGGTTCTGATGAATTAAATATATTTTTGTTGCGTATTGTATATTTTTGACAAAAATTCCATTTCTCTTAAATAAAATGGTCACTTATGTTACATGTTGTTCATGTTTTATTATAAGAAATTCCTTTATTTTAACTTAAATAAATAACAAAATCATTCTTTAAATTACAAAATTACTTCTATTTTGTTATTTTATTTTGTAAGTACTTTACAAATAATTATGGAGCAAAAGATTCTATATATGAACATTTTTGAAGATTAAGAAGAGATTATTTGAAGATTAGTCGGACACTAAACCAAATGGAGAGAATTTCAGTCCAAAAGGTCCATTTTCAAAGCCCAAATTGAGCCGAAACATTGTTTTCTCAACGATTGGCTCTTTTTAAAAGCCAACCCAATCGAAAAGAAAAATTCAAGTAAATGCATACAATGATTTGAAAATAACATATGAATCACTATGAAATAGAGGATACAAATACACAACGACATTATATTGCAATAGACTTGTTGGTATTAATGTTGAATCAACCAAGATCCAACTTTTCTTGGTCTACGCCCTCTTAAACGTTTAGGTGTTGGCTAATCACTCACTTTTGGTGTATGGTTCAAAACTGAACCAATTGAATGCTAACTCTCAGAAGGAAAACTACAAAGTAACAATTACAAAGTTAATACATACTTATAAACCTAAACAAAATATAATGTGTAACTTTTGTCCCACTAATTGTGCGATTCAACTAATTCACATACCTTTGTTGCATTAACGTCGATAGATTAAAGGACTTTCATTTGGAGAAGCTGACGATCCTGTAGGAGATAGGCTAGGTGGCAGTGGCACATTAGAGACCTAATAAGAAGGCATAGATTATGTTATAAGCACGTATGGAATATTTCAAATAAGAGACCTCTATATGTGAACTATACTAATTACAAACTATTCATGTAATCAACAAAGTCGAAGGACGAAATCCATAATATCTTAAAAACCTCATAGACCATGTGTGTAATTTACTCTACAGATAATAAAATGGATAATGAGTTTTAAATGTATCAAACTTACCACTTTTTACTGAGATGTGTATCCAACTTTTTTTTTTTTTTTTTTTTTTTTTTTTTTTTTTTTAAATAATGGTCTAAACTTAATTATGCATGTAATTATTGAAGGTATGCACCAGTCCACCGGTAAGCATGCCTTCCTTTGACCCACACAACCCGTGTTCGAGCCTTGGCTTGGACGAAAGTTGGGGATTATTTACCAGCTGCCACGTGGCAACCCGACCCGTTATCCGACCCGACCCATTATCCTACCCGACCCGACCCGATGCCACGTGGCACCATTCATGTAGTGACAATTATCCTACCCAACCTATTTCCCTCTCATCTATTTTTCTCTTGTTTTTACCCTCTTCATTTCATTTCTTTTCATTTTACACTCGAGAACGTAGTATTGCATGGTGAATGGGTGAAATAGGGCTCCATTGAAGCATTGGGCTAATTAATTAGTGTAGGGTAAACAAAGTGTAATTATGAAAATAATTAAGATAACAATTTTAATGCCTAAGACCATGCGGTAAGGTAACTTGCATGCCCACGTTAAATGTTAACTCACCAAGTTATCGCGGTATGTTAGCTTACCGGCATAGGAAGGCAAGAGGTGAGTTAAGGAGCCACGTTAACCCCTTAACGTGCGTTAACAAAGGGCAAAAAAAAAAAAAAAAAAAAAAAAAAAATCCCACCCCCTCTAACGGGGTTGAAATTGAAAATAATAATTTAGGTGAAGGTGAGTTATAGGTAAGTTATGCTACCGGGGTGGAAAGTCAAGAGTTAAGGTTAAACGGTAAAAGTTGAAGTGGCGCCGACGTGGCAGTGAGTTAAGTTTTAACCTTACGTCACGTTACCGCATGCTCTAAAGGATTAGTTAAGGGATTGAAAGGTGGCTTTTCCTAACTGTGGTTTATTAAGTATGGATAAGTCTATATAAGCTCATAAGTCTTAAAATAAGCCAAAAATTTTAAAAGTATGAAATATAAGCCGAATTCAAATAAAGTCATAAACCTACAAATAAGTTAAATTAAACACCCTTCAAAATGTAAAAACCCACTTTGAAAATGTTTGCTCCAAACTCTACCCATATGATGGTTGTGTTGTTCTTATTTTTTCTTTTTTTAGTTGCCAACAATTTTATCACAATGGCCTAAATTTAAGAGAATTTAGCTACCTTCTTATGTATGGATGATGATGATGTACCTTCAACTACCGAGTTATTATCCTGTAACATCAACTACAACAAATACGCTAAAAAAGACTGTTTATTCAATAATAACTCATCCCATAGCTTCCTTCTCTCAATTCCATTGTTACTAGCATACACTATACTACAATAGAATTTAATATTGCTTTGTATCAATTCCACCATACACAGCATAGATTGTGGTGTCATATTAACAACCATCAGATTAATGTAAAATGGATTCCAACCAAGGACAATTCTACAACTAGTAGGACTAAGCTGAACATTGGAAATTCATTCCCATTGTCCAAACTTGCAATTTCTCATCCCTAATAAATTTCATAGCCTCATTCTGTTTAAATTCATTACTCATTCCTTTGATATTCCATACGGCTAATTTCAACTCCATTTAAAACAAATTCACTAGTAACACTCAGTTGATTAACTGTGTATCACTTCCCACTATCTCATGTGCAATCAAACATTCATTCTCATCCTTGTTATCAAGAATATCCTCCTCATCATCACTAAGTCCAATACCTTTATTCACACCATCTCTTGTGACCATTTTTGAAATTCTTCAGCTGATGGTTTCTTTGTGTTTAGGAAAAAACAATCAACTGCCAGTTTTTGAATCATGATCCACTTTTTCTGCATATTTCTCCATATCATCTGCATGAGCTAAAACAGCAAACTTATTAGCACTTTTTTGTATTTCTTTCACAGTTTCTGGACTGACTCTCCATACTTTTTCTAATGATGGTGGAGATGTATTACCACTAGTCCCTTCTATACCAGAATTCTGCACAATTTCGTTTTCTTTACCTTTTCCATTCTCCACATTAGACTGCCCAATATTCTTCCCATCATCCTTCCCTTTATTCTGAGTTTCTTTAGGCCTAAACATCTGTTTCTTTTGTTGAAAGTAATTTCCCCTTCCATGATTCTTCCTATTTCTTAATTCAAAAAAGCCTTCTTCATTAACTCCTTTAGCATTTCCCTGCTTTCAACTTTCTCCTCCCTATACACACTCTCCACATCAGTATCTTTCCTAGCTTTTTCATACTCCTCCTCATTAGTTCTAGGCCCAATTTTACAATTATACAGGCTATGAAGTAATACAAAGTTTTATATACCTTGTATATTGTGTTTCTTCTACCTTTATGTTACCTTTAACCATGATAACTAATTTAATCCTACAAGTAATACAAAAATCGGAAAATCAGTAAGTAACATGTACGGTTCTTAGGAACCGATTTGACACATCATGCATATATGATGACAAACGTACCGTTCTAGGCCATTAAACTAATTTTCAACCATGAGCCTTGTTTTTCAAAGCCATACCCTTCTTCACATCTCACATGCAGCATCTAGATAAACCATTTATTGCTTTATACATTCAAAACAACCAATATTAGAAGAAACAACTAATAAGAAAAACTGAAACATAGAAACTTTAGTACTACAATATTTAGTTGGCACAAAGAGTAGATAAAGTTGATATAAGGACACAAATTGTTGACTTGTTGCCTGTTGGACCCATATAAAAAAGTTACCCTTTTTGACCCATTAACCAACACGTGACACCACAATATTTTGAGACAAATTTGATTGACCGGAGATAAATAATATTCACAACGGGTAAAAATTACCAACTCTACTTTTAAGGGATGAAGGTCAGGACACACGAAAATCAGGAGTTAAGAGAAATGTCTGAACAAAATCTATGTATTTCCTCTAAGCAAATTAAAATACAGAGATCGATTTCAATTTATCAAGTTTTAAAAGCAATATGCGGCTCTAAAGTATGATGCATGTGCATACCAGTTTCTTGTTGGGAAATTTTCAAAATATAGTATGTTGAAATCATTTTGGGATTGAGTCTTAGGAAGGAAATAAAGTGTTTTGTTGTGTATTGTTGATGACCCACGAATAGGCAATTAGCGACAGTTTTTCTGTCACAAAACCGTTGCTAATGAACCATCACAATTGTAAAGACGCATCTTTTCGAATTGGTGACAGTTATATCGGTTAAAAATGTGTCACTGAGTGAACCATTGCGACTGTTAGAAAAGGTTACAGTTAGCGACAGTTTTTCTATCGCTAAGTCGTCGCTAAACCGTTGCTAATTGCACCTTTTGTTGAACCATTGTGACTATTTGAATTGTCACGAGCATGCCTATATATAGGGCCATTATTCCAGCGTTTTTGATCATCCAAAACCAAAAACAAACACATACAAAACCTTTCTTTCAATATACCCGATTGCTATACATAATAGTGCTATAGAATTATTATTTGTAGTGTCTTGAAACCCCCGATAACTCGGTAGTTCATCCGGATTATCACCACCATCGTGTAGTGTTGATAATTGCTACATACGTTGCTTCATTGTATCTTGGGAGGCAATTCGTCAGTAACCCATAACACGATTGTTCTAAAAGAACGGTGTGGGCGAAATTGCTTTAAGGAAAGAGAGCACTCGCCTTGAAGTAACAAGTAGTAGCATTAAACTTCATTTTACAAAACATTATTCTAGAACCCCGGAACCAACAATCTTAAAGCAATTTTCGTGTTGAAT
Source organism: Artemisia argyi (assembly GCA_030686995.1). NCBI lineage: Eukaryota > Viridiplantae > Streptophyta > Magnoliopsida > Asterales > Asteraceae > Artemisia > Artemisia argyi. The sequence goes on along the minus strand of CM060684.1, from coordinate 194,865,280 downwards.
AATGGTGTTTGAGAGATATTGTCATGTTGACGGAAAGAAAATTTCAAATAATGGAACATGCCCCAACAAAATATACAAATTGTTGCAAATTATGGTGGAACAAGGACTCGGTTCAATCATGCACTCTGGTACACAATTTCTATTCATTTTAATTTAACATCGACACAAATATGAATTAATTGCATGGTATTTGTGTTTATATTATTTACATATGGTATAACATGGTAAAATTGTGTGACTAATTGCATGATAATGATAAACTTCTTTAAATGATCAAAAATTACATATTGTAGATTTGATATGTCAATTTGTTGGATTAGTTGATATGAGTTGTTTATTAAAAGTATGACATACTTTATTAAATGATGGTATTTGTTATTTGGAAAAAAGTATGTTCGAATCTTTTATTTATGTATCATACCATAATTGCATGAAAATTGGTTTCTTGATAATTTAAGAACATGCATGTGTATGGAAAACATATAGTACGTGTTTTGGATTTTCTTTTGCCAATGAATTGTGTTAATGGGTGGCAGTTATATTTCCTATAAAACACAATATTTATATATTCTCATGCGAGATATAATCCGTGGATTATTATTCATTAAAGAAATATATTGCAATCACGGTTTAATCTATAGGTTAAGTTTCCATTGAGGTTTTTGGCCATTTGTGTCACTTATTATGTGCCTGCTTTTATTTAGTACGATGAAATATGTGTTTCTTTAATTGTATATGATTTACTTTATGCAATTTCAATGTTACTTTATTGAAAATACATGGCAAAGAAAGTTGATGGTGGTTAACTGGTTATAATACAAATAATTCTGGGTACATGCACTATCAGTATCATGATATATGAAATTGTAAGATAGACAATTTTAGTGCATGACATATATATTCTGAAGTTGGTGGATTCCTTTCTAGAAAACAATTTCAGAATAGTGCTAGATATACATGTGAATCCCATTAGCGGAGAACCAGATCTTGAAAGGTGTTGCAATACGCATTAATGAGATCAATGGATCTAGTGATTTAATGAATTGAGAGTTACTACGCTTACTTTAATTTGTACCGCATCCCCTATTAATATTCATTTTTAATGGATATTGCTATCAATGTTGTGCATATCATCGGTGGATTGATTGATTATAAACATGTTGAATAATTGGTTACTTGTTTGTAGTAACAATGTGTTTATTTTAATAAACATGTTATTAATACCAGATTAATCTATTACATTAACAGAATCGATCAAGTCATTTTGTCTAATGGATACATAGTACTTGTATTTAGACGGTCTATTATTGGTCGGTAGATATCATTTGCTTATATGTAAATGATATGTCGGGTTGCTATAAACCGAATACTTCCCTATTTGTGGAAAAACCATAAGTCATGGTTTAGAATACAACGGGGACACTTTTGAGTATTATGATGATAAACTGATGCAAGTTGGATAAAAGATCGAGAAGACCAAGAATCTACAAGCGATGAATTTATCACGCTTGGTGGAGGTAGTCTTGGGATCAAAGGGAAAAATTGTACAAGGACAATGTCAAGTCGTCGATTATGTGTACATATTAATTCCCAAAGTAAGTGGACTTAGCCACATGAAACTCAATCAGTTTGAAAAGACGGGGTGATCACCATTAAGTTTTTACAATCAAGTAAGAATTTATTGTACATAAACTGATTGAAGTATATGAGGGATGGGATCAAGCCCACATATAATTAGTCACCCATGATGGAACCTTGCCTTGACGCTTGGTATTTCACCAAGTCTCGAGATCAAGTAAAAGTACATCATCCGAACGTGACTGAAGTTCTGCGACATTTACAACACACCACCCCAAGCTTAGTGGAACTTGGAACCGTAATGAAGATGAAGGTTGAATTTAATTCTTAATGGACTTATAACATAATTGTGTTGGATTGTTTTAAGTTACGGGAACAATCTTGATAAGGTCCACCTATCTGAATGTGGAAGTGAGGCCGCTTCCTATGAGTTCAAGGGCTTGGCTCTAAAGCATTCTGAGAAACCAAGATAAGACCCATGGCCAGTTAAAGGGTCGTCAAAAAGTGGATTGAATGAACGAGAGGAAGGATATGCGTGAAGCGTTTCCGTTTAACATATAAAGGAAGATGGTTCAATGGCTTTGGTCCAACCATTCTTACCCTAGTTAAACTTGAGCGCTTTCACTACGTAAAGATTCAAGGTGTAATATTCCATCTTTACTTATGCATAACACCCCCGGGGATTTCTGAATCGGGTTAGGTCTTATGTGTCTTTTCAAAAACCTATGTCTATTTTGAAAATGGTGGGGGATTGTTGGGAAATTTTCAAAATATAGTATGTTGAAATCATTTTGGGATTGAGTCTTAGGAAGGAAATAAAGTGTTTTGTTGTGTATTGTTGATGACCCACGAATAGGCAATTAGCGACAGTTCTTCTGTCACAAAACCGTTGCTAATGAACCATCACAATTGTAAAGACGCATCTTTTCGAATTGGTGATAGTTATATCGGTTAAAAAGGTGTCACTAAGTGAACCATTGCAACTGTTAGAAAAGGTTACAGTTAGCGACAGTTTTTCTATCGCTAAGTCGTCGCTAAACCGTTGCTAATTGCACCTTTTGTTGAACCATTGTGACTATTTGAATTGTCACGAGCATGCCTATATATAGGGCCATTATTCCAGCGTTTTTGATCATCCAAAACCAAAAACAAACACATACAAAACCTTTCTTTCAATATACCCGATTGCTATACATAATAGTGCTATAGAATTATTATTTGTAGTGTCTTGAAACCCCCGATAACTCGGTAGTTCATCCGGATTATCACCACCATCGTGTAGTGTTGATAATTGCTACATACGTTGCTTCATTGTATCTTGGGAGGCAATTCGTCAGTAACCCATAACACGATTGTTCTAAAAGAACGGTGTGGGCGAAATTGCTTTAAGGAAAGAGAGCACTCGCCTTGAAGTAACAAGTAGTAGCATTAAACTTCATTTTACAAAACATTATTCTAGAACCCCGGAACCAACATTTCTTGATTCTTAATAACTCTTACAAATATTACTTCTATTTTGTTATTTTATTTTGTTGGTATTTTATATATAATTATGGAGCAAAAGATTCTATATATGAAGATTTTGAAGATTAAGAAGGGATTATTTGAAGATTAGTGGTTGACTAAACCAAGAGCTTAAAGCCTATAACTAATAAAGCAAGTGAAGAGAATTTCAGTCCAAAAGGTCCATTTCCAAACCCCAAATTGAGCCGAAACATTGTTTTTTCAACGATTGGCTGTTTACATGTCAACCCAATGGAAAAGGAAATTTAAGTAAATGCATACAATGACTTGCAAATAACATATGAATCACTATGGAATACAGGATACAAAGACACAACGACATTAAATTGCAATACACTTGTTGGTTATTGAATCAACTACGATCCAACTTTTCTTGGTCTGCGCCCTCTTAGACGTTCAGGTGCTGCTGTGCTGGCTGATCACTCACTTTCGGTGTGTGGTTTGAAACTGAACTAGCTGAATGCTAACTCTCAGAAGAAGAACTACAAAGTAACAATAAAAAGTTAAAACTAACCAAAATATAATGTGTTACTTTTGTTCCACTGATTGTGCGATTCAACTAATCCACATACCTTTGTTGCATTAACGTCGATAGATTAAAAGACTTTCATTTGGAAAAGCTGACGATTCTGCAGGAGATAGGCTAGGTGGTGGTGGCACATTAGAGACCTAATAAGAAGGCATAGATTATGTTATAAGTACGTATGGTTATATCGAATAAGAGACCTCTATATGCGAACTATATTGATTACAAACTATTCATGTAATCAACAAAGTCGAAGGACGAAATCCATAATATCTTGAAAACCGCATAGACCATATATGTGTGTAACTAGATTAGAGACCCGTTGACACCGGGTAATATTTTAGAGAAATAAGGAATGAGACGATAAGAAAAAGGACAACGTAAACATGTTGCATTGAATACCATGTGTATCATAAACGACAACTTTCAAGTCGTTAATATTCTTGAAATGTCAATTAAAATAAAAAACAAAATGTAATTGTAAGCAAGCCAACAAATGTAAACATGTTACATTAAAATGATGCAAAGATTCATACGTTACATGAAATATAAATCCAAGTTTCATAAAAAGTTAAAAATTAAATTTATGAGACTTTTCATGATCAAATGCTAAGTGTGCAGTATCGTAATCAATGCAATCCAAACTCTCCTCGCCACTATAAGAAGGAACATCATTATTATCATCTTCTTCCAAACAAACGCTTGACGGATCATATTCCTTCTCATCTTCAGATATTTGGCGATCACTTTCTTCCTTTCTAAGTTTTGTTGTCTCATTGGTCCACGACTTGTGCCACTCGTTAACATCAAAGTTTTCATCTTCTTCAGATTCAGTATACTCATCTTCATCAAATTCAATAAACTTATCTTTATCCTTGGCTGCACGTAATAGATGAACCTGAGCAAATAAGTTATTTGAAAGTGTTGTTCTAAAGCGAAAATAAGTTTCTACATACCTTTGCTTGTCTCTGTGACACTTGAAACTTCTACATCAAAACGTATCTTCCTAAAGTTACACAAGCAATAGTAATCAAGATTAGCTCCTAAACGAAGTGCAAAAAAAATCTAATTCGAATGTTTAAACGTATGAATGTCTGCTTACTTTGCGTTGTTCTTTTGTTCTTTTTCGCTGTCATCCTCCTTCTGCACAACAGATCGGATCCTCTTGTTACTTTCAGACATTGTATACGAATTAGAATGATAGTTTTTGTTCTTTAAAGATTGCAAGCAACTTGTTGTCATATGTGATTTAGGGATATGATGTTAAATAATGATTTTTTGGCAACTGAAGAGTCATATGTTTAATGAAAATGCACTTAATATTTGTTGGTCAAATCATTCAAACTAATTAGTGGAAGGAAAGGTTGAAAGTCTCATGTTCATGCATGGAACCTTAGTTCCAACTTCATAGACGAAATTGGTTTCACAATTACGGGTGCATGACTAACATCATTAAATATTGTAAATACAATCATTAGCTTCAAAATTTAAATGACACCTAAGGTTATATGTATTATGTTAGTATAATATGTTGTATAGCTTAGAGATCCGTTGACACCGGGTTATTTTTTAAAGGAATGGATAAATAAGATGATAATAAAAGTAGTAACGTAAATTTGTTAAATGTAAAATATGTGTCACAATCGATTTACAACCATAGCGTTGGCAATGTAAAATAGACTGACTCGAACATAAGATTATGTCTCATCAACGTTTATTGGAATCTTAAACCTGGAGTGAAATGTTCGTACCAAAAGGTAGACTGAATCTTAAATCCTTTTGTTACAAATAAAGTAAAAAAGGCTAAAAGCTTGGTGGTCTCCAAAATAGACTGTCTTTAGTACCAAAAGGTGTGCGTGAGTGTCTATCGTTGCTGAAAACCAATGTCCATGGCCTGCACATCTAAGAGTCCAAATATAATATCAGTAAAAACAATAAGTCAACAATTGAGAATATGAGAAAGATAAAGGGAGTTGTGTATTTTACATACCTTTTTATAATTTCAACCATAGACCTTCAAGTACTTCTTTATACACGACATTTGTTGTCGTTTTGGACACATTACCATCCTGATCACAGACTACAACCTTCAAACCTTGCTTGCTTTTTACTCTTGAAATAGCAACGTACAGTTGTCCATGCGTGAAAACAGGACGGGGCAAGTACAAACCAACTTTAGATAGCGATTGCCCTTGGCTTTTGTTGATTGTCATTGCAAAAGATACTGATATCGGATATTGTTTCCTGACAATCTTAAGAGGCAAACGCTTATCTGACGGAGTAATCCTCAACCTTGGTATAATGACCTTTTTCCCAAAGTTGGTTCCATTAATGATTTGCGCCTGAATAGAAGTTCTTGTCAATTTAAGCACTTGCAATCGTGTCCCATTACATAAACCATTTGATTGGTCTATATTTCTTAACAACATAATCGGTACTCCCACTTTTAAAGCAAGCCTGTGGTTTGGAACACCAGAGAATTTCAGTCCATTTATAAATTCTGGCGAGAAAACGGACTGATCTACGACGATACCACGCTCACTTTTATCCACGTTGTCGCAACTTAAGTATACCATTTCTTCTCCTGGAAATTTGGCCATCAAATGCTCATTTTTAGTGTCGACTAACTCATTTGTGGGAGCAAGAATCGCCTTTTCTTGAAAGTACACCGGATCATGTATGTTATCCAACATGTTCGGATAAGTATACTGAATAATAGATGCTATTGGATCATCAGCAGAATCTATTAGAATGTCTTCCGGCACATCTATCGAAACCTCTCCTTCGTTTGGTCCTCCAAGCTTACCGTCTCCCACATTCAATATCCATTCTGCAAATTCTCTTATCTCATTGACATCTTCCGGGCGTGAACCGATAGTAAGCCTCATGTTCGCGGTTAGCTTAAGGACTTTGCAGTAATCCCATAGGTATGATTGCTTCAAAGAAGCACCAACAATGTCTTGCCGTGATCCTTTTGGAATGACAGGAAGAACCTGCCTAAAATCTCCTCCAAACACCATCGTCATGTTTCCAAAAGGCTTATCACAAGGGTCATACCGGTTCGCACGAAGAATATCTCTCAAGGACCGATCCAATGCCTCAAAACAAATCTTATTTGTCATCGGCGCTTCATCCCATATAATAAGCTTGCACTTTTTTAACATTGCTCCCAGGTCACTTTGAGCACTTATTGAGCAAGTAGATGTCTCATCAACGTTTATTGGAATCTTAAACCTGGAGTGAGCTGTTCGTCCTCCCGACATTAACAAAGATGCAATACCACTTGATGCAACGTTCAAAACGATATCACCTCTTCTTCTTATGCCGGCTGCAAGTGTTTTCCATAAAAATGTTTTACCGGTACCACCGTAACCGTAAACGAAATAGATACCACCTGTTCCATTATAAACGGAACTCACGATGGTGTCATAAACACCCTTCTGTTCCGTTGTCAATAAGGAGTACAAACGCTGATATTCAGATTCCATTTTGGCCGGGTTATAATCAGTTTCATCATATATAAGTCGGTTTCCAAATTCATTGACGTATCTGTCATCCGGATAAGGCATCTCTTCCCAACGTCTCAAAGTACTTCCTCTAGCTCGCAAAAGTTCTTCGATATAGTACAATGCGATATTTTTTTTTCGTCGTCAGTAAGTATCAAATCTGCATAAAAGAATGAAATGTTAATAGTTAATTCCTTATAAGCGTAAAAAAACAAAGGATGTGACAAAATTGATGAATAACAAAACATGTGGTCGTTAAACTACAATAATAATACTTGTTATTTCAAAGCAAAATATTTTGTTATAATAGGCCATACAAATATGACATGTTAATAGTTAATTTGTTAAGAGAGCATAATAACTATTGCATAACAAAGTATTGTAAGTTTAAAATTTAACAAATATTAACAGACCACATTAGGAATTCGTGTTTCAAAGTTTTACCTGGAATCCGTAAAATCTGCCTTCTCTTGTATTGAACATCTTCTGCCAGAAAATGCCATGTTTCCAGCCAAACTTTCAAAGGTGTTGTAAGTTCCTTTTGAGAAAGCAACGTGACAAATAGTTCACGAAGATGTTCAGCGGACGCCCAATGGGCTGCGTCTTTGATACTTTCAACATACTCCTTATCATCCTCCAAAAGGCCAGCTGCGTAGCAAGCGTCTTTGTAGGTAGGATAAACAACACCGTTAACCTTTCTAATATCGGCGTGCGTCCGACACCCTTTTTGCACTGTTGAGCAGCATCCTACAATAGTAAGCATCTCCTGTTCCTATAGGAACACTATGAATTCTTCCGATTGACTTACCTTGTTTTCTATGCGTCCAAATTCTTTTTGGCGCATTCCACACAAACTTTGTAGGGAACTCGGCATAAGTTAACTCCCTCGCTGGCGGATAGACTTCATTCATTTTCATCCAACCATCAAACATAGAAACACCAACAGTTGGCTTTTGAACAACAGCTTCAAGGTCTGTGTTTTCATCATATATAACTGGCTGCTCGCCTTCAAGATGAAAAGATAGCCTCTCAACGTTCGGTGTTCTATAATGAATCTCAAAACGAAATATTCTCCAAGCCGCCTCGCAGGCAGATAGGTACCTACAATCCAATAACGACTTAATCTCAGGCACATGTTACAAACAATTTATTAATTCCTAAAACCATTGTATATTCATTTTAAATAAACCAACTTGACATCAGATTCGAGTTCAAAATTTTACCTGCAATCCAAGTACGCCTGAATCTCATCAACAGCTTTATCAATTTGTTCACCCTCTGATGTGGTACCCGGCTTATACAACTGTGCCGAGACTCTGTCCGGACCTTTGTTTATATACTTAAACAAATATTTGATAGAACCGGTCTGGTTACACCACTCAACATTAATGTGGCATTGATAACATTTGAGAAGCATAGCGTTATACGGAATAACATAACCGTTATGCAACTGATGACCGTTTTTTTCCACATACTTTCCATCGTCCCGTCTTCTATAGACTGGATAGCCCTCCGCGTCAACAGAACTGCGTTGTGTGAATTTTTTAGGAAAGTGTTTCGTACATCGACCCTCATCCATACAAACCTGTTTTGGTTCATCTTCACCGCAAGGACCATGCATCATAAAATCAGAAACCAACTTGTACAAATCCGGGTCCTCGTCTTTATCAGGTATCTCGGCGGAAATGTATTTATCAATCTGATCAGCGCTTGGAATCTTGTCGTCCTTGTGCAAGAACAAACAAACATGTGCGTGAGGAAGCCCTCGCTTTTGAAACTCAACGGTGTACACAACTGCAAAATTTTGTAACATTTAGTGTAAATAATAGAAATGTATACAATTTGTGACATACTAATAAATTCATTATGGTAAACATTTAAATATATAGTAACAGCTTATGTACATTACTTGCTTTAACGCGTCCAAATAACTGCATCTCTTTCAAATCAATCATTAACTGGTCGAGTTTCATCTTAAAAACTCTTGTAAGCACATCTGGGCGATCGGTAGGACCAAGGTTATGCTCTAGCATGTATCTTGCAATCTCCGTCCAGTTAGGATTGCAAGTAACGGTAATAAAAAAATCGGGACAGCCATACCATCTACACAACGCCATGGCATCCATATAATTTTGTTTCATGTACCTTGGTCCGCCGGTAAACGAAGAAGGCAATATGACGGGCTTTCCAAGGGTAGTGGGGTCGTTATTACCAGAAGCAATACTCTGACGGATGTTTGAGTACGTATCACATCTAAGTTTAGTCTGTTTTGACCGATGGTAAAACAAACGTTCTGTCTCAACCATAGTGTAACCATCCACAAGAAATTGCTGAAACAAACGACCTCCTCTCGTAAAAAAATTTTCTTGATTTGGAAGATCCATTATCTGAAAAGCAAACCACTCCCTCATAGTAACTGTTTTGTCAATCTTATCGCCAGAAGGGTCGGAGTTGTCAGACCGAACAGATCGTGTGCCAGGTTTCTTTCTATGCGGTATACCCAAATAATAACCATCTTGCGCCCGTGGCATCAACAAAGGGTATTGTAAAGGAAGGTACATAGGATGGAAAATATTTATACGTTGCAAACCTTCACGATACTTTTCTATCACAATATCTCTATCTTCTATGCATGTATCGAAGTCACCTACAATAAGCCCATCAACCTCGTCTGATGTTGGAAGATTATAATTCCGTCCATCTTTGCCTCGCTTTGTAATGAGCTTTATTTTTATATTCTGTTCGTTGTCTTCGTTGTACCGGTCACGCGCTCTTCTAAATGTTTTTACCAAATCACTGGATGAATCTAAAACACCTCTTAGCTGACCGATAATGTTTCGATCAATACGTTCATCTGAAGGGCTATGAACAGATGAAGATGAAGAAGTGCTGCAAATAGAAAGATTAACATGATTAGAGACAACTTAAGAAAATTAAAAAACAGTTTTTACTCAATAAGTATAAACAAATTTAAAGTAAAAAAAAATCCGTCGTTACCTTAAAGCTCTTGCTCTATTCTCATTTTCATTAGTCGTGTCATATATATACAATTGTGCAAATTTAGGAGGAGCACCTTCTTCAGGAAGCAAACTACCAATGCGATGGTATGTTTGTCCATGGAGCCTGAAGACGTATGGAGCCCGGCCTTGGTTGTTGATTTTAGTGTCGACCTTTCCACCCATAGAAGTGAATGAGAACATGCTATTGTAAGTTCTTATATTCTTTCTGAAATTTTTACTGTTAGAATCGTCATTAAAAAACAAATCATGCAACGGCTGTGGAGCAGGCGGAGGTTGTTCTACAAACACTTTTCCCTTGCCACAACATATACTATAGGGTTTGTTTGTTGGATTGCCGTTTCCTTTTCTCGCTTCAGCCTCCCATACCAAAGCATGACATTCTGTGCACTCAAACGTCGGGTCTCCATGATCAAAATACTCTGCAAATTTAATTATCTTATTATTAACCGTTAATGTGTATTTGCATATTGATTTTTTTGCATAGCGTCTTGGTATATGAGTTAAAGGAATTACCTTCAGATACGCCAACGTACTTGTCATATTCTTTCATGACATGGCCACCGTCAATATTAAGATTAAATCGAACAGGCGTCTGAGACCGTAAAGCTGGTCTCTTAGCTGACCTCTTTGTTCTTCTTGATGATTCACCTACTTGATATGTTGATTTTGTAGTTGTTACAGCAGGAATGGTTGTTGTTGCATGACGAATAGATGGTGTTTCTAAACCAACTGAAAACATAATCATGGCCATAATTAAAAACAAATTTAACATGTAACAAAGTTTCACGATTTGCATAGTACACATAAAAAAACTTACCGTTATTATCGTCAGTCAAAGGAGATTGTTGTCTAAGTGTGTTGCCAACTGGTGTAACTTGATCACAACTTGTTTGCAAACCATCACACATGGTTGTACTACGATTAAGAGTGTCACTCGTGCTCGAAGCAAGTGGAGTAGTTGAGGCTATAAATATTTTAATTAACAATGTTATAAAATAGAATCATTTTTACAAAGTTAATACTATAACACACATGTATTTGTTGCTTACCAGTTAAGTTTCCAGAAGGTTGAGTTAGGATGGACGCGTTAGAGGACCGATTTCTTATAACCGTTTGTGGTTGGTTCGACATAAGTGAAAAAGGACCTACCAAATTTATTTGTGAATGATGTTGTTAGACATATATGGTCGTGCAACAAAATTTCTAAGTAACAAACATATAGAATAAATGTGATGCAAAAATTTAGGTAAAAAAGGAGAGTTTTAAAAATACCATTTGAAAAGCCGTTTAAAGGATACTGTCGTTTTCGTGTTGAAGCCAGCGTTGATACTTGATGATCACTTGTTACAGCATTAGTGGTTCTTGTAACACCAGCCGTTGATATTATGTTGTTGCATTGATTAGCACGACGAATAGATGGTGTTTGCAAACATACTGAAAACAGCATCATGGCCATAATTAAAAACATATTCAACAGGTAACAAAGTATCTTTTAATAAATTATACATACGAAAACTTACCGTTTGAAACGTCAGTCAAAGGAGATTGTTGTCTAAGTGTCTTGCCAACTGGTGTAACTTGATCATAACTTGTTTGCAAACCACCACACATGGTTGTACTACGATTAAGAGTGTCACTCGTGGTCGATGCAAGTGGAGTAGTTGATGCTATAAATATTTTAGTTAACAATGTTATAAAAAACTATCGTTTTGACAAAGCTTATAGTATAACGCACAAATATATGTTGCATACCACATGAGTTTCCAGAAGGCTGAGTTCGGATGAACACGTTAGAGGAACGATTTGTTATAACCGTTTGTGGTTGGTTCGACATAAGTGAAAAAGGACCTACCAAATTTAATTGTAAATGATGCCGTTAGACACATATGGTCGTTTAAAAAGTACATGGATAATACTAAAAAGGATAGATATATAACCTAATTGTGATTGAAGATTTGAAGTTGGAGTTCGCCTAACATGTGTAGATGCAACCGGTGTCAACGGTGATAACTGAGTTGCAAGCGGGACATAAGTATTTATGGGCAATGCGTTGTTTCTGGTTTCAAAATTTAATCCTGAAATCATATAAGTTTTATAGGCTAATTAGAATAGGTTGAGTAGGTAACATAAAGTATGCTAAGATGAGCAAAAATTAGTTTTCTATGTACTCAGTGAAGAAGTAGCTCACGGTTAGTAACGTCTTGAAGAGGTAGTCTACTATAAGGTCTTCTTTGTTTCTGTGTAAATTGCGTAGATGAGCCTACAATTCGAACCAAAATTATGAATACAGAGATACTTGTATTAGAACCTTGTAATATGTAAAAAGCAAAACCTGCATCAACAAAATTCATAAAAAAAACTTTTAAAATATATATGAAATCGTTTGAAACCTGAATTATTTGACGGCTGCGTTGAAGATGTATTTGATAACGACAATGAATGGACGTTTTCCTTTAGTGGATCATCTAATGCAAAAAAAAACATAATATATTATAGACCACACAACAATGCTATATTATGTTGTTTTTTATATATACAGAAACTTACATGTCAAAAGCTCGGCCAAAGAAACTCTTTTGCTTGAAGGTGGTGTGAGTAGATCTGACAATGGAGCTTGTGGGTTTGAATCTTGAGGCGTCGGGATATGGGTTAAAGGAACGCTTTGGTGTTTCGAAGGTTGATGGTTTTGGTCGGAAAAACTTGCCTTTTTACGTTTCCTTATATCGGGTTGTTTCTTTTCTGCCATTCTTAGATCATGCAATTTAGAATTGTGTGATTTTCACTTGTGTTAATCGAATTTGCATTACAAACAAAGTGACATGTATTTTATAATTGCAAAAATAAGATAAAGTGAATAAAAAGATTTGTAATTGATTTTGAAAATGAAAGTAGTTATCTCTATTTTTGTAAAGTGAATATGATTACATGGTATTAAATGCATAACAAATTTTAATAACGAAAACAATTTATTTTGTATTAATAACAATAACTCACATTTAATGACATTAAACATATAAACGTTTCCTTATAAGTGGTTGTTTGTTTTAAAGAATTCTTAGGCTGCAAGTTTTATAAGAGCATGTAATTTAGAATTGTGTTATTTTAAGTTTTCTTAAACGAATTATCATTACAAAGGAAGTAACATGTATTCTATAATTGCAATCACATTAAGTGACATTTAATGACATTAAAAACGAAAAATCTTCCAAGAATAAAAAGATTTGAAATTGATTTTCAAAATGAAATTAGTTACGGCTATTTTTGTAAAGTCAATTTGATTTGAGGATATTCAATTCATAACAAATTTTAAAAACGGAAACAATTTATTTTGTTTTAATAACAGTTTTATGACATTTAATTACATTAAAAACGAAAAACATTCCAAAACTTGAATATTGTAACCGAAATCTTATAATCAAAACGGGACATAATCAAGATTTATTAAAATGAAACCTATGAGTAATTCTATTACATAAAACTACTACATAGAAAACTTTTTATGAAAATATATTGATTAACAAAAGCGAGGTGAAACATATGAGTAGATGTTGGACATTCAATCGTCACTAAAGAAGTTTACATCGACCACATAATCATCAGTTAACTCAAGACCCATTGCCCGTAATTCGTTGATCAATGCATCTACCTTTTGAAGTCTCGAGCTTACACCTTTTAAAACCTTTTGACACTCATCATGATCACCGACATTGAGTTTAAGCCAGTCAAGCAGAATGTTGACATCAAGATCATCTGTGACATCAAAATAATTGACAAATATATTGTTAGTATGAAAACGCGTATGTATTAAACTTTAGTAAACCAAATATCAGAAAATTACCTTTTTTATTCGTCGATGAATCACCGTCTTCAAAAACCGATTAAAGAAACCTCAATGCTGCGTCCACTTTTGAACTTGTTTGATTAACGGGTTCATCTCCATGTTGAGTGTTTGGTTTAGGGTCGTTTTTTGGATCACCGGATTTGGTGTTATTGTCATTAGGATTATTTATTGTATCTTGAATATTTTGATGGTTTGATGATGCCATGTATAAAGCGTGGGGTGTGTTGGTATAAGAAAATACACATAGATGATGAGTATATATATACTTAGGTGTAGGTGGTTGTTACAATAATTAGGGTTTATTTTTTGGGTGTTTTGGTTCCAATATTTACACATATGGTCCATGATTATAAGCAATATGTTTTATATGGTTTTATATATAAAATCTACACTATAAAGGTGACTAAGATAATATGTATATAAAGTGAATAACATCCATATATACTTTCATGCAAATAGTATAATTAAATAAAAAAGTATAAAATCCAATAAATGTCTAATAAAAATTAAAACAAAAAATAAATAAAAACAAAAACGTATGTTAAAAAGTAGTAAAAGTGAATACCAAAGGATGTTCTTATTTAGAAAAGGATGACAACATACAATAACGATGTTTTGACTATCAAAAATCGTCGTTGTCGTCGTCTGTATCATCATCAGATGGTGCATCATCATCATTAATGAAGTCGGCTAAGTCATCTCCATCGTCCGTGTCATCCGAAGATCAGTCACTTTCAAGGTCCTCTAAACCAATCCCATCTTCCTCATCCGTACCTTCTTCCACGGTATCGCTTATGTGAATAGCGTTATCTACTTCAATGTCATCATCCGTTTCTTCGTCAATCAAACTAAACGGACTTGCATTGGATGATGACGTCCTTGGTTTCTTGTTCGAGCGACGGAAAGTGAGAGGCTTATCCTCAACAATATACTATGTAAAGAAAAAAATACAAAATTAACATTAATAATAACAAACTAATAGCTTTTCCGTATTGACACTTTAGAAAAAATAGTTTGAAAAAAAATAAATAAAATAAAATAAAATAAAATAAAACTATAGCAATGATAAAAACTATACTTTCTCATACTATATTTTAAATGTCACAATAAAAACTTTTTTTTTTATTTTTTTAATTTTATTTAGTTATTTATTTATTTATTTTTTTTGTTACAATGCTTATGGACTTACCTCGTCAGAAGAGCTAATATTAACAACTTTTTCATCTTTCATCAAGCTTCCGCGTTTTTTAGAAACGGGTTCACCCTGTACAATATTTGTTTTTAAAGTAAATATATATTAAAGTGTATATTATTTATCTAAAAAAATATATAATGACAAATTTTCAGTGCAATATAAAAGTGTCAATCTTACCACATCGTCATCTGATATGTCAATGACCGGTATATCTTTCGCGGGCACATCTCCAGAATTTGATGCGTTATTGTTCTCTTGATTTTTGCTTGCCTACATTAACATAAAAATAATCACAACATATATATATATATATATATATATATATATATATATATATATATATATATATATATATATATATATATATACATGCAAACGTATGTATATAACAAATTATTGAAAAAAATGTTTAAAAAAAATACATTTGGTGAATCGTTATTGTTAACCATATTGTGAAAAAAAAACCCTAATATTATTGTAAATGTGCAATGAATATTTGATTGGATTTATAGAAAATGAATGTCAATATATTAGGAATAGATTCATATAATATTGTATTTTATTTGTAGATTACATCTAATTTGTTATGTATTATATGAAACAAATGTTTTACATGTATATAATCATAATATCTAAAACATGTATTTTTTTATAACTATTTTAGTCAAAAAATGAGAAACAAATATATAAAAGATTGCTTGTTATAGCTTCTATAATTATAATGATTACATGCAATCCTTTATTTTTTTTGAACATTGATTACATTATATACATAGGCGGTTATACTTTCCATGTTTATCTTAAATCCACATTATAATCATTATAGTCATATCCGATCAACACCACCAATAATTCATCTCTCTAAATGCAAAACCGCCGTCTTCTCAGTTGGTAACTTCGAACGATCCGATCAACAGGTTTGTTTGTTTGTTTTTTTTTTTTTTTTTTTTTTTTTTTTTTTCTTCTTTGGTTCATACATCTTATTGATCATTGGATACCAATGTAATAACCGATATTAGCAAAGTATCTAAACCTATTTGCATGTATATAATCGGATATGTTTTACCGAAATTAAGTTTGGTGACTCTGTTCTTGCGGTTGTTTTAAGTAATAGTTTAAAGATGATTGATTTTAATCAATCTATTTTGGGATTTCACTAATCCAGTATATCTAATAGTATATATTTATGATTTTGTAGATTATTAGATTATGTTTAGGCAAATGGTTATGATACGTTTGCAATGTTGACATGATTATTTGTTGTACATGTATTCAAAGTAATTGATGCTAACCATACTTTATTAGTTCAAATTTTACAAACTGATGAAACGGTTATTGTTTGATTTAGGTTGATTTTGTGTAAATTTCAATAGATTGGGAGATAGGAGATGTATATATTTAAGTTGAGATGTTAACAGGAACACCATATACAACTCTAGTTGTTAAAAATGATAATCTCAACACGATTGATAGTTAGTATCCATTACCTATTGTAATATGGTGTGTTTAATGTTTTCAAAAGAAGTTCAAATGTGATGATAATACTTGAGTAGTTACGTTCACTTGTTTGGATAGTTTGTGATAATGCTACAACAGAAGCCGTGTCTTGTTTTAGATTACGTCTCTTGATAATATGATGATTTCACTTGATAATGCTACTTAGAAGGTATAAGTACTATAAAAGAGATATATGAGTATAGATGTATGAATAAGGTAAAATTTAGTTAAAATTGTTGTCGTTAGATTTGTTAAGTAATATGTAGTATTCATTTTTGAATGTAATACTACGAATATCTATTGTAATATGCTGCGTTTAATGTTTTCACAAGAAGTTGACATGTGATGATATTACTTGAGTAGTTACGTTAACTTGTTTGGAACCTTTGTGATAATGCTACAACATAAGACGTGTCATGTTTTAGATTACGTCTCTTGCCAATATGATGAACTTACTTGAAAATGCTACTTAAAAGGTTTAAGTACTACAAAATAGATATATGACTATAGATATATGAATCAGGTAAAATTTATTTAAAAATGTTGTGGTTACATTTGTTAAATACTATGTAGTAAACAGTTTTGAATGTAACACTATACTGACAATGTCAACGTCGTGTTTCTATTAAACAGGATGAGCATGCAGTTTTTAGTTGAGGCAAACAAAAAAAACATCCGAACACTCCAGGTAGTTAGTTTTAATAATACGTACATACCGTATAACTTAATTAGTGTAACTTTAAATGTAGATACGAATTAATATTTTCAATTACAGATCCTTCCAAAATTCTTTAAGGAAAGATTGTACCCGAGAAAGCAATGGATATACTTAATACATAATAGAGGAACGAAACATAAGGTGTTCTGGAAAGTGGTTGCTGGTGATATTGTCTTGTACTCGCATGAATGGAAAGACTTTTTAACAGATAGCAGATACAACAACGCGGCGACATTACATTTCATACGTGAGGAAGAAGATTGTTACTACGTAACAGGGTACTACGATGAAGGGCACGAATGTAATGGCTACGACCTTACTTTGGCAGGTTACAGACAACGTCGATGCTTGGTCAGTGTGGCACAACCTCAACAATCACCGGTAACTCTTTAAGCTATATATATTACATTCGTTGAGTGTATTCAAAATGTTGTTTATTTTTTATTTTGACTCGTAACTTTCCTTACAATGTCATTCTTATGAAGGTGGTTCCTTGTCATTTCCTTAAAGAACCTAAGAATGAAGATTTCACAGTTGTTGTGGCTGGCGTGCCGTTAGCAGCTTTGACTCACCGTGAAATTGAATTAGTTGAAGAAAAGAAACACGTGCACGAATTGGGAGGACAGGGATGGAGTTTGTTGGTTAATGAGTTAGGTTTGATTGGTGACACAAGAGTGATATTGACAAATCTACTAAACAATACTCTGTCACTGATGCCATTTGATGAGTCCGGGATGGAAATGAGGTCTGAAATTGTACCACGTATGCAACTGAATTGGAGAAAGCCTTTCAAGAGAAGCCCGATAGATAATGGTATGTTAATGAACGTGTACATGTAATATTTCGTAATCTTTTACAAATGAAGTATCAGTATAAAAATTGTTTTTTCTTGATTTTCAAATGAAGATGAACGAATGCAGCACATATGTGAAAGGGATGGATGCACGGAGCACAACGATGAGAAACATTGTTTTTATGCTCCGATTCTTGACTATGTGACGGACAAAGGTCATTTGGTAAGTGGTTGAAACCATATTTATTTCGTGTGTTACTCATGCATTGCATTGATTTACAGTTGAAAACATTATTAAAAGAATATATTCTTTACTATAACTACGTCTATTTTCATTGTAGACCATACCCTTCAACTTTGTCAAGTCACATTCCATGTTCAAGTACCATAATGCCATTCTCCAATACCATGATGGACTTCAGTTTTATGTCCCCGTCAATCTGGAATATCACAGCGATCGACCTAACTCCAAAAATCATGTGACAATCAAGACAAATTGGAAGACCATAGTTATGCAGTGTGACTGGGATGATGCCAAAATGGTGAGGTTCAAACTTGCTGACTATGTGAAAGACGATCGAGTTTCATTGCCTAACCGTGACCCAATTATGATTCCAGTGTTTCTCATGTGTTAAAACATATGATCATGCTTTGCAAACTTTATGTCTTTCTTTCATGTAGTAAGGTATTATGGTTAGGATTTGTTAAATACTTGGATTATTGACTATGTTATTTTGCGTTTTGTGTCATTTGATGAATAGCAGCAGGAAATAGTGGCAATGGTTTATAATATTCTGAATATGTTTATTTTCATGTTTATGAATATATTTTTAGTCCATTGTGTTAAACGACCCGGGATATGGTTTTACTTAAATAGATGGTGTGGACTTTTTTTTTTTTTTTTTTTTTTTTAAACAGATTCATTTTTAGAACATTATGTTGTTTGCATATGGGCTTACTTTAATTGTTGGTGTGGACTTTAATTTTCTGTTGATGTCTCATAGTTTAAAAGTATCATTCTTGTTATATGCATCAACCATTCTTTAATAAACTATTACGTTTTTAAAAAACATATTCTGTCTCAAATTACTTATATATTACGCGTATGGGGCAATATGTACATAAAAGATAAGTGTTAGCTGCAATTTAAAAAGCTGTATGCAGAATTTACCAACCATTAGACATAAAAATTTAAAATGATAATGTTCACCAATTATGAATGGGACTACCCATATGCAAACACATAAACAAATTGTCTAACATAGTAGCAGGTGTTTGTCGAAAATATATTTAAAAAACCTAATCAGAATTAAATATATTTAAAAAAATGTCCGTAAATGCAAACTATTCATCAACTATAAAATACATTTATATAAAGCCCTGTGACAATTGATGTGATTAGATAATGTAGAGTTGTTGATCACATTTATACTCAAAATGTTAATGCAAAGTGCATTGCTCATCATGTGCACCGGAAGAAAAGCAAAGTAATACGCGTTTGGGGCAATGTGTATAAACATTAACATTAATTTTACACAATTGGGATGAAATTGACAAATGATTTATTTTAAAATATTGTAGCATTATAACAAAAGTACACAAACCACACCAATCTACTAACAAAAATGTAAATGTAGGAATTATTGCTTGCAAACAACATTTATACAAAACTAACTACTTATAGAATAAGGAGCCAAGCGCTAAGGAGATGTATGGCTTCAATGCGTTGAGTATTCTTGTACGACAAATGATGGCCAAAAAAACCTACAAAATAAATAGCAGAAAAGAAAAGCATGTAGATAAAAGATAAGTGTTACCTGCAATTTAAAAATCTGTATACAGATTTTACCAACCATTACACATCAAAATTTAAAATGATAAGGTTCACCAATTATGAATGGGACTCCCCATACGCAAACACATAAACAACGTGTCTAACATAGTAGCAGGTGTTTGTCGAAAATATGCAGAAAAACATAAGCACAATTAAACAGATTTAAACAAATGTCCGTAAATGCAAAATAGTTGCATTTATTTATTATGACTCACGGATCTTCACTTATCAGCTTGTATGTGAATCTCAGTATCTTGAATCTGTTTGTTCAAAGTTGCACCATCAATTTCATGATCCACAGCTCCTTTCTCAATCTTAATATCGAGAGCCTGTTTTTTCATGCTTGAACCATCACTCTCATGATCCACATCGGATGCACGCTTGGAACTATTTTGTTTGCCAACTGGCGTAGTATTTTCATCAGTTTGAGATTCCAAGTCCTGGATATGAAAAGAACATCAAAACATATTAGGTAAGACTGATTATTTTGTAATAGTAGTATTACAAAAGACGAACCACATACCAACGGAGTTATGTGAGGCAATGCAGAACTTGTGACATCGGCATCCTGTTTAACAGTTAATTGTTAAAAACTGAACAACAATCGCCATGGAGTATCCTATATAGCAAGTTTTGTCGCAGAAATAATTACCTTCAACGGAGTTGCAATGGCAAGAACAGAGTTCAAAATATCAGGATCGTCCGTAAGACGGAGCACAGTGAAGACAGGCAATAGTTTTTTCGCATTGAGCTCGTCGATGGCAACTTTAAAAGCGTACTTCTTTCCAACCAAGTTGGTGATCTCTTTTGGAAAAACTTGATCTTCCGCATTCTACATGGAACAAAACACAATAATTGAAAAAATTATATAACATAGATTAACGATTAACGTTTTAATTTAAAAATATTATCAAACTTTATAATTACCTTGCATCCATACTTGTCACAAAGCTGATAGGCAGACCTACCAACCATTGCTTGCACTTCATCATTAAATAGCGACAACGATATCGTTCCTGATTCATCTTGAACTCTAATTTGAAGACGAAACCTGAAAGAAATTGCACAAAATTAGTAATGCAGTGGTTCCAACTATTTGTCGTATTACTACTAAAGGCAACTTACTCAGTCTTGATGCCGGTAACGATCATATCACATTTTGTACATCTCCACTCATTAGGTGCTTGATATCCATTTGTCTTTTTGGTTTCGTCCTCAAGGTCAACATACTGACTTTCTTTAACAACCTTTTTATTACACTTCCGGCAACCGAGGTACCACCATCCTTCTTCCTCATGGATAGCAATTATTGTTCCAACCATTACGCTGGCCTTACCCTGAAAATGGTGTCAATCCATATTTTGATTATTATAGCATTTTTTTGATTTTATAAAAGGATGATGGTAGAGAAAATGAAACCTGATCCACATCAAGAAGTTCCACAATGTTTTTGACCTGCAACTTATTCAGAAATTCATCTCTAGTTGAATGTTTAGATTGAGTTGATATACGGGAAGCCGTGTTCTCACTTTTGGTTTGGTCCTTATCAGCAAACAATCTGAACACACAAAATAACTAACCATTTTAACATAAAAACAAATGCATATGATCTAAAGGATAGTATAAATAGTTAATTGTGACATACTTTAGCCTATAGAACTCCACATCCATAAATTCTTCTTTTGGAATGAATTCGTTGCCGTTGAAAAGGAAAAGCCTTGTCCCATTATAGGCGTTTTGAACTCCCATTTTGCCTATGTGTAAAGAATATTGAATAAGATAGTTGAACATCGTAACATATAGTTCATTATAGTTTGATAAATATTTTATCTAATATACCGTCCCAGATCTTCATCATGCCAAATTGGAGAATTAACATGATTTTACCACAGTTGGGGCACGCATCAACAAAATCTTGAAACTGTTGTGCATATGCACCCCACAAAGTGCATCTCAGCTCGTTACCACTGCAAAAACATTGAAAATAAGAAAGATACCAAAATATGATTGGGAGGAAAAAATTAGGAAAACACAATATTGAGGGTGTACTAACTCGGCATCAGCAAGGGTTAACGGCTTCTTTTTGCCTGACCTGCCATTCTTATCATAATTGTCCAAATCATCACAAGCAACCACATGTCCAATTACATCTAAAAAATTGATAAATACAAAGCAATATGTAAATTTGTATATACTGATGTTGGTACACAGATAAAGGCTAATATAAGAAAAAGTAACAAATATTCTTACCAAATTGCCCGTCTTCTTCCTGTTGTAGATCGGCTATTGTTTTGAATGCTCTAAAATCAAACCCATAAACAGAACCGGTAAAATCAGCACACGGTTCAATGATTGTGTTTGACAAAAAACTGAGCCGAAGTGGTTTGTTGACCATGCGATACTTGGGTTGAATCTCACCAAGACTATATCGAGATAGTGTAACAGCAGTTCCTTCTTCAACCTTGTTCTTAAAGCCATTAACCAATGCCATACGCATTGTAGCCTGCATCTTAGTGCCCTGTTCACATCCAATTCAAAAGAACAAATACTTTAGTAACTGACTACAACACAAGAATTGTTAATCATAACGTATATTAATAAACTTACTTGCTCATCCATAATCACCAATTCCATGTTTTTCAAACCTTGTTTGCCATAAACGTCCTGCATCCAAGATCTTACTATTCGAACACGCAGTTTGATGTTGTCTTTAACGGCTGATAAGTCATTGATAAAACCTGCAACATAGGTAGCCATTGATGTTATGCTTGTTGAAAGTGATACTTTTGAAATGCTAATGTGGTAAAGAAAGTAAAAATTACATACATTATATAGGCAGAATTGTAACTACATTTAGGAAAGTCAAAACACATATAAATTAAGAAACTATTCTCCTAATTTATCTAATCATCATACAAATCATTATTATTGCTCCACGAAAATCAGTATCAAATTAATTATTATTGCAAAAGTTCATCAGTTTATTCTTGTTTTCACAATTTTACCCAAATATTAAAATTGTTAGGGTTCATACAAAATTAACATTAATAATAATCATTTTAAATTAACATTAATAATAATCATTTTAAAAGAACATATGCAAGAAACCATTACAAACGAAATTGAATTGAAAAAAAATCTAAAAAAACAAATAACTTACACATTTAAAGAATAACAAAATTGACAACTATATCAATCAACTTACAAAAATAGATGGATCCGAAACGTAAGGAGCAAGAGATTATTTTGATTCTTGATGTAGTCTTTTTGTAGTATAGTATTTGTTTTACCGAAGAAATGCTTAGGAAAGTATTTCCCCGGGTCGTGTCCCAGCGAAGGTGTGAATGGAATTTCGAATTCCCGATTCATGAAACGTGTCGTGAAAGTGGTAAAAAGTGATTTGAATGAGATTACACTAATGAAATAGTAAATGAAGCACAATTAATCAATTAAGCACGTAATTCAACTAAACAAACCAAAAACGTAACGTAGAATCGAAAACCGTAAATTAAAACGTAAAATAAACGTCAATGCGCAAAATAAAACGCGACTTTTAAGCTACGCGACTCCTACGGACTTGAAAATAATTTCTAAAAATCAAAAAATGATAAAAGAAAATTTTGAGAAAAAGAAAAATATTTTTTTTTTTGACTTTTTATTTATTTTTTATGAATTAAAAACTATTTTAAGTAATTAAAAATTAAAAGAAAATGAAAATAAGGTGAGAAAAATAAAAATTAAATTTTGAAAATTATAAAATAACTAAAAAGTAATTTTAAAACTAAAAACTAATTTTTTTGGCTTTTTATGTAATTTTTGGAAATTAAAAACTATTTAAACTAATTAAAAATTCAAAAAAAAATTCAAATTAAATGAGAAAAATACAAAATAAATTTCTAAAAATCTAAAATAAATGAAAATAATTTTCTAAAATATTTTTGGATTTTTCTTGACTTTTTCTGATTTTTTTGGATTTTTTAGTAATTAAAATGTATTTAAAAATGATTAAAAATGAAAATAAAATAAGAAAAATAGTAAACGGACTCAGAAAAATATGAAAATTTCAGGGAAATTCTAAAATAATAAAATAAGCTTGAGAAAAAAAATTTGAAAGCAAAATAAGCTAGGAAACTGCTGATAAGGTGAAAACTGCTAATTTGGAGTGCTTATTAATAAGCACTCCTTGACCTGAGTTGATCAGACTTTTTCCAAATTATCTTTGACTTAAAATAAGCTCAATGAAACAGTACTAAACCATTGGTAACCCAGAAACACAGATTAATGCCAAACAAGTGGTAATAAGCACAATGTATAAATAAGCAATTAGGCAAACAGATAAGCAATAAGTAAAAACTCAACTGAGAACAACAATTTGAGGCCAAATGAACTAAGATAACCCTCAATACTCAGAAAATGAATCTTAATACACAATTGCAGCCCTAATTAAGAACTCAGAAACTAGATTGAACCTTGCTACTTGATAAGCATATTGAGTAGTGAAAATAAGCTGATAAAGCTGAGCTTATGGGTACAAAACTCTCACTACCAACCTGAGAACTTAGAAACACCAAAAATCCTTACTCTAAGACTCTAAAGCTAACCTAAATAATCCCTAGAAGCTAAGTTGAAACTGATGGTGCAGGGGACTAAGTGGTCCAATCAGGCAACTAGCAAGCACTTTTCAAATAAGCAAATAAGATCCAAAACAAGATTTTCTTGTAGATATAGATTTACTAACTGCTAAGCTTCCTGAATAATCAAAACAAACTCAATCCAAACCTAAATTGAATCCTAAAAGAGCTCTGAGAACAGATTGTTATGAACCAGCAGGTCTGCTGGTTTTAACTTTTAGCGCACAATGCAATTTTAGACCCAACTGAATTTCTCTTGACCAATACTATCACTAATTGCAATGTCAAACTGAATTAAGTTCTAATCAACCTAAGTTCAATCTAAAATTAAAATATGATAGTAACAGATAATTGAATGTGCAATCAGAAATTAAACATCAATCTAAATTTAACTTATAACTAATAACCTACACTATTTATGCAAGAACTAAGTTACTTAGGCCTAGGAATGCAGAAATGGAACCTTAGAAACAACAAGAATGCCCAGCTTTAGCTAAAACCAAACACCTCTGACTGATGATACTAATTAAACTGAGATCAACAACAATAATCAAAAGCTATAGCTCAGGCTCTCAGATCAACACAGAGGCAAGTCAAAACAATACAAATCAGTGCAGATTTAAACTAAAATGAGCAGTGATTAAACCTAAGCCTAATATAAACTCCAAATCAGCATTACTCAGTGTTCAATCAATCTAAACCACCAAACAAACAGCAATAATGAACAAGTATGCTAAATTTAATCAATCTCACAGACCCCAATCACTAAACAATACCAGAATCACAAAACAGTAAGACAACAGTGAGTAGCTTAAATCTAATTAAACTAAGTTCTAATAGCAAAATTAACTAAGACAAAACTAAACTATAATGTAAACATCAATTAAGACAGAAAAAATCAATGCTAATAAGCTATGCTACTGATAAAATGATTATGCAAATGAAATTTAAAATGAAAAACTTACGAATCAAATACCCCCTCAGCTCAAACAGAGGGGGTTTCACTAAGCTAGCCTGTCTCTACGACAGGCCAAACGCACCTTTTTGGCTGCCTTTCAATCCAAAAAAATAAGCTGAGCTTATTTGCACATAAGCTCTTGACCACAAATTTACCAAGCAGAATACAATTGAAAAAGAAATTAACCAAACACCAACTTGAAATTATTAAGTACTAAAAATGAATATGAAATAACTAGATACTTGAAAAGTAAAGTGCAATGGAATTAACTGAAAATTATATTGTATTGAAATTTTAAATCTGAGTACAATGCTTGAATGAAAAATTACAAATAAAAACTAAATTTAATTGCTGAATTTAAATTGACAAGAAAATGAAAATGGTCAAAAGCTTTCTAATACATGAAAAACTGGACAAATCTAACTGAGTGAGGAGGGGGCTTTTATAGCTGAGCTGAGGTGTGCCAGGTCATCAATCCTTGTGGAGGTGTGCTTCTTCTGAGTCCCTTTGTAGCCCTTAGATCATACTCTAGATACATCCCATCACCCACAGCCATTGATTGATTGATTGATTGATTGATTGATGTGAATCCTCCGTGTGTTAAATCATTGGACCACGTGTCCTCCTGACACCTCTGACATGTGCCCTGACCTTCTAGAAACATGTAATCATTGGGTAATTATTCTTAAGTGGGGTAAATTGAGGTGGGTGAAAGTTTAGGGTTCTTGAAACAGTACAATTTTCTGGGTAATTTTATTTTGGGGGGCGGGAGTAGTAATTTGGGGGTGTTTTGTGTTTTTATTATTTAAAGGGTGTTGACCGGTTGTGGGTTTGGTTGACCGAAGTTAAGGGTGGATTCGGGTATAGGTGGTGGGCTGTTGTGTTTTTGGGCCAGGATGGGATGCATGGACTAGGCTTATTAAGATAAACCTTGGATCAGGTTTTTAGATTAGGTGTTTTAGAGTTTTAGGAGTAATCTTTAAACAAGGACTAAATGTGTAAATAATAAAACTCTAAGGACCAAATCTGTAAATTTCCATTATTTCTCCCAAGGGTATTTCTTGACTAAATCTGAATATTGGAGGTCTTCCGATGACTTTTATTTAATTTATCTTTGAAGGACCATTTGTGTAATTTTCCTGAAAGTGTAAGGACTGAATTCGCCAAATACTCAAACTTATCTCAGGGACCTTTTATTGATATTTTCTGAATCTCTGCGGACTTCAAATGACATTTTAAGCTTTCTTTGATCACTTTGCTTCCCCGGCTCCGGCTTTTGACCTTTTTCCAATCTCGTGCTCGTTTTTGTCGGTTTTGCTGTGTTTTTGTCCATTTTTCTCATATCCGTACCTGCACATACACAAATACAAAAACATGCATTCTCTTGGCATTTTTGGTTAGTATTTGGTATTTTTGGTCTGAATTAAGGTCTAAAAAGGATGAGTGAATAAGCACTCATCAAAATCCCCCAGACTAAGGTATTGCCGTGCCCTCACGCAATGTCATCACCTCACGCTTAAAAGATAAATAATTTTCAAAACCTCTCTTTACTGACATTGTAAAGTAGCAATGATGTTCAAGAGAGATAGTAAAATCATTTATTCTCAAAAACGCTCCGTTTTCCGATTTTCATGAATAATAACTACAACTACTATTTTTTTTGTACTTTTCATTTTTATATAGGTGACGGTTTGCTTTGACTTTCATTATCAATTCTTATCTGTTGATAACTTTCAGGGTCTACGAATAGAAACACTTCTCACAGAGAAGAGACCATGCGGATAAAAATCGTCATCCTTGATTTTTCACAAGCTCCCAAACTAAGCGTAAAATCGAAATCATTGTTTATCGGAAGTTAGATGCTAACACTGCCCACAAAAGTTACTTGTGTATTACCTCTTGTCCCCAGATCCTTAGTTGTATCTAAAGATTTTAATTTGTGAGAAATGAATTGCTTCATATTTTCTCGTTTCGATATTTGTTAGTCCGATAAGAGCACAAAATTTGAACGCTAAGTAGTTTCCAAACTTTCCCTCGAAAACCCCTGCATACAGAAATCGGGTCCACATGAAGGTCTCTGATTTAACACGATTTGTGGAGGCCCCCTTTTTATTTACGACCGAGACATACCATGTTTGATACCCGAAACGGAAGCTTTTTATTAGGGAAACCCCCGGAGTCGAAGTTTGGCATTTTTGCATAATTATAAGCACTTTAATAATACTTTTGTCCTTAGTCCTTTATTCTTTTACAGTCAACGGTTTATGAGCCGCCAAGATGTAAGAGCTTTATTATGACTTTGGATTTCTATCCGCTGCTTTTTTGTAGCTTTGGATTCCTCTGCCTTTTTATTTGGCTTTGGACTATTATTATTGATATTCATAACTATATGCCAAACCCCGAGTCCTACGGCCTTTACTAAGATCACAACATCGGCTGCGAACCGGCAAGATGCAATAGTCTATTTCACCGTAACACTGGCAGTACCTCAATGTGTACCAAACCCCCATATGCAGAGATTTTGTTGGGAATGAGAAAAAACTAAGTATTGCCCAAACCGTATACCCTTAATTAATCCTAGACATCTATTATATATATTGGTGACGTTGCTGATGGGAACAAGAAGGCCACAAGTACCTCTCGTGGGTTTTTTAAATCCCAGTAATGCGATCCGTGTATAGCACGAAACTTCTAAATAAACTCTATCATTCCTCGATCTTCGCAAATTTAAAATCCCAAAGAATGAGATCCGCGGATGCTTAGCCATAATCTTTTGATTATATTGGTTAAGGGAAACAAGCTAGGGCTCAACACGCCCGGTCAAGTCAGAACATTTATTTCTACTCTCGCCGGTAGGAAAGTCAAAACAAGGTGTCAAAACTTATTATTCATATCATATATATTTTTTTCATTTTTTTTTTCATCATCATTTTTTTTTTTTTTTTTTTTTTTTTTTTTTTTTTTTGCATAATAAAGCGTTGACAAAAATTAAATTTTTTTGTGGAAAACGGAGTTGCGTAAGTTAACAGCTCAGACGATGGTACAGGTCAAATCGAATCGAAGATTCACCCCCCCCCCCCCAGACTAAAGTGAAACATTGTCCTCAATGTTTTAAGGGAACGGTAATCCTACGTAAAATCTAAGGCCGTTTATTAAGTATGCCAAGAGATAAACGTTAGTCGATAAGATTTTGGATATGGTGAATTTCCAAAAGAGCAGCGAAGGATGAGACTCGAGTGGAGAGAACGACAAACCACGAGCACGAGAGTCCTCAAACTTCGGGGAAATTCCTGAACATTCATAAACAACAACCACGAAAACACGAGTTTGGAAAGGGTCGCCCCCCTCACGTCACGTTATTTAAGAAAATAGAAAATAAAAAAAATGAAATTGGATAAGCATGGGGTGCCTCCCACGAAGCGCTTGTTTTTGTTCACCGAGTCACATGAGCTTGACTCGATCCCCAAATTAATTCGTCCTTGGGGAGAGCAGATAAAACGGACACTCGGCATAAACGGAGATGCCGGGGTCAAAAACGGTATCCTCACTCCCGGTGGAGTGGAAAAGTGAAGAAATGAGGGTATAAGCAAAGAACGGATAAAACACCCGAATGGTAAAAGCAAATTCAACTTCTAAATCACGGGTGGGTTGGGTGGGTAAAATATCAAGCAAAGGATCATCATAATCAGAAATCTCGTCCACCACTCCAAAATTATCTTCATTCGTATCGGTTTCAAAAACTACATCGGGTGGTTTCGCCGGTGGACGAGAAGATGGTAAATCGGAAAGAATATCTCTTTGAATGTCATTCTCGTCATTCTCAATACCCGGTGGTATCAAGTCATCCGCAGCAAGAAATTGATCAACATCCTCTAAAAGAGGGTCACGTAACGGATTATCGGAAATAAGCTCAAAATCAATTTCAAAATCAAAACGCTCATAATCCGGAAGAGAGAAAGCATGAATAGTGGGACTGCCACTATTCGTCTCTTCAAATCCAAAAAAATTTCAAGCTCGGGTAAGAAATCACTATCCATAACGGGGATAGAAGAAAAAGTCGGAGGATCTTTCAATGCCTCGATCCTAGAAATAAGAAGATTGACATTCAATAATGTTTCACGAAGTACTTCGTCTTGAATTTCAGTTTCAACTTCTTCATCATTCTCTTCTTCTAAGCTGACGAGCTCAGAAGGTAATTCATCAACATATTCGATTTCTCCACAAGATATAGCATCGTCATTGTCAGAATCGGAAAACGTTTCAACACAATTATTCGTATTATCTATCGGAGATGACTTAATTTCTTCAGCCGTATTAAAAACGTATTTCTCAAAATAGGGTAAAGAATCCTTGAGCTCGGGCTTCAAAAGATCTGACGGCGTAACAATCTCAGTCGAAATAGAATCATTGTTATTAAGAAAAGTATTGTCTTTTTCCAAAACGGGATCACTTCCCTCACCCGGTGTGAGAGAAGGATGCGAAGAGTCGGGAATAATTGATTCAAATCTCGAAAAACAACTTGAAGAATCTGGAGGTGGGACAAGTGGTGTGCTCTTAGAGCTAGGAATTTCCACCTCTTCCGTTATGGTCTCCGGTTCTTGTTCGTGAAGATTAGGTAAGTCGTTTCTTCTAAACACCGTTTTAAGCTCAACACGTTTGCTTGACGAACTCTTAACCGTAAATCGAGAAAGGTTAGGATCAAATCTTGACGGATTAGGAACAATTGATTCTTGGACAACCGTAGGTTGGACGTATTTAGCACTTCCATTGCCAGTGGAAAGTACCGAGTCCTTTGTCATCTCGGTTTCTCGTTCCATTTCCCTCACCGGAGAGGGAGTAGGAACCGATGGTTCATCAACACGAATTTTTGCAATTTTTGATGAGACGTAAAGTTGTTCCATTTTAATTTTAAAAACCTTTCGTTTAAAGAAATCGTCGTCGAGAAATGTCATAGAACAATCTTCAACATTTAAATGTTCACAAGACGGAGTGGGATTAATCGTAAAATTTTCTTCTTTATAAAGCTCATTTTCGTCACTCTTAATGGTGTTAACTTGTTCTTTCACACGAATTACTTCTTTAAAAAGATCTAATAACTCTGTAAAGTTATTTTGAGCAGTGATCATTTCATATTGTGGAGGTTGGTCGTGATAATCATTGTCATAAGGAAACGGTTTCCTTGTTGGACAATCGGTGCTAAAGTGTGGGCCTCCACAATACTCACAACCATTTTGTTGTGAAATCGGTGCATTTTGAAACGATTCATCATTGAAGTGCGGAACTTGCTCATACTCATTGTGATAATAATTTGAAAAGTTCGGATCATAATCGGAAGTGAATGTGGGTTCAGTTTTCGAAGCATAACACATACAAAATCCATGAGTAAATCCACATTCAATGCAAATTTGTTGATTGAATGAATCGGGCTGAGGTGGGTGGTCGGAAAAATTTGGAAAGTTGTTGTACGAATTAGGTGCATAAGCAAATGAATTGCAAAACAAACAACTTCCGTCACGAATATCGTTACCACACCATCCGCATGTACACCAAACACAAGAACCTTCAAAGAACGGTTCTTCACATTTAAAACAAGTCGGATCCATAAGAATTATTGATATAGAGGGTTAAAGAAGAAGAATCAAATGACAAGAAGATAAGAAGATTATTTTTGGTTTTTAGTTATCATAAAAGAAAAATCAAAATGGAAAAGGAAAATCTTTTTGTATTTTTATTTTTGGAAAACAAAATTCGAAAACTTAAAACTTTTATTTTTTTTCTTTTTCTAACGTTACGTTAATCGTAAACCGTTTCCTTTAAACCTACTCGCGACGGAACGGGAGAGAAGAATGGATCTCTCTTCAGCTTGCAATTTAATGTCAAAGCTATCCGTATTTTCCGCTTATTCGGTCGTAGAATCAAAAGTAATCCGATTAGCAATTAATTTCACGCGTAATTATATTGGGAGACTTTTTTTGGTTTACAACGCCCTTTCTTTCGATCGGAACGAGGCTGTAACTTTATGATATTTTTGGTATTTTTGAAAACACTTTAGGAAAAGTGTTTTTGATTTTTCAATTTTTTTTTTTTTTTTTTTTTTTGGTTTTTATAGAAAATATATACAAGGAAGGTTTTCAAAACACAATTTCGAAAAACGAAAATGAAAAATTCACTTCAACCTTCCCCGGCAGCGGCGCCATTTTTGATGTAGTCTTTTTGTAGTATAGTATTTGTTATACCGAAGAAATGCTTAGGAAAGTATTTCCCCGGGTCGTGTCCCAGCGAAGGTGTGAATGGAATTTCGAATTCCCGATTCGTGAAACGTGTCGTGAAAGTGGAAAAAAGTGATTTGAATGAGATTACACTAATGAAATAGTAAATGAAGCACAATTAATCAATTAAGCACGTAATTCAACTAAACAAACCAAAAACGTAACGTAGAATCGAAAACCGTAAATTAAAACGTAAAATAAACGTCAATGCGCAAAATAAAACGCGACTTTTAAGCTACGCGACTCCTACGGACTTGAAAATAATTTCTAAAAATCAAAAAATGATAAAAGAAAATTTTGAGAAAAAGAAAATTTTTTTTTTTTTGACTTTTTATTTATATTTTATGAATTAAAAACTATTTTAAGTAATTAAAAATTAAAAGAAAATGAAAATAAGGTGAGAAAAATAAAAATTAAATTTTGAAAATTATAAAATAACTAAAAAGTAATTTTAAAACTAAAAACTAATTTTTTTGGCTTTTTATGTAATTTTTGGAAATTAAAAACTATTTAAACTAATTAAAAATTCAAAAAAAAAATTCAAATTAAATGAGAAAAATACAAAATAAATTTCTAAAAATCTAAAATAAATGAAAATAATATCTAAAATATTTTTGGATTTTTCTTGACTTTTTCTAATTTTTTTGGATTTTTTAGTAATTAAAATGTATTTAAAAATGATTAAAAATGAAAATAAAATAAGAAAAATAGTAAACGGACTCAGAAAAATATGAAAATTTCAGGGAAATTCTAAAATAATAAAATAAGCTTGAGAAAAAAAATTTGAAAGCAAAATAAGCTAGGAAACTGCTGATAAGGTGAAAACTGCTAATTTGGAGTGCTTATTAATAAGCACTCCTTGACCTGAGTTGATCAGACTTTGTCCAAATTATCTTTGACTTAAAATAAGCTCAATGAAACAGTACTAAACCATTGGTAACCCAGAAACACAGATTAATGCCAAACAAGTGGTAATAAGCACAATGTATAAATAAGCAATTAGGCAAACAGATAAGCAATAAGTAAAAACTCAGCTGAGAACAACAATTTGAGGCCAAATGAACTAAGATAACCCTCAATACTCAGAAAATGAATCTTAATACACAATTGCAGCCCTAATTAAGAACTCAGAAACTAGATTGAACCTTGCTACTTGATAAGCATATTGAGTAGTGAAAATAAGCTGATAAAGCTGAGCTTATGGGTACAAAATTCTCACTACCAACCTGAGAACTTAGAAACACCAAAAATCCTTACTCTAAGACTCTAAAGCTAACCTAAATAATCCCTAGAAGCTAAGTTGAAACTGATGGTGCAGGGGACTAAGTGGTCCAATCAGGCAACTAGCAAGCACTTTTCAAATAAGCAAATAAGATCCAAAACAAGATTTTCTTGTAGATATAGATTTACTAACTGCTAAGCTTCCTGAATAATCAAAACAAACTCAATCCAAACCTAAATTGAATCCTAAAAGAGCTCTGAGAACAGATTGTTATGAACCAGCAGGTCTGTTGGTTTTAACTTTTAGCGCACAATGCAATTTTAGACCCAACTGAATTTCTCTTGACCAATACTATCACTAATTGCAATGTCAAACTGAATTAAGTTCTAATCAACCTAAGTTCAATCTAAAATTAAAAGATGATAGTAACAGATAATTGAATGTGCAATCAGAAATTAAACATCAATCTAAATTTAACTTATAACTAATAACCTACACTATTTATGCAAGAACTAAGTTACTTAGGCCTAGGAATGCAGAAATGGAACCTTAGAAACAACAAGAATGCCCAGCTTTAGCTTAAACCAAACACCCCTGACTGATGATACTAATTAAACTGAGATCAACAACAATAATCAAAAGCTATAGCTCAGGCTCTCAGATCAACACAGAGGCAAGTCAAAACAATACAAATCAGTGCAGATTTAAACTAAAATGAGCAGTGATTAAACCTAAGCCTAATATAAACTCCAAATCAGCATTACTCAGTGTTCAATCAATCTAAACCACCAAACAAACAGCAATAATGAACAAGTATGCTAAATTTAATCAATCTCACAGACCCCAATCACTAAACAATACCAGAATCACAAAACAGTAAGACAACAGTGAGTAACTTAAATCTAATTAAACTAAGTTCTAATAGCAAAATTAACTAAGACAAAACTAAACTATAATGTAAACATCAATTAAGACAGAAAAAATCAATGCTAATAAGCTATGCTACTGATAAAATGATTATGCAAATGAAATTTAAAATGAAAAACTTACGAATCAAATACCCCCTCAGCTCAAACAGAGGGGGTTTCACTAAGCTAGCCTGTCTCTACGACAGGCCAAACGCACCTTTTTGGCTGCCTTTCAATCCAAAAAAATAAGCTGAGCTTATTTGCACATAAGCTCTTGACCACAAATTTACCAAGCAGAATACAATTGAAAAAGAAATTAACCAAACACCAACTTGAAATTATTAAGTACTAAAAATGAATATGAAATAACTAGATACTTGAAAAGTAAAGTGCAATGGAATTAACTGAAAATTATATTGTATTGAAATTTTAAATCTGAGTACAATGCTTGAATGAAAAATTACAAATAAAAACTAAATTTAATTGCTGAATTTAAATTGACAAGAAAATGAAAATGGTCAAAAGCTTTCTAATACATGAAAAACTGGACAAATCTAACTGAGTGAGGAGGGGGCTTTTATAGTTGAGCTGAGGTGTGCCAGGTCATCAATCCTTGTGGAGGTGTGCTTCTTCTGAGTCCCTTTGTAGCCCTTAGATCATACTCTAGATACATCCCATCACCCACAGCCGTTGATTGATTGATTGATTGATTGATTGATGTGAATCCTCCGTGTGTTAAATCATTGGACCACGTGTCCTCCTGACACCTCTGACATGTGCCCTGACCTTCTAGAAACATGTAATCATTGGGTAATTATTCTTAAGTGGGGTAAATTGAGGTGGGTGAAAGTTTAGGGTTCTTGAAACAGTACAATTTTCTGGGTAATTTTATTTTGGGGGGCGGGAGTAGTAATTTGGGGGTGTTTTGTGTTTTTATTATTTAAAGGGTGTTGACCGGTTGTGGGTTTGGTTGACCGAAGTTAAGGGTGGATTCGGGTATAGGTGGTGGGCTGTTGTGTTTTTGGGCCAGGATGGGATGCATGGACTAGGCTTATTAAGATAAACCTTGGATCAGGTTTTTAGATTAGGTGTTTTAGAGTTTTAGGAGTAATCTTTAAACAAGGACTAAATGTGTAAATAATAAAACTCTAAGGACCAAATCTGTAAATTTCCATTATTTCTCCCAAGGGTATTTCTTGACTAAATCTGAATATTGGAGGTCTTCCGATGAATTTTATTTAATTTATCTTTGAAGGACCATTTGTGTAATTTTCCTGAAAGTGTAAGGACTGAATTCGCTAAATACTCAAACTTATCTCAGGGACCTTTTATTGATATTTTCTGAATCTCTGCAGACTTCAAATGACATTTTAAGCTTTCTTTGATCACTTTGTTTCCCCGGCTCCGGCTTTTGACCTTTTTCCAATCTCGTGCTCGTTTTTGTCGGTTTTGCTGTGTTTTTGTCCATTTTTCTCATATCCGTACCTGCACATACACAAATACAAAAACATGCATTCTCTTGGCATTTTTGGTTAGTATTTGGTATTTTTGGTCTGAATTAAGGTCTAAAAAGGATGAGTGAATAAGCACTCATCAATTCTTATCATCAAATGACTTTTTTGATTTATGGAAACAATTCCGTGTATTATAATAGTGTAATGGCCAATTGATATATTGGAATTGAAACAGAATTGTAATTATCATCATTAATACTTTACATAAATAGATTTCCGTTTGTTTTGTAGGTCAATGGGGTGATATGATTTGCGTGGAGAAGAAGGAGTAATTAAATGTGGAAGCGTTTGTTTCATAAGGTCAATGGGACGATTTAATACAAATGAAAACTTACCATATAAACCTGATGGAACTCGTGTAACAAAAGTGTGCATGGATTGCTTGTACATTGTCGGTAAATAAGGAATTCCACGTCACTGCATTAAACGAATTTTTAATGCGGGGTGCTTAAAGGACTTGTAAAAAACCTTATTATATTAGATAAAATAGATTAACTCTACAGATAAAATCGTTAAGCAAAATCATATTTAAGATCAAACACAATCTCCTTTGTTTTATCTTGGGTGGTTAAATTATTGCTACTATTCTACTAAACAAGAACGATTATTGGAAAAAAGTACACACACACACACAAAAAAAAAAAAAAAAAAAAAAAAAAAAAAAAAAAAAAATCTTACTTGCAATTTTAGTGTACTTTCAAGTTCTTTCACCACCATAGTCATTGATGGACGTTCTTCTTGTTCTCTATTTAAACACTGATAAGCAATAGTTGAAAACACCTTCAAAGAATGAGGATTTATCTCATTCTTAATATCACCAAAAATTATGTCATCTATGGTCTTTTGTTTGTAGCATTTACGGACCAATCCTATTAAAGGTTCGCTGCCAAAACACAATCTCCCACATAACATCTCAAACAGCACTACCCCGAAGGAGTAGACATCTGACTCTTTAGTTAGCAAACCTGTCTCTGCATATAACGGATCAATATACCCAATTGTCCCTACAGCATTGGAGACAAGAAAAGTGTATAGCTGGTTTGCAGGACCAAACTTTGATAGACCCAAATCTGCAATTCTTGCATTCCAGTCTTCATCTAATAAAATATTGGAACTTTTAATATCACGATGCAAGACTCTTTGTTGGGTCTGACCTGGATCATGAAGATAAGCAAGCCCTCGAGCCGCCCCAATGCATATCTCAAGGCGTTGTACCCACGTGAGGTCTTTTTTATTAAGATACAAGTCGAGGCTTTTTCTTGACGCATAATTGTATACAAGGATCTTTTCACCACAATCGTCACAAAACCCTAAGAGAGAGACAATGTTGTTATGCCTGTAGGAAGAAAGCATGATGATCTCTTTCCAAAATTCAGGGTCTCCCTGTCCAAATCTACGATCTAGACGCTTCAAAGCAACAACTGACTGCCCCTTCGAATGGATGAGTTCTCCCTTGTAAACTTTGCCAAATCCTCCTTTTCCGATGCAATGGGAATCATGAAACTCGTTGGTTGCTGATTTTATAGCTTGTAGCTCTATTTTGAGGTGTTGGAACTGTTTTTTGACAGATATTATATTAATGTTTGATCAGAGATTGGAAACAAAACCTATGAGCTCCAAAAACACTGAAGTTGAAGAGCATGACAATAAAATAAGATGTATTTGAAAAGATATATAATAAAAGGCTAGAAGTTCCCGGTCAACTCTAAAATAAGAGTTGACCAAAGATATCCTATTACATGAAGAAAATTAACATTGGTAAATCGCTATGTTACTATTTGGCCCACTCATATATCAAATCTGGCTTCGTCACTGCTATTACGGTCTACATTTATATTACGGAGATGGCCGCCCCGCCCCCAACCCGCCCCATTACCATTCCTAGGTAAATGGGTGAAATAGGCTCAATTGAAGCGTTTGGCTAATTGGCATAGGGTACAAAGTAATTAAAAAAATAATTAAAATAACAATTCTAAAAACCTAAGGATTAGTTGAGGGTTTGACAGGTGGCTGCTTTTCCTAACCGTGGTTTATTAAGGATAGATAAACCTATAATAAAAAAAAAAAAAAAATTATTAAGCTTATAAAATATAAGCCGAATTCAAATAATCTCATAAACCTACAAATAAGATTAATCAAACACATATCAAAATGTAAAAACCCGGTTTGAAAATGTTTGCTCCAAACTCTACCCATGATGTTTGTGTTGTTATTCTTATTTTTCCTCTTTTTAGTTGCCAATGGTTTTATCACAATGGCCTAAATTTAAGAGAATTTAGTTACCTTCTTCTCTATGGATGATGATGAATTACCTTCAACTATTGAGTTATTATCCTGTAACATCAATTGCAATAAATACACTAATTAGTAAACTATAACTAATACATAAATACAGAGTATATGCGGTACATCTTATGGAAAAAAAAAAAAAAAAAAAAGGCCTTACATAATTTTGTGGTTTCAATTGAAGTTCCAAAGCTTTCTCGAGTCTTGGGACAATGTCATCAATATTTGGGCGTCGCGATCGTTCATTGTCCAAACACTCAAATGCTATTTCCGCAAACATGTTGAATGAATGCAAGTCCATTTGTTTCAGTAGTTCCCGATCAACTATATTAATGAGTTTTTTCTCTCTATAAAGGGTAATGGCTAGCGGAACCAACTGATTATAATTTTTGTTGTCAAGCATTGATATCCTACCACACAGTAGTTCAAACAATACTATCCCAAAGGAATAGATATCTGATTTGTGGTTCACACTTTTAGTCTCAATATATGTTGGGTCTCCATACCCTTCCACATGAATAGGAGTATTAGTATGAAATGAATGGTGCCTTTGAGATGCCTTAATCTTCATGGAACGATCAAAATCATCTAACTTGGGTTCCCAGTTATCGTTTAATAGAACTCTGCCACTGTGGATTTTCCGGTGTATTACGCTAAAGTCGCGTAGCTCATCATAATGAATGTAACTCAACGCATTCGCAAGACCGACAGATATCTCCAATCGTTGCACCCATGTCAACAACATCGGGTCACTTAGATATTGGTCAAGACTTCCCCTAATATAACGCTTGTAAATGACGATATTCTCATCATTCTCATCACAAAACCCTACTAGTGAAACAAAATTTTTATGATTGAGACAAGAAAGCATGAAAATCGCCATCCAAAACATCTGTTCTTCATTCTGCGAGTCTTTATTGAACCTATCAGCAACGATATCAATCAACTCACCCGACCACAAAAGCTTTCCCTCGTAATGGTTTCCAATTACATCTTTGCTGATGATATTTTGGTCAGCAAAGTTGTTGGTGGCGGAAAGTATAATTTGAAGGGGGATTTTTAAGTGAGCAAAGTCATCGGGTGAAAACATCATGTTTGTGTAATCAAGAAAAGCCATACTAAAAAGTGCGTTTAATATAATTTGGGTTAGAAAATGATGCGAATTGAAGGAGTACTTCTCTCACAGGAGGGATCTGGAAGAACAAATATACAGAGAGAAGAAATGAGGTTGCTGGTGGTGATCATAATCCATATATATAAATAATACTACGCGTTTTTTTTAATAGAATTAGTCAATTAAACGTATATATCATTTTCTTTTCCATTTTCTTTTTAATATGTAAAAATAATGATAAATATGTTTTGTACGCGTTTTGTATATGTGGTTGTGGATATGTCCCCGTCAAGTGTTATCTATATCAATATTATTAAAAGACTATTGACTTTATAAACATTCAAATTACACAAAGAAGCAGTGGTTGTTTTTGCATTATTATTGTACATTAACGAATAAGATATGGCCATATGGGTGTGCTTTTTTGCTTTTTGCATTCTTGTACCTGTAACAACATTTTTTAGTCGCAGAGGAAATGGAAATCTATGATCAGATCTCTTTATCAAAATATAAGCTTTTCAAGTGAGTGATCTGAAAGTAACAATTTCACAAAAGTTAACTAGTCTAAATATTGTGTTTACTAAATTCAATAAATAGAAAGTATAATTTTATGAGCTTAGCAAAACAAGTAAAAAAAACAGAATAATTTAAGCGGACAAAAACTTCTCTTTAAAAACTCCTAAAGCCTGAACCGCAAATACGTTCCACAGTCCACACGCCAAACCAATTTTGACATTTTGGTCCACGTCACAACCTAATGCGATCCGCCAATACTAATTTAACATGATCAGTTCATAGTCACCAAACTAAATCGTGGGGGTTCTTATTAAACTTATCAAACAATATGGGTTCATTGTTAGTTTTAACGGATAAAAATTAATGAATATGTCCGGACTCGAACACGAGACTTCGGGATTGCACACATTACGTATGAGTTTCAATGTATTAATAATTATTATATTAAATTATGAATAATTATTAATTTCACAAACAAAACACGTAACGGTCGTTTGTAGTTAACGGTAATTGGACTAAATGATCGTTGGAGGAAAGATGAAGGACTGAACTTGAAATAGAGTTCAAGAAAAACATAGAATGGGCTTGTAAAACCCATGTTCGGCCGAACCCAACCCATTAGGGTGTAGGGTTTGTTTCTTGAGCTCCAAGATGTTGATTAGTATATAAACAAACCCCTTTGTTCATTCTAATCATCCCTTGGTTCACATGCAAACCTAATCTCCTTCTCTTCTCTCCTCTTGAGCTAGAAATCGAACTACACCCTTATAGGGTTCCTACTAGATTTCTAAGCTCAAACCCATTCTTGTTTAGTTGATCAACTACACCCTTCTAGGGTTCCTAAGCGATCTTCTAAATATAGTGTTTAGTTTGTTTGTGAATTAAGAACCTAGCTTTTCTCATTGAAACGCTACTAATACGTGTGTTCAAGAACGAAGTGTTGGCATACTTTTGCTAACGTGGTGATTGCCCTATTCGACTACACCATAGTCGATCCCCATTAAACCCTAATTAGGGTTTATAAGTTCTTGTTCAATTGATTTCTTGTTCTTGCTAGAAATCACAAAGGTACACATTCATTTATATTCGGTTAATTTAATTACATGTATTTGATCCTATTCCGCTGCGCGCTTGATGTGTTTTATGTTTATATACTTTGTTATGATTTACATATTCCAACAGTGGCATCAAGAGCCAGGTTAATACATTGTAATTAATTACCGAAACACATAAAATTGAATCGTTATGATTATTACATGCTTGGTGTTCTTATGTTTTTTAAATTTTTCATAAACCCTAGAATTTATATTTTTTAATGTCGACTTTTATTTAAATACGTCGATTTTTTTTTGAAAAGAAAATTAGGGTTTTTGAATTTTGTTATAAAACTTGTAGAAATCCTAGGTTATATGTAATATTTATGTGTATATAAATGGGTATTTATGATATGCCGTTTTGGTTGTGTTCCTTAATTGACATGATTATTTGTTATAATATGTGCAATGTGGGCATCCATGACAAACCATGCATGTGTTGTTATGGATTATAGTGATTTCATGCTTATTTTATGCGATTTGATAATAATTGATATTGTTGTTTAGTAAATATTATGACCATAAAGATTACTAAATTTAATTAATTATAAAATTAGGGAAGACCCTATTAAAATCGTGTATTAATCAATTGTGTGTTTTAAATTGATTTTAATTTGCATGTCCATTATTGTTGTTGCTTGTTTATTTTATTTAATTACTTTTGTTTTATATGTTATGTGACATGATAGTAACAAAAGGGTAATTTCAAAATAAAATATTAAACGGACTTAATAATGGTGAAATCTAGTTTTGAGCTTACATATAAATCTTGAACTTTTGATTGATTGATCGCGACTGTATTAAGTGGTTGAAAGGTGAAACTAATTTTGACAAACTGTTAAAGTGGGTATAAGGTTGGCTACTGATGAGTGCTTATTCACACATCCTTTTTAGACCTAAAATCAGACCAAATACGTAAAATACTAACCAAATATGCCAAGAGAATGTATGTTTTTGTATTTGTGTATGTGCAGGTACGGATATGTAAAAAATGAACAAAAACAAAGCAAAACCGACGAAAACGAGCACGAGATTGGAAAAAGGTCAAAAGCCGAAGCCGAGGAAGAAAATTATCCAAGAAAAGCCCAAACGACAATTCAAATTCTTAAATCTTCAAAGAATGACAAAAGAGACCCTTAGTGGAAGCGTGAAGATATTGACAAGAAAAATACTTCAAGTATTCACAAGTTGTCAATTTTGGTCCTTTGAAGAACTTTGAAAGTAAAGTCAACTTAATTCCTCCAAGTTACGAGATCGTTACGTTTAATATTAAGTGTATTAGTTACATTTTATAAAGTTTAAGCTTGTATTTCATGTTTTGTAAAGGTCTAGGGGCTAAATGTGCAACAATGTAAAAGATAGGTGAAGCCCTAGCCCCTAGCCTATAAATAGAGTTGTATGCCTCATTTTTGAGGTGGGTTAGTTTTTGGCTAGTTTTATGGTAAGTTTTTATTAGTAGTTCTTAGTTATTGTTTTGTTTTAAAAGTTAAGTTTTTAATTTCAAGTTGTTGTTCTTAAATTTTTATTAATGTTTTAATTTTTGTCAAGTCTTTATTTACTTTTCTTTCTCTAAAAAGCTTTATTGTTCTTAAAAATCTTTAATTTCAAGTTGTTAAATTTATGTTTTTAATGATGGGATTTAAAGTTTATGGTTAAACTAGTTAGCCTAGTGTTAAATTTGGTGAAAAACATTAATTTTTAGGTTTTATTTTGGATCAAAATGGTGTTTTGTTATGGTTTATATCGAGTTTGGTTTTTAAAGTTTTCGAGTAAGAGTTTTTAAAAAAGTTTTCGAGTTAGATTTTTTATTAATATCGAGTTAGGTGTGTAATTGCATAGTGAGTTAGGTGTCAGGTGTCAGAAAGATCAGTTCTAGTTCCATGCAAACTTTGACTTTCGAGTTTGGTTTAAATGAGTTTTCGAGTTTCAGTTTTTTTGTTGACTTTCGAGTTAGGATTAAATGTATATCGAGTTTGGTGACACATTATCTTTCGAGTTAGGTGTTATCATAAGGTATCGAGTTAGGGTCTTGCTAGTGCATATCGAGTTAAAGTTAATCACAAGTGGTATCGAGTTAGGTATAGTTGGTATCGAGTTAGGATTAAAGATATACATATCGAGTTAGGTTCTTAGGGGTTTATCGAGTTAGGATTTCAAAAAAAAGAAAAAAAAAAAAAGTTTTCGAGTTTGAGTTGCAAGTAGTATCGAGTTAGGAGGTTTAAAAGTTTTTATCGAGTTAGAGGTTTTATTTATTTTCGAGTTAAGTTTTATTATTTTATCAAGATTCATTTCTTTTGGCGAGTTAGCCAAGGTTATCGAGTTCGATAATCATTCCCTCATCGTTTATCGAGTGAGGTTTTCTTTTCTTAATATCTAAACGAAACTCTGCCGAATTTTTCTAAAATTTATCAAGTTAGGATTTATTTTATAACAAGTTAGCATCTTTTATTTAGTCACGTTTTCTAGTAAACATTTTTAGTTTAATAATAAATAGTTTTTATTTCTTTTACGTATTTCCGTTTTAATTAGTCTTTACATCCTTTTCATTTATAAAAACAATTAAAAAGCCAAAAATATATTTTCCTTTTGCGTTATTTTCCTTTTACATCTTTTATTCAGATAAAATTTATTTTGCAATCGTAGAACTAGTTTCACTTTTATTTTTATTTTTATTTTCAAATCAGTCGTGTTAAGTTTACTTACGTTTTCATTTCTCTTTCACTTTTAAGTATGTTTGTTTTATTTGCTAATGTGTTTTGCATTATTTGTTTGTTCTCTTTGTTTTAATTGCAATTTTATTCTCA
Organism: Artemisia argyi; assembly: GCA_030686995.1. NCBI lineage: Eukaryota > Viridiplantae > Streptophyta > Magnoliopsida > Asterales > Asteraceae > Artemisia > Artemisia argyi. The sequence goes on along the minus strand of CM060684.1, from coordinate 194,821,932 downwards.
ATTGTAGCATAATCAAAAACCAAAACATCTTTTAAAACCCCATTCACTTCACAAGATTCACAAACCGTGTCGACAAGATCAATTCAACGATTCGTTGGGAGAACGACCCGGGGAACATACTTTCACCGGTATTTCTTCGGAATTATTATATACTACAAAAAGACTCGAATCAATTTTTGGCGCCGCTGCCGGGGAACCGTTGTTAAGATTTCGTCGATCGTTTGTTTGATTTGTGTTTTGAAGAACCTTCCTTTGGAAGTTATCGCTTTAATTAAAATATAAAAACCAAAAAAAAAAACCCAAAAAGATTTTCTTCTCAAATTTGTTTTTCTTTTTTTTCTTTCACTTTTGTTTCTTTTAAGTGTATGATCACACGTTCACGGTCGAGATTAATCGATAATTCTCCGACCATACCGAACCAACGTTATCGTAGACGTCGTAAACAAGCTTACGTACCCGAGTTACGTAGTCTTATTGAAGCACCCATCACCGAGATGGCCGATCAACGTACTATGCAAGAATTGCTCCAGTGTCCCACCGAGGGATATGGGGACGCAATTATTTTACCACCTATTCTTTCCGATAATTTTGAACTTAAAACTGGATTAATTCAACTTGTCACATCAAAACAATTTCAAGGATTCGAAAGGGACGATCCTCACGCACATATCCGATGGTTCAATAAGTTAACTTCGACCATGAAATTTAAGGATGTCCCTCACGATGCTATCAAATTGATGTTGTTCCCATTTTCACTCGAGGGTTCAGCCCGGATTTGGCTTGAAAAAGAACCCCCTCGTTCCATCCACACATGGGAAGAACTCGTTTCGAAATTTGTTAATCATTTCTTTCCACCGTCCAAAACGACTAATCTTAAGAATGATATAACTAATTTTCAACAACGTTTTGATGAGAACTTTGGTGAGGCATGGGAACGTTTTAAGGATCTTCTTCGAAAATGTCCTCACCATGGTTTCTCCGAATTGCACCAAATCGACACGTTTTATAACGCTTTGACTCAAAACGATCAAGATTCTTTAAACGCAGCCGCCGGTGGCAATATCTTGAATCGTACGCCAATGGATATTTTAACGATCATCGAGAACAAATCAAAGGTTCCAACTTCTCGTAACAAACCGAATGTTTCGAAAGTGACTTCTTTTACTCCTTCTTCTTCGTCGGTCCAATCATCGGAATTGGCCGGACTTACCGATGCTATCTATTGTATGATAAAAGAATTTAAGTCGCAGAACCAAAAACCTGAGCCCGTTAAAGCCGTTAGTGAAAAATGTGTGATTTGTGGTGGACCCCATCCGTATTATGATTGTCAAGCCACCGATGGCCAAGTTTATCATGCTAACGTAGCAGCGGTAAACTACAATCAAAACCAAGATTTTCGTGCCAACCAAACGAGTCCACCTGGGTTTCCACCCGTGCAAACTAATCAAAACCGTTATCCTCAAAATAACCAAGGTTATCATAACCAAGGTTACAATCAAAACCGTGGAACCAATTTCAACCAAGCTCAAAATCATCAAAATTATCAAGTCCCTCCAGCCCAACAAGTTTATCAACCTCCGCAACCTTCTCCTGAGCTTGCTAATTATATGAAAACAAATGATGTTAGCATTCGAGCAATGCAAAATCAAATCAACAACATGAAGGTTGAATTTAAAAAGGAGATCGACACAACCATAACTCGGCAGACGAATGAACTTAAGCAAATGATGAGCAGTTTTATGCAGATGAATCAAGCGTCGACGTCTGGCACTCTTCCAAGCAATACTATTCCAAACCCGAGGGGCGAGATTAAGGCGATCACGACTCGCAGTGGTGCTTTATATGAACCCACGGTTCCGACTACCTCTTCTTCTCTTCCACCAAAGGTAGTGGACCGTGAGACCGAGGTGACAAAGGACCCGGTACCTCCTACTAATAACGGAGGTGCTGAAAACGTCCAACCTCCGGTTGTTCAAGTTTCAAAAGATAAAGGAAAAGCCGTTTTTGAAAACAATTTGAAATACAAGTCTAAATTGCCATATCCGTCACGATTTAATGATGAAGAGCTTCGTGCAAAATCTAAAAAACAAATGGAAAAGTTTCTCGATATTTTTCAAAAATTGCACTTTGATATCAGTTTCATGGATGCTCTTGTTTACATGCCAAAATTTGCCTCAACGTTTAAAAATCTCATAAGTAATAAAGAGAAATTGCTCGAATTAGCCGAAACTCCGATAAATGTTCAATGCTCCGCTATTCTTCTCAAGAAGCTTCCCGAGAAGCTTGGAGATTCGGGAAAGTTTCTCATTCCTTGTTCGTTGAAAGATCAAGAGGTTTGCAAAGCCCTGGCCGATTCAGGTGCAAGCATTAACCTTATGCCTTTGTCAATCTATAAACAACTTGGAATGGGAGAACTTAAACCGACCCGAATGACTTTAGAGCTTGCTAATCGTTCGATTACTCATCCGGTTGGAATTGCGGAAGATGTTTTTGTTCAAGTGAACTCGTGTACTTTTCCGGCCGACTTTGTCGTTGTTAATTTTGAACCCGATCCGAGAGTTCCTCTTATACTAGGGCGACCGTTTTTACGTACCGCTAAGGCCCTAGTAGATCATTTTGAGGATACTCTAACTTTACGACATGATGATGACATAATGATTTTTAAAGCTGATGCTCCAAAATCAAAGAAGTACTCCGTCAACAGCATTGATGTTTGTGATTATTCCTTTGATGATTTTGTGAAAACTTTCGTCTCCGACTCTTCCCCATCATTTCCTTCGACTAAGGAACATGATTCTTTTTGGGAAGAGGTCGATGAATTTCTTGCTATTGATACGATTCCGTTTTCTGAGATTGACGATTCTTACATTGATTCGGAGGGGGATACTATTTTTCTTAACAATTTGTTGAACGATGAACCGTCAATCCCTCCGGATAAAGTTAAGACGAAGATTGAGCTTAAGATTGACGATTCTCTAGGGCCCGAGCTCGAGGAATTTTTACCAAACTTTGAGAGTTTCTCCTTCGATACGACTGAGGGAATGAGTGGCAATCCCACTTATCGTCATGATTTTTATGATCCGACGTTTGAAGCTTTTCACTTCAATCACTCGGAAGAGACGAGTCGTGGCAATACCACTTCTCATGCTTTTATCTCTCTTCAGGAATTTGAATCATTTAGTTTTGATAAATTTGAAATTGAAAAGTTTTCTAAACCTGAATATGAAAGTTTCAGTTTTGATCTTGAAATTGATCATGATCCGGGTGGTGTGCTTAAAAATGAGAATTTGAATGAAAAGTTTTTCCCAACCCTCCCACCCGGACAAGATTTTAAAAGGAGCTTAAATGATAAAAGTCATAATTTCACAATTATGAAGTTCTCTTTTGATGAGGATGAGTTTTACAAGATTGTTATCATGACTTTCTTGTCATTTGTAACATTTGGTGTGGTTTCTCTTATCCGTCACTCAGTGGGGAGTGAGGATGTTGTTTTTGATCCTGGTATCGTTTTTCAAAGTTTTAATAACTAAAATACCAGTGGTTATCTCTTCGGGATGGAACTTTCAATTAAGTCTTATGTTTTTCAAAATATTTCGAATGAAAGCCCGATGGAGATTATTTTCCATTTGCTCTCCCCAAGGACGAATTAATTCGGGGATCGAGTCAAGCTCATGTGACTCGGTGAACAAAAACAAGCGCTTCGTGGGAGGCACCCCATGCTTATCCATTTCATTTTCTTTATTTTCTATTTTATTTAATAACGTAACTTGAGGAGGGCAACCTTTTCTATATCTCGTGTTTTCGTGGTTGTTTGTGAATGTTCAGGAATTTCCCCGAAGTTTGAGGACTCTCGTGCTCGTGGTTTGTCGCTCTCTCCACTCGAGTCTCATCCTTCGCTGCTCTATTGTAAATTCACCATATCCTAAATCTTATCGACTAACGTTTATCTCTTGGCATACTTAATAAACGGCCTTAGATTTTACGTAGGATTACCTGTACCCTTAAAACATTGAGGACAATGTTTCACTTTAGTCTGGGGGGGTGAATCTTCGATTCGATTTGACCAGCCACTTTTATCTGAGCTGTTAACTTACGCAACTCCGTTTTCCACCAAAAATTTTAATTTTTGTCACCGCTTTATAATAAAAAAAAAAAAAAAAAAAAAAAAAAAAATGAAAAATGAAAAAAAATATATATGATATGAATAATAAGTTTTGACACCTTGTTTTGACTTTCCTACCGGCGAGAGTAGAAATAAATGTTTCGACTTGACCGGGCGTGTTGAGCCCTAGCTCGTCTCCCTTAACCAAAATAATCATAAGATTATGGCTAAGCATCCGCGGATCTCATTACTTGGGATTTTAAATTTGCGGAGATCGAGGAATGATAGAGTTTATTTAGAAGTTTCGTGCTATACACGGATCTCAACCTTGGGATTTAAAAAACCCACGAGAGGTACTTGTGGCCTCCTTGTTCCCATCAGAAACGTCACCCATATATAATAGATGTTCTAGGTTAATTAGTGGTATTTAGGTTTGAATAATATTTAGTTTTTTGTTTTCTTAAGAGAATTTTTGCTTTAGAAATTGGGTACATATCAAGGAACACCACAAATAAGAGCGAAAAAGTGAAAAAATCAAAAGTCAAAAGTTGATTATCTATGTGGTTTTGGAGCTACCCGTTAAGCTTCCATTGATGTTAAGAAAAAAGTCAAGAAGGAAAAAAGTATCAAAAGTATGAAAAAAGTGAAAAATGAAAAAAATGAAAGTTGTAGTATTGTATCAAATAAGAGCTATGTATGTATCAATAAGTTGTTGGCGCGTGAGGTGCATGTGATAAGTGATTAGTAATCAGTCACATGAGGTGCACGTGATTGTACTCCGCAACTTATATCCTTGATATTGTATGTACCCCAAATTCCTTGATATGGACCGAATTTCTATTGCAGTGGTTCTTAAAAGAAAATGAATAACTACTTATCGTTTTAACTTAGGTGTCACTATCGGACTTAAAAAATATCGAAATGAGAAAATATGAAGCAATTCATTTCTCATAATTAAAATCTTTAGATACAAAACTTAGGACTTGGGGACAAGAGGTAATACACAAGTAACTTTTGTGGGCAGTGTTAGCATCTAACTTCTGATAAACAATGATTTCGATTTTACGCTTAGTTTGGGAGCTTGCGAAAAATCAAGGATGACGATTTTTATCCGTATGGTCTCTTCTCCTTGAAGTGTTTCTACTCGTTGACCCTGAAAATTATCAACAGATATGAATTGATAATGAAAGTCAAAGCAAACCGTCACATACATAAATGAAAAATACAAAAAGAGTAGCAGTAGTTGTTATTTATGAAAATCGGAAAACGGAGCGTTTTTGAGAATAAATGATTTTACTATCTCTTTTGAAAGTCATTGCTACTTTACAACGTCAGTAAAGAGAGGTTTTGAAATTATTTATCTCTTAAGCGTGAGGTGATGACATTGCGTGAGGGCACGACAATACCTTAGTCTGGGGGATTTTGATGAGTGCTTATTCACACATCCTTTTTAGACCTAAAATCAGACCAAATACGTAAAATACTAACCAAATATGCCAAGAGAATGTATGTTTTTGTATTTGTGTATGTGCAGGTACGGATATGTAAAAAATGAACAAAAACAAAGCAAAACCGACGAAAACGAGCACGAGATTGGAAAAAGGTCAAAAGCCGAAGCCGAGGAAGAAAATTATCCAAGAAAAGCCCAAACGACAATTCAAATTCTTAAATCTTCAAAGAATGACAAAAGAGACCCTTAGTGGAAGCGTGAAGATATTGACAAGAAAAATACTTCAAGTATTCACAAGTTGTCAATTTTGGTCCTTTGAAGAACTTTGAAAGTAAAGTCAACTTAATTCCTCCAAGTTACGAGATCGTTACGTTTAATATTAAGTGTATTAGTTACATTTTATAAAGTTTAAGCTTGTATTTCATGTTTTGTAAAGGTCTAGGGGCTAAATGTGCAACAATGTAAAAGATAGGTGAAGCCCTAGCCCCTAGCCTATAAATAGAGTTGTATGCCTCATTTTTGAGGTGGGTTAGTTTTTGGCTAGTTTTATGGTAAGTTTTTATTAGTAGTTCTTAGTTATTGTTTTGTTTTAAAAGTTAAGTTTTTAATTTCAAGTTGTTGTTCTTAAATTTTTATTAATGTTTTAATTTTTGTCAAGTCTTTATTTACTTTTCTTTCTCTAAAAAGCTTTATTGTTCTTAAAAATCTTTAATTTCAAGTTGTTAAATTTATGTTTTTAATGATGGGATTTAAAGTTTATGGTTAAACTAGTTAGCCTAGTGTTAAATTTGGTGAAAAACATTAATTTTTAGGTTTTATTTTGGATCAAAATGGTGTTTTGTTATGGTTTATATCGAGTTTGGTTTTTAAAGTTTTCGAGTAAGAGTTTTTAAAAAAGTTTTCGAGTTAGATTTTTTATTAATATCGAGTTAGGTGTGTAATTGCATAGTGAGTTAGGTGTCAGGTGTCAGAAAGATCAGTTCTAGTTCCATGCAAACTTTGACTTTCGAGTTTGGTTTAAATGAGTTTTCGAGTTTCAGTTTTTTTGTTGACTTTCGAGTTAGGATTAAATGTATATCGAGTTTGGTGACACATTATCTTTCGAGTTAGGTGTTATCATAAGGTATCGAGTTAGGGTCTTGCTAGTGCATATCGAGTTAAAGTTAATCACAAGTGGTATCGAGTTAGGTATAGTTGGTATCGAGTTAGGATTAAAGATATACATATCGAGTTAGGTTCTTAGGGGTTTATCGAGTTAGGATTTCAAAAAAAAGAAAAAAAAAAAAAGTTTTCGAGTTTGAGTTGCAAGTAGTATCGAGTTAGGAGGTTTAAAAGTTTTTATCGAGTTAGAGGTTTTATTTATTTTCGAGTTAAGTTTTATTATTTTATCAAGATTCATTTCTTTTGGCGAGTTAGCCAAGGTTATCGAGTTCGATAATCATTCCCTCATCGTTTATCGAGTGAGGTTTTCTTTTCTTAATATCTAAACGAAACTCTGCCGAATTTTTCTAAAATTTATCAAGTTAGGATTTATTTTATAACAAGTTAGCATCTTTTATTTAGTCACGTTTTCTAGTAAACATTTTTAGTTTAATAATAAATAGTTTTTATTTCTTTTACGTATTTCCGTTTTAATTAGTCTTTACATCCTTTTCATTTATAAAAACAATTAAAAAGCCAAAAATATATTTTCCTTTTGCGTTATTTTCCTTTTACATCTTTTATTCAGATAAAATTTATTTTGCAATCGTAGAACTAGTTTCACTTTTATTTTTATTTTTATTTTCAAATCAGTCGTGTTAAGTTTACTTACGTTTTCATTTCTCTTTCACTTTTAAGTATGTTTGTTTTATTTGCTAATGTGTTTTGCATTATTTGTTTGTTCTCTTTGTTTTAATTGCAATTTTATTCTCAATTGTAGCATAATCAAAAACCAAAACATCTTTTAAAACCCCATTCACTTCACAAGATTCACAAACCGTGTCGACAAGATCAATTCAACGATTCGTTGGGAGAATGACCCGGGGAACATACTTTCACCGGTATTTCTTCGAAATTATTATATACTACAAAAAGACTCGAATCAGCTACACATTAAATTGCGGCCTTAGATAGCCTCCATTCTGGCTTAACGCTCGCCTGTGAGTCAAATTTTAGTTTTACTTAACATCCATGATATCTACGAAGCACTTAAGGCAAAGTTGTAAGTTTCTCAACGCCTTAATCAAAACTTTGGAGATTTAAGCTCGTAAAGAAACTAATGAGTAGAAAGGTTTTTTACATAAAACATATGCTACAAGATGAATGCATGACATCTTTGTACATATATTTTGATTACACACATCAAATTTACTACCCTTAAATTTAAGTTATATGTCATCCAATAAAATGGAAACACCTAAAATTGGGTCTACGTCAGGGCGTAACCTGGCTAGATTGCAATGGAAGGGCAAATTACATGATTTCATCACTAGCAGATCAACTGGTGTGGTGGAATTATGTAAGTTTGCTGTTTCTTAAGTTGGTTAACTTAATTGAGTTGATAGTGGGATTGATCATTCAAGGCATAAGAAGATGGGGATAAAACATGCTTACATTGCAACTGCGGTTGGCAAATATGTAAATCCCATCGATTCTAGGAATTGCAATTGAATATTGGCAATTGAGGCTCGACCCGTACCTTATTGAATACCGTCATCACTAGCAGATCAACTGATGTGATGAACCTATGTCAATTTGGATCCTAGTTTTTCAGTGAAAATTAAATGGTTATATGATTATGAACCATGGGTATTTAATTTTCTTGAAAATTTAATTATCGAAAATACTAAAATTGAATTTTGTAATTCTTTTAATGTATTAATGCAACACTAAAGCCGTAAACGTGGTTTGGTCTTAAATTGGTAAATTGCTCTAATTCTGCATTCAAACATAATGTTTGATTGAGAAAATTTACTGAAAAGATACAAAAGTCTATTTTCCATGAGAGAAGAATGAGACTTAATTCTATTCCTTTTCATGATTGAGAAAGGTATAACAGGAACATTAGAATTGTCTACATTCTAATATATAGCTCATAGCAATCTTTAATACTTAAGGATATAGCACATCTTATTTTCCATAGAAATTTCATTACCCTAATTTGGTGAATGAATTCTTCTATAACAAACAAGGCATTTGGTTAAATGGAAAATATGAGTTATTAGAAGCTGGACAGATTACTGCAAAATTGGTAAAAGGCAAAGCTAGTATTTTATCTAGTTGTTGTGCTTTAAAGGTGCTACATACCATTATGGGGATGGTAGCCCTATTAAGGAAGAAGCTGCATGCCCAAAATTCTTCAAGTTAATATCATTTATGAATAAACCATCATAAACATAGTAGAATACACATTTTAGATGTGTAGGAAAGTAAAAACAAGCAAATTGTTTTCACTGGTTATGAAACACGTACAATGTTGTCAAATCCAGTGGGAGAGTTGTGTTGTGTTAATGAATATGGAGTTATTGTAATGTTCTCTAATTCAGTGGGAGCTACAAGACTTAATTTCTGTGTAGTAGCCTAGATTATCTTCAAGATAATTACTTTCCAATTGTAGACACTCATGTTCTTAGGATAGCCATATGTGTTTCCTGATAAGACAAAGTAGTCCTACATCTACTTGTTCATTTATGACACAAATCATATTGAATCACATAAACAAACGTATGTTGTGTTGTTTATAAACTACATGATATTGTTCAATGCACAAGTGGGAGAGTTGTTTATTGTGTGCAAAGGAACAATACGTATAAATATGATTAAAGGATTCTCTTAATTGCAAGGTAAGAGATCTATGTTCTAATAGGACTTATACATTTAATGTGTAAAGGTATCTTATGTAGAACATGTGTCAAGATTATTATAAAGACTACTTTTATGTCTTATGATATTCAAATTAAAGAAACACTTGAATTTACAATTTACGTCAGGGTGTAACCTGGCTAGATTGCAATGGAAAGGTAAACTACATGATTTCATTACTAGCAAATCAACTGATGTGATGAAATTATGCGAGTTTGTAGTTTCTTAAGTTGGACAAATTCATAAAATGACATAAACAAATGGAGTAGTAAATTAACTTGAAATTACTGTTGAAACCAAATGGTGGTGTTCACAAATACTTTAGTTATATATGTTTATATATTATTATAAACATGAAGTCTTTTAACTATTACAAGACTTATAAAGTAAGACGTTAACTTGTTATGTTTTAAACAAGAATCATTGAGTTGATCAATGATTAATAACGTAAAATGGGAATATAACAGTTTATGTCTTCTTAAGACATGAACATGAAGTGACTTGTTCAAAGGGTACTTATGTTATATAGCATGCAATTGGCTTGGAATTCTATTATACCATTAAGTTGACTTAGTTGGTAAATAGGTAAGCCAAAAGGAGTATAAATTTATCTTACATATTGTTAGTTTGTCTCACAATATTAATTCTAATGAAACATCACAAGTTGGTGGTGTGTTCAGTTAGGAAAAATCAAACTCTTGTTATATTGTTTGATTAAAAGATAAATATGACTTCTTTTCTTCCAAAAGTTATCAAGGTTAGAAAATTGAGTATGGATTGAATATACTCGATAAGACTCCAACCTAGAAGATTAAATAAGACATTATGGAATGTGATGAATCACATTAAAGTCTTAAAATGAAGTTATGATTTTGTTAATAAGTAGTTTTAACAAACAAGAGTCAGGAACTGTAAAATGGTTTTGTAATATCCCAAATGAGAACGATTTAGTGTTGCTCATCTTGCTAAAGTATTTATAGATAAAATACAAAAGGCAAGTGGGAGTTTTGTTTAGATCTTGAAAGATCAAAATTACAAAATATATAATCTTCTAAAGACCACACTAGTGAAAATCATGATGAGGCTTGAAATGTAAAGGTTAAACCTCAACATGATGAAATTCTCATTCATAGATCTGTAGGGAGACAAGGGATGTCTCAGATATTTGATTGATATGCTGAGTAATATGAATTACAGGATCAAAGTAAGTCTGTTAATCATAATGACGCATTTACTAATTATGGTAAATTGCTCATACTATGAATGTTAAGATGCTGTCCATAAAGATAAGTCATCTTTGAAAACTTGGTTTATCTTAATGAAGATGAGTTTCTTCAAGAGAAGAAAAACCCTAGAGGTTTAAATCTTTGCATAAAGAATCATATGGACAAAATTGTATACATATTTTAATGCATGTCTTATGACAAGATTATTAATCATACTTAAGTAATTAACTATGATTGAATACTCTTTTCTAATCACATTAAAGATATAAAGACGGTAATTGTCATACTCATTTTTATGAATATGAAATTTGACAATGGATTATAAAACATCTTTCTTATATAATTACTTAAGCGAGGACGATGAGTAATTAAGAGTTTTATGAATTCATTTAATCTTTGAAAGTATACAAAATACAAGAATCCAAGTATGGATACATGCATGCATCAAGGAGATAAGTCTTATGTTTAAAATATTAAATCCATGTTTGATTTATAATTTAAAATAAGATAATTCATAAGTAATTCAGAAAGCTAGTGGGAGTATTATGTTTACTTACTTAAATCATATAGGAAGTAACATTCTATATAAGTCAAATGTTAAGTCATAACTTGGAATGAAACTTTACTTGAAAGATTTAATAAGTAAAACATACAACCTTGAATATATGTTTATTGATGTAAACATGTGCGGTAAATGAATCTAATAGAACATGATATATCATTTAGAAAGTTTAAAATGGATATGTGGTACATGAATGAAATTTAAGTTGGACACAAGAATTTTTCATGTACATCATGTTGTTGTTATATCATGCTTTGATAAAAGATGATTTGACAACATTGATATCTAATTGAAAGATATTAGATAAGTTGTGTAATAAATATTCTAAAGGAATATATTTGGATATAGAATCACATCCTTAGCCTGGAACAATTTATGGATTCTATAGATGAACAATTTGTAAAATTGTTATAGCCAACAAACTTGAAAGTTTGGAAGGCATAAAACATTACACATTAAAGTTTACGGAAAAGAGCATATTGTTACAATAATGCTAATAAAACAATTTCTGGTTTATACAGTTTAGGTGTGTTTTTCTCGGTTTTGGCTCGAACTCAACCGAACCGGCCGAACCAAAAACCATTAATACATAGAACCGAAAACCAAACTGATTATGTTCGATTTCGGTATATTTTGCTAGGCCCTGGATCAAACACAATCTCCTTTGTTTTTGTCGTGGGTTAAATTATTACTACTACTAAACAAGAATGATTATAGAAAACAATTAAAAAATAAATAAATAAATAAATAAATAAATAAATAAATAAAAAAGGGTTACATGCATTTTAGTGCACTTTCAAGTTCTTTCACCAACATAGTCATTGATGGACGTTGTTCTTGTAGATTTAAACACTGATAAGCAATAGTTGTAAACGCATTCAAAGAAAGATAATTTATCTCATCATTAATATTACTAAAAATTATGTCCTCCATGGTCTTTTGTGCAATCAAACATTCATTCTCATCCTTGTTGTTATCAAGAATATCCTCCTCGTCATCACTAAATCCAATACCTTTATTCACAATTTGCCATCTATACTTTAAGTACTGCACCATCTCTTGTTACCATTTTTGAAATTCTTCAGCTGATGGTTTCTTTCTGTTTAGGATAAATACAACTACCAGCTTTGAATCATGATCCACTTTCTCTGCATATTTCTCCATATCATCTTCATCAGCTAAAACAACAAACTTATTAGCACTTTTTTGTATTTCTTTCACAGTTTCTGGACCGACTCTCCATACTTTTTCCAATGATGGTGGAGATGTATTACCACTAGTCCCTTCTATACCAGAATTCTGCACAATTTCGTTTTCTTTACCTTTTCTATTCTCCACATTAGACTGCCAAATATTCTTCCCATTATCCTTCCCGTTATTCTGAGTTTCTTTAGGCCTAAACATCTGTTTCTTTTGTTGAAAGTAATTTCCCCTTCCATGATTCTTCCTATTTCTTACTTCAACAAAGCCTTCTTCATTAACTCCTTTAGCATTTCCTCCCTATTCACTTCTCCACATCAGTATCTTTCCTAGCTTTTTCTTGCTCATCCTCCTCATTAGTTCTAGGCCTAATTTTACAATTATGCAGGCTATGAAGTAATACAAAGTTTTATATACCTTGTATATTGTGTCTCTTCAACCTTTATGTTACCTTTAACCGTGATAGCTAATTTAATCCTGCAAGTAATACAGAAATCAGAAAATCAGTAAGTAACATATGCACGGTTCTTAGGAATCGATTTGACACCTCTTGCATATATGGTGACAAACGTACAATTCTAGGCCATTAAACTAATTTTCAACCATGTGCCTTGTTTTTCAAAGCCATACCCTTCTTCACATCTCACATGCGCCATCTAGATAAACCATTTATTGCTTTATACATTCAAAACAACCAATATTAGAATAAACAACTAATAAGAAAAACTGAAACATAGAAACTTTAGTACTACAATATTTAGTTGGCACAAAGAGTAGATAAAGTTGATATAAGGACACAAATTGTTGACTTGTTGCCTGTTGGACCCATATAAAAAAGTTACCCTTTTTTACCCATTAACCAACACCCGACACCAAGTTATTTTTGAGACAAATTTGATTGACTGGAGATAAAATAATATTCATGTCGACCCATTTTGAGACAAACGGGTCAAATTACCAACCCTACTTCAAGGGATGAAGGTCAGGACACGAAAATCAGGAGTTAAGAGAAATGTCGAAACAAAATCTATGTATTTCCTCTAAGCAAATTAGCCTTGTGTTATCAATACCTGCATATTAAAATACAGAGATCGATTTCAATTTATCAAGTTTTAAAAGCAATATGTGGCTCTAAAGTATGATGCATGTGCACACCAGTTTCTTGATTCTTAATAACTCTTACAAGTATTACTTCTATTTTGTTATTTTATTTTGTAGGTATTTTATATATAATTATGGAGCAAAAGATTCTATATATGAAGATTTTGAAGATTAAGAAGGGATTATTTGAAGATTAGTGGTTGACTAAACCAAGAGCTTAAAGCCTATAACTAATTAAGCAAGTGAAGAGAATTTCAGTCCAAAAGGTCCATTTCCAAAGCCCAAATTGAGCCGAAACATTGTTTTTTCAACGATTGGCTGTTTACATGTCAACCCAATCAAAAAGGAAATTTAAGTAAATGCATACAATGACTTGAAAATAACATATGAATCACTATGGAATAGAGGATACAAAGACACAACGACATTAAATTGCAATACACTTGTTGGTATTAATGTAGAATCAACTACGATCCAACTTTTCTTGGTCTGCGCCCTCTTAGAAGTTCAGGTGCTGCTGTACTGGCTGATCACTCACTTTCGGTGTGTGGTTTGAAACTGAACCAGCTGAATGCTAACTCTCAGAAGGAGAACTACAAAGTAACAATACAAAGTTAATACATACTGATAAACCTACACCAAAATATAATGTGTTACTTTTTTCCCACTGATATCATGTTAGCACTTGCGGTTCAACTAATCCACATACCTTCGTTGCATTAATGTCGAAGGATTAAAGAATTGAACTTTCATTTGGAGAAGCTGACGATTCTGCAGGAGATAGGCTAGGTGGTGGTGGTACATTAGAGACCTGATAAGAAGGCGTATATTATGTTATAAGTACGTATGGTTATATTGAATAAGAGACCTCTATATGTGAAAAATACTGATTACAAACTATTCATGTAATCAACAAAGTCGAAGGACAAAATCCTTAATATCTTGAAAACCACATAGACCATCTTACTCTAGAAATCATGTTACTGTTAAACAAAATCATATTTTAGTTTAAACACAATCTCCTTTATTTTATCTATGGGTTATAATATAGATAAGTAGATTAAAATCATTACCGCTAAACATGAATGATTATAACAAAATGAACACAAAAAAACAACTTACTTGCAATTGTAGTGCACTTTCAAGTACTTTCACTACCGTGGTCATTAACGGACGTTGTTCCCGTCCTCTCTTCAAGCACTGATAAGCAATTGTTGTAAACGCCTTCAAAGAATGAGGATTTATTTCATCCTTAATATTACCATAAACGATTTCATCTATGGTGTTTTGTTTGTAGCATTTACGGACCAATTCAGTCAAAGGCTCATCCTGCTTGTAGCGAATACACAACCTCCCACACAACAACTCAAACAACACTACCCCGAAGGAGTAGACATCTGACTCTTTAGTAAGGAAACCTGACCCTGCATATAATGGATCACAATACCCAAATGTCCCTACAGCAATGGAAACAAGAAAAGTGTATGGCTGGTTTGCGGGACCCAACTTTGATAGACCAAAATCTGCGATCCTTGCATTCCAGTTTTCATCTAATAAAATATTGGAACTTTTAATATCACGATGCAAGACTCTTTGTTGGGTCTGACCAGGATTATGAAGATAAGCAAGCCCTCGCGCCGCCCCAATGCATATCTCAAGGCGTTGTACCCACGTGAGATTTTTGTTAAGATACAAGTCGAGGCTTTTTCTTGGCGCATACTCATATACAAGGATCTTTTCACCACAATCGTCACAAAACCCTAAGAGAGAGACGATGTTGTTATGCCTGTAAGAAGAAAGCATGATGATCTCTTTCCAAAATTCAATGTCTCCCTGCCCAAATCTACGATTTAGACGCTTCAAAGCAACAACTGACTGTCCCTTCGAATGGATGATTTCTCCCTTGTAAACTTCTCCAAATCCTCCTTTTCCGATGCGATGGGAATCATCAAACTCGTTGGTTGCTGATTTTATAGCTTGTAGTTCTATTTTGAGGTGTTGGAACTGTTTCTTGACAGATATTATTTTAATGTTTGATCAGATATTGGAAACAAAACCTATGACCTCCAAAAACACTGAAGTGCCAACAAAATAAGATGTATTTGAAAAGATAGACTGTATAACAAAAGGCTAGAAGCTCCCGGGCAACTCTAAAATAAGAGTTGACCAAAGATATCCTATTATATGAAGAAAATTAACATTGGTAAATGGCTATGTTACTATTTGGCCCACTCATGTATCAAATCTGGCTTCGTCACTGCTATACATTTATATTACGGAGATGGCCGCCCCACCCCAAACCCGCCCCGTTGCCGTTCCTAGGTCAATGGGTGAAAGAGGCTCAATTGAAGCGCTTGGCTAATTGGCGTAGGGTAAACAAAATAATTAAAAAAAATAATTAAGATAACAATTCTAAAAACCTAAGGATTAGTTGAGGGATTGACAGGTGGCGGCTTTTCCTAACTGTGGTTTATTAAGGATAGATAAACCTATAATTAAAAAAATTTATTAAGCTTATAAAATATAAGCTGAATTCAAATAAGATCATAAACCTACAAATAAGATTTAATCAAACACCCCTCAAAATGTAAAAATCCCCTTTGAAAATGTTTGCTCCAAACTCTAACCCTGATGTTTGTGTTGTTATTCTTCTTTTTCCTTTTCTTAGTTGCCAACGATTTTATCACAATGGCCTAAATTTAAGAGAATTTATTTACCTTCTTGTGTATGGATGATGATGATGTACCTTCAACTATTGAGTTATTAACCTGTAACATCAATTGCAATAAATACGCTAATTAGTAAACTGTAACTAATAAATAAATACAGAGTATATACGGTACATATTAAGAAGAGAAAAAAAGGCCTTACATGAGTTTGTGGTTTTAATTGAAGTTCCAAAGCTTTCTCGAGTCTTGGGATAATGTCATCTATATTTGGGCGTCGCGATCGTTGATTGTCCAAACACTCAAACGCTATTTCCGCAAACAAGTTGAATGAATGCAAGTCCATTTGTTTCAACAGTTGCGGATCAATCATATTAATGAGTTTTTCCTCTCTATAAAGGTTAATGGCTAGCGGAGCCAAACGTTCATTTCTATAACCAAACAGTAGTTCAAACAAAACTACCCCAAACGAGTAGATGTCTGACTTATGGTTCACACTTTTAGTCTCAATATATGTTGGGTCTCCATACCCTTTCACATAAAGACTTGAGTTGATCCAGCAAGTCTTTATTTAACCTATCAGCACGGATATCAATCAACTCAGCCGACCACAAAAGCTGCCCCTTATAAAGTTTTCCAGGTCCACCTCCGCCGATGTCATTTTTTTCATCGAAGTTGTTGGTGGCGGATAATAGACTTTCAAGGGGGATTTTAAGGTGAGCAAAGTCATCGGGTGAAAAAATCATGTTTGAGTAATCAAGAAAATCCATTACTAAAAAGGGCGTTTAATTTGGGTTAATTACAAAATGATGTGAATTGAAGGATTAATTTGGGTTAATTACAGGAGGGATCTGGAAGAACAAATATAGAGAGAGAAGAAGTGAGGTTGCTGGTGGTGATCAAAATATATAAATAATAATAAATGTGTTTAGTGGGTGTGCTTTTTTGCTTTTTGCATTATTGTCTACGAGAATATGCATTTTTCATTTTTTTAGGAGGAATAAATCAACTTGGATTACTTGAGATAAGTCACACTTGTTGAGTTTGAATCCTAATTGTGCAAGTTGTTCAATAAACAATGTATAATGAAAAATGTCTTAGCAGACAGTAGTTGAACTTTGGACGATAGATATTCTGTATTGCAATTGGATTAAGCAGTCGACTGTTTATTATAATGATAATACTACAAGTTTTTGGTTGGATGAGGACATGGTCCTCCTAATATTTCACGTAATGCCAAGTTGCCTTTTGGATTATAGGTAATGCCATTGCCAAAGGGTGGTAATGGGAAATGGCTTCATGCAATATTTCCTACCCCACTACCACCACCTTCTATGCTTATTACACAAATCGTTGTCACTACTTTTAAGCGTTAAGTTAAATTTGTACTCCGTATTTTTGTAGGATACGAGGTGGATCACCCGCGCGTTACCGCGGGATGTTTTGCCAAAGAAATAGTTATTGCAGTTAACGACTGTTAGTTATAAGAACAAAATTTGCAACGAACCTCTAAGATGGAGGACCAATTGCAGACCTCTAAGACGAATGACCAATTGTAAAAAAAAAATTAACGGTCGTTAGTACTTAACGGTCGTTAAGACCGTTAGTTATAAGGATTAAATTTGCAACGAACCTCTAAGACGAATAACCAATTGTAAAAAAAAAATAAAAAAAAATAAAAAAAAATAACGGTCGTTAGTACTTAACGGTCGTTAAATACTTAACGACCGTTAGTTACTGTACATTCTACTGTTCATTGTGTGTGCTTTTACTGTAGCTTGCTACTGTAGCAATTGCTACAGTAACAGCCTGATAAATGTTATTTATAGTAATGATAACATTTTCAAGTGGGATCGCCTTTTAAAAAACGAAAAAACATTTCTTATTAGTGGCAATCAATAAAACTCAAATCAACTTTTTTCTTTATTCAAATACAGTAGATACTTTTCATAAAAAAATTTTGATATGATGGGTCCAAATGTCTTAGGGGACTGGCAACGTGATCGGTAATCATTCGGTGTGGCTCGGCATCCATCGGCAAAACTTTTCCATGTGATCGGTATCAACGAATCGGCATACCAAACGGGTAAGATTACCGAATCGGTAAAGTCTTTGTGATACAAATTTTGGACCGTTGCACATTTAATATATTACCGTTTGATGTTTAGGCATGGGTTAGGCAACATTGCCACTAAAAATACATCATTAGGCATCATTAGGCATAAAATTAGTTGGCAATGTTCTATTGGCTAATTACAATTAAGGTTTAGGTATCATTAGGCAACATTGCCACCCCCTTATTAGTGTGAACTGACAAGGCTTTCTTACTTTGGTTTCTTTTGTGTTTCTAAATGTTCTATTTGATTCTTTAAAAAACGTGTGACCCTTTCCAACAAACTCGTTTTCTAAAAGACTATTGACTTCTAGTTTGTAGTTAGTATGCCTTTTGTATATTATAGAGTTAATTGCATTTTTTGTCCTTGTGTTTTGGCCAAATTGCATTTTTTTTTTGTCTCAAAAACTTTAAGAGTGCAGCGATAGTCCTCATTTTGTAGTTTGAATTGCATTTTTGGTACCTAGATAAAGTTAAATAATTTTAAATATCATTTGTCGTCTTCATAAAAAGCAAGGGTAATTTGATCATTTCATACCAATCATAGACCAAAAATGCAAACCAAACTTTAAAATGGAGACTATAATAATAATAATAATAATAATAATAATAATAATAATAATAATAATAATAATAGTAATAACTTACTTGCAATTTTAGTGCACTTTCAACTTTCAAGTACTTTCACCACCATAGTTATTAGTGAACACGTATTGATGAAGAAGATGAAAAAAATGATTAATTGATAAAAACATATTGCAAACTTGAAGTTTTATTAATCATAATTTTGTTTTTTTTTTTATAAATCAATGAACTTCGAATTCATAAAAAAAATGTTGTATTTTGTAGCGATTGAATAAATATATGACGGAATTAAACATAATGGAAACCTAATATTGTGATTTATTTTTTATTTTATTTTGTTTTTTTATCCATTTTGCATAGCATCACAACCTCTTATGATGATTTGAATTGTCTTGAGCTCCAAATCTTTTATATTAGTGTTTACATAATTAAACGCTCCACAATATGAAAATAACGACTTCAATAACGCCAATGGCATTTTTTGACGAAAAAGCATTTTTATTAAAATCAATGTAATCACACCATAAAAGCCATCTAAGTTTGCCTTTTGCATTGTTATTGTTTTAAACGATCGAGTAAAGTTCAAAGTTTTTTGCTTTAAACAATCGAGTAAAGTTTTTGTCATCTGCCATCGAATTGCATAGAATTTTCCTTCTAATTCTTATTAGATTTCCTAGAAATAAGATGCATGGTTGTCATTCTAACACGGTAATTATAATAAGAACCTAAGGTACCATACTTGTGGTGGCCACATTATATGATGTTTAATTGTACTGTAATAAGCACATATAGCAACTCTAAGTTTAAAAAATAACCACTTAATACATAATTATGTTTGAACTATCAAGGTCGCAGTTAAAGATTCCTATCAAACAATGTTTATATTATAACTATGACGAGTATTTCTCCTTTGCCTCGGGGAAACATAAGATCTCACAAACTAAGCCCAAATAACCACTAATTAAGTAGCCACCTCGTTTGGCTCTCGTAATCGGTAACATAGAGTCATAGACTAATATAAACAACATATGCTAAGAAACAATGTATGAAGTTTACAGTCTAAAATTTAAAATTTTACCGTGCAATTATAGAGAAGTTTGTATGAAAAAACATATATCAGTATTTTGTTAGTTCAAGAAAGTTAAACTTCTTAACTCTTCACAATAGGGAGTTGGGCACTTAATCTCATAGTGGCTTGAGTGCCTCCAACTGCCAAATTAGGTGAGACATGTGCTCAGTTTGACACTTCTAGATCAATTTAACATCGTGTAGAATAGTGATTTGTTGCAATTCCACAAATCTACATGTAACTCAGTAATTACTAAATCCAGTTAAACTAATACTTTAAAAAATACTATTAGGAAAAATGATACAATAGATACTATCACACTATTGACAACATCACTATCCTCATCATGATGAAACTGTTCGATATTGTAAGCCTGACGCTAACACAATAGCCCCTATTAGGTTAGGAGTTATAAAAAGCAATCCTAGACACCCCCTTAGTAACTTAGTTATCCGGGTTAAATATGTAATATTCAAAGGGTTTAAAATTTTTTAAAAAATTGTAGACGGCATCGGTATGGGGAAACGGAGCGTGTCGAGTAGGCGTAAGATATCGGATGGTGTGGTGGTTGTAATGGGTTTTGGTTTGTGGGTTTTGATGGGTTTTAAGGGTTTATGGTAGGGTTTGTGAAGGGGCAAGTTAATGGTTGTGATTTTGGCGGGAAGGTAGTTGTTGGGTTTAGGGTTTTGAGGGTTTAAGGAAGTTGAAATGGAGGTAAAAGTAGTTAAGTTTGTTGGTTTTGTTTGGAGAATCATTGTGTGTGTGTTGGGTTGTTTGTGTAGACAAGACACAAGACTTGTGGTTTATTTACTTTATATATTTGGGTGGCAATTAAGGCCAAGCATGATAGACCGCGAACCAGATTGAATCAAGAAACCAGATCGATTGGACTTGACAGAACATATTTCGGTCAGGTCTTCGGTCCACTATTTTCCTCGTATCCAGTTTTCGCTCTGGTTCGGTCTCAAGAAAAACCGGCCATTTTCCTTTATTAGACCGGACTGGACCGATGAACCAAACCGGACCGGACCGACCCGGACCTGGACCGAACATATTTCTGTCACGTCCTTGGTCTCGTGTTTTAGGCCAAATTGGTTTTCAGTCTGGTCCGGCCTCAGTCAATCCGGTGCGGTTTTCGGACCATGATTAGCCCTACTGGCAACGTCTTTGATTACTTGGTCGGTCAAAAGTTAAAACTCATGTTGCGCAAAATTTTGTCTTGTTGGGGTGTTAGAAAGAGATAATAGTTACTGCATACGTTTTGCATAATAAAACACAAACTATAAATGTTATTTGATAAAAGCTATTTGGGTATTCATTTTTACACAAATTATTGTTGTCATAAACTATTGGCATAAATCATCGGGTAAAATCTATAGAATAGCAACGAACTTACAGAATTGTCCCAGATTGATTAATCAACTAATTTATTACCAGATTGAACAATAATTTTGAAAGTTTAGTTCTAATATGAACAATTTTGCCACATAGTTTGGCGTCGTTAGTCCCTCCACCACTAACGCTTGTTAAGTGTTTTTTGAGTAAATTACACCGTTCGTCCTTGTGGCTTGCGTTGACTGGCGTCGTTAGTCCCTTGACCAAAAAAACTGCACCGTTCGTCCTTTTTTTTACGTTTTCATCCGTTTTTTTCATTTTCGTCTGTATTTTTACATTTTCCTCCGTTTTTTACGTTTTCATCCGTTTTTTTTTTCGTTTTCGTCTGTATTTTTACGTTTTCCTCTGTTTTTTTACGTTTTCAACCATTTTTTTACGTTTTCAACCATTTTTTTTACGTTTTCATCCGTTTTTTACCGTTTCGTCTGTATTTTTACGTTTTCCTCCGTTTTTTTACGTTTTCAACCATTTTTTTACGTTTTCAACCATTTTTTTTACATTTTCATCCGTTTTTTTCCCGTTTCATCTGTATTTTTACGTTTTCTTCCGTTTTTTTTACGTTTTCAACCATTTTTTTTCCGTTTTCATCCGTTTTTTTTCTGTTTCGTCTGTATTTTTACGTTTTCCTCCGTTTTTTACGTTTTCAACCATTTTTTTACGTTTTCATCCGTTTTTTTCGTTTTCGTCTGTATTTTTACATTTTCCTCCGTTTTTTTCCGTTTTCATCCGTTTTTTTTCCGTTTTCGTCTGTATTTTTACATTTTCCTCCGTTTTTTTACGTTTTCAACCATTTTTTTACGTTTTCATCCGTTTTTTTTCGTTTTCGTCTGTATTTTTACATTTTCCTCCGTTTTCGTTTTCATCCGTTTTTTTTCGTTTTCGTCTGTATTTTTACATTTTCCTCCGTTTTCAACCATTTTTTTACGTTTTCATCCGGTTTTTTTTCGTTTTCGTCTATTTTTTTCGGTTTCGTTTGTATTTTTATGTTTTCAACCATTTTTTACGTTTTAATAAAAATACAAACGAAACCAAAAAAAACGGACGAAAACGAAAAAAACCGGATGAAAATGTAAAAAAATGGTTGAAAACGTAAAAAAAACGGAGGAAAACGTAAAAATACAGACGAAAACGAAAAAAAAACGGATGAAAACGTAAAAAACGGAGGAAAATGTAAAAATACAGACGAAAACGAAAAAAAACGGATGAAAACTTAAAAAAATGGTTGAAAACATAAAAAAACGGATGAAAACGTAACAATACAGACGAAACGGAAAAAAAAACGGATGAAAACGAAAAAAACGGATGAAAACGTAAAAAACGGAGGAAAATGTAAAAATACAGATGAAAACGAAAAAAAACGGATGAAAACGTAAAAAAAATTGTTGAAAACGCAAAAAAAACGGAGGAAAACGTAAAAATACAGACGAAACGGGAAAAAAATGGATGAAAACGGATTAAAACGAAAGAAAACGGATGAAAACGTAAAAAACGGAGGAAAATGTAAAAATACAGACGAAAACGAAAAAAAAACGGATGAAAACGTAAAAAAAGGACGAACGGTGCAGTTTTTTTGGTCAAGGGACTAACGACGCCAGTCAACGCAAGCCACAAGGACGAACGGTGTAATTTACTCAAAAAACACTTAACAAGCGTTAGTGGTGGAGGGACTAACGACGCCAAACTATGTGGCAAAATTGTTCATATTAGAACTAAACTTTCAAAATTATTGTTCAATCTGGTAATAAATTAGTTGATTAATCAATCTGGGACAATTCTGTAAGTTCGTTGCTATTCTATAGATTTTACCCTAAATCATCTTTAAAATGCTAAATGTTTAATGAAAAACATACCTCGCAAAAGACAATTCATGCAAAAGGTTTGGCCCTTAAGGTTGCCAACGCAAAGTTTGCCTTTGTGTATTCTGTTGTTCTTCTCAAATTATTAGTTTCAATTTTGCTTCAGTTCAATGTCACATATTACGAAACATGTGTTGTAATCAATGTTTTAAAAATCGGTTTATTAATTGACCAGGTCGAGTCACTGGGTCACGGTTCAACCGGGTTTTTCGCTCAAAACCGCCTTTTCGGTCACCCGACCGGGTCAACCCGGGTTTTAAAACACCGGTTATTATCATAAAGCGGGTCCCTATTCCCTAAAAACGTCAACTTCTATAGATATGTAAAAAAAAAAAAAAAAAAAAAAAAAAAAAAAAAAAAAAAAAAACTTGAATTATTAGTGAAATTGCAACACTGCTTGTGTATGGTCATGGTGTTGGTTACTGACATACTGGTAGGGCTTTGGAAAAACTGAGGTAGTACAAATTCCAGGCAATCTGTAGTCAAGTAGATCCTCTATATTGCACCAAATGTCACATTACTCGCATCTCTTTGAACCATTCTTTGAGTTAAACATCAGAAATACATTACAAAATTTAATCAACGTACTCGATTGACATGAACAATAATTAACCATATGTGATCAATTAACATTAACATTGATGGAATAAGTAGTTGCATATTTGACGAATATCAACTAAAGAATCCGTCATTTAACATCAGCATGATATATAGCCTCTCAGACCACAACAGTCAATGAGCGACAACTGGAAATGTCGACTTCGGCCAATGTCCATACTCATATGACTGACTCGATTTTTGGGTATTTTAACTATTGTTAGCCAAACACGAAAGATTGTAAATTGAAAAAGAAACATCCAAATAAACAACAATCATTCTAAGGTTAGCATGTACAATTCTTGATCAGCTTGTAATCCAACTTATCATTCCAAAATCCACTATTCCTGTAACCCACATTCATTCCAAATTCTCTGCACCTAAGTTTTGTATACGCTATGGGAAATTTTTATCAGTAGTCGGGTCGAATTCTATGAGGTTTAGGCCTAGCTATAAGACTGTCGGTTACCCAACCTGCGAGCTCCCCGTCACGTTTAGCATGATTAAATTCCCTTTCTACATATTCTAATGATATTTGCAGCATCCCACCAGGCCCACAATCGTCAGATATGCCTATGGAATTAAGCCCAACGTTTTTCTCCAACCAGTAGAGGTAACTCACGTGGAAAATCGACTTGAGCATGTCTTGTGGTGTACATACGTCTTTCAATATCACCTGTTTAATTAATTTATTTTTTAAATTATTATTCAAAGATGAAGGCTTATAGTGGTGTCCATAAAGACTTTTGGTGGAAGATCCAAGTTTTATATTATGAGTCGTTAACTCCTCAAAGTTTCTTACTGGTTTATGAATTACGTCGCTAAAATTATTTTTGTTACAGAACTGACCACAAAAGTTTAAGGACTAAAACCTAATTTTTTGTAAAAGTTTATAGGTTTCTTTTCATGAAAACCCAAAAATGAAATAAAAAGTAAAGATGATGAAAATAGAGGTTGGAGTTTGCTTACACAAACTTTGCCATTATGCGGAGTCAGGATGTAGCCTTGGTTTTTGTACAAGTCAAGTAGTGCATGTGCATCCGTTTTGGTTTTGACTATGTCGGAGAGCTTTGACCCAAGCTCTAGACGTTGTTCGATGGTAGCAGCGGCTTCTTTAGCTTCGGGTGAAAGTACTCTATTCTCTGCCTGGACGGACAAAAAGAATGATGTAATTCAGTAGAGTTGACAAAATGGGTAGGTTCAGTAACAGGTCAGACGGGGGTTTGGTTGTAGAGGGTCAATATAGTACGAGTCAAAACGGTTGAGATCAGGTTTGTAAGCAAATTTTTACTTCAAAGCTATCTATCCTATAGATATAAAGAAAAAGGGTCTACATCCGATGACTTACTTTGCTTGCTGGCTTTAGACTAAGGAGTGGTAGAGCAGGGAAAAAGGGCTCTTCATCGTTGACCTCTTTAACCGAAGGAACAAGACCGCTTAGCAGATATTTACCAAAAACCAAGCCTGCATATTCGGCATAGAATACTAGTTCAGTATCACAAAATATCAAAATTGTGTAATTTTCTTGAAAATAGAACACTAAAAAGTGCTAAGTTTTATAAATCAATACTCCATTCTACTGTGTGTTATATGTAAAGGAACTTCAATTATATTAAGAATGGAAGTGAAAAGGAAGTACGGATTTAAAGTCCTTAGTTGAATGGATTGATAAGATTTAAGATTGCAGAACATGTGGATCCAAGTCACTGCACCAAACAAAGCAAGAGCCAAAGGTGTTGAAGCTTGTATGCAATTAGCTAATGCTATCCCGAGCAGTATACCAACAGATTTGCTCACCATTCCCTGAGCTTCTCCCTTTGCTATTACCTGTCAATATAAAACTACAGTTAATCATCACACAGAACAGTCATTCCCATATGGCGACGCAGATAAAGTTACTTATTTTTATTAATGGCATCTGAAAACAAGGGTAACGAATAGGGGAATTACCTCCGCAAAGTTCCTTTGAGCAGCGAAACCTGCATAAAAACAGCTTCTGGTAGCGGCCTGTCAAGTAAAGAGTTCAACTTTATGAACATGCATAAACTGATATAAACTCCCTATAGTAGACCACCTATGCCTAAATACCCCGGTTTTGCAAAAAAACATATATGTTATATACTGCTAAAGGTATGAACAAGGCACAACAATGGCAAATAGACTTCATACTATATCATCAACTTCAGTATTAATCACAGGGAAGCATCATTTTTCTATTTCTAGGTTCAATCCATGTATAATCCTATGGGGAGTCCACTCCATCATTTTGGTTATGAAAGGCTTACTTAAAAGATAAACAAGTCCACCCCATCATAAAAATAATCATTGCTATAATCATGTCTTATAGACATATGTCATTTTTATGTTAAATAGAGCTAGATACCTGAATAAGTGCAGCTGCAGAACGCCCTGCTCCAGCAGCAGCACCAATCGGGACAAAAAGATGAGGGAAAGCAGGAGTCACGATTTCCATACCAAAAGCTGCATTTTCCAGAAAATCAGCAAATAACCTCCATCCTTTTGGATTCACATCAAAATGTCGTCCGAATTTTGACAAAAATATTTTGCTTAGATACCCAATTCCGTCCTTCAGTACCCAATTCACGGCTGCAGCAGTTGGAATTGCACCTTTCCCCAACCCAACCGCATATGGAAAAGACTACATAAATAACTCGGAATCAAACATCATATAGTAAAACAAGTAAGTATATGGCTTTAAGTGTTTAAAGTTGGGATAAACACATAGTCAACTATTTAAGTATTTGACAAATTATAATAATAATTTAGCGATTTACATGCAGAAGGACATCACTTAAACTGATTATCATACTCCTTTTTTCTAACACCTACTCCTGCACTAAGGGGGTGTTTGGGATTTCTCATACAAATTACTTATCCACTTATTGTTTTTTAATTAGCAGTTTGGATTTCAAGCTCCTTATTCACCTCATTTCACTCACAAATAATCAAATAACCAGTTTTAATAAGCAATCCCAAACATCCACGAAACGCAAGAAGCACATAATCCGTTTTACTAAGCAAATCCTGTTAAGTTCCATAACCGATTATCTTACCCATAATCAGTCACAACCATTTCACTAAACCAACCCACAGAAACACATTATCCACTACTCGAAAACACAATAATCATATTATCCTCTACAACACAAACTATTATTTGACCCCTAATCAGTCACATCCATTTCATAACACCTAAATTATAGAAACACATTATCCACTATTCGTCCTAAACTAAGAGGGTGTTGGGGATTGCCTATCAAGACTACTTATCTGCATATTCAAATCACCTCATTTAACACACATATGATCAAAAAAACGAGTTTGCATAAGAAATCACAAACACCATAAAACTATTACGTGACAAGCAATTAATCTGTCTAAAAAACAACAATTCGCCTTCCGCCACAACAAGCTCATCACTCATCTGATCAACATAAAACTTGGCTTTTCTACCACCCTTTACCTCAAAAACAACACCCTTTTCATTTTCTTGAACATTTGCATAAGCTTTGTATCAGTATTTATATACTATGGTTAGTAATATGGATATAACTACTCTAAAGTTTAAACTACCGGGTGATGGCACCAATCATTATAACTACTTATCTGCCTATAGCTTTTCGAATAGAGCAGTTTAAGTCTCAAGTTACTTATTCAAAACACTTAATTTCGCACACAAATAATAGAATAACGAGTTTAGCTAAGCAAATCCCAAACACCCCTTAAATTTCCAAAACTGATTATATAGGCTGCAAGTATTTCACTATACATAAAACATATTATCCACTACTTAAAAACAAGATAATCATAGCCAGCAAAAAACTATAATACCAATAACTCAAAAACCGAAACACGATAAATTCACTCACTTGAGTAGCGAGAACACTACTAACTTGCGCAGCAACACCTTGCACACTCCTCCAGACCGAATACTCCAAATAATCACTCGTCACACTTTCCGGATACCCTTCAGGCAACATCAATCTCATAAAAACCTCCCCACATTCCCCCCACACATTCGCCATTTTCAACCCTTTCAAACCCGAAAAAACCAAAAACCCGCCTTCCGCCACAACAAACTCATCACTCAAGTCATCAACAAAAAGCTTAGTTTTTCTACCACCCTTTACCTCAAAAACAACACCCTTATCATTTTCTTGAACATTTGCATAGGCTTTGTAACAGTGTTGGAACACCAAGGTTAGTAGTACACATAGTAAAAAGCCTTTTATGTGGTTTCCATTGTTACCATCATTGTTGTTGTTGTTGTTGAACCATCTGTCCCACCAGTTGTTTGGACCTGACCCACCATTGCCACCGGAGCTGCCACCGCTGGAGATGCCACCACCGCTGCCGGAGAAGGTGATGGTGGTGGAGAATGAAAAAGGGGGAAGTGGGTTCCACTGGTGGCGGAGAGTGGAGAAGCTGGTGGTGGTGGTTTGCTTGATTAAAAATAGGAAATCTTATGTGTATGTGTTTTATTATTCATTATTCAATAAAATGCCATGCATTAATATTTTTCTAATCTATATATTCTAATAAAGCAGAGTATAAAAAAGACTATTCTGCCCCTTTAAAATGTTAATGCTGAAATTCTAGAGTGTCTAGATTAGTCATTTAAACGCACTATCATATTAAAATTTTAGATTATCAACTAATAAAAGAAAGTATCAGACTAATAATTAGATTTTCCAAAGCTTATGGGAGAAGCCTCATATTATTAGGATAATATGAAGTTGAAACCCCACCCCAGCCATCATCCAAAATCATTCAAAAGATCTAACCCGCCATCATCCAAATATCAACACACAAATCTGCATCTTCGATTCATCATAGAAAGGCCATTATTTTTTTTATCAAGTTTTCTTCGCTCGAAGTTTTTTCAATTCAAAACAATAGTTTTTAAACGAAGTGATTTTTCTTTGGTTTGAGTCTATCATTTCAGTTGCATATCATTCTTCTTATGTAGATAGATTCATCTTCGTTTGGATGCTGATGTTTCTTCATCTTCTACAAGATAACAAGTATGGTTATTTTCATTTTTATGCAGTTTATGATTGAGAAAATTGTCCAGAAATGCATCTAACTTGCCACCTTTTGCTTTTGTATACCATGAATTTTTTTTTCCTATTATATACACGAACTTTCTTAATTTTTCTATTGTATACACGAACTTTCTTAATCTTTCTATTGTATACATGAATCTAACGTGGCATGGAGTTAATTACATAAATTTACATGAATCGTCCCTGTGGCTGAAAACAATTACACCATTCGTCTTTGAAACAATTACATAAAAGGTCCCTGTAGCTCATGAGTTAAAATATTTGCATCGTTAGTCTTCATCGAGTTTCTCATTTACTATTAAGTTAAAATATTTGCATCGTTAGTCCTCATTGAGTTAAAATGTTTGCATCGTTAGTCCTCACTACCACCCACCTCCACTACCACCGCCACCCACCACCGCCACCCACCAACACCCACCGCCACCACCCACCACCTCCACCCACCACCACCACCACCACCCACCTCAACCTCTGTCACCCACCACCCATACCCACCACCTACTACCACCACCATCCACCACCTCCACCTACCAACACCACCACCACCCACCGCCACCTACCAACACCCACCGCCACCACTCACCACCGCCACCACCACCCATCACCACCACCATCACCACCACCCACCGCTACCACCACCAACCCACCACCGCCACCACTACCCACAACCATGGTTTAAGCTTATCTTTGTTTTTAGATTGGTATATTTTATTTACTTTTACTGGTTTTTTGGTTTTTTATTAACTATGGTTTTGATTGTTTGGCAAGTAAGTTTATTTGCTTAAGTCTAGGCAAAGACTTTTTTTTGTTAACTATAGTGGACATTTATTTAGGGATGGAAGGAGTACTAGGCAAAGACTTTTTTTTAGGGATGGAAGGAGTACTAGGCAAAGACTATGTGGTCATTTCATAAAACGGTGGCAAGTTAGATGTATTTCTGGACAATTTTCCCTTTATGATTTTGATATCTTTAATTGATTAAAACCACTTCTTCGTTTCAGCTTTAGTTGATTTGAACGAGTATGTCGTAAGATTTCCAAGGTAATCTTTATCAGTCATGTTGTTTTTTTCATTTTCAAATTTATTGATTAATATGTACTACGTCTAGATACTATTGCTTATGAATTTTATTGACTATTTTGAAGATTATATCCATAGTCTTTGATAGAAACTGGCTCAACCAAAAAAAAAATGAAAAGAGTTTTTGACATACTATTCTTAAATTTTAGTTGTTTGGTGCTTATGAAACTAAATATTGTTGTTATCGGTTTCTTAAGGTGTATGCATGCCAAGTGTTTGATAAAATACTTAAAAGAGACTTGCCTTCTTCTAATTAAACAAAAAGAATTCACTTTTTGCTTTCATATTGATTCAAAATGTAAAATTCTGTTAGTATGTTCTAAATTATTTAAAAGTGGAATTATAGTGATATTGCTTATGTGTCTTTGACATACATGATTTCTCAAACTAGAAAAATGGTTCTTTAAAATCGATTGTTAATGGAGTATAATTTTGCAGGAAACCAATTTATTAGTTTTCGTGTTTCTGCATCTTCTTCTTCACATGTTCTTCTCTCTCAGACCCACTATATAGCTTGAATCATGTAAATTTCAATTTATCTTCTTTTGTATTGTTTTCAATCATCTTGTGGCTATATATAGAATTGAAAATATTTCTCATATTTCGATTGTGGGTCAATGAATTTTGTTTCATTTTCTTCTCTTTCAATTACTTACAAATATTATTCAAGGGTATCATTATTTCTTAAGTAAATGTATGTGTGAAATATTTTTTTGACATTAGAGATAACCAGATTCATGATGATTAGCACACGAGTGATTTGTTTTTGTTTTGAGGCTGTTGTATTAACTGGAACATTTTCTTTGGTAAGACTTGAGATGGAAAGACTTAAGAACTAATTTAATGCTGGCTCCTACCGGGTAATTACATTGCCACCTAAAAGTTGACATGTATGATTTTTTTTTTTCTTTTTAAAAATTTCTCGCTGAACTTATTTAGGCTAAACCCGGAGAGAATTGGTGGTGATTTTAAGGAACAGATTCAGGTATCAACATATTATTTGCTATTTTTCTTATGACGACAGTACACCATCACATATCCTTATGATGTTTGTTGTTCTCAGGTTCATCTCGGTAAGTTCATGATATTGGATGGTCAAGGTTATTGTAGACATGGGTATGTTTAAATTTAATTACAAGACAAACCTATCTCCATGGCAGAGATGATGATGCTGATCCGGTGTCCAAATGGCATGTTTTTGTTACTGGTCATAGTTTAGGCGGCGGACCGGCAACCTTGCTTGCTCTTGAACTATCCTCCAGTCAACTAGCAAAGTGAGTTTTGTATAGGTTATGATCTTGGTTGTAATGTTATGGATTATGAGTCACAATCTACTTATAAATATTTGGGATAATGATTTCTAAATGTATCCAACTTGACACGTTTTACCAATTAGTGTATGGAACTTTTAATTTTGCTATCTTGTGTAATAAACTTACTAATCTTTGCAAATTTGTGTACTCGTCCCACATGGCAATGAGATTAGCTTGCCAAGTCAGCTTGCCAAGTCAGCTAATCTCATTGCCAAGTCAGCTAATCTCATTGTCATGTGGGACGAGTACACAAATTTGCAAAGATTAGTAAGTTTATTACACAAGATAGCAAAATTAGAAGTTCCATACACTAATTGGTAAAACGTGTCAAGTTTGATACATTTAGAAATCATTATCCCTAAATATTTTATATATTACCTTGGTGCTATTTATGTAACCATGTACAACTTTGGATCTCCAAGAGTTGGCAACAAATTATTTGCTCAAGTTTATAACGAGGTATTGTCCTAGCCTACTGTTACCGCTACTTTTATGTCATATTTCACGTGTTGGAAATATTTATTCCATTTCATAAATCTTATAGTTGGCTTTTTTCTACTTTAGGGGTAAAAAACATGGATTGAAATGTTATTATTATGTCATTTTGGAACCATGCTTAATTTTTTATTTTTATTTTGTTGAATATCCATATGTATTTTTGAGCCGTAATCGTCATTCTGTGATCAAGTTGTACTTTCCCTTTGGTTGATAGTACCTTTTGAATTCTTGCAAGCTGTTGTTGGACTTTCATTTTGTGTACCAATTTTGAAATCCTGGTTTTTCCTTTCAAAACTAGGTGGCAATATCGACCCATTTACATATAAATTGGTAATCTGGATCATATGACACTATGTTGAGGATTCAATGTGACTGAGGACTTAGATGACACCGAGCATGAATCCAGAATTTTCGGACTACATAAAAAGTTGTTTAGTGAAACAACTTTGGTATCAAACAATGTAGAAAGGGTTTATCAAGAATCATTTGTTTTACATGATTATGTCATATCATAACATGCATTCGGGTTCTTTGGAACAATTGATCAATTAACACGTGCTAAAAAAAGATAGTTGAAAACTTAAACTGAATAATTGTTATTCTTGCACTATTAAGTCTTGATATACTGTTTATTTTTTATGGTACAGGTTTTGTTATTTATTTATATGATAAATGTAGCATTGATATTATAACACAAATAACTTATGAAAGAATATGAAACATTGGAGGATATATGTTAACTAATAAAACTTGATATATTGTTTATTTTTTATGGTACCGGTTTATTTATTTATTTGTATCATAATGTAGCATTAATATTACATACCAACAAAAATTAAATGCTTTTTATAGTGTTTAAAAATTTATTTGTAGCAGAATATAGCATTAATATTTTCTATTCATACATCTAACATATCATTTATACACATATTATCATAAATCATCTCTTATATAAACACTATTCAATGGTTTTAAATTTACTCCCGTGAATTTCACGGGTTAATAACCTAGTTGTGTTTATAAATGATATTTAGAGAGAAAAAAAGTGTTCATTATTATTTCAAATATGATTCTTCACGTGTATGTGGTGTTAGTAATGATCATAATCCAAGTTTTGTTACATCAATTTATTTTTGTATTACACGTGTGGTCACTTGCATTCAAATAGTTTTATATAATCATTGGTTATTATTGTAATAGTTTGTCAGAATTAAGAAACGTTCCAAATCATTCAACTCAACTTTCCCTTTATTCGTTTATAAGCAATTTACGGTTGTGATGTTTGCATTTCGACAAACTTTGCGTCAAATATGTGTTTTACTTTATATTTCGTATTTGTATAATATTTATTATATTTTTTAAAATTTAAAAATTTTATATGGTAGACAATAACCTAGAATAATTTTTTTACGGCGATAAATATGTTGATCTAACCCTTTTTTTTTGTCTAACACAAAAATATGATATATATATATATATATATATATATATATATATATATATATATATATATATATATATATAGAGTTAGGATCAAATAAGAAGAAAACTTAAAATAAGAATGATAAGAAGAAACCACAACCACTCATTTAAGATGCATCTAAAAAAATGGATGCATCTCCCCTTAAAATTCTCCCTTCTATTTGAAATGTGTGGCCAGAAATCCTTCTTATTCTTCATATTTTAGTTTTTCTTCTTACCGGATCCCTACCCTATATATATATATATATATATATATATATATATATATATATATATATATATATATATATATATATATATATATATATATATATATATATTGCGCTTTTTTATTCATTTAAGTTACCTTCTTTTTTTTCTTTTTTTTTTTTTATTTCACTTAAGTCGTAAAGC
Source organism: Artemisia argyi (assembly GCA_030686995.1). Lineage (NCBI taxonomy): Eukaryota > Viridiplantae > Streptophyta > Magnoliopsida > Asterales > Asteraceae > Artemisia > Artemisia argyi. The sequence goes on along the minus strand of CM060684.1, from coordinate 194,788,314 downwards.
AATATCGAAATCTATGATTAGATCTCTTTATAAGAAAATAAAATTTTCAAATAATTGATCTAAGTATTTGTGTTTACTAAATTCGATAAATAGACTGTATATTTTTTTGAGTTTGGTAAACCAAAATGTTGTGTTTTATGAGCCTTAGCAAAACAAGTGAAAAATCATTAAAAAATAACAGAATATTAATCCCGTTTGGTTTGCTGAATGTTTTTGAAAAAATTGTAATTGGTCAAATGAATTGTAATTTAAAGGAATTATAATTTAAATGAATGATAATTTGTCATGTGTTTGGTTGGTGGAATGTAATGTAATTTGTATGAATTCCTTTATATAATCTTGTTTGGTTTGTAAATTTATAAATGAATTGTAATCTTTATAAATAAAAAATGACATTTTTACCCATTGTGTTCTATACCTTTTTTTTAACAGTTGAGGCAAATAAGGTTTATCGGGTCGGGTTGGATCGGGTTTTGAATTTTTTTTTAAAAGTGACCCACAACCCGACTCGATTATGAATCGGGTTATCGGGTTCGGGTAGCATTCGGGTCGGGTTATGTCGGGTCGGATAATTCGGGTTATCGGTACAAACATCAACATATCATATTAATTAATATAACTTTTAAAAATGTGCATAACGAGATTTTCCAACCTGTGCTCCGCCAAGAGGTGTTTGCGTAGTCGAGTATTTTATGAGCCGTCACTCTAGATTGTGATTAAGAATTTGATTAACTAATAATAGCCATCTGATATGATGATTTTACAAATCAAAAGCGCATTAAAATGTACCAATAGCCATTCACACTTGACAAATTATACTTGACTTATTACCAGTAGCCATACACACTTGACAAAAAGCATCATTTAAAGAAACAAAGTACATACATATTTTACTAGAATAAGTCGACATCTTTCGAGAGTCAAATACAAAAGGTACAACGACATGATCATAGATTTTTTTAACACAACCATACATAAGAGCATGTGAAATAAACTACTCAAAAAGACATGCTTAAAGTTATTATAACACCACATATCGTTCAGACACATACCATAGTCGAAGTCATTCGGATAGCATAAACTGCACCGACTCCTCTCTTTCGTCTTCTTTCAGATCCCAGAAGGTTAACACACTATTTGGTTCGCTTTTTATCTTCCTAATTGCTCTAAACCTTTCCACTTTAGACAATGATTTCATCTTTTGAAGCTCAGAAGTGATCATGCTTGTCTTCTTTTTTAAATCAACTTCAAGTTTTATACCTTCACTCATTTCAGATGATGATTCTTTGATTCGATCTCCAAGTAACATAGCAGCATTATTGGCCACCTCGGCTAAAGAAGCAACGCTGCCCTTGTTTTTCCTCTTTTTAGAACGAACACTTGAAATCTCCTCAACGCCACTCATATTTGTACGTGCATTATGGCTCCCTTCCATCGCTTCATCCAATGCATCATCCGAGTTTTGTCCCTGTTCTTCATTGTTCACCTCATCTTGCATTTCAGTTACAAGTTTAGCTCTATTACCTTGAGCTCGGTCTTTTCCAAAGATTAGACATAATTCAGCAAGCTTTTTGTCCCTCAACTTGGCTGCTCTCTTATGGGTCTGTAAAACAGAATATTGAACATCAGAATTTAAGCAAAATAAACATCAGAACTTAAGTGAAACAGAATAACCTACCGAGATATACGAATCCCATACTCCCGGAGCATCAGTGGTAGCACAATTATTCTCTTCATCATAACCGAACCCACTGGAATGCAACATATCATAAACAGCTTGCCAATCCTTTTTCATTGTTCTTATCCGTGATTCGATGTGTGGTTTACCCAAAATACCCGAGTTGGGAAGTGATTCGTTTAATGCAGTTTCTAGAGTCTGCAAATATCCAGATTTAAACCCGTTATCAGCTTTGTATGCTCCCGTGTTTACCATATGAAGCAAAGCCTCAATAAGCTTTTCATCCTCGTTTGTTGTCCACGTACGATAGTTTCGGTTAACACTTGTTTTACCTTGATCAACACTTGTCGTACCTTGATCAACACTTGCCGTGGCTTGATTAACACTTGCCATACCTAATTCTAATAAACACAACATGTGCCAAGTAGCAGGTGCAAAAAATAATTAAAAAGATTAAAGTTAAACACAACAAGTGCCAAGTACCAGGTACCCAAAAGAATTAAAAAGATTAAAGTTTAACAACAACATCCAACTAGAACCAACTCAAAATATTACAATTCATTTATAAAGCATCATAAAGTAGCAGGTGCTTATACATAAACTTGTTCTGATTTAAAAAGTACACTACATGCCTTACAACTTGTGATAACTAGGAAGAAAACATCAGTTGGTAGTGCTCCACAAATCAAACATACTTTGTGCCAAATTATTTCTAAATTCAGTCCACTCATTCGAAGTCCCAATAGATTGTATATTATCTTCAGCTTCTCCTAGGTCTCCAGTTCCCTCGTCTAATTCATTTTCATACTCAAATGGGTCAATAGGCATTTCTTGTCTTATAAAGTTATGGAGCAGACAACATGCCATGATGATCCTATTTTTTAAGTCAACGGGATAGTACGAGTTATCCCTTAAAACTCCCCATCTAGCCTTTAAAATACCAAAACATCTTTCAATAACGTTTCTTGCCGATGAATGTTTCATGTTATATAACTCTTTTGGAGTAGTTGGTTGGTGCCCATGTCGCCAATCATTTAAATGGTACCTTTGACCTCTATAAGGGGCAAGAAAACCCTCTCCATTTGTATATTCGGCGTCTACCAAATAATAACCTGGCCTTGCAACTTTTAGTCCATTAGGTCTATGAAAAGCATCTCGAAGTACTCTACCATCAGCGGCTGACCCTTCCCAACCTGGTAATACAAATATAAATTGCATATCTTGTGAACATACCCCTAAAACGTTTGTGGCAATATCTCCTTTTCTTGTTCTATATCTAGGCTTCTCATCAAGTGGCACTAGGCACTTTATGTATGTTCCATCTAAAGCTCCTAAACAATTCTAACACACACAAAAAAGATAATCAAAGGTTATTAACTTTCAAACTTACTAACGTAATAATAGCAAAAATTGTAAAAAATGATTACATATACCTTAAACCATTTCCATTTTTTGATCATTAGAGTCTTCGGGAACAGGTTCAGGCTTCTTAAGTAAATGTGAGTGTAATCTTATCACCGCATTGCAAACTCGAGAAAAATATCGGCTAATGGTTTCTCCCGAACGATAAAAACGACATATCATCACCCGATTCTTAACATTATGAGCAATAATATGAAGAAAAATGGCTACTTGTTCATCGATATCCATATTTCTACTAGCTTTTAGCCCTCCTAATGTTTCAAGCATGTTACACAACTTTGTAAAACAAGTTCGAGTCATCCTAATTTGTGATATGGACATAGTGTCACTCTCATAAACGTACCTATGCAATATTGAATATCGATCGATTTTGCGGGAAGAGTATCGTATCTGTGGTTTATTCACTTCATGTTCGAATATCAAGATGAAAAGAGTAATAACAAACCAAACAACAATCGTAGTAACTTGGTTCCACCATGTCAAAATCAAGGTTTGTCTTCTTTGCTTATGTTTTCGGGTTATTAAACTAAGTCGGGCCATAACCTGATACATGATTCGAATCTTAAAATTTGAGATAAGCCATAAAAAATTCCATGTAGTACTTATAATAAGAACCAAACAAGCATAACCCCATAAACCAATTGTAGTAAAAATTAACATATATACTGAAAAATGGTTAGTAAATAAAGTGGATTTGATTTCAAACACAAACTATAAACAAAGGTCCATACTTCATAGTTCATACCCCTTTTTTGTTTCTTGAATTACATATAAACATCAACAAAAATCAAAACTTATAAGTCCAAAGACAAAAGGAAATAGTGGATCTGAGAAACTGTGATGATTGAAGGGGTTACTTCAGAGAACACGATATTAGAAATCTAAAAACAAAGCTTGATTATGAAAAATGTGTTACTGCATATTTATGATCGATCCATTTTTTGATAAAGTCATAATGTGGTTGAGATGAAAATGGGGCTGAAAGGATAGGGTTAATTATGTGGTTAAGGGTGGTTGTTGGTAATATGTGTGGATTACATTGTAATGGTTTAATATTACATCACATGTGCGGAGGAATGAAAATATCACTGTTTGAAGGAATGTAATGTAATTAAATAAATTACAATTCCATCTAATATGCAACCAAACACCCTACGGAATTGTAATTCGGATTCCAATTCCAGCCAATTACAATGAATTCGGTGAACCAAACAGGAAGCGGACAATATCTTTTCTTTTAAATACGGTCCACAGTAAACACAACAAGTGAACAAACCAAATTGTATGGGTCCATATATTTAAAACTATAAAAACAACAGTGTTCATTATGAAACAACATCACAACTCAGAGGACTAGAATTCTAATTTTGCATTTTGGTCCACGTCACAACCCAATGCGATCCGCCAATAAATAAATTATGGGGGTTCCTTTTAAACTTATCAAACAATAGGGGTTTACTTTGAAGCAACATCATAAGTAAAAGGACCAGAATCAGCTCTACATCTCGCTCAATATAAGTAACTAGGGGTGTGCACGGTTCGGTTTGGGTCGGTTTTTGGCTAAAACCGAAACCAAACCGTAATGTTCGGTTTTTATAGAACCCAAAACCGAAACCGTTCGGTTTTTGGCGGTTCGGTTTATTATCGGTTTCGGTTCGGTTTTTTGGTTTTTTCGGTTTCTAACCGTTTATATTTGGGCATGAAAAATATATACCAACAAACTTATATTAAATAAAAAATTGGTTATTCTTATTTACTTTTTTTTGTCAATCTAATATTTATTGCATAAACCTTTAATTACACACATATAAATAAGAAACACACATGCAAGTGAACATACATAAAAAAAATGATCATCGTCATATATTTATTAATATATTCTAAAATAAATATACGACACGATAAACACACATATAAAAATAAACGTTAAGATAAATATATTATAAATCTACAAACAAAATGAATATGAATTTATAAATTTGATTTATTTAGTTATTTATTCATGTTATATTAATTATATATCATTATATAATAAAATCGGTTCGGTTCGGTTTTTACGGTTCGGTTTTTGGACAAAAACCGAAACCGAACCGTATTTTTCGGTTTTTGAAAAATTAAAAACCGAACCATCGGTTTTTAGTTTCGGTCGGTTTTTTCGGTTCGGTTTCTTCGGTTTTCGGTTTTTTCGGTTTTGTTTGCTCACCCCTATAAGTAACCATTCAACAATTGATGGTGACGTTGAAATGGAGAAGAAAGTGAAACCAGATCTTGGTGTTTGGGGGGCAATGTTAAGTTCATGTAATTATCATGGTGACGTTGAAATGGGGAAGAAAGTGGGTGAGATTTTGTTTAGCTTGGAACCTAAGAAAGTTGGTGCCGGGAGTTGGAGTGATGCAGTTATGTTGAGAGAGATTGTGGATGATGTGAGGTTAAAAAAGCCGGCAGCCTGTAGTCTTGTTGATGTTTGTTAATAGTGATTATATACTTTAAGTCGTCCAATATGGTTCATTGTAATGTAAATTGCTCATGTAAATTACTTTAATTACGAAAAAAGTGCAAATTTTTGATTAACTCTAAAGATTTTGTTTGTTAATTACTTGTTACTGTGATAATTACTGTGCTCCTAGCTTACTGATGGACTCGTATATTATACTATATATATAAAACCCGGGCGCTCAACGAGAGGCCGACACGTGGAAACACTGTAGCAAATGAACAGTACCCGACCACTGTTCATGCTACAGTACGAGCTACAGTATTTTTTATTATTTTTTTTTAACGCATCGCTACAGTTCTCGCTGCAATTTTTTTTTTTTTTTTTACATAAATTTCCGTATGAAAATTTGTTTATAAAAAAAAAATTAATAACAAAAAATAAAAATAAAAAAATACGAAAAATAATACACTTACAAAAAATTCTTATACAAATTTGTTTTCTTTTAAAATACCCAAACAACAAAAAAAAATTTCAACCGCAACGCAAAAAAAAAAAAAAAAAAAAAAAACGTAAACATAAACAAATTATGCTTCCAAGTAAACATATGCATATTTCAAATAACAAAATTATTAATTACACCGTACAACCGACAAAATACAACGACTATTATCTTTAACATTTTTTCAAAAAATGCTTTTAACGCAATTACCATAACCCAAAGCCATTAAATATTTGCAACCACAAACAAAACTTAACCGACACCCAATAACTACTTAAAAAAATATATAAACTATTTCTCTATTTTTTTTACAACCAACGCATAACACCAAACTACTATTTAAAAAACCCGCCGCAACGCGCGGGTTACTAAACTCGTTTATATATAATGTGTCTAAACAAACGAGATGGATACAATCAGTTTAAAGAAAAAAAGATACCGTAACAGTCATTTTTAATCGACTTCTGTACATCATGTTTTTTAATGGAACTTGGCTCACTCATCCCACTATCGGGTTAGAAACTGGTATTTCTCAACACATTACATACCAGTAAGAAAACACTGGGAGGCAACAATTTCTTGTGAATAAACTAAAATAAGCCATTGGCAGATCCAAAATGAAAAAGCATTTAAAACTTGTTTACTTTTTGAGCAATAAGTTGCCAACAGTATCTGGTGCTATATCAACTGGGACCTACAAGTTTAACCATAATACATGTCAAATGAGCTTATAAAAAAAACAAAGATAAATTCCTGACATATATGCATCTTAAAAGCCGACAACTCGTAAAAATCAAAACTTTCCGTTATGGACTTATGGGACTCACTAGAGCAGACCACTAAATTTTACGTGCGGAGAGCCCAGATGGAATCATCTAAAATATGGCTATGATATTCAATAAGGCAGAATAATGGGCGGGTTAGTTAACAAGTCAAAACGGGTACTTTCGGTGGAGTTGGGTTGGATTGACCCAAAACATCTTCTGATCATTGACTAAAATGTCTTGGGAAATTTTATGCATTAGAAAATGCCTTGTCCAACTTTCGGTCCATTCATTTCTTCCAAGCTATTTTTTAAGTTGACATACTCGACTTCTTAGAGACAACATTAACCAAATGAAATTTACACCAAGTGAAATTTACCTGAACTTTTGTCAATTTTTCCAAAGCAATGGTCAAAGGTTGTGTCATTTGACCATATTTTTCAAGAAGCTTTTGTGCTGCATCTTTATCGCCTTTGGCTTCAATGAACTTGCCATCATTTGTAACACTGCAACCACATGCAAAAACCAAAATAGCACTTGGTGAATGCCAAAGAGGCATGGCAAAAATGAACCAATTTAACATCTCACAGAAGAACATTCATTCATTGTTTAATTTCTAATAGACTTTAACCTAAAAGGGTGTTTGGGTTTGCTTATTTAAGTGCTTATCTGCTTAGTTTTAAACAAGATAAGCAGTTTTTATCAATACATGCAAATCTTAACGGCATATCAGTGGTTGAAAATAAGCAATCCCAAACACAACCTAAAATTCCATGAATAACAAAAGTTCCCTATTTCAGGATATGGTGGGCTAATTGTATACAAAAACTACATGCCAATAATATTAAAAGGTCTACCATTCTTGTATAAAAATAAACAGCAATTCAAAGGCATCGCTCGGGAAGGTAACACTGAGCTCTTCTTGAAACTCTCTCCTGCAAGCATACATCACTTTAAAGTTATACATCACTTTAAATATAATGTGTCGCATACAGGATACAAAATGACCCAAAAGTTGAGCTTAAACGCTTATGATTTAAAGAGTTTATACAAAAGGTGTGACCATTTGGTCTGATTACCTCGCTGTGATAAGGGATGTATCACCAGCAGATACATGACCTGCACTAGAAATATCCCATAATCCGGGCCATGAATCCTTGCAATCGGCACGCTTCTGGAGTAGAAGTTGTTGTGTACTTTCAGCAAAGATCCACACGTGAACTGCTCGGGGGTAATCACCATCTCTGTGAACAGCACTTCTGAACAAATAAAGTATATATATGTTAGCTTAAGACTCGTCTATCCATGTTATGGATAGTTCATATCGAAAATTAAACTCAAAACTTAAGTGATATGAGACAGAATCAGATAATCGGTTTTAACAAAAAAGGCTGAAAATGATAAAATGTTTGAAACTGTTTATCTGATATTGTTTCTAATAAGCAAGTCCAAACTGCTAACCACTTATTGCTTTTTGAATTAAGCAGTCTAACTTATGCAACTTCAAAATGCTTATTCAAAACAGCTTATTAGATTATCAATTGGGCTAACCACTCCATTCAATCCTAAACTGTTCATTTGCTGAATAGAAAGGGTCTTTTTTTTTTGGGCTTAACGACATTTATTATACTCCAAACAACAGAAAAGTAAATAAAATTCATAGTTGACAAAATACATGCTAATTCAACTAACCAAAATATAAGGTGTTACTTTTGTCCCACTGATTGTGCAATTAAACTAATCTACATACCTTTGTTGCATTAACGTCGACTAAAAGGTCTTTTCTTTCGAGAAGCTGATGGTTCTGCAGGAGATAGGCTAGGTGGCGGTGGCACATTAGAGACCTAATAAGAAGGCGTAGATTATGTTATAAGTACGTATGATTATATCGAGTAAGAGACCTCTATATGCGAACTATACTGATTACAAACTATTCATGTAATCAACAAAGTCGAAGGACGAAATCCATAATATCTTGAAAACCGCATAGACCATATATGTGTGTAATTAACTCTACAGATATAATCGTTAAGCAAAATCATATTTAAGATCAAACACAATCTCCTTTGTTATATCTTGGGTTAAATTATTACTACTAAACAAGAACGATTATTGGAAAAAAGTACACACAAAAAAAGAAGAAAAAACTTACTTGCAATTTTAGTGCACTTTCAAGTTCTTTCACCACCATAGTCATTGATGGACGTTCTTCTTGTTCTCTATTTAAACACTGATAAGCAATAGTTGTAAACGCCTTCAAAGAAAGAGGATTTATCTCATTCTTAATATCACCAAAAATTATGTCATCTATGGCCTTTTGTTTGTAGCATTTACGGACCAATCCTATTAAAGGTTCGCTGCCAAAACACAATCTCCCACACAACATCTCAAACAGCACTACCCCGAAGGAGTAGACATCTGACTCTTTAGTTAGCAAACCTGTCTCTGCATATAATGGATCAATATACCCAATTGTCCCTACAGCATTGGAGACAAGAAAAGTGTATAGCTGGTTTGCAGGACCAAACTTTGATAGACCCAAATCTGCAATTCTTGCATTCCAGTCTTCATCTAATAAAATATTGGAACTTTTAATATCACGATGCAAGACTCTTTGTTGGGTCTGACCAGGATCATGAAGATAAGCAAGCCCTCGAGCCGCCCCAATGCATATCTCAAGGCGTTGTACCCACGTGAGATCTTTGTTATTAAGATACAAGTCGAGGCTTTTTCTTGACGCATACTCATATACAAGGATCTTTTCACCACAATCATCACAAAACCCTAAGAGAGAGATAATGTTGTTATGCCTGTAGGAAGAAAGCATGATGATCTCTTTCCAAAATTCAATGTCTCCCTGCCCAAATCTACGATTTAGACGCTTCAAAGCAACAACTGACTGTCCCTTCGAATGGTTGATTTCTCCCTTGTAAACTTCTCCAAATCCTCCTTTTCCGATGCAATGGGAATCATCAAACTCGTTGGTTGCTGATTTAATAACTTGTAATTCTATTTTGAGGTGTTGGAACTGTTTCTTGACAGATATTATATTAATGTTTGATCAGAGATTGGAAACAAAACCTATGACCTCCAAAAACACTGAAGTTGAAGAGCATGACAATAAAACAAGATGTATTTGAAAATTAAAAGGCTAGAAGTTCCCGGTCAACTCTAAACTAAGATTTGACCAAAGATATCCTATTACATGAAGAAAATTAACATTGGTAAATCGCTATGTTATTGTTTGGCCCACTCATATATCAAATCTGGCTTCGTGACTGCTATTACGGTCTACATTTATATTACGGAGATGGCCGCCCCGCCCCGTTACCATTCCTAGGTAAATGGGTGAAATAGGCTCAATTGAAGCGTTTGGCTAATTGGCGTAGGGTAAACAAAGTAATTAAAAAAATAATTAAGATAACAATTCTAAAAAACTAAGGATTAGTTGAGGGATAGACAGGTGGCGGCTTTTCCTAACTGTGGTTTATTAAGGATAGATAATATAAGCCGAATTCAAATAATCTCATAAGATTAACCAAACACCCCTCAAAATGCAAAAACCCACTTTGAAGATGTTTGCTCCAAACTCTACCCATGATGTTAGCCTTGTTATTCTTATTTTCCCTTTTTTTTTAGTTGCCAACAATTTTATCACAATGGCCTAAATTTAAGAGAATTTAGTTACCTTCTTCTGTATGGATGATGATGACGATGTACCTTCAACTATTAAGTTATTAACCTGTAACATCAATTGCAATAAATAAGCTAATTAGCAAACTATAACTAGTAAATAAATACAGAGTATAGACGGTACATATCATGAAGAGAAAAAAAGGCCTTACATAACTTTGTGGTTTCAATTGAAGTTCCAAAGCTTTCTCGAGTCTTGGGACAATGCCATCTATATTTGGGCGTCGCGATCGTTCAATGTCCAAACACTCATACACTATGTCCGCGAACATGTTGAATGAATGCAAGTCCATTTGTTTCAATAATTCCTTATCAATTATACTAATGAGTTTTTTCTCTCTGTAAAGGGTAATGGCTAGCGGAACCAACTGATTATCACCTTTGTTGTCAAGTATTGATTCCCTGCCACACAGTAGTTCAAGCAACACTATCCCAAACGAGTACATATCTGATTTGTGGTTCACACTTTTAGTCTCAATATATGTTGGGTCTACATACCCTTTCACATACCAAACTTCATTAGTATGAAATGAATGGTGCCTTTGAGAAGCTTTAATCTTCATGGAACGTTCAAAAGCATATAACTTGGGTTGCCAGTTATCGTTTAATAGAACTGCGCCACTCTCGATTTTCCGGTGTATTACGCTAAAGTCACGTAGCTCATCATAATGAATGTAACTCAACGCATTCGCCAGACCCACAGATATCTCCAATCTTCGCACCCATGTCAACCGCATCGAGTCACTTAGATAGTTATGAAGACCTGCCCTCATCTCACGCTTGGTAATGATGATCTTCTCATGATTCTCATCACAAAACCCAAGTAATGAAACAAGATTCTTATGCTTGAGACTAGAAAGCATTGAAATCT